>BSBM01000546.1:1870000-2530000 GCA_027924585.1 Larix kaempferi
AATAATGGATTTGCATTTTTAAGTACTTAACCTGATTATTGGTTATCTAATGGATCCAATTTCTTGAGGTGTATTTATTTTTTTAAATTTAAACTCAAGAAATTTGATATCTCTTGATTGATAGATCCGGGTTTAAGTTTTAAGTTTTTATTTTATAAACTAACATCTATTTTTTAATTACTTTTCATAATATTTTATTTTATGAACCAACATGGATTTTTTTTTAAATACTTTCCATAATTATTTATTTTATGAGCCGACATGAATTTTTTTAATTATTTTGTTACAAACGTTATTTTGTTATTTTATTACAAACGTTACATCACGTTACAACATCTCCCCCATTCTTTTTTTTAAATACTTTCCATAATTTTTTATTTTATGAGCCGACATGAATTTTTTTAATTATTTTGTTATTTTGTTAGAAACATTACATCACGTTACAACATCTCCCCCATACTTCTTTTTAAATACTTTCCATAATTTTTTATTTTATGGACCGACATGAATTTTTTTAATTATTTGGTTACAAACGCTATTTTGTTATTTTGTTACAAACGTTACATCAAGTTACAACATCTCTTCCATACTGGGCTATAGAGCACCTCGTTTCACTCGATGCAATAAAATCTAAATGAAAAGTGTGATAAAAATATAGATTTATTTAATTATTTAAAAATATAGATTTAATTTTATTTAATTATTATGTCTTAAATAAAATCTAAATAGAGAGATGAGTTTTAAATGGAAAGTGTGATAAAACATCGATATATTTATTTATTGAAAATATAAATTTAATTTAATTTAATTATTATGAAATTTATTTATAATAAAATCAAAGATATAAGATATAGATGTAATTATTTGAAGTTATAGATTTTATATAATGATAATATGATTTATTCGTAATAATATTAAAAATTTTATGTAATTTTTTATTTATAATTGTTTTCATTAAATATATTGATAGGTGTTTATATTTTAGAATTTGGGGTGGACTATTATTTATATTTTTCTTAGATTGAAAAAGAATGGGACAAGTGTATTGTCCGTCGTTCAAAATTAAAAATAAACAATTATAAATAAAAAATATAAAAAATAATTGGTAGCTAATGTATGGATAACTAGTAGCTCATGCATGGATAACATGTAGTGACAAACAATCCATTTAACTAAAAAAGTAACACATAGACAACAAGTGAAGCATAGATAATAGATGATTACAAATAAAACTATAGATGTTTATCGACCACAAGTACATGTGTAACAACTATACATAGAGGGTGGAGCAAGGTTTAATGTTGAGATATTTTTGCAACCCAATAAAATAATAATTAGTTTTTGCTTATCTTTTCACATTGCATCACTATTAATTAATCCATTTTTAATCACATAAAAATTGTCAAATCAAAGTTGAAAACCAATTAAAAATGAGAATGTTTCATTGTAATTTTTTTGAAAAATTATTTAATATACATAGATATAGAAGCATAAAAATTAATAATTAATAATTAATATACTTGTTTGTATTTGTAATTTTTACAAACAAGTAAAAATTAATAATTATTATGAAATTAAACTAATTTAACTTAATAAGAAATTATAATATAACTTGTCAACAAAGATATTAATTTATTTGTTTTAGAAAAAAATATAAAGATTAAAATTAATTTTGTAAATTTTCATAATTTAATAATTCATTATTAAAAAGATAGATATATTTTAAAAATATTTGAAAATTAAATTAAAATTATTTTTAACTTTTATTTTAATTTAAAAATAAATAATAAATTTATAATTTACAACATTTTAAAATGAACATTTTATTTTTACTATAAAAATTTGGAAATTCATTTCTTTTAAAAAAAAAAAATTAAATATTAAATTTGAAACATATTATAATTTTAAAATTTAAGTAAATGATTATAATTAAATATTATCACATTATAGGAAAAATGAATACACACAAAAGAACATGAAATTATCCATGATTACATGTATCTATTGGATATATTGAATTTTATATGAAAGTGAATAATGATGGAATGTCCTCTCCTTGTGGAATATTCCATCATCATTATTATGTATTATAGATATATATTTTTAAGTAAAATGAAATGTGTATTAGAATTTGCATGTTATTTTATTTGTTCTAATTGTTTTATGTTTTAAATACCAATATCCATTAATATGAATGTAAATTATAAATATTAGATATGAATGTAAATTATAAATATTAGATATTAGTTTAATTTGGATAAATTCTGGTTAAAAAAGTTATATATTAAGTGCAAAATGCAAGTCAAGGAAAAGAACAATATTCAATATATGATAATAAAAATATCATTAAAAATATAAAATTAACATCACTTAAATGAATGAGATTACGAGGGTAGAGCAATTGGTAATGAGTAAATGAGATGAAAAGTTGTAAATGAAAGATCACAAGTTCAAATCTCCCCGTGGGTCCTAGCTTACAAAAAAATGAATGAATAATAAATTTATAATAGATAGAGAGTAATGGTGGTGATGATGATGATGAAGAACCTTAATAAGATTACTTGATATTTAAAATGTTTAGAAAGAAGTTCCTAGGTCATACATTTAAAGATATACATGTCAAACATTTAGAAAACATCAAAATTGATATTTTTGTATTAAAACTATGTATAATTTGTTTTTTATTATCAATTTTAAAATTATCCAAAATAAGATAATGTTAATTTTTTTTTCATAAGAAAAAATCCATAACTTTATTATCAGAAAAATTTAGATTCCTCATAAGCCTCGACTTGCCTAAACACGACCAACAATTCATCTTGATCATTCTGTCTCTGAGCAAATAAATTGCTCTGGAAACTAGCCAAAAAAGCTCAAAATAAAATTACCATAATACTTGCATCTACACAATACATATAATATATAACAGTTCAAGAATCAACAATCTGGAAATGCCTTTGGAAACATAACTTAAAAGATGATCTCAATCTAACTGATCTAAAAACTACCCAGAAAATCTCAAAACAAAGTTACCATAATACTTCTAGTATATATGTTTCAATAATAGTTCAGGAATTGACATTCCATAAATGCCTCTTGGAAACGCAATCTTAAAAGATGATCTACACAGTCATTCTTCCGATTTGAAAATTTCTGGAAATCGTTTCATAAAAATGGAGTATGAAAATAAAAGGACATCGCTCCCACTTGATCTTCAATAATATGTCATTTCCCCATAACCATATTCACTCCAGCCTTTGATAAAGTATCATCCTTGCAATTTATTTCCCTATAAACATGTCAAAACAATGTTGCCTCCAACTAAAGCTTTAAACTTTTAATCCCCATTCTTCCGTTTTGAAAATTTCTGGAAATCGTTTCATAAAAATGGAGTATGAAAATAAAAGGACATCGCTCCCACTTGATCTTCAGTAATATGTCATTTCCCCATAACCATATTCACTCCAGCCTTTGATAAAGTATCATCCTTGCAATTTATTTCCCTATAAACATGTCAAAACAATGTTGCCTCCAACTAAAGCTTTAAACTTTTAATCCCCTCTGTTAAGGGCCCAAGAAAAATATTGTGACATCTCTTCCCTTTTGTAAGCCAATATATTACAAGTTTTGAATCCCCAAAGATATGAAGGCTCTTTAAAATAAAATCCGCAACTAATAAGAGTAAGAGATTAAGGACAAACAACTCTGCAAAGTTATCTGTACCTTGCCCCAAACCTGTCCTAAATTAAAATTTGTAGTTTTTAGACATGTATAAAACCCCACCTGCACCAATCTGACTTTGATCACTCTTCGCAGCTCCATCAAAATATGACCAAAGGATTTTCCAATTTATGTTTTATTCTTCACATGACGAAAACTGATAGATTTGTTGATCTAAGGAAAACTGTGAAGGATAGCTAGGCTTTGTCTTGCACAAATAAAGGGAGAGATAAATGAATATTCAAATAGACAATAATTCCTAGCTATCCATACTTGTCAAGCCATGATCAGAGGCAAACCTCTAATCTCACAAAAATCAGGATTATGGCAGCAACTCCTAAGGAAAACATTGACTGAAGCACCTACACAAAGACATCTTTGATCTGAAAATAAACACTTGAATTGCATGTGAAATAACTTAAATGTTTATCTTGAAAAGGATTTAATAACCAAGATTTAAGAGAGCTTAAATAATTGAAGTGCAACAAAATAAGAGAAGCAAACCATAACTTCGAGACACTAGATTGATAACGGAGTTCACCTTGAATGTGCTACATCTCTGGGTCCACTTCCAATGTGAGATCGATCCATTAATTATTCAAATGCTTGAAAGTACATGAGTATTTTAGACACCTGCGAAATCCATTTTTCAAATGTAAAAACTGACACTTACATTGGAATCCTCTTGAAATTTTGAGAAAAATGAGTATAAACTCACCTATAATCCCCGTAAGTGCACAAGTAACCCCCTGGCCCACCAATCAATACAACATATCTACAAAATAGTTCGTATAATATCCTTGGGAAGAGTGCCAAGCATAAGCACTGTACAATCTGAATTCTCTAACTCTATGCATATACCCAAACTAAAAAAACTCTAACTGCGTACTGTACAAAGTCCAAACTCTAAACTTTGTGCATGTACTATGTCCTCTCATTGTGGAAGAATTGTGGTTTAAATAATGCAAAGAGTGGTTTAGTACCGAATCCTTTTTGGGGATTACAACCAGATTTAAACTTAAATAAATTTAATATGGTTCACGTTCTAATGATTGGGAGATAGCCCATTGGTAAACACATGGTAGTATTGTTGGGGAGTTGCAGGTTCAAACCCCGCCAACCCCCTTTTTCGCCCTTTGATACAATCCGTGGCATATTTATATATGTCACATATGTTATATTCCATCCATGGATTATGGTTATATATATATATATATATATATATATATAGTGTGTGTGTGTGTGTGTGTGTGTGTGTTGATTCCATATGGTTACAATGTGTAAAATGGGATTGGAGGCTAAGCCCTTGATCATGCCCCTTTCAACAAATATAATTCAAATCAACTTTAAATATAACATGTGAACTATAGGGATAAGAACCAAATGTGGGCACAATGGTAGGGTGTAGAGATAACAAACAATATGTACGGGGTTTGATCCCTTGGCCTTGCCATAATTTTCTGATAGTCAAAATGGTAAAGGGACAACCGGGACTGCCACTTGGCAGCCTCTGATTGGTCCACCTTTCCACTTGTATAGTACAATGCCACTTGTCACAACCTGGTAAGTCCACGTGGATTCCATGCCATCAACAATCTACCCACTCAACAATGCCACATCACCTGTGACCTGCCTTGTGGAATCCAGGGATGATGCCAAATTAGCGTAGGGTCATATGTATAGGTCACCTGTCACCCATTCTAGTGGTTCCATGTGGCACCCTTTTTTGCTTGCCTATTTGGATAGAACTTTAGAACGCAATATCTTGGGCATACATAGTCCATTTGAGATGAATCAAATGTCACCAGAAATTTCTTGACGATCTCTATGCGATGGTGTAATTTTTTTCATCATTTGAAGACTTCATTCTGGATCAATAAAAAATATCCTCCTGGATCAACCTCCCCACTGAAAATATTTTGGACCACCAAAAGCAGGATTTAATCGAAAAAAGAGTGAGGACCCTATGGCCTCGATTGTGCCTTATCCACCATCCAACCTGCTTGGTTTAGGATCACCTAGGTCATCATAAAAAAGATTAAAACAACCATCATACTTTTGAAAAACTTAATCATTCTGTCACTACATAGATTTGCATTCAATGTCGAAGCTACTATCCAAACACAAGTAAATAGTAGCAAAATGAGACATAAAACTGAACATGTATATGTTAAAAATAGAACGATCCCATAGAAAGCTTGTATTTCTTTACATAAGCAGTAAGAACCAGTGGATCTTCTTTTCTATCAACTAAAGGTTGTAAATCGACATCCAATATGCTTTCATGTTGTAACCACTCGTGTTGTACATGTGGTGTATCCTGAAGCATCCGATTAGTACCAACCTTAACTAAACCATTTCCAAGATCACAATCTTTTACTATCATGAGAGATAAATCCTTGCTTTCATTTACTAGCATCTTCATCTGCACTGTAGAAACCATAGACAAATCAATCTTCATCTTGTGAGCTCTTACGATGTATTCGATCCCATCCTTAAAGAAATGGTACTTATTGTGCTCCTTGAAGAAAATAACTTTCTTTTCAAGCAAGTAAGGACTACCCAACTCAATGCCACATATATCAAGAGGTATCACATCCAAATCCACCTCATCAATGAAACCAGAAGTAATGGAAAATGTAAGTCTACACTATTTAGTCACTTGCAATTTAACATTTCTGCATAACCATCCCAATGGATAAGGTTTTGGATGTAACTTAGTTTATAATCCAAGTTTCTTAACAATGTATTCAGAAATGAGGTTTTCTTGAGATCCATTGTTAATAAGTGTATCAATCTTGGTGTGTTTAGATATAACTCGTAAATGAAACAATTCATTCCTCTTCTTTTCATCAAGGATGACATTAGAAGAAGAAGCACATGCACAAGTGTTGGAAATAGAGGTTATACCTTTTATACCCATAACTTATACCTTAGATTCATCTTCGGATTCAAATCCAAGAGTGGTGGTGGTCTTCTTCTTACCTCTCTAATGTCGAGCCCACTTTGGTTTATGTTCTGGATGTAACTTCCAACAATGTTCTTCATCATGCCCTTCTTTCTGATAATGCGAACATGAAATCCTTGCATCCGCTTTCTTCACTATAATAGTTATGTTAAATTTCTCTTTCCCTTTGTCCTTTCCTCCCTTTTGCTCCATGGAGGAGTCATCCTTAACATCCTTCCTAGACTGAAGATGCATAACTTGGACACATACTTCATCAAAGTTAGTGGTATTAAACAAGAAAATAGTGTGACAAATATAACTATGTAAGCCACCGATGTATTTTAGAAGAGTTTATTGAGAATTTATTGAAACATTTAAATCCAATGCTTTCCTCCTAAATTCTTCAATATAAATTTACACACTTTGTCCCTTTGCTTTCCTCGAATATTTCCATTCCCTAATTGCCTTTTATATATAACCTAAAGGATAGAATTGCTTCCTTAATGCAAATTTGAATTTATACCATGAAGAAAGAATCTTACAATTCTTTTTCATACCTTCCTAAAGTTTATTTTCCCACCAAACTAGTGTAGTGCCTTCAATCCAAAGATAGTCCAATTGAATATTTAACTCTTCTTCATCAATTTGTTGAACACAGCAATAAAATTCCATTGTTGAATCCAATTATATAACATTTCTGCATTAGGATCGCCATTATACATGGGTAAGCCAAACTTGGCAGCCAACTTCAGCAATAAATTCTTTGAAACAATCTTCCTATGAGGAGATGGAGGTGGAGATGGTGTAGGAGAGTGAGAAGGAGAGGGAGAATGAGAAGGAGGAGGAGTGGAAGGAGGTGAAGAAGCAGGAGGAGAAGTAGGATGTGTCTTTTGGGAATGAGAGTCATCTTCCTTCTTAACTTGAATTGTACTTTCTCCTCTTCGTTGTACTCTTTCATTATAGAGCTCTTCAACCATTGCCTTCATCAAGTTAAAGGCCTCAAAGAAATCATCTTCAGAGATGTAAGGACCTATCCTTCTTGGTGAAGCCATCTCTCTTCTTTGAATGTCTCTCCTTGAACCAATCTCAGGATTATAAACTTCAAGTTGGCCTTCACCCTTCTTGAGTCTAAGCCTTGTTAACATTCACAATTGCAATTCCTTGGTTAAAACTGCTTTGACACCAAACATGATCTAAAAATAAATGCTTGAATTGTATGTGAAATAACTTAAACTGTTAAGTTGAAAAGGATTTAATAAACAAGCTTCCAGAGAGCTTAAATAATTGAAGTGCAACAAAATAAGAGAAGCAAACCATAAATTTGAGACAACTGATTGATGACAGAGTTCACCTTGAATGGGTTGCATATACGGGTCCACTTCCAATGTGAGACCGATCCATTAATTATTCAAATGCTTGAAAGTACACGAGTTTTGCAAACACCTACAAAATATGTTATTTAAATTTAGAAACTAACACTGCCACTGGAATCCTCTTGAAATCTCAAGAAAAACGAGTATAAACTCGCATATATTCCCCACAGGTGCACAGGGATCCCCATGGCACTCCAATAAATACAACATCTCTGCAAAATAGTCCCTATAGTCTCCTTGGGAAGCGTGCCAATCATAAGCACTGTACAATCATAAATCTCAAACTTCATGCCTTACTCGAACTCAAAAAAACTTGAAATTCATATTGTACCGTAAGGCCAGACTTTGACCTTCGTGCCTGTATTATGTCCTCTCATCATGGAAAAAGTGTGGTTTAAATAATGCAAAGAGGGGTTTATTTCCTGTGCTGTTTCTAGGATTACAACTGGATTCACACTTAAATAAATTGAATATGGATCTCGTTCAAATAACTGGGCGATAGTCCATTGGTAAACACATTGTAGTATTGTTGGGGGGTCACAGGGTCAAACCCCATCAACCCCCTTTTCTACCCTTTGTTACAATCCATGGCATATTTATATATATAACACATATGTTATATGCCATCTGTGGACTATGGTGTTGATTCATGTGGCTATAGTGTTGATTCCCTATGGTTACAACATGTACAATGGGACCGGAGGCTAAGCCCTCAATCCCGTCCCTTTCAACAAATACAATTCAAATCAAATTTAAATGTAACATGTGAGCTATAAGGATAAGAACTGAATGCAAGCACAATGGTAGGGCGTAGAGATAACAAACAATAGGTCCAGGTTTCAATCCACCAGCCTCACCATAATTTTTTGGTAGTCAAAATGGTAAAGGGACAACCGGGAATGCCACGTGGTAGCCTCCGATTGGCCCACTTGTCCACTTATACAATCCAATGCCACGTGACACAACCTGGTAAGTCCACGTGGATGCCATGACATCAATAATTTTCCCACTCAACAATGCCACATTACCTATGAACTTCCATGTGGCATCTTGGTATGGTGCCACACCAGCGTGCGACCATCCTTATAGGCCATGTGTCACTCTTCCAGTGGTGCTACTTGGCACCTGTTTTTGCCAGTTTTGCATGTTTGGATAGAACTTCAAAACACAATATATTAGGCATACAGATTCCGTTTGAGATGAATCAAATGTCGTTGGAAATCTCTCGACAAGCTTTATAGGATGGTGTACTTTTATTCAACATTTGAAAACTTCATTCTAGATCGATAAAAAACATCCTCCTGGATCAATCTTACTTGTAATAAAGATTCAAGCTCCTTCAACACCATTAAAACATACTTGCACTCCACAATCAAATGATGATTTGTCTCCTCTGCATTTATGCATAGATAACATCTACTAGGACCTGCTCTATTCCTTATTTGCATATGATCCCATGTCAACACTTTATTGCTAAGGAAAAACCGCATAGGAATCTTTGCCTTTGATGGATAGTTGAACTTCCAGACTACTTGCCACCACCATTCTGATTCTACCATTTGATTCACCATCAGAGTACCATAACTCAATTTAGGAGAGTATTTGGCATGAGGATCATTCATCCATACCAATGAGTCCTTTTTATTTTGTAATCTCACATGTGATCGCAATAATTGATTTTTATAAGTCCTCCATCTACAGGAATCTTCATCCCTAAATCCAAGAAAGTTTACATTCAACCAACCTTGACTCAATAATGAGTTTTCCCATGATCAACAAATTGGTTTAGAGTATACAGTCCTCTAAATCTAATTTTCATCACCATTTTAAACCGTTAAGGTATGCATAGTCACTCCCTATCCAGGGATCCTCCCCCAGTCAAACACACTACCCATTACCCACCTTCCCCGCTAGATCATTACCAATTACTTTAAATGATAATGTTGCAACTTTCCACATGTCTAAGACATTATGTATAGATTTTGAGGGCCTATGAATCCATTATAGTATGGAATCCAATTCAATACATTTCTGCATAAATTCTTCTTTCCAAATCATCAAGCCATTAATTAGTCTCCAAGAACTCTTTTCCATTAGAGCCTTTGAAAACAAAAAGAGGTTTTTAATACCCCAAATTCCTTGAGATTTTGGAATCACTAAGTCTTTCCATTTGATCCATGTTGTTTCCTTTTGTTCCAGTATGTTGGACAAAAAAAATGAAATATTAATTTTCTAATAGAATCCATAACTCCACGTGGGATCCAAGAAATTGTCAGCCAATAAACAGGCATTTCCTCCAACATTACTTTCACAAGTACCAATCTCCATACCTTAGATAGCCATCGAAATATCTAGTTTGAGATACGTTTTTTACACTTTACTAATAGGCACTACCAGTGTTTTTTGACATATGATACCGACTTAATACGAAACCCGAGTTAGTTCATCCCACTATCTAAATACAATGACTTATATTGTAATACATTCTTATACCTTAACAATTCCTCCTCCTTTAATCCTTCTCCATTAATATAAGATTTCCCTTCATTAAAATTCATTCCACACAGAATAATAGTATAATAGAGGAGAGATTTTCCATATCTCAAATTGATCCATCGCAAAAAATTAAGATATCATCAATAAAGAGTACATGTGGGAGCCAAAACCTAACCCCAATGTTGAGACCTTTATAACTACCATACCTTTTTGCCGATAGAATTGTCTTGCTAAGACTATTTGCGAGTAGAAGAAAAAGCAATGGCGCTAGCGAACAACCTTTCCTAATACCTCATTTAGGTCTAAAGAAACCTAAAGTAGCTCCATTAATCAAAATAGAAAAAGAGACACATGTAATACAACACATAACCCACTTGATAAAATGTCACATACCCCAAATTATCTATATTAAAAATAAAATTAAATAGGATAAATAAATAAAATAAAAGCATGTGTACTTGTGGAAGACACAAATACTTTACTTGATTACATACTGGACTCTAAGGCGAGAGTTAGAAGCATGTCAAGGTTCTGTTCTTGAACAAGCATCAATAAGCATTATAATCATCATTAATAAGCATCATTAAACATCATTAAGCATCATTAATAATCATCATTAATAAGCATCATTAAACATCATTAAGCATCATTAAGCATTATAAGCAATGCAAGCATCATTAATAGGCATCATTAAACATCATTAAGCATCATTAATCATTATAAGCAATGCAAGCATCATTAATAGGCATCATTAAACACCATTAAGCATTATAAGCAATGCAAGCATCATTAATAAGCATCATTAAACAACATTAAGCATTATTAAGAACTATAGGAATTACAAGCATCATTAATAAGCATTATTAATCTCCACATAATTAGCAACCAGAGGGTTTAAACCCTTACCCAAACCCCTTGCGGATTCCCAAAAAGTGACTGTGTAAATTTACGGTTCCGCAACCCCGGCTTCCGCAGTTGCGGATGCAGGTTGCAGAACCCCAAACTTCAACTTTTTTACCTTACAGTTCCACAATCCACATTGCGGATGTGGGTTTCGGAACCCCAAACTTGACTGCTTTACTTTATGGTTCTGCAATCCGCAATCCACATTGCGGATGCGGGCTGCGGAACCCCCAATTCCGATCATTCACAACACGGATCCTCAATCCGATTTCTGCAATTACGTATACAGGATTGCGAAACCCCCTCAACCCGATTGTTTATCATGACGAATCCACAATCCAACTTCCGCATTGCGGAATTGGGATTGCAGAACCCTAAAATTTCTAGGTTAGAAAATTATATTTCCGGTTGTAGACCTGGTGAAATCGACAGCTTAGGGAATCTGAATATTAGGTAAAGTTTGGACAGTTAATTATCAGATTTAGGGTTTTCAAAAATGTAAATTATCCTTTTAATTCAGTTATGAATGACTCCAATTAAATTAATAAACCGAAATGAGATAAATGCCCATCTTCTAACAACAAAAATGCCTAACCCAGTCACCCAAGTTATGGGATCTTAAATCTTTAAGCCATTCAGCTCTGTAACAGCTCTGAGAGTACAAACACTTATCTATTTGCCTCTGTAAGAAAATTATAACAGTTTATTATGTACTTATCCATATATGAACATCGTGTAGATTAAAACACCTAATCCATAAACCCATTTGCAAAGAATCATGTACAATATTTGGCTTATAACGATAAGAGGATAAAAAAAAATTGATGCATGATTGATATAGCTTCTGAATATAAACTGAGACAACTTAATCCTAGTGTTTGAATATCTTGTATGCAAGTCCATAAATGAATATGAACATCTACAGTAATAAGTAATGTACAGTAAATCATTATATCATAAGCAAGATATCAATTCTGTTAATATGCATAAGCAAGATCATATGCATGAGTAAGATAAATAAAAAATGCATAGTAAAAACATTGTATGAATCATGCATAAGCTAAATAATCATTCATGAGTAACAGTCATAATCCATCTAATCATTTCCAGTAACATGCATGTACAGTAAATCATTAGATATCATTTGCAGCAATAGATAGTTCATAAAATAAATAGGTGGAACCAGAATTAAGCTATGCAGTCAACAAATAGTTCAGAAATGAATGAAATAGAAATAAATCTAAGCGATGCATTCATTAGGTATTACTTACAGAAAAACATTTAAGAATAACAATCAAATCTTGAGCTATACAACTCAATCATTAGGTATTAGCAAAAAATATGTTAGAAAATGAATAAATCAAACCATATCTAAGCCAGGAAATCATTAGATATTAGCTCCACTGAGAAGACATGTCAGAAAAGAAATAAACAAACTCTAAACTAAACAATACAATCATTAGCTATCATCTACAAAAATCAAACATTTCAAAAATAAATAGTAGAACCTGAATCTGAGTAAGGGAAAATAAAAAATGAAGGTCGTCGTTCCTCCCAACCAAATCCCAGAGCAACCAAACTACTTGCTCTGAAACCCCCGAGCCTGTTTGCTGAACCACAACAAAAAAGACTTGGTCACAGAGTCCCTCTTGCAATCTAGGTCACAACCTCACTTCACCATAAGCCTCCTACTCAATGGGTGAATCAAAATACTCAGCGTATTGTCCCCTTCATCCTGAACCTCCTGTTCAGTGGATGAAAACGTTGCTTTATAGCATTTTCCTAGGACTTGGACTTAGGTCATTCATGATCCTCCTTCTCATAACGCTCCAACAGGATTCATGACCTACACATTTGGGGGAATATTTCTCTTGCATCATGTGTGCCTTTACTAGGATGGCTTGCAGTACTGGGTTTCTCTTGACACTTGTATTTTCCTCCTTGTGTGTCAGCAAACACTCTTCAACGGCTGCCTTCAACTTTGATTCCCTTATTTAATTATTTAAAAAATAATAATAATAATTCTTTCACAATTGTTTTGACCCCGCTTGGTCAATTAATGTTGAATAAAAATAATAACATAAGGTTTTATAAAAACAATAATAATTAGGGTTCCTAGGGGTATTACATACATCCCCCTTAAATTTTAACACCATCCTCGGTGTTACTTTTCAAAATTCATTTGCATCATTCTGAAACAGAATTGGATATGCCTCCTGCATATTACTTTCCAATTCCCAAGTATCCTCTTCTGGGGTAAGGTGCTTACATTGCACCTTAACTTGTCCGATGGTGTGGTTTCAGAGCAAAAGTTCTCTCCTCTCGAGAATACACTCTGGTCCCACCTGAAACTCTCCTTCAGGTTCCACCTGGATAGCATTCCAATAAACCACATGAGTAGCATCATGAACATATCTTTTTAAAATTGAAACCTGAAAAACATTATGTACTTTAATTGTAGGTGGTAATGCTAATTGATAAGCCACTGGCCCAACCTTGGCCAATATCTCAAATGGTCCACAATACCTGGTGCCAATTTTGTGCACTTTCCCAATTTCAAGGAACTTTTCTAGGTTTTACTTTTACATACGCATGATCCCCTACCTGGAACTCTCTTTGAGTTCTTTTCAGATCAACATAGCTCTTTTTCCTATCTTGAGCTATCTTTAAGTTGTGTTGTACATGTTTCATGGTTAGTTCCATATCTTTCAAAATTTCAGGACCTAACATTAGTCTATCAACAGGGCTACTCCAAGAAATTGGAGTGTTACACTTCCATCCATAAAGTATCTCAAATGGACTCATTTTTGTAGAGGCCTCAAAATGATTATTATATGCAAACTCAACAAGATGTAAATATTCTTCCCATTTCCCAGGTTTGTCCATTACATACATTCTAAGCATGTCTTCTAAAATTTGATTTACTCTTTCAGTTTGACCATCAGTCTGGGGATGATATGCAGTACTAAAATTTAATTGAGTATCCAAACCTTTAAATAAAGCTTTCCAGAAATTTCCCGTAAACTTTGCATCCCTATAAGAAATTACAAATTTAGGTACACCATGCAATCTGAAAATTTATTTCATAAAAATATCAGCAATATTAATAGCTTTGTAAGTAGATTTAACTGGAATAAAATGTGTTGCTTTACTAAGATTATCTACCACAACTATAATTGAATAATTGTGTTTAGCATTCTTAGGAAAACCTGTAATAAAATCCAAGGTAATAACTTCCCACTTCCATTCTGGAATGGGTAAAGGATGTAGCAATCCGGCTAGGCGTTGATGTTCAACCTTAACTTGCTGACATTCAATGCATCTAGCAATATATTTTGCTACTTCATTTTTCATATTAGGACAAAATAATTATTTTCTTAACATAGTAATCATTTTCTGATATCCAGGTTGGCCTAAATATGGTCTTTTATGCATTTCATTCATGATTAATGACTTGACCTCTTCTGAATTAGGTACATACAATCTGTTTTTAAACACCAACATTTCTTTCTTCTTAAGACTGAATTTTGATTTTACTTCTTTTGTCTTATTTTCTGTTGTCCTTTCTTTTAGTTGTTGATATTCTTTATCAAATTTCGTTGCTGTTATGATTTTATCCTCCGGATATGTTTCATAGCTGCTACTTGCAGTTACACAAAGCATATTGCATGGTGACTTAATGCATCAACCACTTTATTTTCTTTTCATTTTATATGTTTAATTTCAAAATCATATTCACTTAGGAAAGACAACCTTCTAGCTTGTCTAACATTTAAATTTGGTTGGTCAAATAAATATTTTAAACTGACATTATCAGTCATTAGTAAGAATTTTTTTCCAATAAGATAATGTCGCCACATTTTAAGTGCATAAATAATGGCAGCTAACTCCCAATCATGAGTAGCATAATTATTTTCATGTTCTTTAAGTTTTCTTGACTCATAGGCTACCACATAGTTGTCTTGCATTAGAAATCCACCTAGACCCTCTTTGCATGCAACAGTGCATATAAAAAAATCCTCTTAGGGGTCTTCTATCTTTAGGATATGAGCTGTTGTTAATAAATGTTTTAGTTTATTAAAGGTAACTTCACATTTCTCATTCCACTCAAATTTCTTACCTTTGTTTTGTAATGAATTTATAGGATATGCAATTTTTGAAAACCCTGCAATAAATTTACGATAATACCCAGTGATTCCCATAAAAGATATAACATCAGATACATCCTTAGGCACAGGCCGTTCCATTATGGCTTTAACTTTATCGAGATCCACTAATATACCATCTTTAGAAACCGTATGTCCCAAGTATTGAATTTTATCTTTAAAGAAATCACATTTATTGAATTTAGCATAAAGTTTTCGTTCTCTTAATACTTGTAGGACTATTCTTAAATGTTCTTCATGCTCTTGCTGATTTTTAGAATAGATTAATATGTCATCAATGAAGACGAATGCAAATTTATCCAAATATTTACTTAATATACTATTCATTAGATACATGAAGGATGTTGGAGCATTTGTCAACCCAAAAGGCATTACGACAAATTCATAATCACCGTACCTGGTCCTAAAGGCTGTCTTATGTATATCTTCATATTTAACTTCGACTTGATGATATCCAGATCTCAATTCTATTTTTGAAAATATTGTTGCTCCTCGAAATTGATCAAATAAGTCATCGATCTGAGGTAAAGGATATATGTTTTTAATTTTCATTTTATTAAGTTGTCTATAGTCTATGCATAACCTTACTGTACCATCCTTCTTCTTCACAAACAACACCAGTGCTCCCCAAGGAGAAACACTTGGTCGAATGTACCTTTTATCAATTAATTCTTGAATTTGTGCTTTTAATTCATTAAGTTCCAAGATGTTCATACGATATGGATCTTTTGAAGCCGGGACTGCTCCCGGTATTAAATCAATAGTAAAATCAATCTCTCTTTTCGTAGGTAAACCGAGAATTTCTTCCAGAAACACATCTTTAAAATCTTTTAAAACTGGAAAATCATCTATTTTAATTTCATTATTTTCATCTCTATCATCAATTATATGAACAACATAAACTTTACAGCCTTTGCGAACAGATATTTTCATTTGTAAAGCAGAAATTTCTCTAATTGTAGTTTTCCTTGGAATTCCTTTAACTATTACCGGTCTACTTTCTTCATCTATGCATGAGAAAGTTTTATCATAGCAGTTCAAAATTACTCTATGCTCTTCTAAGCAATCCATTCCTATCAATAAATCATAAGATCCTAAAGGTAGAATATTTAAATCAGCATATGTTGTAAAACTATTCATAGTAAATTCACATCCTTTCACAAAACTAGTGACTTTTATTTCCATGCCTGTAGCAAGCTGAACTAACCAAGACTTTTTAAATTTACTTTGCTGCAATTTACACAGTTCTACAAATCTAGGTGAAACATAACTTATATTTGCACCTGGATCAATCAAAATAGAGATTGGTTTATCTTTTAACATACCTTAAATTTCTACCATTGATATCTGATGGTCTGCTTTCTTGTTCTCCAATGCTGCGCAAATTATGGGAATGCTCCTTGCTACATCTCCAACCGTAGTATTTTCTTGAACATTGTGAACGTTGTTAAAGCTTTTTCTTTTGACTTGACAGTTTTTAAAGTAATGTGGTTCGCCACATTCCCAACATTTTAAAGGTTCCTTTTGGACATTGTTTTTATTATAACCAGCAGGTGCTTCTCTTTCTTTCATTACTGTAGGATTTTATGGCTTAAAACCTCCGAAGTTATTTCTTTGATAGTTTCGATGATTATTCCAAGAAGTATTATTAAATCTTATGACTTTTCTTTTATGTTCAAAGCTTTTATTGATATGTGTCGTGTCCAGGAAGCACGAGGGGGACAACAGTTCGACTGAATGAGTCGGCTCTGTTATGGCAGAAGCTTAAACAGAATGAGCAAAATCAGGACCATGCAATACAGATAAACACAAATGCACAGAAAATATGCAGGAATGTGAACTGTTCTAGATTGATCAAGATAAGATGTATGTTACAATAGTTTACATGCTTATAAAGAAGTCTGAGACGCTTGGGTGCCTACCCGTTACTTTAAGTTACAAAGAAGAAGTTAGAACGGTTCCAACAGTTCAATCGTTATAGCCGACTGGAAGACAGAGAGACATTCTATCGAAGTTAGACAGCCGCTGGTCGCATGTCGACGTTGCTTATCGATGTCGCGAACTGCAATATTGTAGAACATGTCGAAGGTGCGGAACATGCCGCAGTATGTTGAAGTCGAGACTCATCGGAGTTGTGTCGAAATCAAAAACCTGACGAAGTGTTGAAGTTGTCAAAGTCATGTCATGTCGAAACTTGTCAAGGTTGTATCAATAGCGATTACTGGTCGAAGATGTGTCGAAGTTAGCATCCAACAACAAATTCCAACTACGATGTGGATCAGACCTCCTTCCTTAAGAAACAATGGACCCCATTGTTTGCTCATGAAGGTGAGGAAACTTGTCGATCACTTCAATAGAGAGTACCACTTTCCTTGGGATGGGATTTGGACAGCTTTGGGAACCTGAAACAAGGGGATTGTGTTCTTCCTTGTAAGGTGTACTCGTCGTCCCACAATGGTGTCGCAAGGAATAGGTTCCTAAACATCTGGATGGATGTCTTCGGGTGCTGCTGTGGAGAAGTCGTTCTGTTACAACAAAGGTGCATGATATGGTCGAAGCAGATCCACATTGAAAACTGGATGCAGACTGAGGCATGCAAGAAAAGTCGAGCTGGAAAGAGTTTGTTAGAAAAACAGGATCGCAGAGCAATAACAATAAACAAAAATGCAAATATAATCACACATACACATTACAAGAGAGACACAGATATATCATGGTTCATCCAAATTGGGATACATCCACACTGAAGTTGCCAATCCTTATTATTATACCGTCCAGCAAAGTGAAAGGATACAACCTCCAGCACAGCCGCTGCACTTCCTCTTCACTATCTCACAGTCTCTCTTCTTGATCTCAGAGGTCTTTACAATGCATAATACCTAATACATCAACCCTAGCCGTATTACAATGTCTTTCTTTTATAAGGGAAATACAATGGAAAAATACCACGGGTTACCCAAAACCATGTGCCCAAAAACTGTTGGCGAAAATAGCCCCAAAATGTTTTCTCGGGGGCGTTGCCCCCGAATCCCTAGTTCTCGGGAGCGCTACCCCCAAAACACCAAGGTTGGGGCATGAGTGTACAGTCCTCTAGGGTGCACAGCTAAGACAATATCATCTATGAGACTGAAGATCTAGCTCCACAACCAACAATCTCCCACTTTGAGACTGAAGATCTGGCTCCACAACCAATAATCTCCCACTTTGAGACTGATCACAACAACTCCACCGTTGCTGTACTTGCTGGACCTTGGACTTGGAAACTTTCTCATCTTCACCTTCATTCTAGAAGGCCAACTGAAACCGAGCAGGAACTCAGTTTCTCTCTGGTCACTACCTTTCTAAACATGTCTACAGGATTCTGGCTAGTATGTATCTTTTCCAGCTTCAAGAGTTCATCTTGCAGAACAGAGAGTATGAAATGGTACTTGAGCTGTATATTTTAGTCCTGGAATGGAATGCCGAGTTCTTTGCAAGATGAGTGGCACTCTGGCTATCACTATACAACCTGCTATCCTTCTACTTCTTACCCAATTCCTCCATAAACCTCTGCAACCAAATCATCTCTTTACTAGCCTTTGTAACAGTAACATACTCTGCTTCTATTGTTGAAAGTGCAACAACCTTCTGCAGTTTCAAAATCCAACTTACTGCTGTTCCACCTACAGTAAACACATACCCTGTGGTGCTCCTCCTACTATCCTTATCACCTCCCATATCTGCATCAACATATCCCTATAGAATAATGTCTGAACCTCCAAAACATAATGCCTAAGTGGTGGTACCTCTCAAATACCTGAGAATCCACTGTACTGCCTTCCAATGTTCTTTACCTAGATTGTTCATATATCTGCTCACAACTCCCATTGCTTGTGCAATATCTGGTCTTGTGCACACCATGGCATACATCAAACTGTCAGCTGCTGATTGATAGGGGATCTTGGACATGTATTATGTCTCTTCCTGTGTCTTGGGACACATTTCCTTACTTAGACTGAAATGGTTGGCCAAAGGTGTACTTACTGGTTTTGCATTCTGCATTCTGAACCTCTCCAACACCTTTTGTATGTACTCACTCTGAGACAATGTCAATTTGTGATTTTTCCTGTCTCTCGTTATTCTCATTCCAAGGATTTGCTTTGCAGCACCCAAATCCTTCATCGCAAATGAATTAGCTAGCTTCCTTTTGAGTACATTTATATCTTACATGTTAGACCCTGCAACAAGCATGTCATCCACATACAATAACAAGATAATATATCTTTCATTGTCTAGCTTCTTGAAATAAACACAGTGGTCAGAATGACATCTATTATAACTTTGTTCTGTCATAAACCTATCAAATTTTAAATACCACTGCCTTGGAGCTTGCTTTAAGCCATACAAGCTCTTTTTCAACCTGCACACCAAGTTCTCCTTACCTTTGACCTCATACCCTTGTGGCTGCTGCATATATATCTCTTCCTCCAAATCCCCATAGAGAAAGGTTGTTTTTACATCTAACTGTTCAAGATGCAATCTTCTACCGCTACTAGACTTAAAATAGTCCTAATTGAAGTCATCTTAACAACAGAAGAAAATATTTCATCAAAATCTATACCTTTCTTCTATGCAAACCCCTTTACAACAAGTTTGGCCTTGTACCGATTCTTGCCTCCTTCTTCTTCCTTCAACCTGTAAATCCATTTGTTCCGCAATGCTCTTTTACCAGCAAGCAAATGAACCAAATCCCAAGTTTGGTTTCCTACCAATGAGTCCATCTCCTCATTCATGCCTTGCTCCCACTTCTTTCTAGTTTCCACCTGCATTGCTTCTTCATAACACTCTGGTTCACCAGCATCAGTCATCAATAAATAATACATTGAAGAAGAGTATCGTTCAGGGAGTCTACTTAACCTGGTAGATCTTCTTGTAGTTGTAGGAGTTTCAGGTACTTGATGTTGTTCTTGATTTTCTGGCACCTTCTGAACTTCATTTTATTTAATTTCATCAAGCATTGTGTACTATGTGTTTTCCTTTTCCTGTGTCTTTCCCTGCAACTAATCTTTATACATGACCTTTTCATTGAATATCACATCTCTACTCCTGTAACATCCCTCCAATTTGACCCTTATTATTATTATTATTATTTGTAATTGTAATTATGTATGTGGCCCTGGTGAGGAGCTCAAGGCCAAGGCCCCACTAGTGGACCTTGAAAAGTATCGCTATTGATTATTCTTAAGTTAAATTTTGTAACGGGCGCAACTAAGCAAACAGACAACTAAAGACACTAGCGAAAAATGTGTGGTAACTTAAGCATGAGTAGATGACGGGTGTCATCATAGTATCTCAAGCATTTACTTGATAACCTTAAACTATTTATATTATCATCTTAAGTAGACAATCGACGATAGTAATTATTTAGTTACACAACTATTATTCTAAGCTCTTAATTACCTTTTTAGCATCAAAAGGTTAATTATTACCTGTATGGACTATATTAATCATACCCTACGAGAGGATGTTAGAGAAAGCTAAAAGAAGCTTAAATAGTAACGGTGGGTCATTATAGTGCCACAAACACTAGAGCAAAGGTAAATTGACTTAACAAGTGTTGTGGGTGATAAGACCATTACCTAAGTTCAGGATAACGGAAAATCACCGCATGCCAGTTTAACTTTAATGATTTACCCTTTTAGCATGAAGCTACATATATAGGAGTAAAACTAAGAGTTATCACTAGTTATCATGTTAACATAGACCTCGACAAGGGGGTTAGAAAAG
The DNA here is from genome assembly GCA_027924585.1 of Larix kaempferi. Lineage (NCBI taxonomy): Eukaryota > Viridiplantae > Streptophyta > Pinopsida > Pinales > Pinaceae > Larix > Larix kaempferi. Next base: position 1,891,372 of record BSBM01000546.1, read on the forward strand.
TACCCTTAAATACCCCTAATTAAGGAGAAGCTAAGTTCTCTTTGATATATATATAAAAACACTTTGAGAGTAAAGTGAAAGGGAGCTTTGTGAACATCGTAATATTTATTATTTTACTATTGTGTAATATAAATATACCTCAAAAGAAACTAGTGCATTTTAATAACAACACTTAGTGTCATAGTGGAACCCAATTATTTGGGAATTTGTTATTTGAAAAGCGGGGATTTATGGTTAGTGCCTCTTCTTAATACTTCATGTTTTGGCGTTATATTACTAAAGGTATTTAATTTGGAAGTTCACTTCACTTCATTAACAACTTAACCACGTCTAAACAAGCCATATCATATTAATATATGTAAAAAACAATATGATACTTAATCATCCAATATTTTAGCTTAAATATACTTTTTACCTTATTATGTAAAGCCTTGTTATGTTATGGCATCCACATGGAGAACCATCCTTATCAACATTTAGTTGAGGATTATGTAGAACTATTAGTAGCTATGTGCTTATATAATTATTTGATAAATAACTCATTCCACCATGAGAGTAGTAGATATCATTTTCTTTAATTGGGTGGCGTAAAGAATGGTAGCCTTTGTTACGGTTCTTCTTAGCTCCACGATCAACCACCTTAAAAGCTCAGTGTGATGGACATAAATTAATGAAGTTAAATTTACGAAATTAGTTTCTGAGAAGTTTCCTCCAAAATGGAGATAGAGGGTTGTTGCTTCCAATGCCGAATGGCAACCATTCCACTATGAAAATTCCTTAGTAGTGTCTCGCTGGTAGAGGGAGTTAGGGAGCGTTTTCAGCATGTTGTCCCTTAGTGGAAAGTTATAATTTAAGATGGTCTCCATTTGGCACTAAGCAGTTACCATTTGTTGAGGTAATCGATGTAAAGATCCATTATTAAAAAGAGGGAAAATCCTTTTTGTAAGGGGGGAGAAGCCATTCAAGGATAGCAGTTCCTATCTCGGTAAAAAGATCGATCCTCATTTGGGCGATTTTCGGCTAATGGCATTGGTGTTTGCTTGCTCAAAGCATGGGTGTTCCCCCTTCTGACTCATGGAAGTCTGCGATAGGGGTTTTAGGAAGGAAGGCGGATATCGAAGGAGGACGGAGGGAATGTTGAAAAGGACTGAAGGGTTTAGCATGTCAATTTAGTCTCTGCATAGGCAGAGTTAGATGGTAAGTAATACTACTACCTTTGCTTTCATCTGAGCTAATTTATATTTTCGCAGTAGTACCTTTGCTTAAACATCGATAGGTATCTACCACCCGATCTGAGATAGATCTCTGTATCGAGACACTAATTTTAAGAATGAAAGATTTGGTATATTTCCTTCTAGTTATCGCTATGTACTTATCACTACATGAATGCATTTAGATCCTTTAAGGATCTTTGTTTCTTTTGTTATCATTGCTGCTTGAAAACAATTCGATCCTTTTTTATCTTTGCATCCATGTTCATTTTGGTCTGAATACGAGTAGATTGGGATTGTGTTTATTTCATTGTGGAAGGACGGCACTCGATGAGAGCTGGATTCTCCGGTTGATGTTAGGATAAGTTTTATTTTTTATTTTCTTTTAAAACTGATGTATGCCCATAGCTTCTAACCGGGGCAAAACATAGATGAGGAGATTCCCGAATGATCCTCTGCCTAATGGTATTGCTATAACAAGTTTCATTTTTTTGGGGTCTTTGTTGTGTTGCACCGTGAACCGGTCGACCTCCTTTTGTGCTAGATGCTGTATTTTAATACATAAACCATGTCGTTTTTGTGATGGTAGATAATTCTTGGAAATCGTAGCAATCCTTTGCTACAACTATAATGGTAAGTTCTGTTTAAGTCTAGGAATTTAAGTGAGCATCCTTGCAATGATGAAACTTTGTATTTATAATTAAATAACCTATCCCGACTCTTGTTAAAAGCTTCTGCCTTTTAACCAGATCTCTGTAGGAAGTATTTTTTTTATCGATGGTATCTATAAATCCTGGAATGTGCGTCTTAGGTTAACTTGGTATTAACTCGATGGTACTTCTGTTGAAGTATCTACTCCCAATCAGCAATAGAGGAGATCTTTGGGAATCAGACCGATGGTAGCTAAGAATACTAGAAAACACGGGTTAGTTTAGTTATTTGTTTAACTGGACTTTACTTATGTTGAAGTATTTTACTCCCAATTGATAGCAGAGGAGATCTCTGCAAATCAGATCGATGGTAGCTATGAATTCTGGAAAAGGCGTTTTGGGCTATTGTCATATTTTTTACTGTTACTTCTGTTGAAATAACTTACCCCAATCAATAGCAGTGGAAAGCTCTGTGATCCGATCGTTGGTGACAAAGGATGTTTTTAAACAACAGTATAGATATTTAAATAAGAATTAAGTCACAAACTTGTGTATATTGGTGTGATTGCCAACCGTATAAGCATATGTACATTAATAAGTCTTGTAACTTATGTTGATGTTGGTATGAATACCAGCTGTGGTAATTACTTAATTAATACAAGGATAGGTCTATGTAACCTATGAGAGAACTCTGTCGATTCTTTTAGGATCCCATTCTTAGTTTGGATCTTAACCCTTGATTTGTTTTGAATTACGACTCTCGATGATGGCGAGATAGTAGAAAGTGATTTTGGAAACAATTGTGTTGTGGACTGTAACCTTACTTGGATAATTAATGCAAGTTGCGACTTTCTTGGGTAGACGTAGGACATGGATTGGGTGAACCACGTGTATATCGCTCTTCCTATTGTGTACCTTGTGTATTTGTGTTTTGATGTTTCACATGATTATGTATTTATGTTTCACATGATATTGAGACCCGAAATGGTGGAAATTCCTAAAGTGTTAAATGTTATTTACATAAGTATATATTAAAATGATTCTTCAATGGATAGGTTCTGCGATAACTTTGGTGATTATTTGGGTATTGGGAGAAAGCTCCCGCTTGAAGGGTTTACACCTATGTTTATATGGATTTAATTTATTTTGTTGTTTGCAAGTGTAATGGTGGAAATGGTGATAAGTTTTATAGAATTATGAACAATCATTTATATGCATTACGTTTTTGTACATTTAAGTTCATATGGTCAAATGCGACTAATGTTTTGAATATTGTAATCACTAAGGGGGTAAATGCAAAATTTAAAATATATAGAACAATCTTTCTATCTTCCTTACACATTTTTATTCATCGAAATATGGATATGTGAAAATGAGCACTTAGGGATTTGCAATATTCATACATTATGAAATGCTTAATATGTATATTTGCATCTCTTCTGACGTATTTTGTGTGAATTACATTTCCTTGACTTTTTGAAAGCTAATCGATGAATGTTTACATTTAAGTTGTATTATTCGAATGTGGACTAAGAGAAATATGTTAGATAAAGTGTTTTGTGTTATTAATTATTCTAACTTTGAGAAATTATGGAGTACAATGAAACTTCCTTCTTATTTCGATTATAAAGGAAGTTAGAAGGAATAGATTAGTTATAGAAGGGTTTATTTTATAGTAATGACACTTATAAATTAATAGATGCAAATCCTTGAGTGTCATATGATAAACCTCCTTAACCCTTATATGTAGGAATACCTTGGAGTTTTCATTAAAAATCATGTTTAGATAATTCGTAAAGTAATAGTTAAGATAATTTGTGTGTCGGCAAGCAAAGTTTTAATACTGATATTTATTTTTAAGATCCTTAGTTTTCGAAAATGTTTGAAAATTCACTAAATTTACCATCCCTGAAAAATGGGTATATGACAACTCCTAATGATTTTGTTATTTTCATAATCTCATAAACGATAACCAAAATCATCAACCCCATATCCAATAAAGGTGCATTTTTTGGATTTAGCTTCAAGCTTTGTTCTATTATCTTTATCGATATGGACAAATTCTTCACAACCAAACGTTCTCAGAAATGAGTAGTTTACCTTTTTATCTATCCATGCCTCCTCTAGAATACCACCATCCAAAGCACTTGAAGGTACTTTGTTTATTAAATAAACAACAATATTTACAGCGTCCGCCCAAAATTGTAAGGGAAACCCTGCATGCAGTCTCATACACCTTGCACGCTCCATGATCGTTCTGTTCATCCTTTCAGACACACCATTTTCTTGTGGTGTTCCTGGGATTGTCTTCTCTCTACGAATCCCATGGTATGAATAGTAACTATCAAACTCCTTGCCGGAGTACTCACCTCCATTATTAGATCTAAGACACTTCAACCTTTTTCCTGTCTCATTCTCAACCAAAGCTTTTCACTTCTTAAAAGTAGCAAACACATCAGATTTCTGTCTAATGCAATAAACCTAAGTTTTCCTAGTTGCATCATCAATAAATGTAACATAATAATGAGAGCCACCAAGAGGTTGTACCTAAGCTGGTCCCCATACATCTATATGCACAAGCTCTAACTTTTCATTCTTCTTCTGTTTCCCAACCCTGAGAAATCTAACTCTCTTCTGTTTTCCATAAACATTGTTTTCACAGAATTCCAAACTTACCTGCTTCAAATCTGGTAGCAACTTCCTTGAGTGGAGAATTTGCATCCCCTTCTCACTCATGTCGCCAAGCCTATGATGCCACAATGCTGTATCTGTTCCTGTGAAGCTAAAGAGATAGAATGGTCAATATTATGAGGACATAAATACAACGTACCTACCCTGTCTCCTTTTGCTATCACCATTGATCCTTTAGTGATCTTCCACCACTTGTCTATCTCCAAATGTAGATAGACAACCGCCATCTCCCAACTGCCCTATTGAGATCAGATTTCTTTTCATAGCAGGAATATGCCTTACATTTTTCAACAGCCAATCAGTTCCATTCTTAACTTTTATACATACCTTACCCATTCCAACAATTTTACATGGCTCATCATCACCCAATAAAACATGTCCAAAATCACCTGGAACATAATCATGAAAATATTTCCTATTGGGTGTAGCATGACATGAAGTCCCTGAATCTACTACCCAATAATCACTAGTATTATCTAATGCAAGAATCAAAGCATCTTGTAACACATCACCTACTACATTTGCTTCCTGGGTAGTTTCCTGCTGTGCATCTCCTTTCTTCTTTAGATATCTGCAGTCTTTCCTCAGATGCCCTTTCTTTTCATAGTTCCAGCACTCTATCTTTCCCAATCTGGACTTGGATCTGCCCATTTTAGATTTGCCACGTTACCTTGGCTCTTTCCTCTCTCCTTTTGTCTTCCCTTGCTCTCCATGGTCAACGCATTACCTGATGCACTTGTGCTTTTTCTTCATATTTCCTCGCTAAGAATAACACTAATAACATCATCAAATTTCAAGGTGTTTGAACCAAAGACAGAGTTACTTACAGCCATGAACAAGCTATTCCAGCTTTCTGGCAATGAACACAAGATTAGAAGAGCCCTAACCTCATCATCGAAGTTCACACTTACAGAACTTAGTTGATTTGTAACCGTATTAAACTCATTTAAATGATCAGTAACAGATCCACCTTCAGACATCTTCATATTAAATAAACGCTTCATTAGAAATACCTTGTTGGAGGCCGTGGGTTTTTCATACAGCTTACCTAATGCTCTCATCAAACCCTCTGTTGTTGTTTCTTTTGAGATATTGAAAGCCACCGACGAATCCAGGATCAGTCGTATTGTTTGAAGAGCCTTTATGTCAAGAACCTCCCATTCTTCGTCCTTCATAGCCATCGGCTGCTTTTCTCTTCCTCCCAATGGTAGGAATAGATCCTTCTGGTACAGATAGTCCTCCATTTGCATTTTCCATAACTGAAAGTTTTGGCCATTAAACTTCTCGACCTTAAACTTTCCTTCTTTTGCAATTGCTCCCACTCGAATCAGAAACCCTAGCTTCCTGTGGGTTTATCTGCCAAATAGACTGTTGGCTCTAATACCAATTGTTAGAAAAACAGGATCGCAGAGCAATAACAATAAACATAAATGTAAATATAATCACAGATACACATTACAAGAGACACAGATATATCGTGGTTCACCCAACTTGGGCTACGTCCACACTGAGGTTTCCAGTCTTTATTATTATACCATCCAACAAAGTGAAGGGATACAACCTGCAGCACAACTGCTACACTTCCTCTTCACTGTCTCACAGTCTCTCTTCTTGATCTCAGAGATCTTTAAAATGCATAATACTTAATACATCAACCCTATCCATATTACAATGTCTTTCTTTTATAGGGGAAATACAGTCCTCTGGGGTGCACGGCTGAGACAATATCATCTATGAGACTGAAGATCTGGCTCCACAACCAACAACGTTTTCGTCAATCTGTCAAAGAATACTATATGGACCATATAGCAAAGGCTTGAGCTTCTTGAAAGGACCAGTGAAGCACTCCTTCTTAAGATGTAGCTAGACCTTATCCCCAATTTGGAATGTATGAGGAATACGATGCTTGTCGTGTCGGAACTCAGCTTTCTCGTTTTCTCTGTGCAACATATCCTGTGCTTGCTTCTGGATGTCGCAAATTTGTTCTCGAAACTTGACTGCTTTATCAACTTCTCGCTGGCTGTGTCTGTGTTGAAGTTTGGCTGTGTCGAGGAGCTGATCAAATCGATAGGCACTGAGGGTTGAAATCCATAATAGACTTCAAAGGGACTCTTGCCTGTAGAGCTATGCTGCATGTATGGAAGACTATCATCCCATGTGCGTCGATGCCAATGATTGTACATGCGAAGCAGTTGTACTACCAAGCAATTCACAACTTCCGTCTATCCGTCGATCTGAAGATGGAAAGCTGTCGACAGTGAGAGTCATGTGTCCAGCTGTTGCTAGAGGGTATTCCAAAAGATGTTGACGAATTTGGCATCTCGATCGAAAATGATGGTTGTGGGTAAACCAAAGTGTTTCCAAACATGTGTAAAGAAGAGCTGAGCAATCTGATATGTTGTCGTGGTCTTCTTACATGGTATGAGAATGGCCATCTTGGAAAATCGATCGACTACTACTAATATCATGTCATGCTGATGTATGGTAGTAGGATAACCCATCAAGTAGTCCATAGAAATAGATTCCCATGGTCGACTAGGAACTGGTAGAGGTGTATACAATCCCTATCATCAGTTAGGTGGCTTAGCAATGGCACAAACCATGCATGATCTAATGTACTTGTTGACGTTAGATTTAAGTGTAGGCCAGCAGAAATATTTCTGCAGAATAACAAGTGTCTTTGCTACTCCAAAATGTCCTGCAGTCTTGCTGTAGTGCACGTCCCAAATAAGCTGTTGTTGTTGCTCACTGGTCTGTACACAAAGTTGTCCAAGCTTGTATAGCAAGGTGTCTTTCAGGAAGTAGTCGGAGTCTGAGTTCGATGACTTGTTAATCTATAATTGCTGGTAGACTGCTAAGAAGTCGTTGTTGTCCTCGTACAACTGTTTCCAAGTGGTCATGTCATATCCCTGCATACTCATCACTGTCAAAAGGGGAGTAATGGGTGGTCGACTGAGGCAATCAGTGGCGGTGTTAGCTTTACCTTTCTGATACTTAATCACCAACTGGAATTGTTGTAGGTAATTAATCCACTTGAGTTGTCGGTTTGTCTACAACTCTGATTGTGTCGGAGCGAACTGTAGAGGCTTATGATCAATGACAATGACCATTTCCTTACCAAGGATGTAATGTCTCCATTGCTTGAGAGCTTGCACAATGGCGTACAGTTCCTTTTCATACGTCGAGTATCTTCTAACTGTGTCGTTAAAAGTCTCGGAATGAAAAGCGACTGGGTGACCAGATTGAGTGATCACTGCGCCCAAGGCATAGTCCAATGCGTCCATATCAATCTCAAAGGGCTGATGCAAATCAGGTAACACAAGTACTGGTGCAGTGCAGAGCCTGTGTTTGAGTTGTTCAAAAGTTGCTTGATGTGTTTCTGTCCATTGAAAGACAGTTTTCTCGTTTCCCTTCATCAACTGATTCAAGGGCCAGGCTATGTGACTGAAGCCGAGTATGAACCGTCGATAGAAATTAGCCAAACCAAGAAAACTTCTTAGTTCTTAAATGCTTCTAGGAATGGGCCAATCTTTGAGGATCTGTACTTTGTCTATATGGATGTGAATGCCTGCAGAGTAAATTACATACCCCAAATATTTGATGTTGGTCATCGCAAAAGAGAACTTGTCCATATTCAGATAGAGCCAATGTTGTTGGAGAGTGTCGAGGAATTATTGAAGATGTCCGACATGTTCTTCCCATGATCGACTGAAAATCAATATATTGTTGAGATAAACAATAACCCATTTTTCGATGAAAGGTCGAAGAAGGTTATCAATATGTCGCATGAAGGTCGCAGGTGCGTTGGTTAAGCCGAAAGGCATGACTAACCATTCAAACAACCCTTCCTTGGTCGTGAAAGCAGTTTTCCACACATCTGAGGGCTCGATTAGAATCTAATGGTATCCCGACTTGAGGTCGAGCTTAGTAAAGAGTTTAGCACCTTTCAAACAGTCGATAAGATCATCTATCCATGGCAGAGGGTACCGATTCTTCATCGATATTTTGTTGAGAGCTCTGTAGTCGATGCACATGCGCCAAGTCCCGTCTTTCTTCGGAACTAGGACAACTGAACTTCCACAAGGAGAGGAGCTAGGTCGGATGTGACCTTTGTCGATTAATTCTTGGATTTGTCTGCGAATCTCTTCATTTTTTAGAATGGATCTTCTGTAAACAGATGCATTAGGCTAAGAAGAACCAAGAACAAGTTCAATGGAGTGTTTTACCTGACAATGTTGAGGTACTCAGTCTAGAGCTTGAAAGAGGTTCTGGTTCTCATCGATAATATGATCGACTTGCTGCTTCTGTAAAGAACTGCATTGGTTGGTAACTCGACTTGTTGTTGCAGTCTTCTTAGAATGTTGCAGCTTGATCATGATTAATGTGAACTTCTGAGCATGATTGATGAGCTTCTTTGTCTGTTTGGCAGATATCAGTGCAATCGTCAGTGTAGGTTGACGCTCTGGTATGCTAAACCATCGATTTCAGATTCTGACAATCACCTTTTGAGGCCGTGACTGATAAATTCCATGTCTATCCCAGAGATAAGGTTTCCCAAACAGGGCGTCGGCTACGGAGATTGGTGCCACGTCACAGAGTACTTCATCTTCAAAAGGTTTTATGAAGTCAGCGAGCTTGCATTGTCAAGTGATCCATAGTTCTTGTCCATCCTTCATCCAACCAATGTTGTAAGGCTAAGGATGCGAAGTGGTAACAAGACCTAGTTTCTTCACATGTTCTTCAGAAATGAAGTTTTTCTGGCTCCCGTTGTCCACAATTAGATGCAATGGGTTGCTATGGACCCATATCCGTGTATGGAACAGGCGCTCTCGTTCCTCCTCGTCGACAATAGTTGAGGCTACTCGAGTGGTTGAGGTCAAAGGGGTCTTTGCGTCTGGATCCAATTCTTCCACAATCTTGTCGAATGCGTCGGAGGTCGACACTTTCATCAGAAATGTCTTCCAAGCTTTGGATTCAGATGTATCATGCCAAGATGAGTGGTGGTAATCGCACCATTTTTCGGTTGGTGGTTGTTTGCTATGTTCCCTCTTGTGAAAAGGCTTCTTTCCGTGATCGAGTTTTGGCGGTGTCGGATGAGAAGATTTTGATTTGTCGAAGTCGGTTGGTGCCTTCTTGTCGGGTGGTCGTCATGATGTCGGATTTGTCGCAAAACATGCTTTTCCTTTCTGCTTGGTTTCCAGTTTGCTGGCGTAGTGGAAAGCATCCGCAAGCGTATTGACAGTAAAAGACTTGGCCTACCTTAGGGTTTTCCATCAAGGGGATACTATAGAGTGTTTTTTAATTAGGAATTATGCGTTGCACTTCAGTGGCGTATAATTCCTGAGTTTTTCACTCATACCTCCAAAGATGGAATATTTTTCATGGTGGTTGATCTTAGGGAGGTTATTAAAGTCTACATGTCTATGTATTTTTTACATGATAGCCATCAGTAATAAGTCGTATGGACATGCACTAGGTCCCCTAGGAGTTTGAGTTCATTCCGACAAAAATATTTTTTTTTTCTTCCATAAATTAGACCATTTTTAATGGTTTAATTGGAAAAATTCAAAATGTAATAAAAGCTTGATCTAGAGGCAGAATTTGGCGTGGGGATGCTCGTTTTCACGCTCAGAGCATCCTATTTAACCTAAGACCCACTTTTCCTGGGTTTCGAGCGACTAAATTGTCATTTTTTGGCAATTTTCCTAATGGTGCTACAAAATGACACTTAATTGCTAACTATTCTACAAAATGCACAGATGACAAAAATCACAAAAGTCAAAAAATTGATTTAATAAAATTTGGAAAATGGTGGCTTAATGGTCAAATAAGATGTACGACCATGATAGTTGAATAAAGCACATGCCAAGTCTAAAGTTAGGATAGGGTGGAGTATCTTTGATTTGAGTGCCCCCTCTTCGTGTGGGCGGCATGCCATGCAACAATTTCGCTAGTGGAATGGGAAAAGGTTCCAAATGGAGAGGGGCACCCCTCTCATGAGGTGGCAGCCACCTCATCCCATTACACCAACCCAAAGCTCCAAGTTTTGGAATCAATGCGTAGATCACTCCATGGATTGGGATATTTGCCCTCCATCTCATGCACCCCCCTTGCTTGTAAATTCTATAAAAGCGAGGCTTGCTCCTCATTCCAGATGGATGCAAGGAACCTTTGCCTGTATATTGTAAATGCTATTTTGCTTCTTATGAATAAACTTGAGACTTTGGAGGTCAGTCCGATGGTGCAAAAATATGTGTGGTGAATGCTTTTCTCATAAACCGAGGTGATATCTGTTTAATCATTTTTTCCTTTCATGCAAGTGTTGAATATCTAGCTAAAGATGATTATATGCTAATCCTTAGAATAGACATTTGAAGTTCCAAGTTGCTTATTTATGTGAAGTTGTGTAAGATCCAAAAGTTGCATTCTATAGTCAGTTATACTCATGCACTTTTCATTTTATTCGACAATTCATACTAGATCTAATCACTTGTGTTAAAGTTTTCTTTTTTTTTGCAGATCACCAATCTTGGAGTAGAGATTGGAGCTCAATTGCATCTTATCTTTCTCCATCCTTTTATAGATCTAATACCCTCTTGTACTGCAGGCGCTCCATTTCTCAAGTTTATTCAAGATCGAGCTTGAGCACTTCTTCCTCCTTCAATTAAAAAATTCCAATCAACTTTATTTCCCTGCTTTGTTAAGAAAAGCATTTAGATCTGATTTTAAAAGTTCCATCTTTAAAGTCTTTTCGCTTCATAGATCTAGAAATTGCTTTATATAAATCATAAGATCTAGATCTAAGTTTTAGTATTTGAAATAAAAGTCAAAATTTTCCATCATTTCACAAATACTATATTGTAATTTTCATGTACTTTTTAGCTAACCAATACTAACCTTAACAATTTCTTTATTCGTTGATTACTTGTTTGTTTTATAGAAAAAAGTGAAGGAAGGAAATCTAAAGCATAAAGCATAAAAAACAAAAAAATTCCCTCTTCTTCATCCCTTTGCCTTCTTAGGCCTAAAGTCTCTTGAATCACGCTGCATAAGCAGATCAAGAGCGCTCTCTATCGGAGGGTTAATCAATTTTTTGTAATAAGATCAATAAAAGAGCAAGTGGGATTACGGCTCCCACATCCCCCATCCCCCATTTGGAGGAAGCTTGTATCTGTCCCTTACTTATTTTGTGATTTTTGCATAGTTAGCATGCTAGATTAAATTTCATCTTTTTTGCAAAGTTAGAAAAAGATTTAGTTAAAAAATTCCTTTTGCAAAAGTAATTAGTTGCAAGTTTTACTATTTCTAGTCTTTGCATCTTTTTTTATTTTACTAAGTTCATATGCAAAATCTCTTGAATCTCACCATTTGCGGATCAAGAGTACTCTCTGTCGGAGAGTTTCTTTTTGTTCATATTTAGCATACTAATCCCCTTGCTATCCCGAGTACAGTCTTCGAACCTAGAAGAGATTCTTGGGTAGATAATTAAAGAACCTGTTTTCAGTATTTTACTTGCAACAAACAAGGTAGTTTTCAAAATCTCTTGAATCACACTCTTAAAGTAGATCAAGAGTGCTCTCTGTCGGAGAGTCAATCTTAAAATTCATTAATAAATCTCTTGATTCTTGTTTTAATTCAGATCAAGTGTGCTCTCTGTTAGAGAGTCAATCGTAACGAATAAATTTTTCCCACTCCATGTATGCTCTACCCATAGTTTTGGGATATCAAAAGCAGAAGTGTCGCATTCTTCAATTTTCTCATTAAAATTAAGTCCCTCCAAACTAACGAAAATCCAGCGTTGCCATGCTGTGATCGAAAGTGGAGAAATTCTAACTAAAGATACGGGAACCACTGGGATGTGACCTTAGAGTACCAGTTAGACTACATCCTTGTTGGTGTAGTGTTGAACACCGCTCTCAAGACTCCGTTCCAGCCCACATGTCCTTGTACGAAGCCACCTAGATCACATTTCGGACACATTTTTATACTGCAAGGTATATCGGAAATCCCCTTATCCCACAATAATTCAACCTCATCTTCAAAATCATATAATAAAATAAACCAAGAGGCATTCACACAATGGTTCTCTTAGAAATCCAACAGATAGTGACTCCATTAGCACTAGTCTTTTAGCAACAACAATTATTCAATCTCTCTATTTGCTTATTATCCTTCATGAGTTATTGTTGATTATCATACCATGCCATTGATGAATTTTTTATTCAATTTGTTATCTATCTATTGTTGTCATTCATTTTATATGTAGTGGATGTGTTACAATTCATATGTGTGAGCAACTTTGTTTAAATCTCTTTATTCTTTCATAAAAACTTCTAAAAAACAATCTTTCCATCACTAAACATTCAAACTAAAAATCCTTAGCAACCTTTTTTAGTAGGGTCTACCCCCCTTAGCTTCGTTAGGAGTTTGCCTAAATGGAGGAGTTGGGATCAGGTGACAGCACCTGACTCTTTCCTTGCCCCCAAGGCCACATCGAGCAGCTTCGAAATATTTATGTTGCGTTGATCCAGATTTATGTGAGAACGAAACAAAAGATAGCATATATCGAATCATATACAGAGATATATTGCAAATAACGCAGTGATACAGTAAACACATATTCTATTAAATAGCGGAAATAGAACATACTGTAAAATACAATAGCTAGAATGGTGGTAGCTATGTCTGAGAAGAGATGTGGCCGCCATGCTCATTCGTGCTAAGATGAATACAAAGAGAGGCTGAAAGAGCCTATTTATCATAAGCATGAGGGAAAGAATCCCAAACATCCAAAAACCTAACCCTAGAAGATGAACCATCATAAAGTTTGCGGCCCCAAGGTGGTTAGTTGAACAGTCAACTTCCCGGGGTCATAACTTTTGCATACGATCTCCATTTGGGGCGCTCGGTAGCCCATTGGAAAGGTCTATCCGAGATTTACAACTTTCCATTGGGTGTAATCATATGTCGTTGGAAACCATTTGGCCCCCTGAATCTCCAAAAAATGTCGTCTAGGGCCTCAAAACGACTCCGAAAGTTCAGGACCCGAAAAACTGCTAAAAATAGTAATTTACCAAAATTGCCAGAAGACTGTTTTGAGCCAGTTGGAAGATGTGGGCTGCCACCGATATCCACCTAGATCAATCCTCCCTCCTTAGGAAGAAATGGTCTCCATTGCGTTAAATCCCTTATCATATGTCGAGTTGTGTGTTGAGTTGAGCTCTTGGTGCGACATTTGCTGAAGTGGAAAGGTTGCCTTACTTTGACATCTTCAGAGGGTTGTAATTGTCGTTGACGGATGCACTGGAGCTGTTTAACAATTTTGGTTGTTAGGGTATCCTTGGTATGCACCGATGTGGATGGTTTCTTTTTGGAGGAGCACCTTGAATGCGTGGGATTGCACTATAGAGGTACCCGAATAGGCGATGCGGAACTGAATTTGTGTTCTTGTTTCTGTTGAGTAGAGGGATAATGGGCAGAGGTTGTGGATGTCTCTGCAATCTGATGTTCTCCTTTAGTGGCAATTGCGAATAGGGAAAATTTTACAGTGTGGGAGATTATCTTCCTTCCCTGCTCGTTTGGGGTAGGTGCAACTATCTCTGGTATCCGATAGAGTTGTCCTCCCAAAGTGACAATGACAATGCAAGGCCGTGATTCATATACAGCATGACGCTTCCACATATATGGTTGTCCTAAAAGAACATCACATACTTCAAGTGGGGCCACATCACACAATACCTCATCTTTGAAGGGCTTGATGCCATATGGTAGGCGACATTGGTGACTGACGCAGATCCCTCGTCCTTGGCTTAGCCATCCAATGGTGTATGGTTGTGGGTGTAGTGTTATTGGTAGATCCAATCTCTTGATGACTTCTGTTAAGATCAGGTTCTTCTGGCTGCCGCTGTCCACAACAAAGTGTAGGGGAATTCCCTTCACCCACATATGTGAGTGGAAAAGGCGCTCCTCCGCCTCCGATTCTTCAGGCTCCTCTGATTGAATCTGTGTGGTGGCGACAACGGCACTGGGTTATGCATCAATGATTTGCTTCCCTTTTCGCGCGGCTGTGAAATTAGGTTCCGAGTCAAAATCGAAATTGGGATCCGATTCTGAAGCTTTGATCTCAGCCACCAATGACTGTTTTGAGCGACATTCATCAGTGTTGTGCCAAGGGATTTTGTGGAACTCGCACCACTTCCCGGTGTCCTTCTTTGTCTTTTCTTTACCCTTCTTCGCTTGTGGTTGGGACGGGTTGTCCTTTCCCTGCCCCATGTTCTGCGAGCCAGAGTTTCCCTTGCCCTGCTTTTGCATAGGTCCGAAGTCACGCTTGTTCTTTTGCTGAAATTTCTGCTCGATTTTGACAACATATCGATAGGCGGATCCGAGTGAAGAGATTTCCAGGAAATCCATCTCTGTTCGTATGTACTGATGTAGGCCACTGCGATATTTCAGTACTAGGTGCCGCTCGGAGTCCTTGATACCCAGCTTTGTGAGCGAGGTACGAAAGTTGTTGGTGTACTCCGACACCGCTTGGTCCCTCTCTTGGTGCAAAATGGTCCATTTTGTGTACTGGTCATCATAGTTTCCAATAGGGTAATATTGTTCCTTGACGGCATCTATAAAAGAGGCCCAATTTGGATTGGAATATTTAAACAATCCTGACTTGTCTGATGAGTTTTGCTCACAATAAGTTTCCCACCAATTTTTGACATGGGGGACGGCCTTAAGGAGAGCAAAGATGATCTTTTCCCTGTCAGAAAATTGGTGGACAGAGAAATACACTTCTAGTAGATTCAACCATTTATCTAGGGCATCGGCATCGATATGGCCTTAAAATAAAGGAATATCAAAACTAACTTGTACCTTGAAGGGAGTTGTATCTCCGAAATGGATGCTCGTTGAGGGTGAATTTGCCGCTGTTGGCATGCGTCGAAGGATCTCGGTGAAATTATCCATCATCTCGTTCCTCTGTCACGAGAGGGCTTCCTCAAGCAACAACTTGATAGGATCTACTGCTCCATCGTCTCTCTTTTCTTCCACCATGGGAGGCCGTTTGGGGCGGCGAGAGTGGTCTTCCCCAAGTGAAACTAGTTCGAGACCCAACTCTCTATATCTTCACCTCGTCGGGGACATGCACTGAGAAACAATCAAAGAGCAGACCGCTCTGATACCGCTGATCTGGATTTATGTGGGAACGAAACAAAAGATAGCATATATCGAATCATATACAGAGATATATTGCAAATAACACAGTGATACAGTAAACACATATTCTATTAAATAGCGGAAATAGAACAGACTATAAAATACAATAGCTAGAATGGTGGTAGCTATCTCTGAGACGAGATGTGGCTGCTATGCTCATTCGTGCCAAGATGAACACAAAGAGAGGCCGAAAGGGCCTATTTATCATAAGCATGAGGGAAATAATCCCAAACATTCAAAAACCTAACCCTAGAAGATGAATCGTCATAAAGTTTGAGGCCGCAAGGTGGTTAGTTGAACAGTCAACTTCCCGGGGTCATAACGTTTGCATACGATCTCCGTTTAGGGCACTCGGTAGCCCGTTGGTAAAGTCTATCCAAGATTTACAACTTTGGAATGGGCCCAGATGTATGACGCTAGCAACCATTTGGTCCCCCGAATCGCCAAAAAATGTCGTCTAGGGCCTCAAAACGGCTCCGGAAGTTTAGGACCCGAAAAACTGCTAAAAATAGTCATTTACCAAAATTGCCAGAAGACTGTTTTGAGCTAGTTGGAAGAGGTGGGCCACCACCGATATCCACCTGGATCAATCCTCCCTCCTTAGGAAGGAATGGTCTCCATTGCATTAAATCCCTTATCATATGTCGAGCTGTGTGTCGAGTTGAGATCTTGGTGCAACATTTGCTGAAGTGGAAAGGTTGCCTTACTTTGACATCTTCAGAGGGTTGTAATTGTTGTTGATGGATGCACTGGAGTTGTTCAACAGTTTTGGTTGTTGTGGTATCCTTGGAATGCACCGGTGTGGATGGTTTCTTTTTGGAGGAGCACCTTGAATGCGTGGCCTTGCACTGTAGATGTACCTGAATAGGCGATGCGGCACTGAATTTGTGTTCTTGTTTCTGCTGAGTAGAGGGATAATGGGCATATGTTGTGGATGTCTCTGCGATCTGATGTTCTCCTTTAGTGGCAATTGCGAATAGGGAAAATTTTCCAGTGTGGGAGATTATCTTCCTTCCCTACTCGTTTGGGGTATGTGCAACTATCTCTTGTATCCAATAGAGTTGTCCTCCCAAAGTGACAATGACACTGCGGGGCAATGATTCGTATACAGCATGACGCTTCCACATATATGGTTGTCTTAAAAGAACATCACATACTTCAAGTGGGGCCACATCACACAATACCTCATCTTTGAAGGGCTTGATGCCATATGGTAGGCAACATTGGTGACTGACGCGGATCCCTCATCCTTGGCTTAGCCATCCAATAGTGTATGGTTGTGGGTGTGGTGTTATTGGTAGATCCATTATCTTGATGACCTCTGTTGAGATCAGGTTCTTCTGGCTGCCGCTATCCACAACAAAGTGTAGGGGAATTCCCTTCACCCACATCTGTGAGTGGAAAAGGCGCTCCTCTGCCTCCGACTCTTCAGGCTCCTCTGGTTGAATCTGAGTGGTGGCGACAATGGCACTGGGTTCTGCATCAATGATTGGCTTCCCTTTTCGTGCAGCTGTGAAATTAGGTTCCGAGTCAGAGTCGGAACTGGGATCGGATTCTGAAGCTTTGATCTCAGTCAGCAATGACTGTTTTGAGCAACATTCATCAGTGTTGTGCCAGGGGCTTTTGTGGAACTCGCACCACTTCCAGGTTTCCTTCTTTGTCTTTTCTTGACCCTTCTTTGCTTGTGGTTGGGACTGGTTGTCCTTTCCCTACCTTGTGTTCTATGAGCCAGAGTTTCCCTTATGCTGCTTTTGCGTAGGTCCGAAGTCATGCTTGTTCTTTTGCTGAAATTTCTGCTCGATTTTGACAGCATATCGATAGGTGCATCGAAGTGAAGAGATTTCCAGGAAATCCATCTCTGTTCGTATGTACCGATATAGGACACTGCGATATTTCAATACTAGGTGCCGCTCGGAGTCCTTGATACCCAGCTTTGTGCGTGAGGTACGAAAGTTGTTGGTGTCCTCCGACACCGTTTGGTCCCTCTCTTGGTACAGAATGGTCCAATTTGTGTACTGGTCATCATAGTTTCCAATAGGGTAATATTGTTCCTTGACGGCATCTATAAAAGAGGCCCAAGTTGGATTGGAATATTCAAAAAATCCTGACTCTTCTGATGAGTTTTGCTCACAATAAGTTTCCCACCAATTTTTGACATGGGGGACGGCCTTAAGGAGCGCAAAGATGATCTTTTCCCTGTCGAAAAATTGGTGGACAGAGAAACACACTTCTAGTAGATTCAACCATTTATCTAGGGCATCGGCATCGATATGGCCTTCAAATAAAGGAATATCAAAACTAATTTGTACCTTGAAGGGAGTCGTATCTCTGAAATGGCTGCTCATTGAGGGTGCATTTGTCGCTTTTGGCATGCGTCGAAGGATCTCGGTGAAATTATCCATCATCTTGTTCCTCTGTCACACGAGGGCTTCCTCGAGCAACAACTTGAATGGATCTACTGCTCCGTCGCCTCTCTTTTCTTCTGCCATGGGATGCCGTTTGGGGCGGTGAGAGTGTTCTTCCCCAAGTGAAACTAGTTCGAGACCCAACTCTCTTTATCCTGACCTCGTCGGGGACATGCACCGAGAAATAATCAAAGAGCAGACAGCTCTAATACCGCTGATCCGGATTTATGTGGGAACGAAACAAATGATAGCATATATCGAGTCATATATAGAGAAATATTGCAAATAACACAGTGATACAGTAAACACATATTCTATTAAATAGCGGAAATAGAGCAGACTGTAAAATACAATAGCTATAATGGTGGTAGCTATCTCTGAGAAGAGATGTGGCCGCTATACTCATTCGTGCCAAGATGAATACAAAGAGAGGTCGAAAGGGCCTATTTATCATAAGCATGAGGTAAATAATCCCAAACATCCAAAAACCTAACCCTAGAAGATGAACCGTCATAAAGTTTGCGGCCCTAAGGTGGTTAGTTGAACAGTCAACTTCCCTGGGTCATAAATTTTGCATACGATCGCCGTTTGGGGCGTTCGGTAGCCCATTGGAAAGGTCTAACCGAGATTTACAACTCTTGACAAGGCCCAAATTTATGTCGCTGGAAACCATTTGGTCCCCCGAAACGCCAAAAAATGTTGTCTAGGGCCTCAAAACGGCTCCAAAAGTTCAGGACCCGAAAAACTGCTAAAAATAGTAATTTACCAAAATTGCCAGAAGACTGTTTTGAGCTAGTTGGAAGAGGTGGGCCGCCACCAATATCCACCTGGATCAATCCTCCCTCCTTAGGAAGCTATGGTCTCCATTGCGTTAAATCACTTATCATATGTCGAGCTGTGTGTCAAGTTGAGCTCTTGGTGCGACATTTGCTGAAGTGGAAAGGTTGCCTTACTTTGACATCTTCAGAGGGTTGTAATTGTTGTTGATGGATGCACTGGAGCTTTTCAACAGTTTTGGTTGTTGTGGTATCCTTGGAATGCACCGGTGTGGATGGTTTCTTTTTGGAGGAGCACCTTGAATGTGTGGCCTTGCATTGTAGAGGTACCCGAATATGCGATGCAGCACTGAATTTGTGTTCTTGTTTCTGCTGAGTAGAGGGATAATCGACAGAGGTTGTGGATGTCTCTGCAATCTGATGTTCTCCTTTAGTGGCAATTGCGAATAGGAAAAATTTTCCAGTGTGGGAGATTATCTTCCTTCCCTACTCGTTTGGGGTATGTGCAACTATCTTTGGTATCCGATAGAGTTGTCCTCCCAAAGTGACATTAACACTGCGAGGCCATGATTCGTATACAGCATGACGCTTCCACATATATGGTTGTCCTAAAATAACATCACATACTTGAAGTGGGGCCACATCACACAATACCTCATCTTTGAAGGGCTTGATGCCATATGGTAGGCGACATTGGTGACTGACGTGGATCCCTCGTCCTTGGCTTAGCCTTCCAATGGTGTATGGTTGTGGGTGTGGTGTTATTGGTAGATCCAATCTCTTGATGACTTCTGTTGAGATCAGGTTCTTCTGGCTGCCGTTGTCCACAACAAAGTGTAGGGGAATTCCCTTCACCCACATCTGTGAGTGGAAAAGGCGCTCCTCTGCCTTCGACTCTTCAGGATCCTCTGGTTGAATCCGTGTGGTGGTGACAACGGCATTGGGTTCTGCATCAATGATTTGCTTCCCTTTTCCCGCGGCTGTGAAATTAGATTCCAAGTCAGAATCGGAACTGGGATTTGATTCTAAAGCTTTGATCTCAGCCACCAATGACTGTTTTGAGCGACATTCATCAGTGTTGTGCCAGGGGCTTTTGTGGAACTCACACCACTTCCCAGTTTCCTTCTTTGTCTTTTCTTTACCC
Source organism: Larix kaempferi (assembly GCA_027924585.1). Lineage (NCBI taxonomy): Eukaryota > Viridiplantae > Streptophyta > Pinopsida > Pinales > Pinaceae > Larix > Larix kaempferi. Next base: position 1,911,454 of record BSBM01000546.1, read on the forward strand.
TTCTTCGCTTGTGGTTGGGATTGGTTGTCCTTTCTCTGCCCCGTGTTCTACGAGCCAGAGTTTCCCTTGCCCTGCTTTTGCATAGGTCCGAAGTCAGTCTTGTTCTTTTGCTGAAATTTCTGCTCGATTTTGACAGCATATCGATAGGCGCATCCGAGTGAAGAGATTTCCAGGAAAGCCATCTCTGTTCGTATGTACCGGTGTAGGCCACTGCGATATTTCAGTACTAGGTGCCGCTCGGAGTCCTTGATACCCAGCTTTGTGCGCGAGGTATGAAAGTTGTTGGTGTACTCTGACACCGTCTGGTCCCTCTCTTGGTGCAAAATGGTCCATTTTGTGTACTGGTCATCATAGTTTTGAATAGGGTAATATTGTTCCTTGACGGCATCTATAAAAGAGGCCCAAGTTGGGATTGGAATATTCAAACAATCCTGACTCGTCTGATGAGTTTTGCTCACAATAAGTTTCCCACCAATTTTTGACATGGGGGACGGCCTTAAGGGGCACAAAGATGATCTTTTCTCTATCGAAAAATTGGTGGACAGAGAAATACCCTTCTAGTAGATTCAACCATTTATCTAGGGCATCGGCATCGATATGGCCTTCAAATAAAGGAATATCAAAACTAACTTGTACCTTGAAGGGAGTCGTATCTCCGAAATGGTTGCTCGTTGACAGTGCATTTGCCATTGTTGGCATACGTCTAAGGATCTCGGTGAAATTATCCATCATCTCGTTCCTTTGTTGCGCGAGGGCTTCCTCGAGCAACAACTTGATAGGATCTACTACTCCGTCGTCTCTCTTTTCTTCCGCCATGGGAGGCTATTTGGGGCGGCGAGAGTGGTCTTCCCCAAGTGAAACTAGTTCGAGACGCAACTCTCTTTATCCTGACCTCGTCGGGGACATGCACCGAGAAACAATCAAAGAGCAGACCGCTCTTATACCACTGATCCAGATTTATTTGGGAACGAAACAAAAGATAGCATATATCGAATCATATACAGAGATATATTGCAAATAACACAGTGATACAGTAAACACATATTCTATTAAATAGCAGAAATAGAGCAGACTGTAAAATACAATAGCTACAATGGTGGTAGCTATCTCTGAGAAGAGATGTGGCCGCTATGCTCATTCCTGCCAAGATAAATACAAAGAGAGGCCGAAAGGGCCTATTTATCATAAGCATGAGGGAAAGAATCCCAAACATTCAAAAACCTAACCCTAGAAGATGAACCGTCATAAAGTTTGCGACCCCAAGGTGGTTAGTTGAACAGTCAACTTCCCGGGGTCATAACTTTTGCATACGATCTCCGTTTGGGGCGCTCGGTAGCCCGTTGGAAAGGTCTATCCGAGATTTACAACTTTCAAATGGGTCTAATTGTATGTTGCTGGAAACCATTTGGTCCCCCGAATCACCAAAAAATGTCGTCAAGGGCCTCAAAACGGCTCCGGAAGTTCAGGACCTGAAAAATTGCTAAAAATAGTAATTTTCCAAAATTGCCACAAGACTGTTTTGAGCTAGTTGGAAGAGGTGGGCCACCACCGATATCCACCTGGATCAATCCTCCCTCCTTAGGAAGCGATGGTCTCCATTGCGTTAAATCCCTTATCATATGTCAAGCTGTGTGTCGAGTTGAGCTCTTGGTGCGACATTTGCTGAAGTGGGAAGGTTTCCTTACTTTGACATCTGCAGAGGGTTGTAATTGTTGTTGATGGATGCACTGGAGCTGTTCAATAGTTTTGGTTGTTGTGGTATCCTTGGTATGCACCGGTGTGGATGGTTTCTTTTTGGAGGAGCACCTTGAATGCGTGGCCTTGCACTATAGAGGTACCCGAATAGGCGATGTGGCACTGAATTTGTGTTCTTGTTTCTGCTGAGTAGAGGGGTAATGGGCAGAGGTTGTGGATGTCTCTGCGATCTAATGTTCTCCTTTAGTGGCAATTGCGAATAAGGAAAATTTTACAGTGTGGGAGATTATCTTCCTTCCCTGCTCGTCTGGGGTAGGTGCAATTATCTCTCCTATCCGATAGAGTTGTCCTCCCAAAGTGACAACGAGACTGCGAGGCCGTGATTCATATACAACATGACGCTTCCACATATATGGTTGTCCTAAAAGAACATCACATACTTCAAGTGGGGCCACATCACACAATACCTCATCTTTGAAGGGCTTGATGCCATATGGTAGGCGACATTGGTGACTGACGCGGATCCCTCGTCCTTGGCTTAGCCATCCAATGGTGTATGGTTGTGGGTGTGGTGTTATTGGTAAATCCAATCTCTTGATGACTTCTGTTGAGATCAGGTTCTTCTAGCTGTCGCTGTCCACAACAAAGTGTAGGGGAATTCCCTTCACCCACATCTGTGAGTGGAAAAGGCGCTCCTCTGCCTTCGACTCTTCAGGATCCTCTGGTTGAATATGTGTGGTGGCGATAACGGCACTGGGTTCTGCATCATTGATTTGCTTCCCTTTTTGTGCGGCTGTGAAATTATGTTCCCAGTCAGAATCGGAACTAGGATCCGATTCTGAAGCTTTGATCTCAGCCACCAATGACTGTTTTGAGCGACATTCATCAGTGTTGTGCCAAGGGCTTTTGTGGAACTCGCACCACTCCCCGATGTCCTTCTTTGTCTTTTCTTTACCCTTCTTTGCTTGTGGTTGGGACTGGTTGTCCTTTCCCTGCCCCATCTTCTGTAAGCCAGAGTTTCCCTTGCCCTGCTTTTGCGTAGGTCTGAAGTCATGCTTGTTCTTTTGCTGAAATTTCTGCTCGATTTCCACAACATATCGATAGGTGGATCCGAGTGAAGAGATTTCCAGGAAATCCATCTCTGTTCGTATGTACCGGTGTAGGCCACTGCGGTATTTCAGTACTAGGTGCCACTCAGAGTCCTTGATACCCAGCTATGTGCGCGAGATATAAAAGTTGTTGGTGTACTCCAACACCGTTTGGTCGCTCTCTTGGTGCAGAATGGTCCATTTTGTGTACTAGTCATCATAGTTTCCAATAGGGTAATATTGTTCCTTGACGGCATCTATAAAAGAGGCCGAAGTTGGATTGGAATATTCAAACAATCCTGACTCGTCTGATGAGTTTTGCTCACAATAAGTTTCCCACCAATTTTTGACATGGGGGACGGCCTTAAGGAGTGCAAAGATGATCTTTTCCCTGTCGAAAAATTGGTGGACAGAGAAATACCCTTCTAGTAGATTCAACCATTTATCTAGGGCATCGGCATCGATATGGCCTTCAAATAAAGGAATATCAAAACTAACTTGTACCTTGAAGGGAGTCGTATCTCCAAAATGGCTGCTCATTGAGGATGCATTTGCCGCTGTTGGCATGCGTCGAAGGATCTCGGTAAAATTATCCATCATCTCGTTCCTCTGTCGCGCGAGGGCTTCCTTGAGCAACAACTTGATAATATCTACTGCTCTGTCGTCTCTCTTTTCTTCCGCCTTGGGAGGCCATTTGGGACGGCGAGAGTGGTCTTCCACAATTGAAACTAGTTCGAGACCCAACTCTCTGTAGCCTAACCTCGTCGGGGACATGCACTGAGAAACAATCAAAGAGCAGACTACTCTGATACCGTTGATCCGGATTTATGCAGGAACGAAACAAAAGATAGCATATATCGAATCATATACAGAGATATATTGCAAATAACACAATGATATAGTAAACACATATTCTATTAAATAGCGGAAATACAATAGACTGTAAAATACAATAGCTAGAATGGTGGTAGCTATCTCTGAGAAGAGATGTGGCCGCTATGCTCATTCGTGCCAAGATGAATACAAAGAGAGGCCGAAAGGGCCTATTTATCATAAGCATGAGGGAAAGAATCCCAAACATCCAAAAACCTAACCCTAGAAGATGAATCGTCATAAAGTTTGCGGCCCCAAGGTGGTTAGGTTAACATTCAACTTCCCGGGGTCATAACTTTTGCATATGATCTCCGTTTGGGATGCTCGGTAGCCCGTTGGAAAGGTATATCCAAGATTTACAACTTTAGAGTGGGCCTAGATGTGTGTCGCTAGAAAACATCTAGGCCCCCGAATCGCCAAAAAATGTCGTCTAGGGCCTCCAAACGGCTCCGGAAGTTCAGGACCCGAAAAACTGCTAAAAATAGTAATTTACCAAAATTGCCAGAAGACTGTTTTGAGCCAGTTGGAAGAGGTGGGCTGCCACCGATATCCACCTGGATCAATCCTCCCTCCTTAGGAAGCAATGGTCTCCATTGCATTAAATCCCTTATCATATGTTGAGCTATGTGTCGAGTTGAGCTCTTAGTGCGACATTTGCTGAAGTGGAAAGGTTGCCTTACTTTGAAATCTTCAGAGGGTTGTAATTGTTGTTGACGGATGCACTGGAGCTATTCAACAGTTTTGGTTGTTGTGGTATCCTTGGTATGCACCGGTGTGGATGGTTTCTTTTTGGAGGAGCACCTTGAATGCGTGGCCTTGCACTATAGAGGTACCCGAATAGGCGATGCGGCACTGAATTTGTGTTCTTATTTCTGCTGAGTAGAGGGATAATGGGCAGAGGTTGTGGATGTCTCTGCGATCTGATGTTCTCCTTTAGTGGCAATTGCGAATAGGGAAAATTTTCTAGTGTGGGAGATTATCTTCCTTCCCTGCTCATTTGGGGTAGGTGCAACTATCTCTGCTATCCGATAGAGTTGTCCTCCCGAAGTGACAATGACACTACGAGGCTGTGATTCATATACAGCATGACGCTTCCACATATATGGTTGTCCTAAAAGAACATCACATACTTCAAGTGGGGCCACATCACACAATACCTCATCTTTGAAGGGATTGATGATATATGGTAGGCGACATTGGTGACTGACGCAGATCCCTCATCCTTGGCTTAGCCATCCAATGGTGTATGGTTGTGGGTGTGGTGTTATTGGTAGATCCAATCTCTTAATGACTTCTGTTGAGATCAGGTTCTTCTGGCTACCGCTATCCACAACAAGGTGTAAGGGAATTCCCTTCACCCACATCTGTGAGTGGAAAAGGCACTCCTCTGCCTCCGACTCTTCAGGATCCTCTGGTTGAATGTGTGTGGTGGTGACAATGACACCAGGTTCTGCATCAATGATTTGCTTTCCTTTTCGCACGGCTGCGAAATTAGGTTCCAAGTCAGAATTGGAACTGGGATCTGATTCTGAAGCTTTGATCTCAGCCACCAATGACTGTTTTGAGTGACATTCATCAGTGTTGTGCCAGGGGCTTTTGTGGAACTCGCACCACTTCCCGGTGTCCTTCTTTGTCTTTTGTTTACCCTTCTTCGCTTGTGGTTGGGATTGGTTGTCCTTTCCCTGCCCCGTGTTCTGCGAGCCAGAGTTTCCCTTGCCCTGCTTTTGCATAGGTCCAAAGTCACGCTTGTTCTTTTGCCGAAATTTCTGCTTGATTTTGACAACATATCGATAGGCGGATCCGAGTGAAGAGATTTCTAGGAAATCCATCTCTGTTCGTATGTACCAGTGTAGGCCACTGTGATATTTCAGTACTAGGTGCCGCTCAGAGTCCTTGATACCCAGCTTTGTGCGTGAGGTATGAAAGTTGTTGGTGTACTCCGACACCGTTTGGTCCCTCTCTTGGTGCAGAATGGTCCATTTTGTGTACTAGTCATCATAGTTTCCAATAGGGTAATATTGTTCCTTGACGGCATCTATAAAAGAGGCCCAAGTTGGATTGGAATATTCAAACAATCCTGACTCGTCTGATGAGTTTTGCTCACAATAAGTTTCCCACCAATTTTTGACATGGGGGACGGCCTTAAGGAGCGCAAAGATGATCTTTTCCCTGTCGAAAAATTGGTGGATAGAGAAATACCCTTCTAGTAGATTCAACCATTTATCTAGGGCATCGGCATCGATATGGCCTTCAAATAAAGGAATATCAAAACTAACTTGTACCTTGAACGAAGTCATATCTCCGAAATGGCTGCTCGTTGAGGGTGCATTTGCCGTTGTTGGCATGCGTCGAAGGATCTCGGTGAAATTATCCATCATCTCGTTCCTCTATCGTGCGAGGGCTTCCTCGAGCAACAACTTGAATGGATCTACTGCTCCGTCGTCTCTCTTTTCTTCCGCCATGGGAGGCCATTTGGGGCGGCAAGAGTGGTCTTCCCCAAGTGAAACTAGTTCGAGACCCAACTCTCTGTATCTTGACCTCGTCGGGGACATGCACCGAGAAACAATCAAAGAGCAGACTGCTCTGATACCGCTGATCTGGATTTATGTGGGAACGAAACAAAAGATAGCATATATCGAATCATATATAGAAATATATTGAAAATAACACAGTGATACAGTAAACACATATTCTATTAAATAACCGAAATAGAACAGACTGTAAAATACAATAGCTAGAATGGTGGTAGCTATCTCTGAGAAGAGATGTGGCTGCTATGCTCATTCGTGCCAAGATGAATACAAAGAGAGGCCGAAAGGGCCTATTTATCATAAGCATGAGGGAAGGAATCCCAAACATCCAAAAACCTAACCCTAGAAGATGAACCGTCATAAAGTTTGCGGCCCCAAGGTGGTTAGTTGAACAGTCAACTTCCCGGGGTCATAACGTTTGCATACGATCTCCATTTGGGGTGCTCAGTAGCCCGTTGGAGAGGTCTATCCAAGGTTTACAATTTTCAATTAGGCCTAGATGTATGCCGCTGGAAACTATTTGGTACTCGGAATCGCCAAAAAATGTCATCTAGGGCCTCAAAACGGCTCCGGAAGTTCAAGACCCGAAAAACTGCTAAAAATAGTAATTTACCAAAATTACCAGAAGACTGTTTTGAGCCAGTTGGAAGAGTTGGGCCGCCACCGATATCCACCTGGATCATGCGCTCCCCCCTCCAGGTGTGCATCTCAGCGGAAACAAGCTCCAAAGAATACAAACCGTACCCAAAATAGATGCCATAGACCAAGACTTAATTAGTAACATACCTTGAATTCTCTATTTCATTATCAGACCCATAAAATGACCTTTTTCATCATTGAAACATAACTCCCAACCTCTAATACTTTGCTTTAACTCGTTTACAACCCCCCCCTTAACTCATAATCTACTAGAAAAATATTACATATGGCTTCACTACATCAATCAAACGTTTGATGGCTAATTTTTTTGAGGGATTAACCATCCCTCGACAATTAAGAGAGCACAAAATCATCATGATACCTCTACCTAGACCTCCATTTCTCTAAGCGTCCCATCGATTGATTTTTGAGAACCTATTGCAACCTCCCAATAAGCCTTCTCTTGAGCCTTATGGAAAAGAGATTTATGACCTCCCCTCCTTGATTTAAACACTTCAGGATTCAAACCTAACCTCCCTAAACCAATCGATTTTTTAGCCTTCGATAAACCCTTATAAGATGTAAGCTTGAGCTTATAATAATCTTCCATCAAATGCTTTGAAGAATTCGAGAAAGTAGATCACTAAATGTCCTATGCTCTGAACATAAACTCAAAGGAGACCCTAGACCAGGTGAAACAAAGAAATCCTTGAACTTCCCAAAACCTTGATTTATAGAAGCATCAAAATGAAGAGGGACTGGGTTCAGTAATTGCTTCTCCGAGTCATTCTCATAAGGTACATAATTCATCACCAAGATATCTTTAGTAGTAGTAGTTTCCTAAGCAAATTTAGATTCAGTCATAGGTTCCAAATCATCTGAAGGCACCAACACTTCCTTCAAACAGTCCATCTTTGAATCTTGAATCTTGATCTTTACTTCCATGACTTGGATTGGCATAGTTATCTTTTCATTTTTCTTATAAACCGCCTGCAACTGAGATGCCCATATTTTCTTGTTCTTTGAATTCTTAGAATCCTTTGTAACCCTCACTCTTCATTTGAAAGATAATGAACAATCCTCCACAAGATGTCCATGAGTATGACATCTGATGCATTTGAAAGGAATACCTTGATAGTAGGCTTGGATATGAGTATGAATAGCTTTATGGAGAACAATATTCTCGACAAGGCCCTCCTTGAGATCAAGAGTTGAAAAAATCTTTGTCAAAACCATACAACCAGTACTAAGGTATGAAAAAACAACCTCCACAAAAGACCCTAAAGAATTCTTAATTGCCTTGAAAATATCATCCGACCATAATTTGAATGGAAGTTTAGCAACTTGATCCTTACTGGGGCAAGATCATTTCTCTCCGTCGTCGCATCAAACAAAGGTGACCACCACTTCAGTAATAAAACACTTGAATCCCAACTCCAAGAGCCTTTAAAAATATTTGTTGCATCTTCTGCTGAGATGAACATGAAAGCAACCCATCCCCTTGAGAAGATAAAGGAAGCAAGTTTATAACCCACGAAATTCCACCGTGTCTTTGAAACTCATTCCTTCAAACCTCATTCTCCCACTCTAACTATAATAACTATTATACTATTATTTTCCATATTATTATATTGATGCTTACATGTTAAATACTTGTTTCCACTTTTTATCCTCCTCTCTAATTGATTAATGTGGTTTAGTGTGATGAATTTTTCCTATAACCATGATATTATTCCTTAGAACACTACTAACTATGATATTTAACCCTTATAACAATGCTAACACTTTACCTATTTATTACTTTATTACTATCTACAATCCCATTCATAACACAATCGGCTACTCTTGTCACGCCTTCGTCAAATATTTAAATTATTATTATTATTTAGATTAAACTAGCATGTAATATGAAAACCTTCCCCTTCTTACCCAAAATTATAATAAATTTATACATCAACATTTTGCTCTTCAAATTTCAAACTCGATAGATGCCACCGTGGTTTTTATTTATCTTATATTTTTGTCGAATTAAATGCCTAGTGGTTTAACAAATACATGCCAACGTGGTCATGATAATGACATTTAATATACCAAAAATTATAATAAATATACACATCAAAATTACATTTATATAATTAAACTGCCCTCTCCATCTTTTTTTGCGCTTCAAATTTCAATGGTTTTGATTTCTCGTATATTTTTGTCGAATGTAATGCCAACTAGTCCTGGTCTTGATAATGGCATTAAAAAATACCTGCCAACGTGGTTGTGATAAGGCATTTAACAAATACATGCCCACGTGGTTGTGAAAATGACATTTTACAAACACAATCATTGGTCGCAATTTCAATTTAGTTACCATTTAAACTAAAGTAATTTAGTTACAATGTAACTCAACCAAATTTAATGCAAATACTCTAATTATCTTTGAATTAGCACGTATATAAATATTTTTAACCAACATAATATAATGAAATTTCAAAAGAACACGTAGACGGCGGAACCCTGGAAAAAATTTCACCAAAAGCCTATATATACAAGAGCCTATCCATGCAATGAAAAATGAAGAACCCAGCAGCCTATATATACAAGAGCCTATCCATACAAGAGCCTATCCATGCAATGAAAAATGAAGAACCCATGAATTACAAAGTTATGTTAGTAAATGAAAAGAAAGGTGAAATTAGAGATCCTTGTTCATTTTTTCCTCCATTCTATCAGTTGGTTCACTTTCTTATTGAGTGCCTACCTTCTACATTGGACATCCACATGGGGATTGCTGCTTGCATCTCCCATGGTGAGATACCGAGTGGTTGGTTGAGGAGGTGAAAGGATGCTCCCACTAGCTACAAACTGCTCTTCCTAGGTGATTCACTACAGTTTTATGGCCTTCCATTGGGATTTTATACGACATTTTGTTGTTTCTCCCAAATTTCTTGTCAATTATTGATTTGTCATTTCTTTTAGACTTAATGTGCTAATTAAGTCTCGTAGAGTGAAATTAACACTTGTCTCATAGTCCTCTCACATATTCTTGGGTTTTCCCTCTCACAATCAGTTAATAGGTGGTTTTGGTACACATGTAACATGAAACCCCCACTCTACATCCATAGTCATCCTTCACTAGAATTAGATTCTACAAATTGATTCTCTCCAACAATGCATGATCACTGGAATTTCCTTCACTAAGGCTCAATGCAACTAGACCAATCCAAGAAAAACCTCCAATTACAGGAAAATAATCCACTTTGATACCAATTGATGTAGGCTTCAAGCGTACATGTTAGAGTAATACAAAAGAGCAAATACATATTCATAGAAAAAAGAAATTGATGTTTTATTAATATTTACGTTTAGATGCTTATTATCGAGCTCGTGGATAATTCATGGGAGAAAAAATGACATGTGCATAGAGATATTAGTGTCTCTTTGGTTATAGCAATTAACAAGCCCTTGTCTCCAACCAAACCCTAACTTCATAACCAAATCTCTTAACCCCCTCTCATTGTTTGTTTAGACTATATATCTTTCTCTTCTGTAAGATCAACAATTGCATCTCTGGAAGTCAAATGGTTTATAACATTTGGTAGCTCTAGCCAGAGATATTTTTGCATGAGAATTCATTCACATTCTCCATCATTTTTTGAGGGTCCTCCCCATTGTTTTTGACACAATAGTGAAAATATTCTATTCAAGGATGTTCAATAAGTTTCTCATGATTATCCCCTTGCTCATGTTTGAAACCCAACATCCTTGCACCAAGTCATTTCTACTCTCACTCCGCATTTACCTAGGTTCCTATTCCCTCTTGCTTGGACCTCCTCCTCTTTGTCCACCTTCTCCCATTTCCACCTCCTCTTGGACTCATTCTACTTACTTTGGAGCAACTTAGAGGGAGAAGACTACAGTTGCACCTACCAACCAGTAAAGGAGGACTAGTGCATTATAGGTTGGAGGTTCCAAAGCTCCGATGAGGGCACTATGGGGATTCACATTCTTTGTTTTGGTTTCTCTGAGGTCCAATGTTTTATTTTACCATGTTTTCTTGTTCATAACATAACGTTTCATTTTATTTATATTATTTTATGGAGTTTGGGAGGCTCACCCTTATTTAGTGGCTCCATCATAAAAGTAGGTGCACAATAGGTCCCTACTTATTTTTTAAATTTTTTTGATTTGTAACTATCATTTGCATTATTTTTCACTTGCTTGAAGTTGTATTTTCATCCAACTTGCATTGAACCATTTCTCACTCACTCATTTCATAGCCTAATTAGTTACATTTTGGAAAGGAAATCTTATAGGAAACCATATTGCCACTAATCTTGCTAGAGTCAATGGGTGAAAGAACCAACTTTGCTTTGGGATTTTAGTGAATGCGAAGGAATTTATCTCCCTTCCCTCACTATTTAACTTTCTTTCACTGGTGTATATAGGAAAAGATGGTTCATGTGAAAGGAATTAGGTAAATGGAACATTTATTTTTCTTTTGCAATGGCTCATGCAAAAAATTCCAACAACATTACCATTGAAATGCATAAATTCCAACAACCTAGATTATTAAACTCTCTTTTTTCCCATCTCATCTTTTTCCAAGTATAGCCTTGGACCCTATGTGGCTCAAGCTAGCGCCCAAGTCATCCACTTTGTTTGTGTTGACGGAAGTAGTTTTGTTATTGAACTATTTGTTACATCATTGTGAGCTTGCATTGAGTCCTAGGCCAGTTCATTGTTTTGGTGATTCCTTATGGGTGAAACCAACTATTGGTGGATTGGGTTCACGCTTACTTAGGGAAGAGCTCTTCTTCCCTCCTTTTTCTTTTCATTTCTTGGGATAAGTCTCCTCCTCACCTCTTTCCATCCCTAATTCCTTTACCTTCCCTTTTCAACAATTGGTCCCCTTTATCTCCTAACTAGGCCTTTTCCATTGGTAAACTCTCTAGTATCTCCTAAAGCCTGCATAGATTGTCTCTTGAGTAAGTATTGGATCCTCTTGCATAGGGGGCGCTTTTGTTTTTGTTTCTTGTATTGGGGACCATGTCTTTCCCTTGTGTGTGCCACATTTCTTGTGATCTTCCTCGTTTTTAACCATCATTTTTGTTGCTTGAACAATTTTTGGGTCCTCTCCCACTAATATTGTTGGAGCCTCTTTTCCTTGCCTTGATCTCTTAGACCTTTCTATGTGATTTTTTTATAGGTCCTCATCCTTACTTGGCCTTGCCCCTAAGTGTTCCTCTTGCCCCTTGATTTTTTTTTTCCTTTACTACTTTTCATAATCTAATTACTTTTACTTTGCAAAATGAAATCAAAGAACATGTAGGAAACAAATAGTCATTGATCTCGTTGAATACATTGCATTAAACCAATTTTGTTTTTCAAGGAGCAACCTAGATCAACAAACCCTCTTTTTTTACTCAACTTTGCCTTTTATCGAGCTTATCCTTGGACCCTAAGTGGTTCAAATCAACTCTTGAGTCATTCCTTCTTTGCAATATGGAAAGTAGTTTAGCTCCCAAATAAATGTGTTACATTTTTGGCAACTCCACTATCACTTGCCTTTGAGTATCAATCTAGATCTTCAATTTGGTGGTTATTCCTTGTGGTTTGAGACCATTATTTGTGTGTTAGATTCACTCTTCCTTGTGGTACATTACTTCTGGCTGCGACATCCCTCTAACTCTTATTCTTTCTAGTTCCTTCACGCTCCCTTTTCACTAGTGCCCTGCCCCCCCTCTTGTCTCCTAGCTTGTCATCTCCCATTGTTGAACCTTCCCTTATTTTCTTGATCTTTCATCGATCCTCGCTTTAGTCTATTTTAAATTCTCTTGGGAAAGAGGCCCTCTTGTTCCTTTCTTTTTTGGGGGACCTTATTTCCCTTACCTCCACCTCCCCTATGTGTGCCATATTTCTTGTGGCCTATGTCTCTTTTAGTGTCGAAATTGTAACTATGTTGGCTCCCTCCACAATTGTGAGAGACTCTTGGATCTCTTTTCCTTTTTCTTGATCTCTTGGATCCTCCAGTGCAATTCTTGTTGCTAACACTTGTCCTTCTTTCTCCCTATATATCTCTATTTTTAGTTTTTGCTCTTTTTCCAGGGTATCCCCCGCTAAAACTTATTTCTTCCACATTATTCTTTTAATTTTGTGGGCTTTTGGGTGATGGAACAACTTGGTAGCCTCTTCCTCCTTGTTGTAGTAGTGCACCCTTCACTCATGAAGGTTTGATCGATAAATCTACATCCTCTTATAACTTTTAATAGCTCATAATCTTGTGCAACTATACTTTGCCATGTCACCTCCATCAAACCTCTTGTTTTCACTTTGTGTTATTTTGGGTCTTTTTTTTCTCTGCTTTATATAATGGGATCATTGAGTGATGGAGAAATTCTTCTAGAATCCTCCTTTCGCCCCTTTCATAGCCATTAGCCACCTAAGTCACCTGACATGAGGACACGGAAATATGAGTGTCCAACATGGACACGATGACCCCCAGAATTAGGACACGGAGGACATGTTTTATATACATATATTTTTTAAAAATATATTAAAAATTAAAAATATAGACATATAGATCCATTTTTTTAGAAACTAGAACATTTACAAATATTCAATAAAAATTATAATCGATACACATTACACATTCACAAATCACAATGAGACACATAGATGATACTAGATAGGCAATAGCTCAAGATGTCGGAACCATATTTCTCATTAAGTCATCAAAATCAAATTGTATTACCTAGATGTCAGAATGCCACTGACAAATAGTAAATACAAAAAGGGTTAGATCAAGATGGAAGAATATAATCTGTCAATAGTCCTCTTCCATGCCTGAATCAACAAACTCATCACTGCTCTAGTCTGCTTCCTCCTCCTCCTCCTCTCTGCCCTGTTATCATACAAAGTGTAGTTTCCAACAAGAGGGATGCTATCCAGGACGGTAGAGGAGGGTATCTAAATCGGTGACACTTGCAAGGGCATCGTTAACCACTAGATACAGAGGTTGTCACATCGAACGGGACTTGTCACTTTAGATCAAGCCAGAGCAAGATCAAGGGGGAGCCCCTAGCCAGCCTATGAAGGCTAGCGAACCTACTCAAGGCACTCTAGGATGATGTGAAATGAGATCAAGAGTGAGATTAGGAGTAATTAGATCTAGATCTAAGAAAGATATGTGACTTTAGGAGTTAGGGGTTTGGTTGCGGAGGCTTAGGAGAAGAATGATTGCACAACGAACATAAATGTACCACTATTGAGGTTAAACAAGTAGATCTAGATAGAGCTAGTGCCGATCTAAAAGACCCAAATGAGATCCACTTAGGGTTTAGGCAAATAGGAGTGAGATGGGCCCACTTGGAAAGATTTAGGTTAGGAAAGGCACTAGGATGGTGGCTAGGTGATAAATCTTGAGGTTTGAAGCCAAACTAGCAGCACCCAACTGACAGATCTGGAAAAATACTGAAAAACCAAGGAGTGCATCCTCCCCTAGAGATGACCAATGCTTGGATCTTAGGGTAAATGGGGTCGAATTTTCACCAAACTTGGTCTCTAAGGTTTTCTAATTATTTTAGACTTTGGTTTCAGTTATTAAGCCCGAATAATCCCCAGATCTATCAGATCTACAAAACTAGGGTTTTAAACTTGTAAATTTAAACGACAATTGGATAGAAGTAATGGAAATCAATACGTACCTTATAGATATTACCTTAAATGCTTGTGGCTGTCAAGTACATTGATGATCCTAACAATTGGTTACAATTTCGGGCAAAATCCAGTCGATTTCAAGCAAGTGCGTGTGGGTCCAAGGAGGTAGTGCACCCTCTTCAACCTATAGAATCAAACAACACAAGTTAGATTTGTCTACAGATGAAAGAGAAACCATGCAAAGCATCTAAACGATAATAACGTTAATGGAAAAAATCACAATTGGTTACTCCCTGAAAGATGAAGAGATTTTCCCAAGCGAATGGATGGAGAAACCCTCACAATCCTCTCCTAAGCAAACGCACCCTTGCAGCAAAGATCAATTCGGCCTCCACTAGAAAAGATTTGAAATCATGTAAGAGCTACTCAGTTGTCCAAAAGAGAGGCATTCCAAACATGTACAAGAACATTCATCAAAGCAAGAGAAGTAGATCTGCAAAATAATATTTTTATTCCAAAATTCCAAAACCAAAAGTCCCTTTACAATGAGGGGGGTCTCTCCTTTAAATAGGAGTGAGAGAGACCAAAACCCTAACCACTTTCTAAATGAGTGGTGGAGATCATAAGATCATCAACAATAATCAACAGATAAGATGAGCTAGAAACATAACACATAGATCACTCAACTAGAGGGGGACGTGTTTCCTCAGTGATGCCCTAGTGGGGACATATGACATGAAGTGACTAGGAAACACAACATAATCGTTATCACTCAAAGTGTAGCTACCACCAAAGGTATCCTATCCGGGATGGTAGAGGTAGGGTAGCTAACCAAGTGACACCGCAAGGGCCTCGTCCACTCCTGTAAAGGGGTAGTTGTCACACCGGACGGGCTCTTGTCACTTTAGATCAAGCTAACGCAAGATCAAGCGGGAGACCTGTTATCACCAAACTTGTAGGTGCCCCTAGAATTGGATCCAAGATGGATGGCAGAAAGGATGGGAAACCAAAGAGGTGAAACCACGATAACCTTGACTCCCAATGGATGGTTGTCACGCCAATTGAGGCAACCTTCACTTTATGTTATCTAGCCCAAGACAACAAAGGGGGAGACCCAGATCTACTCCCGATAGGAGAGATCAGACCAAGACACCAGATCAAATCAAATGATGATGAAGTACGTAAGGTGTATGGTAAACTCTAGATTTATGAATGAAGTTACAAGGTGAGTAATAGGTTGGATCAAGGGGTTTAGACAATGTAGATTTGGTCCAACATGTTTATGCAAGTGACTTATGAGGTTTAGAATAAGATCCAGAATCGGGGTACTAGTCAATTGTGAGAAAATCCATTGCCTTGGGAACTGTGTCCAATGCAGAGTAGTTAAGGACTGAATTGGGGCTAAACAAATGAGCTTGATTAATTGATATGACAATGTCAAGGGGTTCAAGCAATCAAAACAAGGATCAAACCACATGCAAACTCAACAGTTCAAGAAAGTCGAATTAGCTTGGACAAAGAACAGTGCCTTGGGAAGTGGGCCAAATGGAGTAGGATATCCACCAAATTGTAGATCATGAATGTTGAGGTGTTGAGGTAGGTGGATCTAAAATATTAGGATAATCCAATGCTAGATCTCAGTAGATCTGAGATTGAAATGTGCCACAAAGTGACCTAAGTGGGGCTCAACCCTCAAAATGAGGAATGGGGCCCACAAGGTGAAAATCACTGAAGTGACACACTAGGGGTTGGTTATCAATTATGGAGATGAAGGATCAAGTGGGATCTCACCTACCCAAGTGCTAGATCCTTGCAAACTCACCCCTCCTAGGAAGTGCGACCTCCCTTGGAGAAGCTCCTTTGCCTTGGGAAATGGGTTAAATGAGGGCCAATCCTCACCAAACTATAGATCCGGATCGCCGCGGATTCTATAGAGCTGGGTTTTAAATTTTATACCCAAAATCCAAGTGGATCTTGCTAGATCTGAGAAATTGTAAAATGAGGGTTTGAAGCATTTAGACAAATGGATAGATCATGGAAAGAGAAATTACCTTGAGATCATACCTGAGTGATGGAATGAGATGCCTTGTTGTTGAGGAAGACTCCCGCATAGATCAAATGAGAAATTGTTGAATTTGCTTGCCAAAATGATGCCCTAGCCCACAAGTGCGACCTCCTCTACCTGTCAAACCAAGGAAAGTCGATTCAATCAGTTAGATCAAGTATGGAGGAAATACAAGTGAAATGCAATGATAACATAAAATAGAAGGTCCTGGGATAGTAATACTCCCTGTTACCAACGAACAAACCCAAGGAAGAAGTAGGGAGGGTCCTCCCCTACCAATACGTCCTCCTCAAATGAATTTGGCCTACACCTGTAGATGCAAAAACATGGTACAAAAATATAGCAAGATAAAATCTCCAAGAACCCAGTGCAAAGGAAGAATCAACGAACGAACTCCAAAAGCATTCACCACAACACAACAGATAGATGCAAAAATAATTCTCTATTCCAATAATCCAGAGCCAAAAGTCTTTTTTACAATAAGAAGCTCTCTCCTTTAAATAGAATGGAGAGGACACAATCCTAACCACTTTTTGAATGAGTGGCTAAGATCAAAAGATCAAAAGATCTAATCAATGGTTGAGATGAGCTCAACAATACAATACATGGATCAATAACAAAATATAACAATAAGTGGACAAACTCACCCTAGAAGAGGGGATCCCACCTAATCATGATGATAAAATAATAGATCTAGCTTATGGTGGGTCCAAGGGGTAATTTTAGACACCCTTTGTCAATCCCCATAGCACAATATCAATAAAATAATCATCAAAGTACCAAATCGTGCCTTTATGGACAAATAGTGAGACTTGGGAGGCTCCATAAATCATCAGAAAGTCCCATAAGTGATGGGTGTGGGCCCCAATGAAGCTGAAATTGCTGGAGAAGGTGTGGAAGACATCCCACTCATCATCACAAATCATCCCATACCATAACCTTGCCTCAGTAGCCCAAATCAAATTCCTTTGTAGCCATTTTTACCATTTCGGGACTGCCTTGGGAAGTGTGAAACTGCCCAAACTGCTTCCTGGAGTGCTTGGCTCCAAAAATAAAAATCACCAGACTGTCTGGGAGGGGTTAATATGGTAATAACAAGTGGCTGGACCACCCCCTTCAAAACTAGCGCTCTAGGTGATCCAATCATATCTCTGCTATGCTCTGACAGGGCCTCCGACAAGCCAAAATTGCTAGGATAGCCAACTGAGGCTAAAAATCACCGTAACTGTCCAGAACTGAAAACAGACTGTCTCATTGGACTCAGAAAGTCCAAATCCATCTAAAGTGTGTACTCATACACTATATAGTCCTCTGCATGGTCCAAAATAAATACTCATCATATCCGGCAGACCAAATAATAATAATTTGTAAAAGTGCTAAAAAGCACAAATCATCATCATAAGCCTGAAACCACAGCATAATCCCACCATGGTGACCTGTATCAGACCATATATCATCTATTTGTAACATCTGAGGTCTGCCACCTCATGTCATGTGGTTGACTTTGGTCAAATTGGGTTTGACCAAGTCAACATGACCAAAATATAACTCAAACTGTCACCAAGCTACTGCAAGGTGTCCAAGGTTAAAACATGCTTTACAATCCATTCAATTAGCAATGATAACAAGAAGTAATCATTAATGGCGATCTAAATCCAAATATAATAAGTCATAATTATTATTTATTACTCAGACAAGACTTTCAAGGTCATACTCACTTCATAGTTGTGATCAATTTGCTAGTGAAGGGTGAAGGCTAAGAATAACATGGCCAGGCTAGAGGGAATGACTTACTGACTTAACAATGTGACACTTTGGAAATGGAAAGGGTATACAAACCATAGCATATACTGAAGGAGCAACAACACAGGGGATGGTGGTGTCTCACAAATGAGTAAGTTGTTCAAAGAGTGTTTATTCACCTTAACTGATGCGCACAATCCATAATACAAATAAGGCCAGCAATCTTTTTGATATAGAGTTTAAGTTCCATTGCTTTTTGGGCCTAGAGTTTCCATAGCCTTTGATCTATGTGTGTTTACAAACACACTGCATAGATTTACATTCATTTAGGCTTCTTGCTGCAGGTGTGTTTTTAAGGCACTTGTTTACTTGAGCACTTCTAGGTGTGTCATAGACAGCTTGTTTACCTAGGTATTTACATTTCACAATAGATATAACATTTGATATTTCATAGCCACTTTCATTTGGCTTTCCTTTCATTCATGTGTGTTGATAAACACGTTGCATGAATGGGATTTTCATACAAGATACACCATTTCATTTCCATACTTTGTATTCATGGTAGCACTAAAAGTTTCATGTTTAGCCAGCAACATATTTAGTGACTAGAGGGAATTCACAAGGAAATCCAAGTTACCATAGGTAAGTTTTGTCACCAACTCAGAGTCGAGACACAATAAATAGGGAAGCTTATCCAATATAGAGGCTACAGTGGGGAAAGGTTCTCCATGCCACTAGTCAAGTAGTAAGTCAAGGTAATGAACAAACTGGGTAAGTCATGGATGGATGAAGACAGTGAATAATGAAACCAACACTAGCAAGCCAAAGTATGGCAGGAATGACCACCTCTATTCTCCCTAGGGAGGGTAAAACCAATGAGTATAGGCCAAGAACTTCTAAGTCTGAGTAGGGACAAATATGATATATATAGTACAACCAGGTCCACATATCTATACGATCGCTAGATCATGATACTAAATGCTAATACATGCCAAGAGAATGGAAATAAAAGCAACATAACCACAACACCATAATATACCTGCTGAGTCATATACCTGAATGCTCATCATGTGAACCATCATCTGACCTCTGAAACTATTGCTGTAACTCTGGGCAATACTAACTGCTCTATGTAAATGGCTAAATAGCTACATCGGTCATCTCTCTGAGTGTCTTGAGACTCGGTCATGGCATGGGGAATAAAACTGTTGTCCAAAATCTGATAGTGATCCATAGTAGATGCTCATCTCAGCATCTCAATTCAAGGGAACTGGCTAAATAGTGTACTGGAATCAAAAAAATAATGTATGGTAGCCTGGCTACTATATATGTGATAACATCTGGCTCCAGCTGGGACAAGTGCTCTACTGAAAAGTGAGCTTGAGAACCTCAGAATCTCTGGTCCTCGCACTCTGCTACTCGAATCCACGATCCAGCACTCTACCTATTTGCTTTTTGCTTTTTATTTTATTTTGCACCTGTATATGCATTCACAAACATCAAGATACCTCATGCAGCATATATGGGAAAAATATAAAATCAAACTGAAACAAGATCTATTCTATAGCAAAAATTTGAAATGCGTAAGAGAAAACTAATCTAATAACATAACTTGTAAAGTTTTGAAATTTTACTGTGCAGGAAAATAAAAATGACGGGTACTCAATTAAAATAAGAGCTTCAAAAGGAGCTTAGGAAAAGACATACAAAAGGCGTCAGACTCAATGGCTGAAAAAAGGCTAACTACTGCCCAAGCAGGCTTATTTAGTTCCTACCTACCCTAAACCAACCAATTAGCACAAGTGCTAGGTAAAATCATAGATCCAGTGCAACCATTCGTCAATTTGACTAATGATTCTTCCTTGATGTTTGTTTATAAAACAAGCCAGGATTGGGTTAAAGATTAAAGAACTTGGTAGGACAATCTTCCTGGTTTGTTCAAAAATTGCAAAAGAACTTGAATGGTGCAATATGAAATTATGCCAAGGAGAAGACTGACTAACACAAACATCATCCATCAAAGAACTGATAGGATCATAAAATTTATGCAAGTTAACCTCAGAGATGGACGAAAGAAAGACATAAGACATGTGATTCGATTCATTTTCACACAGATTAACTTCTTCATTTACTTCTCTCACATACTCAATTTGATTCTCCTTGGGACTGATGATCAAAAAAACCAAGTGGGGATAATTTAAAACTTAGAAGACGAAAAATCAAGATCAAACCCACTTGATGTTCAGAAATGGAGAAAAGATGAAATTGATCTTTAAACACCTTTTCTAGCCACCAAGAATGATTGATAACTTGACAACAAGCAATTTGGTTCCAAAGTGACTGAAAAGGGACATGAAGTGCTTTTTCTCCAAACATGTAATCATGCTTATACTTCCTATTAAAAATTTCCAAGGCAAAAGATCAACTAGAGCACCAACCCAAAGATGATTGAAAGAGTTGGGACATGAGTGTGGATTGCAAATATGAAAATTCTCCCAAATGGATAAATAAGTTTGACCTTGGATTTTGACAATAGAAGACATTCTTTATTTTAGGAATAATTTCAAGCTTTTGATCAAATTTAATATTTACGACCCGAGGACAAGATTGACCATAACTATCGAACTCTAAGTTATCTTGATTAAAGATGTAAACATGAAAATTTAAAGATTCATTGTAAGAAGTGGAACAAAGCTTAGAACACCTAGTGTGATTTATTAACTCTTCCTCATCTTGATATTGATCTTTTAATTCATCATTAAAATTTGTTGGCTGCTTTCTTGGGCAGACCCGGGTTTTAATGAAGCGCAGCAACAAACCCCTTGGCGCACTGGCCCTCTCGGCAACGAGCTGCGCGGCAGCTCGAGGTCTCACCCGAAGTGGCTATGGGGGGGTTCAGGAATCAGATTTCCTTAATCGTGGTGACGCGGAGATTGTTCTTCCTCTTCCGGTTCCTCAGATATCGGCGGTCCGACTTTCCCGCAGGCCCCTCGGCGCAACTGCGCGGCTTCCTTCCTCAGCAGGCCCACTGCGCAAGTCTCCTCTCTGGCGCAGAAGGAAAGTATTCCTTGCGTCGACGCGTTAAGTACCTCTTCGCCCTACGCGCCCAGCGCAGTATCACGTTCCTCGGTCGCTGCCGCGACAGTGCTCCACCACTTCTTCAGTACTTTTAACACTTTATAGCTATCAAGGGACCTTCCCAAACTCACTTACACAGTCGCAAAGGTAATGCAAGAGTCTTGTATACACAGGTAAATGAACTTAAACAGTTAAATCATTCACGCGAACATTATAACAAGAAGAAATAAGTGAAGCTCATCTCCTCGAGGAAAACCACGTCCACGGGAGTTTATATTAACCAGAAAATGATAGAGTTATACAATATGCTGCGCACACAGCTGCAGCCTTAGAACTTTACAGGAAACTCCACGCACATAGCTGGGAGCCCTTCTCTCAATCTAGTCTCTTCTCTCAGAGATTACAAAGGCACAGACGTCAACTCAGACTGTCTGGCAACTCAGGGATTAGCTCCTCGGCTATCCGACTCTTACTCTAGTTCTACATGCTCGGTAGAAAACATAGCAAAGGATAATCAACACATGATCTATCCTCGAGACTGACTATCGGACAGTCTAACCATCTAAATATCCCAAAAATATCTAACTCTTCTTCTTATCATGTATACATATATATAGGTGGCCATGACGGTCACACCTTTACAAAACTGTGGGCCTTTCCCAACAGTGATTCCCAAAAACCCTAACCACGCACATGGCTAGGTGTATTGTAGGCGCCGCTTGCAGTCACGTCGCCGCTTCCTGCAGGCTCCTTGACTTTCGGCGCAGATTGTGGGTATGGGCGCTTGTCCTTCGCCTTCAATGCTCTGGTCCGTTGCTCCTCCTTGGTCTGAGCAACCATAACTTCTGTACTTAGCCTTTAAATGAGGGTAGCTGAGCCCTCTACTCCATCGCCTTATTTATTATGGTAGCTGAGCCACCTTCATTCTTCTATGACGTGTGCGCGAACTCCGTGATTTCCGGTCCGTGATCTTCGCTGAGCTTGTCCGTCTGGCACCGTACTGCGCACCGTCTCCTTCTTGCCCAAAACTTAGTGCTTGTCCCAAAATTAGCACTTTCCTTCCATACTTGTGCTTCTTTCCCAAAATTCGCAGCTTTACCGTAGCTACGGCCTCGGCTCTAACAGGCCCCTAACACTCACTTGTGGCTCACCCTCGAGCCACTCGCACTAGCGTGTGGTCCCTTGATTTGGGCATCTGCTTTTGCTTGGGTCTCCGCGACTGTTTTCTTCCACTGCGCAATAGCGGAGTCCAATTCATCGATACACTCCACAGCTGTCTGCACCGTTTCTGCGGTGGCTTCTTCTTTAGTGATGGTATCAATCACCTCCTGAGATTCAGCAATCTCTTTGATTTTTGCCTCGACCTGGGCAACGATTTCAGCATACTCATCCATGAATGGCTGAATGCTGTTGGTGAGCTTCTCATCTTCAGTTCTGAGCTTGTGCAGTTGCTGCTGCATTCTGCGCACTTCACTCATTTTCTTCATTTTTGGTAAGCCTGTTAAGGCCTTAGCTTCTTCAGTCAGAACAGTGAGAGACTGTTCTGCAGCTTGCACCTGTTCTGACAGACCAACTTTAAAAGGGAGCTTCTCAAGCTCCGTCCAAGCTTCCATAGCTTGGCTCATCAGATTCTCGGCTTCCTGTATTCTATCTTTCATTTGTGTGGAAGCTCTGCTCAGTGCTTCAAATTGTACCTGCGCATCATCCGTAAACTGCGCAGCAACGCGAGCTTCTAGCTCAGCGATCTGGGTTCTATGGCCTTCAGCCATAGCAACTATTTCTTGCTCTAGGGTTTTCGCCCTTCCTCCAATAATTTGAACTTTTGCAACCAGAGGGAGGTCTGGTTGAATCTCGCAAGCCGGCAATTCCTGGGCAATCTCGTCGACTGCGTTTCTGATGCCGATGTCTTGTGCCTCATAAAGTGCAAGTTTCTCAGATATATTCTTATGGCTTGCCTTCAACTCTAACTCCTGCGATTGCAGTCGTTGGTTTGCCTGGAAGGTGGAGAGCTCTCTAGCTCTCAGCTCAACAGAAACTTTCTCATGCACAAGCTGTAGAGTCTCTATAGGAATTAAAGACAAATTTATTTCTACAGGCCCAACTGAGCTTACCTGTAGTACAGCTAGCGGATCTGGAAGTGTCATGCTGGTAGGCGGAATATGCACGACAGTATGCCTTTCTGCGAGTACTTCAACTCGCTCAGCACTTGGAATTTCTTGGGGCGCCTGCGAAGTAGATGCTGGCGCATGGGTCTGCGCAACTCTTCCTGCGAGACCTTTCAATTCTACGTACTGCAAATCTAAAGCACTTCTGATGTGAGCGTGCGCATTGTGCAGCTCGCGAAATTGCTCGTGTAGGTACTGGTCGATCCCCGAGGGAATAGCCTCAGCGGGATGCGACACTTTTTGCTTCTTGGTGGCCGGTTCTGTGGAACCTTCATCACTTCTTTGCTCCGGGGCTTCCTTGCCCTTGTCCTTCTCTTTCGCAGCGGCGGTTGGCAGCGCGGATGCGAGATCGGCGGCCTCCCTCCACTCATCCGACCAAGACTTGATGGTTTCTTCAACATCCTCGGTAGTCATTCTGTAAAGGACTAGCGCCCATTCATCTGGAATGCCGCAAGGGCGGAGGTAAAGTTGGTGTATGTCGGCAGTAAAAGCCAACTTTCCTTCATATAATGTGGCTGTCTCCTGGCTCAGCCTTGGCATTTCTTGAATAGTATCTCTGAGGAGATAGTAGTATTCACAAAATACAGCGCGATTCATCTTGCGCTTCGCGGGATTGGGAGAATCCCAGAGGTTGATGTAGCGCATGCCGGCAACCTCTCCTGCGCGGCGCGGAAGGAACTGAGTATTCGGGGGCTCCTTCCACCCAACGAGAGAGCATAAAATTAGAAGCCAAGAAAAATGGAATGATTGGGCTGCATTGTCCTGCACATTCAGGCAATCAGCCAAGAAAGAATTCAGCAGGAAGAGAGACCAGTTGTACTGCTCTCCCTCCGCAGCTGCGATGGCGAGCTCTACGACAGCTCCAGTAACTTCCTTCGGTCGGCACTTTGTGAGAAGTCTTCCTGCAAGCAGACTTCCTGTAAATCGAAGTGCCTCATCTTCTACTGTAGTGAGGTCATAGGCCCGACCTCCTCTCGTTAAATTATACTTCTGCACCAGCTGTGCAGCCAATTTTCTGTCTTTGTCCTTTCCCACAAAGTGAATATTGGGATCCTTACCAGCCTTAGATAGACCGGTGATGCGGTGAATCAAATCAACATTTAGATCAATTGGCCTCCCGAGCCAAAGGTAACCTCCATGAACACATGAAAGCAGCGTCTTAACAACTGCATTCACTTCGTTGCTACGCCCAAAGTGTGGTAGCTTCAACAAATTCAACAAACCTGGCTTCTCCAAGTTTGCTGCAAATCCCCTTGGGGTAAATTCATCGACCTTTCGGATGGGATTGTGAACTATTGTCAGATATCGATCTGGCGCAAACTGGGGATACGTTTTATAATCTCCCAGATTGAAATCAGAGAATTTGACCAGTGGAATGTGTCCCAACAGTTGCCCTTCTACCCGCACACTAGCTGGTAGTGGCGGTAACGGAATGGGATACTTTGCATTCTTCGGGATCTGTACTTCTGGCGCATCATCTGGACGCGGCGGAATATAGTTCGCCATGGTCGCCAACGGCTCTGGAACAGGTTCTTCTGGCTGCGATGGCGACGCTCTTGTAGCCGGAGACTGTCTGGGATCCTGATAACCCGAATGTACATAAGTCGAAGCCGTGACTGGAGTAGTCATGCCGAAATCTAAGCCTCGGTGCAGGAATTGACGAACAACTTCTTCAGTTGACAGGTTCTCCGTCGTGAATCGATGTAGGAAACAAAAACTTTGGGCAGCAAATGGCGGACGAGCGTAGGATATGGACGCTGAAAACAAGGGAAAATACTCTGCACAACTCGGCTCTGAAAACAATAACTTGGATTCGTAAACAAGATAGCAACTCGAGGAAAGTAACCCAAAAATTATACAAGTGTGAGGTATTTATAGCCAGAGGTGATAGTAAATGCGACCAAGTGGGGTTACGTAGCTATAGGCGGCTATACATGATTTGACAACACGCTATCCTCCTCGCCGCAGTGGTGCATTTATTGTGATTGACGGGCTCTGACAGCCTTCCGGGAGAAGCTAATGCTTTCGGCGCCTGAGTTAAATGCAAATCTTTCGGAGATCAAGCCAAATCCGTCAGAGCGGCTAGACTTAAATAGCGGACTTATCCTTCATTTATTCCTACGCGGCTACATAACTGCTGTAATTCAAAATTTTCGGCGGGTCATTTCAACTTAGGGAACTGTACCTATAGGGGTCCACAAGGAGAACTCTTCAAGCGGTGAATTAACACAGGGAGCTCCGCAAGAGCGATAGTTCAACGGTCCGGGGAGAAGCTTCGCAAGAGCGCAACTATGTTCGCTCCAACCAAACTTTAGTCATGCGCGGATGTTTCTAGGAACTGCGCAGGAAGCCGGAGACTGTGTCTCGCAACTTCCGTGTAGACTGAATGCGGTGCCTCTTTCAACTACACTGGGCATCTGCATTTCAGCAATATATTAGGTCAACAGAGCGGAGTGGCCGTCGCGATAAAGCTTGAGCCGACTCCCGTTGATCATTGTAGGTAGTAATTCTCCATCAAGCTTTGCAAGCTGAACTGCGCCTCCGTCTGTTATTTTTATCACCTGAAAAGGGCCTAACCAATGTACACGAAACTTGCCTGGAAACTTGATGAATTTACTATCATAAAGGAGTACCAAGTCTCCTTCTTCAAAGTGTTTATGCTTAATGTGCCTGTCATGCCAAGCTTTCTGTCTTGCCTTCTGTACCTGTTGATGGAATCCGGCTAAAAGTCGGTCTTCTTCTAAGGCAAGCAGTTGCGAAAGTCTTTCATTCATAGTATTAGGATCTTCCATCTCTGTAATTTGCGCGATTCTAAGACTGGGAACAATGTATTCCATGGGCATAACTGCTTCTTGTCCATACACCAAACTGAAAGGTGTGTCGCCTGTTAGTTTCTTGCAAGTGGTTCTGTAAGCCCATAATACAGCTGTGACTCTAAGGTCCCAATCATCTCTTTGTTGATTACAGATCTTCGTCAGGGCATTCTCAAGGATCTTATTGAATGCTTCCACCGTACCATTAGCTTGAGGATGGTAGGGTGTACTCTTATGGTGATTAACTTGAAATTCTTCAGTAAGGGCCTCTATAGTCTCATTGAGGAAATGTGTACCCTGATCGCTCATGAGAATCACTGGACATCCAAATCTAGTGATAATATTCTCGAAAATGAACTGCGCGGCCGTAGCAGCGTCGCAGTTCCTAACTGGCTTCGCCTCAGCCCATCTGGTGAGGTATTCAGTAGCTGTAATGATGTATCTTGCGCCAGTTCTTTTTCCTGGTGGGTTAATAGGTCCTACAAAGTCAATGGCCCATTTATCAAAAGCACGCAGTGTGATCTGGGGTCTTAGCGGCATTTCATCTCTCCTTGAGGGTTTTCCTGTTCGTTGGCACACATCGCAACATTTACAGAACGCCTTAGTATCCTTGTGCAATGTCGGCCACCAAAGACCTGCGGCTAATATCTTTTGCGCAGTCGGCTTTCCTGCGAAATGGCCTCCTGCGGTACCTGAATGTGCTTCTGCGATGATAGAGCTCTTTTCATGTGGTAAGATACATCTGCGCAAAACTTCGTCAGGGCCCAACTTATAAAGCTGGCCTGCTATCAAAGTGAAGTCTGCGGCTCTGACAACAAGTTGCTTCTTCTGCTGGATTGTAAACTCAGCCGGCGCTTTCCCGGTAGTGAGAAACTCAAGAATATCAGAATAATATTCGTCTACTGCTTGAATAGAAAACAACTGTGCGTCAGGCAGATTGTCCTCCAGACTTGTAGGTTCCTCTCCTGACTTTATCCTGGATAGATGGTCAGGCCCTGCATTCAATCTGCCTGGCTTTACAATAACCTCGAAATCATATTCTTGAAAGAGCAGTAGCCATCTGCAAATTCTTCCTCCTAAGACTGGTTTATTAACCAAATATTTCAAAGCAGAATGGTCAGTATACATTTTAAAATGAGCACCTAACAGGTAGTGTCTGAATTTCTGTAGGGCATACACCATAGCTAATCCTTCCCTTTCTGTAGTGGTGTAGTTCTTCTCAGCTGTAGATAGCTTTCTGCTGGAGTAAGCAATCGGGTGGTCAATACATCCTTCTCCAGACTGTGTAAGCACAACCCCCAATGCTATGGAAGAAGCATCAACATGAACATGAAAAGGTTTTCGCCAGTCCGGGAAAACTAGAATAGGCACTGTGATCATCTTTTCTTTAAGTGTGTCCAAGCTCTGTTGGCATTCTTCTGTCCATTGGAACTTTGAATCCTTTTTCAGCAATCTTTCCATAGGCGCTGTGATCCTTGCATATCCTTTGATGAATTTTCTGTAGTATCCTGTATGTCCCAATGTAGTGCGCAATTGCTTAACTGAGTTGGGCGCAGGTAAATTAGCAATGATGGCAACCTTCGCAGGATCCATCAGGAGTCCTTGTCTGCATACAATATGTCCCAACAAAATACCAAAGGGCGCACAAAATATACATTTTTTCAAGTTAAGGGAAATCTGATGCTGTCTACATTTTTCTAACATCATGCGCAGATTTGCAATATGGTTCTTTAATAGGCCAAATACAGTCCAGTCATCAAAATAGACTTCTAAAAACTTGTGAATGAATTCTTTAAAAACAGCAACAACAACTCTAGAGAAGATGGCAGGTGCGTTTTTAAGACCAAAGGGCATTACCGTATACCGGAATGAGCCCCATTCAGTTGCAAAAGTAGTCTTGTGGCGGTCATCCGGATGAATTCTGATCTGATGATATCCCAAAAAACCATCAGTGAAAGAGTAAGCCTCTTGTCCTCCAACATTATCAAGTACTTCATCTGTGAAAGGAGTGGGAAATGGATCGTGTGCTGATGCATCATTGAGTTTGCGCAAGTCGACGCAGATTCTTATTTCACCTTTCGTTTTCTTTTCTTGGACCACCATAGGACTAATCCAATCGCTTTCCTCTACTGGCTCAATAATACCTGCTGCGAGCATTTTATCAATTTCATCTTTGACTTTTTCTTTATAGCGCGGGTTCAACCTGTATGGGCGCTGCTTTACTGGCTTGGCATCTGGTTTCAGAGGTATGCGCATCACTCCTAAGTCTCCTAGGATGCCTTTCATTTCTGTGAACTTGGTAGGAAAGATATCCTGGTAGTCACGCAATAATTCTGAAACATGTCCAACAGTTTCATCATCCCAATAATCTCCTATAGAAGCAAACTTTGGTTCAGCTTCTGTACCAATGTTAATCTTCTTGAGCTTGATGTGTTCTGTGATGGTGGGAATATCAAGCTCAGGACCTTTAATATTGCGCGTCCCTTCTGATTCTGGGATATTGATGTTGCGAGGATCGTCCTCCTCATCTTCAGCGGTGAAGTTATAACATTCCAGGGCATGTTCTATCTGGACAACCCAATCTGGTTGGGAATATTCTGATAACGGGCATTGTTCAAATATCTTCTTTTTAATACACTTCAAAGCCTGATCGATGCTTGGATGTTCTGACTCAAAGCTGAAGGTAAGTTGAAAGCTTTCTATCGTAAGGGGCCAACTGATAGTGCCTTTGCGCAATTCTGTTTCAGTATACCAATTCCTTGGAACTGTATCCAATGTGTGGATGAATAGGTGAACCCATTCATCTTCCAGAATATCTGACCATTGCTGAATACATGCTTCGATGTGTGACCTGGGGTCACTTTGTCCCTCATATTTGCGTAGGGCTCCGGCTGTGGTGTCCTGAAATATGCGCAGTATCAATCTGCGACAGTCTTGCCATGTATGAATATTCTCCTTATGCGCAGCCCACCATCTTGCGGGTGTGGCGCGCAATGCTACATCCAATGCATGTATGCGCTGCTGTTCTGGAAGCTTTTGTTCATATTCATGTATGAATTTAGTTACTTCAGTTAGACCATCAAAAATTGGAGTGTCAGTTAATTCTGTGCCAATCCATCGAATGGATTTAGTCATCATGGCGCAACGTCTTGCAGAAACCTCATGTAAACGATTCTGCCAGTTTTCTAATCCTGCATCTGAGTCTGATGTGCATGAGCTATCGCATCGCCAGCTGATATGGCCATCTGCTGTGGGGTTGACATAGTCACTGTGGTTAGTAGTCATTTGGTACAAACTTTCCATGTGGCGCGCTTCCTCTTCTGCGCGAATGGGTTCTATATACCTTGGTCCTTGAATCGGATCAAGTGGTGCGATGACCCTAATCTGGTCATCCTCAAAGGTCATCTGTCTTTTCTTCAAATTAATGACAGCCAAATTATCAAATGCCCAGTCTATTCCTAAAAGTGCTGGGTATGGTCTACTATCATCCAGGATTTTGATTACTTCAAAATCTGCAGAGCTTCTTACTCCTTCAATATCAATAGGTACATTGGGTAATCTGCCCAATGGAGAGACTCGTTGCTGATTCGCGAGTCTTAGCTGGATGGGGGATCTTGTAAGCTGAGGGCTTCCCATCTGTTCCCATGTCTGCATAGTGAGAACATTGGCTTCTGAGCCCAAATCTAACATGACTTCGTCCATTTCAAATGCTCCAATCTGCGCTGTGAGCCTCATCTCTTTTCCAGTTCTAATGTGACTCCTAATCTGGTGAACAACACGCTGCGGTGTGTTCGTCGAAGCAGATTGTTGGCACTGATCCAACAGGTGTTGGAGTTCTAGAGTTGCCTTTTCATTGCGTAACAATTTTAAGCATTGTCGCAAGAACGCATGAACACTGCCTAGTGCATGCTCCTCGTCAGGCCTTCCAGCTGTAGTGGCCTGTTCTTGTACCAGGTTGTCTTGTCTTAGCACTTGCAATCTAATATTGTTCTGCGGAATTGCGGCAGAACTTGAAGCTCTCGGATCTGAGAAATACTCTTGAGCTTGCTTGAATGCTTCTTTTTGCTTCTGCAGGTTAAGTGGGGCTGGTTTAATATTAGCGCGGCGCACCCATTGCGTCGCTTGCTTTCCTATTCCCATCTCTTGCGCACCAGTGGTTGCTCCACTGCGTGTCACTATATTAACTGTAGGGTCTGGTTCTCTTTTTTCTGCTGCAATCAACTGAATATTCTGATTGACCTGTGGGGTCTTTGCTTGCATCTTAGCCTGTAACTGAGGGCATTATTCAATGATATGGTCAGAAGATTTACAATACCTGTAGAGGGTTGTAGGATTTTGGCAATCCCTGGCAAAATGACCTTGTGTTCCGCAATTATAACAAGTGATCTGTCCTCTTCCGCGACCAAAATTTGTTGTGCGTCCGCGTCCCCTGTAATTTCCTGCTTGGGCGTCGCGAGTTTGGTCATACGGTGGACCGGCTGTGGGTCCTTGTGTCTCTGCTTGTACCCTATAAACATCATGCTTTCTTTCTATCATAAGATCATATGCTCTACAATTGTTCTCATCATGACCTACTGATTTACAAAAATTACAATATAGATTCTTTGGAGTTTGTACATATTTCTGAAGTAAGTGACATTCTTGTGGTCTATGACCTCTAGTTCTACAGATTTCACACCAAGGCCCCTGTGCCTGTGGTAAAGGGTTAGGTGCTCCAGTTGCAATATAGTCTATGAAAACGGGGCAATGGTCCTTTGAATGACCTTGGGCTTTACATTTTGTACACCAAATTTCTTCCTTAATCTCCTTGCCTTTCTTAATATCATGCACTTGCAAGGTTAAGTTTGCTAATTGGTTCTGCAACTGCGCAACATCGTTGCTTGTTCCCGCAATGGGCGAAGCTTCTAGTTTCATAGCCATCTCCAGAGCTTGTTCCTGAGTATTGAGATTCTGTTGCATAAGAGGAAGTCTAATGTGTGGGAGCAGCGCAGCAATGAACCATTCTTTATGCTGCTGTGGTGCAAACTCGAAGCTTACTTGATCTATCAAGGCTTTGAATTTCTGGTCAAAGTCCCATACTGATTCTGTAGGTAACTGTTTGATGTCTTTGAGCTCTGTTATACACTGTGATTCTGATTTAGGTTTCTTGAATTCTCGAATCATGGCATTTCTTACATCAGCAAGCGTTCTATTCTGTGCTGCTGAGTATTTCATGAACCAAGTTAAGGCTCTTTCTATTAGTGTGGTTGCTAACTGAACCAGTTTAACAGCATCATCATTAATTTGCTTAATTGTCCAAATGGCTTCACATAAGAACCAGTGCTGCTCAGGGTCTTCTATCCCTGTTCCTCTAAAAGTTGGTAGCTTCATGTCATCACCCATCCTTCTTGTGCTAGGTTGAGGTGAGGGTGCTGTAGCAGTGCTTCTGGGCTGGTTAAATAAAGGTGGTGCAGAGGTACTAGAAGTACCATGTGGGCTACTAGAAGATGTTACTGCGGGGTTATACTGAGCTCCGTCTGGTTTTTGCGGTGTAAAGGGGTGATAAGGGATATGAGCACTCCCTTGTCTTTCTATATGGCTTGGTCCAGGGACTTGGCTATCGTCTGGGATAGACTCAAAGGAATATTGGTCAAGGCCTACTTTATATCGTTTTCCACTACAAGTGCACCCAATAAGTTCAGGATCACTATCAGAATCTACGGACATTACTTGTCTATGCTATTCATCAGAAGTAATACATAGCTTTCCTTTTTCATACAGCAGCATTTTAATCCATAAGTTCAGAGAATTTAAGAACTTACCTCTGTGTACTTGGAAGAAATTCCTCTCAGCTTCACTGAAACTCTTTCTTGTATCTACTGCAAACTCGGTGATGAAACCTTTCAGTAGACTATTCAACCAAAAGTCTACTGCGCGGGACACAGGATTGTCTATCCGCTTCACAATACTGACTAGCTCAGGCGTCCAAGCGACGGGTCGATCAATATGCACAGTAGGTCTAGAGTCTGCTAACTTGGCTATCCAAGCGTGCAACTCCAGTACGAATGTAACAAAGAAAATTTCGTGAAGGTCAGTATAAATATGCTTCTGCAACCAGTCTTCTGTTTGGAGCGTAGAACTTCTATTTTCTTGTTCATCGAACTCTTTAGCCTTTAAGTCAAACCAGTCTCCAATTTCTTTAGCTGTAGGATTCCAGTAACACATTTGTTAACTGAGCAAGTCTCAGTGTAACAGAACCTTTTGCTGGCTTCAGCAACAATCTCAGACGTCGGGGAAATAGTAAGTCTCACAGCAGCAAGTCGCAAGGCAAGGGAACCATTTGTTGTCCTCGATCTCGCGCGTCGCCTAAATAACAAGTCTCACAACAGCAAGTCGCAAGGCAACGGAACCATTTGTTGGCTCCCTTCTTTCTCTGGGTTTCGCATCAATCTCGCACGTCACTGGAATAAGGAGTCTCATTCACGCGGCAACGGAACCATTTGTTGGCTACCTTCTTTCTCTGGGTTTCGCATCAATCTCGCACGTCACTGGAATAAGGAGTCTCATTCACGCGGCAACGGAACCATTTGTTGGCTGCTTTCTTGGGCAGACCCGGGTTTTAATGAAGCACAGCAACAAACCCCTTGGCGCACTGGCCCTCTCGGAAACGAGCTGCGCGACAGTTCGAGGTCTCACCCGAAGTGGCTATGGGGGGGTTAAGGAATCAGATTTCCTTAACCGTGGTGACGCGGAGATTGTTCTTCCTCTTCCGGTTCCTCAGATATCGACGGTCCGACTTTCCCGCAGGCCCCTCGGCGCAACTGCGCGGCTTCCTTCCTCAGCAGGCCCGCTGCGCAAGTCTCCTCTCTGGCGCAGAAGGCAAGTATTCCTTGCGTCGACGCGTTAAGTACCTCTTCGCCCTGCACGCCCAGCGCAGTATCACGTTCCTCGGTCGCTGCCGCGACAGTGCTCCACCACTTCTTCAGTACTTTTAACACTTTATAGCTATCAAGGGACCTTCCCAAACTCACTTATACAGTCGCAAAGGTAATGCAAGAGTCTTGTATACACAGGTAAATGAACTTAAACAGTTAAATCATTCATGCGAACATTATAACAAGAAGAAATAAGTGAAGCTCATCTCCTCGAGGAAAACCACGTCCACGGGAGTTTATATTAACCAGAAAATGATAGAGTTATACAATATGCTGCGCACACAGCTGCAGCCTTAGAACTTTACAGGAAACTCCACGCACACAGCTGGGAGCCCTTCTCTCAATCTAGTCTCTTCTCTCAGAGATTACAAAGGCACAGACGTCAACTCAGACTGTCTGGCAACTCAGGGATTAGCTCCTCGGCTATTCGACTCTTACTCTAGTTCTACACGCTCGGTAGAAAACATAGCAAAGGATAATCAACACATGATATATCCTCGAGACTGACTATCGGACAGTCTAACCATCTAAATATCCCAAAAATATCTAACTCTTCTTCTTATCATGTATACATATATATAGGTGGCCATGACGGTCACACCTTTACAAAACTGTGGGCCTTTCCCAACAGTGATTCCCAAAAACCCTAACCACGCACATGGCTAGGTGTACTGTAGGCGCCGCTTGCAGTCACGTCGCCGCTTCCTGCAGGCTCCTTGACTTTCGGCGCAGATTGTGGGTATGGGCGCTTGTCCTTCGCCTTCAATGCTCTGGTCCGTTGCTCCTCCTTGGTCCGAGCAACCATAACTTCTGTACTTAGCCTTTAAATGAGGGTAGCTGAGCCCTCTACTCCATCGCCTTATTTATTATGGTAGCTGAGCCACCTTCATTCTTCTATGACGTGTGCGCGAACTCCGTGATTTCCGGTCCGTGATCTTCGCTGAACTTGTCCGTCTGGCACCGTACTGCGCACCGTCTCCTTCTTGCCCAAAACTTAGTGCTTGTCCCAAAATTAGCACTTTCCTTCCATACTTGTGCTTCTTTCCCAAAATTCGCAGCTTTACCGTAGCTACGGCCTCGGCTCCAACAAAATTATAAGAGGATACGTGATCATTTTCATTTAATTGATTGGGGGGGAATTAATAATTTCATTAAAAATATGTTGATTATTTGCACAATGATCACATGAAATCCCCATCGAATGATCTTGATCTATGTCCCTACTTTATTTTTCTTCAATAAGGCGATAAGGAATTGAATGATCAATAAAACTAGGATGACTGATGAGTTCCTCTGAAGGAGGAACGTCAAATGACTTGTTGACTAAAGGCTCATCCTCAGAAATTTCCTCAAGATCAGGACTAGGGCTACTTACAAAGAAATTTGAAAACTTATGGTTTGTACAATGATTAGAGATTTGACCTTCGAGTGACTCAAAAGTAGAAGACTTATCCTCAAAAGAAATTGGGCAGGAAGGGTCATCTCCGAATGTTGACAAATCACTTGATATTTGATTGTTAAATGATTCAATAATCAGATCGGAAAGGGGAAGGTTTTGATCTTGGATTTGATTTAAAAGATACATATCATCGAATTCACTTCCCCATTCCTCTAAGAATTTATTGTCAAACACGTCATATCCGGAAATGATATTGGGTTTCAAATTCGAAAGCCATGTTAAGTTTAAACCAAATAGACAAGCAAGATCACTGAAAGAAACACAATCACAAGATAGACACACAATATACCCTGGGAAACCCTCATGGGGTAGAAAACCCAGCAAAGCTTTCCTCAATAAGATGATCAACCAAAATACAAGATGTGCTCCTTCCTTCTTTGTCTCCTTAGCAGATCTCCCAGACAAGTGCGCACTCTTTCACAAGTGAGTGAATGTGTATAAATAGAGGAGGTGTGTTCCTCATTATACACATTCACTCACTTGTGAAAGAGTGCGCACTTGTCTGAGAGATCTGCTAAGGAGACAAAGAAGGAAGGAGCACATCTTGTATTTTGGTTGATCATCTTATTGAGGAAAGCTTTGGTGGGTTTTCTACCCCATGAGGGTTTCCCAGGGTATATTGTGTGTCTATCTTGTGATTGTGTTTCTTTCAGTGATCTTGCTTGTCTATTTGGTTTAAACTTAACATGGTATCAGAGCTAGACTGAATAGGACATCTTTCACAAGGTAAGAATACCTCTTTCTCTCTCTTTGGTGAAGTTAGGGTTTCAACCCAAAGTTGGTATTATTGACAGGACAGGACAGAAAAGAAAATCTCTCAGAAAAGAAAATCAAGATTCTCAGAACAGACAATGGTGGAGAATATACTTCAAAAGAGTTTGAAGAATTCTGTAAAGAAGCTGGAATCAAGAGAGAACTAACCACTCCCTACAATCCCCAACAAAATGGGGTTGCAGAAAGGAAAAATAGAACCATCATGGAACTTGCATCCATGATGAAATGGAAATTACATCAAATGGATGTTAAGACAGCTTTTCTGAATGGTGTAATTGAAGAAGAAGTATACATAGAACAACCTCAAGGTTTTGAGGTCAAAGACGGAAGGACCCATGTATGCAAACTGAAAAAGGCATTATATGGATTGAAGCAAGCTCCTAGGGCTTGGTACGGAAGGATTGACAGTTTCTTAACAAGCATGGGCTTTACCAAAAGTAAAGCTGACCCCAATCTTTATCTTAAAGTGATGGATTATGAACCTATTATATTGCTGTTATATGTAGATGATATTTTTCTAACCGGAAATGAGAATCAAATCATTGAAAGTAAGAAGAAGCTTTCTTCAGAATTCGAAATGAAATATCTCGGATTAATGCACTACTTCTTAGGCCTAGAAGTGTGGCAAGAGCCAAAAGGAATCTTTCTAAATCAAGGTAAGTATACTGTGGAGATTCTCAAAAGATTTGATATGTTGGAGTGTAAAGCCATGGCCACTCCCATGGACTCCGACCTGAAACTATTAGTTAATGATTCATCAGAACTAGTGGACATAACCCAAAGCAGTGGTGCTTCAAAGCACATGACAGGACAGAAAAGGACTCTCTCAAATCTTGAAGAAAAGACTTCTCCCCAAAAGGTATCTCTAGGAGATGACTATCAATATCCCATTAAGGGAATTGGTGAAGCAAATTACAAACTCGATTCTGGAACCCCCATGAAGATGAAGGAAGTTTTATATGTTCCAGGATTGAAGAAGAATTTGCTTTCAATCTCAGCTTTAGACAAGAAAGGCTATAGAGTGGCATTCATTGATGGACAAGTGTTAATGTGGTCCAAAGGAAAATCTATTAAGGATGCAATTGTTATTGGTGAAGAGGAAGGAGGTTTATATAAACTCAAGGGTCATCCGGAAGCTGCTCTTATTCATGAAACCTCTAGCCCCAGTGAGCTATGGCATAGAAGACTAGCTCACATTAACTACAAAGCCTTACCCTATGTAAGCAAGGTGGTTATAGGACTACCAGATTTGAAGGTTGATCATGATGGCTCATGTAAAGGATGTAAGAAAGGGAAGAATGTCAAGAACCCCTTTCCAAAGAGTGAAACAAAGACTAAGGGTATCTTGGAGTTAATACACTCAGATGTATGTGGTCCAATGCCCACCACCTCTCTAAGTGGATTTGAATACTATCTTTCATTCATTGATGATCATTCAAGGAAAACTTGGATATACTTTCTAAAGGGTAAGAATGAAGTTTTTGGAAAGTTCAAAGAGTTCAAGGCTCTAATAGAAAAGCTCTCAAGAAATCAAGAAAATGCCAACTTGAAGAAATCTATGAAGAAGATCCTTCTTCTAGAAACTCAGAGGCTGTTCACATCCCTGAAGATAATCCACCAGAGGATCATGACATGTTGGAGCCACAAGAACCCCCTATCTCAGATTTATCAAAGAAAAGAAGGCCAGCATGGGCTAGAGATATTATCCAAGGGGCTGAAAAATATGGTGCTCCTGAAGGCTCCATTAGAGAAAGAAAGAAACCAAAGCTAGTGTCCAACTATATGGCCTTGATGTGTGATCTTGTGGATCAACTACCTACTAGCTATGAAGAAGCAGCTCAAAAGAAAGAATGGGTAGAAGCAATGACAGAAGAATATCAGTCGATAATGAAAAATGATGTTTGGGATATAGTCCCCAAACCAAGAGATAAATGTGTGGTTTCTTCCAAATGGATTTTCAAGATAAAACATGCTGCAGATGGTAGCATTGAAAAATACAAGGCAAGGTTTGTAGCCAGAGGATTCTCTCAAAAGGAAGGAATTGACTATGAAGAAACATTTGCACCTGTTGCTAGGTATACTTCAATTAGAACTATCATGGCACTTGCATCCATGATGAAATGGAAATTACATCAAATGGATGTTAAGACAGCTTTTCTGAATGGTGTAATTGAAGAAGAAGTATACATAGAACAACCTCAAGGTTTTGAGGTCAAAGACGGAAGGACCCATGTATGCAAACTGAAAAAGGCATTATATGGATTGAAGCAAGCTCCCAGGGCTTGGTACGGAAGGATTGACAGTTTCTTAACAAGCATGGGCTTTACCAAAAGTAAAGCTGACCCCAATCTTTATCTTAAAGTGATGGATGATGAACCTGTTATATTGCTGTTATATGTAGATGATATTTTTCTAACTGGAAATGAGAATCAAATCATTGAAAGCAAGAAGAAGCTTTATTCAGAATTCGAAATGAAAGATCTCGGATTAATGCACTACTTCTTAGGCCTAGAAGTGTGGCAAGAGCCAAAAGGAATCTTTCTAAATCAAGGTAAGTATACTGTGGAGATTCTCAAAAGATTTGATATGTTGGAGTGTAAAGCCATGGCCACTCCCATGGACTCCAACCTGAAACTATTAGTTAATGATTCATCAGAACTAGTGGACATAACCCTATATAGACAAATCATTGGATCATTGATGTATTTGACAAATACTAGGCCGGATATATGCTTTGCTGTAAATACCCTAAGTCAGTATCTAGTAGAACCTAGAAAGGTTCACCTAATAGCTGCAAAGCATATAATGAGGTACCTAAAAGGTACAATGGACTTTGGCCTATACTATCTTGGAGGTAATGAACTCAAGTTACGTGGTTACTCAGATTCTGATTGGGCAGGTAGTGTCCCAGACAGAAAAAGTACTTCAGGCGGATGTTATGGCCTTGGATCTGCCATGATCTCCTGGTTCAGCAAGAAACAATCTAGTGTGGCCCTCAGTACTGCTGAAGCATAATATATAGCTGCTTGCTCTGCCAGCTGTGAAGCAGTGTGGCTTCGGAAACTCTTATCTGGAATTTTTGACTTAGAAATGGATCCCACTGTGATTATGTGTGATAATCAAAGCTGCATTAAGATGACTGAAAATCCTGTGTTCCATGATAAGTCAAAACACATTGAGATCCGTTACTTCTATATACGAGACATGGTGCAGAGAGGAGCCATCAAGCTCGAGTACATAAGCACTGAGGATCAGATTGCCGATATCCTGACTAAACCCTTGTCTCGAGTAAAGTTTGAACACTTCCGAGACATGCTTGGCATAGTCCAGAAGGACCCTCCTCGAAAGGGGGAGTAGTATAGTATTTGATAACAATTTTGTTTTGTTGCACTTAGCTACTTACAATTATTTAGATTTAGAACTCTTTTATATCTTTTATTTTTATGGATATATATTTTGATGTTAGATGTATTAGTGAGAATACATGCTAGATGTATACATGTTTTGGTGTGATGTATACATGTTTTGATGTTAGATGTATTAGTGAGAATACATGCTAGATGTATACATGTTTTGGTGTGATGTATACATGTTTTGATGTTAGATGTATTAGTAAGAATACATGCTAGTTGTGATGTATACATGTTTTGATGTATTAGTAAGAATACATGCTAGTTGTGATGTATACATGTTCTGATGATTAGATGTATTAGTAAGAATACATGCTACATGTGATACATGCTCTTGGATATTTGTACCTGTATAGATGAGAATACAGAAGGGGATTGGATCATCCCTGGACTTTCAGTCCTAAAGAGAGCCGTAGACGTGAGGTCTCCGAGAATGAAGTCCTTAGTGGACAGTTGAGGGGATTGGATCATCCCTGGACTTTCAGTCCTAAAGAGAGCCGTAGACGTGAGGTCTCCGAGAATGAAGTCCTTAGTGGACAGTTGAGGGGATTGGATCATCCCTGGACTTTCAGTCCTAAAGAGAGTCGTAGACGTGAGGTCTCCGAGAATGAAGTCCTTAGTGGATAGTTGAGGGGATTGGATCATCCCTGGACTTTCAGTCCTAAAGAGATCCGTAGACGTGAGGTCTCCGAGAATGAAGTCCTTAGTGGACAGTTGAGGGGATTGGATCATCCCTGGACTTTCAGTCCTAAAGAGAGCCGTAGACGTGAGGTCTCCGAGAATGAAGTCCTTGGTGGACAGTTGAGGGGATTGGATCATCCCTGGAGTTTCAGTCCTAAAGAGAGCCGTAGACGTGTGGTCTCCGAGAAGTGGGGATTGTATCATCCCCGGACTTAGGTCCCTGAATTGATCCGTAGACATGTGGTCTCCGAGAAGTGGGGATTGTATCATCCCCGGACTTAGGTCCCTGAATTGATCCGTAGACGTGTGGTCTCCGAGAAGAGGGGATTGTATCATCCCCGGACTAAGGTCCCTGAATTGATCCGTAGACGTGTGGTCTCCGAGAAGTGGGGATTGTATCATCCCCGGACTTAGGTCCCTGAATTGATCCGTGGACGTGTGGTCTCCGAGAAGTAGAGGATTGTATCATCCCCGGACTTCGGTCCCTGAATTGATCCGTAGACGAATGGTCTCCGAGAAAGTGATTTTATTGATGATGTGGTTACTTGTATCGGTAGGATACTTGTATTGATGATGTGGTTACTTGTATCGGTAGGATACTTGTATTGATGATGTGGTTACTTGTATCGGTAGGATACTTGTATTGATGATGTGGTTACTTGTATCGGTAGGATACTTGTATTGATGATGTGGTTACTTGTATCGGTAGGATACTTGTATTGATGATATGGTTACTTGTATCGGTAGGATATTTGTAATGATGATGTGATTACTTGTATCGGTATGGATACTTGTATTGATGATGTGGCTACTTGTATCGGTAGGATACTCGTATTGTTGATATGGTTACTTGTATTGGCATGAATACTTGTACTGCTGATAGTGTGATGACGATGCTGCTGATCGTGTGATGACGATGCTGCTGATCGTGTGATGACGATGCTCCTAATCGTGTGATGACGATGCTGTTGATCGTGTGATGACGATGCTGCTGATCGTGTGATGACAATGCTGCTGATCATGTGAAGACGATGCCAAAGATCGTGATGTTGATGATGATGTTGACATTGATGTACCAATAACTGTTTGAGTTACTGATGAAGACAAATTGAAGAAAGCTTCCGATGATTTATAGATGTATCATGTATAGTGACTCCTTGCTCCTGCAGATGCTATTATAATATACTTCTCGTTAAGGGGGAGTGTTGAATATTGTAACTTCAAAGAATATTATATTTGTATATTATTTATTCCGGAGATGTTCCATACCTCCGATGTGATTATACTATGAATCCGGAGATGTTTATTCCTCCGAGAAGTTGTGGTAACTAGGGTTATTAGACCCACCATGTGGGGGTCGGCCCAGTCAGTTATAATAGGGTATTTAACCTAATGGTTAAATACGAGCCTACATGTACCTGTGTAAAATATATGTCAAAGTAGTGTATAAATAGAGGAGGTGTGTTCCTCATTATACACATTCACTCACTTGTGAAAGAGTGCGCACTTGTCTGGGAGATCTGCTAAGGAGACAAAGAAGGAAGGAGCACATCTTGTATTTTGGTTGATCATCTTATTGAGGAAAGCTTTGCTGGGTTTTCTACCCCATGAGGGTTTCCTAGGGTATATTGTGTGTCTATCTTGTGATTGTGTTTCTTTCAGTGATCTTGCTTGTCTATTTGGTTTAAACTTAACATGGTATCAGAGCTAGACTGAATAGGACATCTTTCACAAGGTAAGAATACCTCTTTCTCTCTCTTTGGTGAAGTTAGGGTTTCAACCCAAAGTTGGTATTATTGATTTTTGGTTGCATGGCTAGATAGCTCTTTTCAATACCTTTCTTTTGAGCTATAGATCGAACTTTTTGGTTGGGTAGAACTCCAGAAAATCCAAACCCTAATTCTACCAAAAGTGCGATACGTCAGATTTTGGTTTCAGAAAAAAGTTGTAATTTTTGAATTCTGATTACATGGCTGGATAGCCCTTCTCAAGAGCATTCTTTTGAGCTATAGATCGAACTTTTTGGTTGGGTAGAACTCCGAGAAAGTCAAACCCTAATTCTACCAAAAGTGCGATAAAATTCAGTTCCAGATTCCGGAAAAGTGAAAAGTAACTTCCCAGGTAAGTCTACTCTGTCTCTTGGACTCCCCCAAGAGAAGATGGCTCCAAACACTAAGCTTGAAGACAAGCTAGAAGGCATAGAGAATTTTCGGGCATGGAAATACAGAATTGGTCTCATTCTTGAGGAGAATGATCTTGCTCATTATATCAAGGAGGAAGTTGCAGAACCAGAAGAAGATGAAGCCAAAGAAAAACACAGGAAGGATTTGATTAGGGCAAAGAGAATCATAGCTGATTCTATTAAAGACCACTTGATTCCCCAAGTGGCTTCCAAGAAGACTCCAAAGGAAATGTATGATGCCCTAGGAAGAATGTATGAAGGAAAGAACATCAATAGGAAAATGAATCTAAGGACTCAGTTGAAGAGTACCAAGATGCACAAAGGAGAATCCATTCAAGACTACTTCTCAAGAGTCTCTCTAATCAAAGAGCAACTAGATGCCATTGGTGATACTCTTGATGAAGATGAACTTGTGATGACAGCTCTAAATGGTCTCACTAGACCTTGGGAGTCATTCATTCAAACTATGTGTGCCAGAAAAGAAAGTATGAAGTTTGATGTAGTTTGGGAGGATTGTGTACAAGAGGAGGCTAGGGTTGCAAATCGAGAAGCCTTGCTCAAAGAGGATGACCAAGCCTTGGCCACCCACACCAAAAGAAGAAGGAGTCAATCCTACTCCAAAAAGGGTAGTCACAAGGAGTCTCATCCTCCACACAGATTTCATAAGAAAAGAGGATCTACTCAAAGAAGAGATTAATCTTCTTTCCAGTGCTTTTCTTGTCACAAAATAGGACACATTGCTAGAGATTGCCCTCTATAGAAGAAAAAGGGCACTCACTACAAAAGGCACCAAGCACATCTTGCAGAAGATGATAGTGAAGAAGAAGAAGTAGAGGAAGAAAGGTCTCACAATAAAAGACCTAGAAATGAAGAGGAAGAAGAAGAAAGGACCTTCTTCAAAAGAAGGTCAAGGAGAAATGCAGAAGAAGATGCAGAAGAATATGTTCTCTTCTCCGCACTCTCTGGATCTATAACCCCTAGAGAAGGTACATGGCTTATTGACAGTGGTGCTTCAAAGCACATGACAGGACAGAAAAGGACTCTCTCAAATCTTGAAGAAAAGACTTCTCCCCAAAAGGTATCTCTAGGAGATGACTATCAATATCCCATTAAGGGAATTGGTGAAGCAAATTACAAACTCGATTCTGGAACTCCCATGAAGATGAAGGAAGTTTTATATGTTCCAGGATTGAAGAAGAATTTGCTTTCAATCTCAGCTTTAGACAAGAAAGGCTATAGAGTGGCATTCATTGATGGACAAGTGTTAATGTGGTCCAAAGGCAAATCTATTAAGGATGCAATTGTTATTGGTGAAGAGGAAGGAGGTTTATATAAACTCAAGGGTCATCCGGAAGCTGCTCTTATTCATGAAACCTCTAGCCCCAGTGAGCTATGGCATAGAAGACTAGCTCACATTAACTACAAAGCCTTACCCTATGTAAGCAAGGTGGTTATAGGACTACCAGATTTGAAGGTTGATCATGATGGCTCATGTAAAGGATGTAAGAAAGGGAAGAATGTCAAGAACCCCTTTCCAAAGAGTGAAACAAAGACTAAGGGTATCTTGGAGTTAATACACTCAGATGTATGTGGTCCAATGCCCACCACCTCTCTAAGTGGATTTGAATACTATCTTTCATTCATTGATGATCATTCAAGGAAAACTTGGATATACTTTCTAAAGGGTAAGAATGAAGTTTTTGGAAAGTTCAAAGAGTTCAAGGCTCTAATAGAAAATCTCTCAGAAAAGAAAATCAAGATTCTCAGAACAGACAATGGTGGAGAATATACTTCAAAAGAGTTTGAAGAATTCTGTAAAGAAGCTGGAATCAAGAGAGAACTAACCACTCCCTACAATCCCCAACAAAATGGGGTTGCAGAAAGGAAAAATAGAACCATCATGGAAGCTGTGAAGACTATGATACATGACCAGGATCTTCCCATGTATCTATGGGCTGAAGCAACAAGAAAAGCAGTATATGTTCAAAACAGATTATCTCATAGTGCTCTTGATTTCAAAACTCCAGAAGAAGTGTTTACTGGAAAGAAGCCTGAGGTAAGCCATCTTAAAATATTTGGGTGTCCTGTGTACATCCACATTCACTCACTTGTGAAAGAGTGCGCACTTGTCTGGGAGATCTGCTAAGGAGACAAAGAAGGAAGGAGCACATCTTGTATTTTGGTTGATCATCTTATTGAGGAAAGCTTTGCTAGGTTTTCTACCCCATGAGGGTTTCCCAGGGTATATTGTGTGTCTATCTTGTGATTGTGTTTCTTTCAGTGATCTTGCTTGTCTATTTGGTTTAAACTTAACAAGCCATAGCCCAACTCTTTCTTTAAAAGATGAAGCCAATAGTTTCATACACACATCCTCATGGGTTATGGATAACTTGTTAAGAACTTTCCTAAAGCTTTCAAGGTGCCTTTTAGCAGATATTTCATAACTTCCATTGAAAATAGACAACCTTTCACAGGCTTGATGAGGAATATGATGAGGATACCCAACAATTTTTGAGAAGTCAAAAACTTTTAAACAACCAAAAGTTCTAGGCCGCTCAAAAACAACCATGGACAACAATTTCTTTTATTATTATTATTTTTTTTAATATATATATATATATATTTTAAATTCAAGAACATGAAAACAAAATGATGCACCCCATGGGTTTTAGATAATGATAGG
This sequence comes from Larix kaempferi, assembly GCA_027924585.1. NCBI lineage: Eukaryota > Viridiplantae > Streptophyta > Pinopsida > Pinales > Pinaceae > Larix > Larix kaempferi. Next base: position 1,955,894 of record BSBM01000546.1, read on the forward strand.
ATCGATCACCAATGGAGTCACTTATGTGGAGTCGCCAGGTGAACCACAAAGGTAATTCACCAAAATGAAAAGTATTGTAAGGATGCAAATGAGCTCGCTCCTCAGTAGAGTCACGATTCGGAGTCGCCGGGTAGACCTTTAAACTCTTCTACCAAGATGTGTGTCGTTCAAAGTGCAGGGAGAGAGTAAGTGACAAATGATATGTCAAACCTGGGTAGGCCTCTTCCCTCCTCGGTAGCGGCGCCAAAATGTTATCACCAAACTTGTAGGTGCCCCTAGAGATGGATCCAAGATGGATGACAGAGGGGATGGGAAACCAGAGAGGTGCAACCACGATAGCCTCAACTCCCAATGGATGGTTGTCACGCCAATCGAGGAAACCTTCACTTTATGTTATCTAGCCCAAGACAACAAAGGGGGAGACCCAGATATACTCCCGACAGGAGAGATCAGACCTGTTATCACATATATAGTAGCCGGGCTACCATACATTATTTTTCTGATGCCAGTACACTAGTCAGCCAGTTCCCTTACATTTGAGATGCTGAGATGAGCATCTATTGAATCACTATCAGATTGTGGACAACAGTATATATTCCCCATGCCATGACTGAGTCTCAGGACACTCAGAGAGATGACCGATGTAGCCATTATACCATTGGTACAGAGCAGTCAGTAGTGCCCTGAGTTACAGCAGCAGTTTCAGAGGACAGATGATGGTACAGGTTGATGAGCATTCAGGTATATGACTTAGCAGGTATATCATTGTGTTATGGTTATATTGATTTTATACTTATTCTTATAGCATGTCTTAGCACTTAGTGTCATGATCTGGCGATCATATAGTTATATGGACCTGGTTGAGCTTATTATATATATTATATTGTCCCTACTCAGACTTAGAAGTTCACTATTCATACTCATTGGTTTTACCCTCCTTAGGGAGAATAGAGGTGATCATTCCACCATACCTTGGCTTGCTAGTGTTGGCTCCATTATTCATTGTCTTCATCCATCCATTGCCTACCTTTTAGTTTATCACTTTGACTTACTACTTGACTAGTGGCATGGAGGACTTTTCCCCACTATAGCCTCTGTATTGGATGAGCTTCCCTATTTATTATGTCTCGGCTCTGAGTTGGTGGCAAAACTTACCTATGGTGAGTTGGAGTTCCTTGGAATTCCCCCTAGTCACTAAAGTTGTGTTGGCTAAACATGAAACTTTTAACGCTGCCATGAATACAAAATCTAAAAAATGAAATGCTATATCTTGTATGAAAAGCCCATTCATGCAATGTGTTTCTAAACACACATGAATGAAAGGCATGCCAAATGAAAATGGCCATGAAAATAAAATGTTATATCTTTTGGAAATGTAAATACCTAGGTAAACAAGCTGTCCATGACACACCAAGAAGTGCTCAGGTAAACAAGTGCCTTAAAAACACACCTACAGCAGAAAGCCTAAAATAAATATAAATCTATGCAATGTGTTTATAAACACACATAGACCAAGTCTATGGAAACTTCAGGCCCAAAAAGCAATGGAACTTAAATGCTATATCAAAACAATTGCTGGCCTTATTTGTATTATGGATTGTGCGCATCTGTTAAAGGTGAATAAACCCTCTTTGAACAACTCATCCATTTGTGAGACACCACCATTCCCTGTGTTGTTGCTCATTCAGTATATACTATGGTGTGTATTACCTTTCCCTTTGCCAAAGTGTCACAAAGTTATGTCAGTCAAGTCATTCATTAGCCTAGCCAGTTATCTTAGCCTTCACCCTTCACTAGCAAATTGATCACAGCTATGAAGTGAGTATGATCTTGAAAGTCTAGTCTGAGTAATAATAATAATTAATGACATTATATATTTGGATTTAGATTTCCAGTAATGATTACTTTGTGTTATAATTTTTATTTGAATAAGTTGTAGAGCATGCATTAACCTTTGACACTTTGCAGCAGCTTCCGATGATGGTCTGAGTTATATTTGGTCATGTTGACTTGGTTAGACCTAGTTTGACCAAGGTCAACCTTAGGACATGAGATGGTTGGGCCTTGTGATGATATGGATAGATGATATATGGTCTATGTACATGTACATGATGATTCTATGCAGCAGCTACAGGGTTATGATGATGATTCATGGTTTATAACATTATTTGATCATTTATAGATTATTATTATTTGCCCTGTGCCGGTATATTGGATATATATATTGATCATGCAGAGACTCACATGGTGTATGAGTACACATCTTGGATGGATTTGGACCTTCTAAGTCTAATGAGACAGTTTGTTTTCAGTTCCGGGCACTTATAGTGATGATTGAGCCTCAGTAGGCTATCCCAGTGCAGTTTTAGTCTGTCGGAGGCCCTGTCAGAGCAAATGTGATTTTTATCCGGTTGACCTAGGGCGCTGTGCTTGGAGGGGGTGGTCCAACCACTTGTTTTTACCATATTACCCCCCTCCCAGACACACTAGTGCCCTCACCTTGATAGCGTAGGCACTCCAGGAGGCAGTTTGGGGCAGTTTCACGCTTCCCGAGGCATTTCAGGATTGGCAGAAATGGCTATTGAGGAAATCGATTTGGGATACTGAGGCAATGTTATGGCATGGGATGATCAGTGATGATGGATTGATGTCTTCCACACCTCCTCCAGCAGTTTCAGCTTCATCGGGGCCCGCATCCATCACTTATGGCACTTTTTGATGATTTCTGAGGTCTTTTGAGGCCTACGATTTGACCATAGAGGCATGATTTTGTATATTGATGACAATTTTATTATTATTGTGCTATGGGGATTGACCAAGGGTGGCTAAAATTACCCCTTGGACCCACCATAAGCTTCCTATTATATTTTGTCATCATGATTTGGTGGGATTCCCCTTTTCTAGGGCGATTTTGTCCACTTATATTATATTTTATTAGTGATCCATGTATTTTATTGTTGAGCTCATCTCAACCATTGATTAGACATTTGTATCTTTTAATCTTAGTCACTCATTCAAAAAGTGGTTAGGATTTTGATGCCTCTCCTTCCTATTTAAAGGAGAGAGCTTCTCATTGTAAGGGGTCTTTGGCTCTTGGATTATTGGTATAGAAAAACTTTCTTGTGGAAATTCTTGTGGTCTCCTTTGCATTTGGTGTTCTTTGATGGTGATTGGAAAGTCTATTGCAACCTAGCATTTGGAATTTGTGGTAAGATCTATCTATTTTGGAAATCATTATCTTGTCTACAGGAGGGCGACTTCAACAAGGGCGATTTTGCAAGGCTTCTTCAAATCGACTTTCTTGGCATTTGCTTGTATCAGGGGGTTATCATTAGTATCATTGTGATCTATGCTATCTTTCTGTTACTTCTCTTGTGGCATTAGTCTTATCTCTTGATTACATCAAATCTGATATTGTTGACATTTGTTGTGCAGGAGAGAGGGCACATTGGCTTCTTGGACTAAATCGATTGCATAGAAAACTACCTCAAAGCTTCTCAAATTGATCAGGTTTGCATAGATCATCATCATCAAGGCACCTACAAGGTTACCCAGGTAAGATCCACAGGTTTTTTTCTCTTATCTTGATCCAATCCATTGACATAGCTCATAAATTGATAAAACCCTAATTTTTTCAAACCCTCATTTTACATTTTTCAGATCTACTAAGATCTAGTGGCTTCTTGGGTAAGATATTGAAAACCCACCTCTATAGTATCCACGACATCCCAGATCTATAGTTTGGTGAGGATTGGCCTCCATTTGACCCTTTTCCCAAGGCATTTAGCCTCTCCAAGCAAGGGCGCATTTCCTAGTTTGGTGGGTTGACCTAGATCTAGTATGTGGGTAGTTGAGATCCCGCTTGATTCATGATCTACACATCCAATAAACTACCCCCATATTGTCACTTTTTTTATTTCTACCTTGTGGGCCCTATTCCACATTTTAAGAGATTTAATCCCCATTTTGGACCACTTGGTATCTTCAAACTCAGATCTAGTAAGATCTAGCCATTGGATTGCCTTAAAATTGTAGATCCACATTCCCCATTGATCAACCTACTTGGATCTAAAGTTTGGATGCCATCGGACTTGTCTTGACCCACTTATCCTACATTTTAGCCTCCTTGGGTAAAGTTGCACCACCTTGGAGAAGGGAGTTGTCCCACTTGTAGGACGTGGGTACTTGAGATTTCAATGGATTTGGAACGGGAATAATTTAAAACCTAGGTCTAGTAGGTCACTTTGTCAAATCTTGCCTTGGGGATAGCATTCCTTGTTTTAAAGGATTGTGGTCCACTTGGGTCAAACTTAGATCTAGACCTATTCATCAATCAAGACGTTAATTGCCCACTTGTCTCATGCAATATGAGTCCTTAACCACAAGTTAACTTTACTTTGACTCCATTATCCCAATTCCCAAGGCACTGGTCTCTCTCCAAGTCAATTTGACTTTCCTAGATTGTTGGATTAACTTGTGCTTTGACCCTTGATTGGTGAGCTAAACCCTTTGATGCCATCATACTTCATTATAAAGCTTGTCACTTGTACTAGTTAGCCCCAATTCAACCCCTAAACTACCCTGCATTGGACACGGTTCCCAAGGCAGTGTATTTTCTAACATTGAACTAGTACTTTAATCCTGGATCCTATTTCACAAATCATAAGTCACTCTCACATCAGTAATGAACCAAAGCTATACTCATTGAACCCCTCACTTGTCTTGTGACTTCATCCTAAGGTCTAGGATAAACCATACACCTTACTTCACTTAGAATTAACCTGATTTGGTGTCTTGGTTTTGATCTTTCCTGTTGAGAGTAGATCGGGTCTCCCCCTTTGTTGTTTAGGCTAGATAACATAAAGTGAAGGTTGCCTCGACTGGTGTGACAACCATCTACTAGAGGTCGAGGTGATCATGGTTGCACCTCTTGAGTTGCCCTTCCCTATTTCCATCCATCAGTGGATACATCCATAGGGGTAACTACAGGTTAGGTGATAACAAGACCAAGACACCAGATCAAATCAAATGATGATGAAGTACGTAAGGTGTATGGTAAACTCTAGATCTATGAATGAAGTCACAAGGTGAGTACTAGGTTAGATCAAGGGGTTTAGACAATGTAGATTTGGTCCAACATGTTTATGCAAGTGACTTATGAGGTTTAGAATAAGATCCATAATCAGGGTACTAGTTAATTGTGAGAAAATCCACTGCCTTGGGAACCATGTCCAATGCAGGGTAGTTAAGGATTGAATTGGGGCTAACCAGTACCAAAAATGAGCTTGATTAATTGATATGACAATGTCAAGGTGTTCAAGCAATCAAAACAAGGATCAAACCACATGCAAACTCAACAGTCCAAGAAAGTCGAATTAGCTTGGAGAAAGATCAGTGCCTTGGGAAGTGGGCCAAATGGAGTCGGATATCCACAAAATTGTAGATTAGGAATGTTGAGGTATTGAGGTAGGTGGATCTAAAAGATTAGGATAATCCAATGGCTAGATCTACGTAGATCTGAGATTGAAATGTGTCACAAAGTGACCCGAGTGGGGCTCAACCCTCAAAATGAGGAATGGGGCCCACAAGGTGAAAATTACTGAAGTGACACACTAGGGGTAGGTTATCAATTATGGAGATGAAGGATCAAGTGGGGTCTCACCTACTCAGGTGCTAGATCCTTGCAAACTCACCCCTCCTAGAAAGTGCGACCTCCCTTAGAGAAGCTCCTTTGCCTTGGGAAATGCGTCAAATGAGGGCCAATCCTCACCAAACTATAGATCCGGATTGCTGTGGATGCTATAGAGGTGGGTTTTAAATTTTATACCCAAAATCCAAGTGGAGCTTGCTAGATCTGAGAAATTGTAAAATGAGGGTTTGAAATTATGAGGGTTTGAAGCATTTAGAAAAATGGATAGATCATGGAAAGAGAAATTACCTTGAGATCATACCTGAGTGATGGAATGATATTCCTTGTTGTTGAGGAATACTTTCGCATAGATCAAATGAGAAATTGTTGAATTTACTTGTCGAAATGATGCCCTAACCCACAAGTGCGACCTCCTCTACCTGTCAAACCAAGGAAAGTCGATTCAATCAGTCAGATCAAGTATGGAGGAAATACAAGTGAAATGCAATGATAACATGAAATAGAAGGTTCTGGGACAATAATACTCCTTATTACCAATGAACAAACCCAAGGAAGAAGTACGGAGGGTCCTCTCCTACCAATACGTCCTCCTCAAATGAATTTGGCCTCCACCTGTAGATGCAAAAACGTGATACAAAAATATAGAAAGACAAAATCTCCAAGAACCCAGTGCAAAGGAAGAATCAACGAACGAACTCCAAAAGCATTCACCACAACACAACAGATAGATGCAAAAATAATTCTCTATTCCAATAATCCAGAGCCAAAAGTCCCCTTTACAATGAGAAGCTCTCTCCTTTGAATAGAATGGAGAGAGGCCACAATCCTAACCACTTTTTGAATGAGTGGCTAAGATTAAAAGATCAAAAGATCTAATCAATGGTTGAGATGAGCTCAACAATACAATACATGGATCAATAATAAAATATAACAATAGGTGGACAAAATCACCCTAGAAGAGGGGATCCCACCAAATCATCATGATAAAAATAATAGATCTAGCTTATGGTGGGTCCAAGGGGTAATTTTAGACACCCTTGGTCAATCCCCATTGCACAATATCAATAAAATAATCATCAAAGTACCAAATCGTGCCTCTATGGACAAATAGTGAGCCTTGGGAGGCTCCAGAAATCATCAGAAAGTGCCATAAGTGATGGGTGTGGGCCCCATTGAAGCTGAAACTACTGGAGAAGGTGTGGAAGACATCCCGCTCATCATCACAAATCATCCCATGCCATAACCTTGCCTCAGTAGCCCAAATCGAATTCTTTTGTAGCCATTTTTACCATTTCTGGACTTCCTCGGGAAGTGTGAAACTGCCTGTTATCACACAACTTGTAGCTGTCCCTAGTGGTATCCCATCCGAGATGGTAGAGGAGATGGACAACTAAAGAGGTGACCCAAGAGATGCCACGGTTCCCAATGCAAGGTGGGAGTCACATCAACCGAGGCACTCTTCGCTTTAGATCTAGATAAATCAAGACCTAGGGGGAGACCCTATAACCAATCAAAGATGATTGGACCCAAACAAAGGTTCCTAGGGATGAGTAAATGGTAAGTTACGGAAACCAATGCAAGGTAATGTGGACCTAGAAATTAAAGTATGGCTGAAGGTGGTTTGAGAAATGATTAGTGTTTCAACCAATGTATGATTTAGGCCACATGATTAGTTATGATGACAAGATATAGTACCATATGGTACACAAGTGGGTCTTACCTTCTCGGGATATGTGAAATGGCTTAAAGTGGACCCACAAGGTGAAATTAAGGGATGCAATTGGCACTAGAGGATATGTAATGAGTAGATCTATGGATCTAAGTTGAAATTAGAAGTACACATGTACCGGATCTAAGGTTTGACACAACTCCCAAGGAGTGCGCCTTGCTTGAGGAGGACTAGTGCCTTGTTGGATGGGCTAATGGAGTCAAAAGATATGTCAAAGTGTAGATCGGAACATCTAGAGGTCAAGTCAAGTGGGATAATTGAGATAGAGTAGTTGGATCTTGCTAGATCTAGGATTTCATGATATGACCCTGAGTGGACCACAATCCCTTAAAACAAGGAATGTTACCCCCAAGGCAGATCATCACAAAATGATACTCTAGACCTAGGTTTCAAGGTGTGCCCGTTCCAAATCCACAAAAATCTCAACCACCCACGTCTTCAAAGTGGGCAAACTCACTCACCCAAGGAAGTGCGACTTTGCTCAAGGAGGGCTAAAAGGTGGATAAGGTGTGCCAAATCAAGTCCAATGGCCACCAAACTGCAGATCCAAGTAGATTAGGCACCGATCTATATGGATCTAGAAAATCAAGTCAATCCAAGGGTTAGATCTTACTAGATCTGAGTTTTGGGATGCCAAGTAGTTCAAAAGGGGGTTTTAATCCCTTAAAATGTGGAATGATGCCCACAAGGTAGAAATCACCAAAGTAAAAGTCTGGGGGTAGATTGCAAATCAAGCGGGATCTCACCTACCCATATGCTAGATCTAACCCAACAAGCCTCTCCAAGGAAGTGCGATTTGGTTCAAGAGGGCTATATTTCCTTGAAAAGTGTGTCAATTTCAACCCAATCACCACCAAACTATAGATCCAACTAGGGATGGATGCTATAGAGGTGGGTTCTTAAGAGCTTTTCAAAAGCAAGGCTATATCTAAGTAGATCTAAGAAAAACCAAAATGAGGGTTTTAATTAATTAGGGTTTGTGACCAAAGAATAGAGAATGGATGGAAAGAGGCACATACCTTGTAGATCTTACCTCAATTGCTTGTGGCCACCTTGCGAATTGATAGCCTTCTCCTATGTGTATATTCAAGAGTGAGATCCAAGAGCTCCAACCAAAACTTCCTCCTCCAAGATAACCAAATCGTCCTCCTCCTACAAGACAAGATCAAAGAAACAAGTCAAGTAAGATGATTATGAAAATGATAGAAAGATGTAATAGAAAGCATCAACTATGTCACAAAGATACAATAATGATACTCCCTGTCAAAAGATCAACCCAAGAGAGAATATGTGGATCCCTCCAACAATAACCCTAAAGAAATCGCCCTCCTCTCCATCAATTCGATTTTCCTGCAAGAAAACTAGTAGAAGCACCAAAATCCACAATGATACATAGAAGTGATACGGTATACTCAATATGCAAGAGAATCCACAAGACAAGAGAGATATGCTCCACAAAGAAGTGTTCTATTCCAATATTTCAGAGCTCCAAAGGTGAGATATACAATAGGGGGTCTCCTCCTTATATAGGATAATAAAGACCAAAACCTTATACCACTCTACAATACTACATCAAATGAGTGGTTGAGATTAAAAGATCTCAATACATGATCAATGGCTAATAATGAATCATAACAATATATCACATGGATCACCCAATATAATGATGACGCCCTAACTAAATGGGACAAAGTGAGGATGACATCATCCAATAGAGGGGTAAAAGTACAAGAATCCACCTCATAATGACTAAGACATGACATAAGAAGCACATGGTGGGGCTAGGAGGCATCAATCCTTACTAGCTCATCCCCAAAGCACAATAAAATAATAAAATCTGTCCAAGATAATATAAATGATCAAATTTGTCCTCAAAATCTATGACAGACAAGCAGTAAAAGACCTCCTGTGATCGTTGTGGGCCTACTCACATGGTGAAAACTGGCTGGAAGATAGTGGGATCACCCTGGAAGACCTCTGTGAAAACCAAATGCCAAAACCTTGCCTCAATTGCCCAAATCGAATTCCTAAGTGACCACTTTATCCCATTTTTTAACTGCCTCGGTAACTGTGAAAGTGCCAAAACTGCCTCCTAGGGAATTTGCGCTGTCCAACTGAGCCCACCAGGCTCTCCAGAATGGGGGGAAAATGGTAAAAACAAGTGGCTGGACCACCCTCCTCATACAACGCCCTAGGTGAACTGGCCTTTCATGGCCCCTGCTACTCAAGCTGGGAAATCAACCCCAAATCTGGTCAATAAGTGTAAAACTGCATCAATCACTGTCAGAAGTGCCCAGAACTGAAAGATAAGTGTCTCATTAGATCCAGAAGACCCAAATCCACTAGGAATGTGTACTCATACACCATGAGTTGCCCTAATGGGCTAGCTGTAGGGTCCACCATATATGGACAGTGTGTAATATGGTGATTTGAAGTAACAATAAAACCTGCTGAACTGCATCAATCATCATCTGAACCATATGTCCATCATATGGCATCATCATCAAGTATGCAGGACCATCAATCATCATCAATATGTATATATATATGGCCAACATCATCATGGATCCCAATAATATACAACCAAGGATAAATCACATCAGTAGACTAAGACATGCTTCTCTAATCATTCTCACAGCCAAGCTCAAAGTATAACATCCATTCAGTGGCATTAATCAAGTTAGCATATTCCTTTGTTATATAAAATTACTTGTACAATAGTTCAAATGACAAACTCACCCATTGGACATGGTCAAACTGTTAGTGAAGGATGAAGGCTAGGAACAAGGTTGGGCCAAGGGGTTGACTTGTCCTACTCAACTCAAAAATACGTTGGACTGGGAGAAGGGGGAAAGCTACAAACTCTGTGCTGGACAAAATAACACGGGGAATGGCTGTGCCTCACAAATGGATAAGTTGTTCAGAGAGTGCTTATTCAACTTAGGCATCATGTCTATATCAAGTTGATCCAGGTTCATTAGGATCATTCAATTTCATTTCATGGCCTTTTTTTGGCCTACATAACCCTTCGGATCTCAGGTGTGTTGATAAGCACAACTAGTTGCAGCTTGCATCCAGGGCATGTTTTCATATACATATAAGGTCAGCAATTGTTTAGATATAACTTTTAAGAACCATTGCTTTTTGGACCTTTCTTATACTCTTCGAGAAGTATTTTTAGCAGTTCATCGCTCTTGCCCTTTTTAGTTTCCATGGGCGAATTTATAAGTTTCCATAAGTAGAACATGAGCTTTCAGTTTTAGCCAACAACATCTCGAGTGACTAGGGGGAGTTCGAGCCACTGCCAAACATCGGGACAACCGACCAGAATGATTTAGGCCTACAATCCAACTCACCAAAGGCAAGTTTTGTCACCAACTTAGAGCCAAGACACTAAACATACAGGGATGCGGTCCGAACACATAGGTAGAAAAATGGGGAAGTCCTCAGTATCAGAAAGTCAAATGAGACAGGTCAAGGTTTAAAGTCAAATAGGAAAGTCATGTATGGATGGAGTCAAGTGAATATGGAGCCTACACTAGCAGACAACCGGTGTCAGGAAAGACCATATCTATGTAAGATGGAAAACCAATGGGTTTTGTTAAATGACCTAAATGTGCAAGCAATTCTCCATTTTATGATTTATAGTTCATTTTAAACAGTTTGCCACATCAGGAATAATATACCAAGCAAATGCTGTGAACATGACTAAATCAACAAGATAATAATCCACAGTCAATGATAACATATCCATAGATCATACAACATCATCATAGTAATAACATCATATACCATCTGAAACACTGCTGCAATACATCTCTAAGCATTGATCTGAAACTGTATGGGATAAAGGGTCACATCGGTCATCAAATCCGAACTCTCAAGGCTCAGCCTTGACACAAGGTCTAACATAAGTCTGAATAATAAACTGCTCTGATCATGAGTGATCAAAAAATATACAATCATCATAGCCATGCTTTGAATAATGGAAGCTCTGGAATGTGCAGATATCTGCTGAACAAGAATAGTAGCCCTACTACTATGGTATGATAACATTGCCCAAGCTACCTCTTGGAGTGCCTGGATCCAAAAATAAAAATCACCAGATTGTCTAGGAGGGGGGTAATATGGTAATAACAAGTGGCTGGACCACCCCCTCCAAAAATAGCACTCTAGGTGATCCAATCATATCTCTGCTATGCTTTGACAAGGCCTCCGACAAATCAAAACTGCACTAGGATAGCCAAATGAGGCTAAAAATCACCGTAACTACCCGGAACTGAAAATAGACTATCTCATTGGACTCAGAAGGTCCAAATCCATCTAAAGTGTGTACTCATACACCATATAGTCCTCTGCATGGTCCAAAATAAATACTCATAATATCCGGCAGACCAAATAATAATAATCTGTAAAAGTGCTAAAAAGCACAAATCATCATCATAAGCCTGAAACCACTACATAAGCCCACCATGTGTTAAGATTCAATATGCTAAGACACAAAATAGCAGCATTACATTCCATTTCACAATAATAGCATATACAGGATCACTAAAGAAACAACAAGCACAGCATAAACACAAGAGACAGAGATTTATCCTGGGAAACCCTCATGGGGTAGAAAACCTAGCAAAGCTTCCTCAATATAGATGACCAGCAATATACAAAGATGAAACCCTGAGACATGATCTCCTCCTCCACAATAGCAGACCTCTCCTCCACAAGTGCGCTATCCTCAAGTGAGTGAGTGTGTCAAATGAGGAACACACCTCCTCTATTTATACACTACACTGACATGTATTTTACACAGGTACACGTAGGCTCGTATTTAACCAATGGGTTAAATACCCCACTACAACTAATTGGGCCGACCCCTCTAGGGTGGTCTAATAACCCTTTGACCCACATGACACATACAAGGCCGACCCCCACTAGGGAAGTCTAATAACCCGAGTTACCACATTCTGACGGAGGAATAAACATCTCCGGATATACAATAAGATCTTCACAGAGGAATGAAACATCTCCGGAATAATAAAGTACAAATATAATATTCTTTGAAGTTACAATATCTCAACACTCCCCCTTAACGAGAAGGATATTATAACAGCATCTACACGAGCAAGGAGTCATCAACATCATACATGATACATCTATAAATCATTGGAAGCTTTCTCAACATCATCAGTAACTCAAGCAGTTACTGGAACATCTTCAATACTGGAACATCGACATCTTCAGTATTGAGTCTTTATCTTCTGTAGCACTTGAACAGCTACAACAATATCATCATCTGGATCCTCACAATTATCGTCATCACACGATCATCAGCATCGTCATCTCACGATCATTAGCATCATCATCACACGATCATCAACATCGTCATCTCACGATCATCAGCATCGTCATCACACGATCATCAGCGTCGTCATCACACGATCATCAGCATCGTCATCACATGATCATCAACATCGTCATCACACGATCATCAGCATCGTCATCACACGATCATCAACATCGTCATCACACGATCATCAGCGTCGTCATCACACGATCATCAGCATCGTCATCACACGATCATCAGCATTGTCATCACACGATCATCAACATCGTCATCACACGATCATCAGCATCGTCATCTCACGATCATCAGCATTGTCATCTCACGATCATCAGCATCGTCATCAATACAGGTATCCATAACAATACAAGTATCCACATCATTAGTACAAGTATTCATGCCAATACAAGTATACATATCATCAATACAAGTATCCATACTGATACAAGTAACCATGTCATCAATACATGTATCCTATCGATACAGGTAACCACATCATCAATACAAGTATCCTACCGATACAAGTAACCACATCATCAATACAAGTATCCTACCGATACAAGTAACTACATCATCAATACAAGTATCCTACCGATACAAGTAACCACATCATCAATACAAGTAACCATGCCGATACAAGTAACTACATCATCAATACAAGTATCCTATCGATACAAGTAACCACATCATCAATACAAGTATCCATACCGATACAAGTAACTACATCATCAATACAAGTATCCTACCGATACAAGTAACCACATCATCAATACAAGTATCCATACCTATACAAGTAACTACATCATCAATACAAGTATCCTACCGATACAAGTAACCACATCATCATAAAAAAAATCACTTTCTCGAAGACCATTCATCTACGGATCAATTCAGGGACCAAAGTCCGGGGATGATACAATCCCCACTTCTCGGAGACCACACGTCTACGGATCAATTCAGGGACCGAAGTCCGGGGATGATACAATCCCCACTTCTCGGAGACCACACGTCTACGGATCAATTCAGGGACCGAAGTCCGGGGATGATACAATCCCCACTTCTCGGAGACCACACGTCTACGGATCAATTCAGGGACTGAAGTCCGGGGATGATACAATCCCCACTTCTCGGAGACCACACGTCTACGGATCAATTCAGGGACCAAAGTCCGGGGATGATACAATCCCCACTTCTCGGAGACCACAAGTCTACGGATCAATTCAGGGACCAAAGTCCGGGGATGATACAATCCCCACTTCTCGGAGACCACACGTCTATGGATCAATTCAGGGACCGAAGTCCGGGGATGATACAATCCCCACTTCTCGGAGACCACACGTCTACGGATCAATTCAGGGACCAAAGTCCAGGGATGATACAATCCCCACTTCTCGGAGACCATACGTCTACGGCTCTCTTTAGGACTGAAAGTCCAGGGATGATCCAATCCCTTCAACTGTCCACTAAGGACTTCATTCTCGGAGACCTCACGTCTACGGCTCTCTTTAGGACTGAAAATCCAGGGATGATCCAATCCCCTCAACTGTCCACTAAGGACTTCATTCTCGGAGACTTCACGTCTACGGCTCTCTTTAGGACTGAAAGTCCAGGGATGATCCAATCCCCTCAACTGTCCACTAAGGACTTCATTCTCGGAGACTTCACGTCTACGGCTCTCTTTAGGACTGAAAGTCCAGGGATGATCCAATCCCCTCAACTGTCCACTAAGGACTTCATTCTCGGAGACCATACGTCTACGGCTCACTTTAGAACATGTGTTCAAGGATGATACAATCCCCACATGTATTCTCATCAATACAAGTACAAGTATCCTCAACCATACAAGTACATTAATCAATACATGTGTCATCAAAAGTATGTATTCTTACCAATACATCTTATCATCAAAAGCATGTATTCTCACCAATACATCTATCATCAAAAGCATGTATAAGTAAAACTAAGTATTCTAAGTATAAGAGTCCTAAATCTAAATATTTCTAAGTATCTAGGTGTGGAGAACAGGTTACATCATCATCGACCTTGTTGTTCGATGAGACAAACTCATCATCAGTGACTATACTACTCCCCCTTTCGAGGAGGGTCCTTTTGAACGACACAAAGCTTGTCTCGGAAGTATTCAAATTTCACTTGAGACAGAGGTTTGGTTAGTATGTTGGTAACTTCTTCACTTGAGGTAAAGGTTTGGTTAGTACAATGGTAACTTGTTACAAATTCAAACTTTATAGTTCCTTTCCGCGTCATATCTTGTTTGTTCCCTATGTTCTTTGACTTATCGTGGAACACTAGATTCTATGTCATCTTGATACAACCCTAATTATCACATAGGATCTCAGTTGGTTCTATCTCTAAGTCAAACAATCCTAAATCCAAACTTCTTCACAACTAGCAGAGCAAGCAGCCATATATTCCTCTTGTGCTGAGAGCCACACTAGACTGCTTCCAGCTAAACCACGAGATCATGGCTAATCCTAGACAATAACATCCTCTCGATGTGTTCTTCCTGTCTGATACACTTCCTGCCCAATCAGGATCTGAATAACCATCTGAAGTCATGATCTTCAAGATAGCATAGATCGAATTCTATCATATCCTTTATGTGCCTCATCACATGCTTTGCAACTTTCGGGTGAACACATCTAGTTTCCACTAGATACTGACTCAAGGTGTTCACAACAAAGCATATATCTAACCTAATATATGTTAGATACATCAATGACCCAATAATTTAACTGTACAGAGTTATATCCACTAACTCTGATGAGTCATCTCCTAACAGTTTCAAGTTGGAATCCATAAGAGTGGCCATTTCATCATATCAAGTCTTCTCAATATTTCTCAGCATACTTTCTCTGGTTGAGAAAGATTCCTACTGAGCCTTTCCATACTTCCAGACCTAGGAAGTAATACATTAATCTAAGATCTTTCATTTTCTTTTCTACAGTCTTCTATCTGTGCGATCTCTCATCAGATGGGTCTACTGATATGAGCCTCAACATCATTCCAACTCTGTGGTGAGTTCCTTCTTGCATCCATGCCATATGTGTATAGAAGCCATATTCAACCTTGTAGCAAAGGTTGAGATCCACATCACCCATGGTGATCATTAAGCTCATCAATTGATTATCGATCCTGGGAACCCATATAAAACCTGATTCACAATTCTTCTTTAATTACACCATTAAGAGAATGGTCTTATCTAGCCACTTGGAGCAAACATTTCATCATGATTCTCTTCCTCTTTCTAGGAGAATCTTCTAGCCACAAGCCTTCTATAGTGTGTTTGACTTGTAAATCTTTTGTTGATCATCCATCGCTTGTTCAGTGTTCATCATTCATCATGATCTTTCCTACAAATCAAAATTAAGTATATGATTAGTAATACTTCATAATCATCAAATCATATTGTCATGATAACCTATTATGCATACGAATATTATTTACATAGTTATGCAACTATTTTGACCAATACTTTGGCACAACACTTTTCCATATTCTGTATGCATACAGTGGCTATCTAGATGCCTTCCATCTCTACCAGAACATACTATCGAGAGTGTGCACATCTCTCAGCATGTCAGCAAAGAGGTTTCATTCTAGACAAGCAACAATGGAATGTTTGTCCAACTTACCAATCATATGCATATTAGTAGTATATTGTTCAATGCTCTATGAATGTTTACACTCAGCATCATATATTCTAAGAATACAAATATGCATACAAACAATATCATTTACTATTTCAAATAACAACTCAAATACTTATCTTTTATGTTTGTGTGGTTGCTTCCCGCTTGATCTTCTATATGTCTTTTGAGCTTCTATTCATTATATACCACTGTGCATGCTTAAATGTGCACTAGTGTCATCATCGTGATCTCATACACAAACATACATTCAATGTTATCAAAACATTATAGTTCTAAATAATCTTGAAAATGTATAATCATGATTATAGATAATATTGAAGGTTTCAGGGAAGTCTTCCTTTACTTATGCATATTCTTGTTTGATCTAGTTAGTTAAATAATCAACCAAGATAAGAGACATGATATGCATAAACCCTTTATGAATAAGCATAACCAATCATACCAAGTATACTTATATAAGGGATCCTAATCACAAGGTAAGATTCTAACATGACATAGGAAAACATACCTGGATTAGTATACCTACTTAGTTATGTGCAACATACCTAAACAATCTCTTCATTGATTTAGAGATCCTGAGCTAGAACCTGCATGTCTCATAGGTTAAGCATAATACAACAAGGTCATACATACCTCGTAAGTAGAACAAGGATTATGGATGAGTCTTTGTCTTCATGTTTTCATGGTCATGGAACCTGATTTGTCTTTTGTGATGTACCTGTATCTTGTTAGCAGACAACATCAACCTTACACAACATCATAATGCATTAGTACAATCATATAGCCCTAATCAATGAATGTCTTTGATCATTCACATGCATTCATACTGTTACTAGGGTGATAAGACAATTCTAACATTAATCAAGATTGTACTAATAAATAATATGAAGACAAACATACCATAAACTTAATCATGAACAAATCTCAAAACATACCTCGATGAGTCATACCTGTCGAGATCGCTTGTAATCTCCTTATGTAAAGCCTTAGCCTCATTTCCCTCTGAAACATGAACTCCTTCACTTATGCAGGTGACCAATCCATCTTCTTCTAGGATTAACCCTATACACTTGATTTGCAAGAACTGGACCTGGAGCTCGATATGGGTTTGTCAGAGAAACCCCAAAAATTCAAACTTTGAATTTTAAACTTTCGAAAGGATAGAAATATGCGCCTTGATGAGCTGATCAAACTGATATATTCAGAATTTGAAAACTGCAAAGTTTCACTCCTCAATTTTGCCTTTGAAACTTCCGGATTCACTGGACGTGACCCTGAACTGGGGTTTGATGAATCCCACTCTTCTGCCCAATCAAAATGTTTGATCCAAAGCTCTAAGCTTCTATTTTTCTGAGGAGCTTCCAGCCATGGTCACAGATTTCAAAAATTCCCATTTTTTACAGAAGCCCTAATTTTCCCCTTTTCTGATCAAAGTCCCGAACTAGGGTTTGATCAAGCCCGACCTTCTGCCCAACCAAAAAATCTGATCTTGGTCTCTAAATTTCTATTTTGATGAGTAGCATTCAGCCGTGGTCTCCGTTTACAAAAAAATTCCAACTTTCTTCAAAGCCCTAAATTCCGGAAGCCATGAATGAAGGTACTCAAAAATAATTCTGTTTTGACAGAAATATGTACCTGATTGTTTATGGTGTAACTCCAAACTTTTCAATCCATAGGGTCTGAAAAAGTTTTCTGAGATAGCCTGACCTGTTATCTTTCCATCCTGACAGGTCTGACCTCAATTGGATTCTCTGAGAGAGAGTTATGTCAAATGTCGCAACGTGACCTGTTTTGGGATAAAACAGAATAGCGAACTTGTACGGCGTGCCACGTGTCACTGTTTGAACTTCGGCCTCTGAAAAAATTTCTTGAGATATCTAGGCCTGTTATCTTTCCATACTGATAGGTCTGACCTCAATTGGACTCTCTGAGAGAGAGTTATTCCAAGTGTCGCAACATGACCTGTTTATGGGATAATACAGGAGAGCGAACTTGTATGGAGTTCCACGTGTCACTAGTTCAACTTCGGCCTCTGAAAAAGTTTTCTGAGATAGTACAGACTGTGTAATACCTGTCACTTTTTACGAAATTTCATTTGGATCTTCCTATCCCAAGATATGACCTTTTTCCCAAGGTCACCTGATTTTGACTCAGATTTGGAAGAGGCAGAAACCCTATATTGTACAGATCATAAATCACAAAGTACAACGAATTAGAGGTTTTCCTTTGTACACAAGGTACATGGAGATTTAATCTTCGTCCTGTAACAATTTCAGATCCGAAAACTTCGCCAAAACGGATTTATAGAGAAAGTGCTACGATGACTGGTTTTTTTCTATGTAAAACCCTATCCTTCAAATTGTCGTAAGTAAAGCAAGTGTCGTTAGTGCCATACCTTGTCTTCCTTCAGGTTAGCTCTGATACCATGTTAAGATTCAATATGCTAAGACACAAAATAGAAGCATTACATTCCACTTCACAATAATAGCATATACAGGATCACTGAAGAAACAACAAGCACAGCATAAACACAAGAGACAGAGATTTATCCTGGGAAACCCTCATGGGGTAGAAAACCCAGCAAAGCTTCCTCAATATAGATGACCAGCAATATACAAAGATGAAACCCTGAGACATGATCTCCTCCTCCACAATAGCAGACCTCTCCTCCACAAGTGCGCTATCCTCAAGTGAGTGAGTGTGTCAAATGAGGAACACACCTCCTCTATTTATACACTACACTGACATGTATTTTACACAGGTACACGTAGGCTCGTATTTAACCAATGGGTTAAATACCCCACTACAACTAACTGGGACGACCCCTCTAGGGTGGTCTAATAACCCTTTGACCCACATGACACATACAGGGCCGACCCCCACTAGGGAAGTCTAATAACCCGAGTTACCACATTCTGACGGAGGAATAAACATCTCCGGATATACAATAAGATCTTCACAGAGGAATGAAACATCTCCGGAATAATAAAGTACAAATATAATATTCTTTGAAGTTACAATATCTCAACACCATGGTGACCTGTATCAGACCATATATCATCTATTTGTAACATCTAAGGTCTGCCACCTCATGTCATGTGGTTGACTTTTGGTCAAAGTGGGTTTGACCAAGTCAACATGACCAAAATATAACTCAAACTGTCATCAAGCTGCTGCAAGGTGTCCAAGGTTAAAACATGCTTTACAATCCATTCAATTAGCAATTATATCAAGAAGTAATCATTATTGGCGATCTTAATCCAAATATAATAAGTCATGATTATTATTTATTACTTAGACAAGACTTTTAAGGTCATACTCACTTTATAGTTGTGATCAATTTGCTAGTGAAGGGTGAAGGCTAAGAATAACATGGCTAGGCTAGAGGGAATGACTTACTGACTTAACACTGTGACACTTTGGAAATGGTAAGGGGATACACACCATAGCATATATTGAATGAGTAACAACACAGGGGATGGCGGTGTCTCACAAATGAGTAAGTTGTTCAAAGAGTGTTTATTCACCTTGACTGATGCGAACAATCCATAATACAAATAAGGCCAGCAATATTTTTGATATAGAGTTTAAGTTCCATTGCTTTTTGGGCCTAGAGTTTCCATAGCCTTTGATCTATGTGTGTTTACAAATACATTGCATAGATTTACATTCATTTAGGCTTCTTGCTGTAGGTGTGTTTTTAAGGCACTTGTTTACCTGAGCACTTCTTGGTGTGTCATAGATAGCTTGTTTACGTAGGTATTTACATTTCACAATAGATATAACATTTGATATTTCATAGCCACTTTCATTTGGATTTCCTTTCATTCATGTGTGTTGATAAACACATTGCATGAATGGGTTTTTCATACAAGATACACCATTTCATTTCCATACTTTGTATTCATGGCAGCACTAAATGTTTCAGGTTTAGCCAACAACATCTTTAGTGACTAGGGGGAATTCACAAGGAAATCCAACTCACCATAGGTAAGTTTTGTCACCAACTCGGAGCCGAGACACAATAAACAGGGAAGCTTATCCAATATAGAGGCTACAGTGGGGAAAGGTCCTCCATGCCACTAGTCAAGTAATAATTCAAGGTAATGAACAAACTGGGTAAGTCATGGATGGATGAAGACAATGAATAATTAAACCAACACTAGCAAGCCAAAGTATGGCAGGAATGATCACCTCTATTCTCCCTAGGGAGGGTAAAACCAATGAGTACAGGCCAAGAACTTCTAAGTCTGAGTAGGGACAAATATGATATATATAGTAAAACTAGGTCCACATATCTATACAATCGCCAGATCATGATACTAAATGCTAAGACATGCTAAGAGAATGGAAATAAAAGCAACATAACCACAACACCATAATAGACATGCGAAGTCATATACCTGAATCTTCATCATCTGAGCCGTCATCTGACCTCGAAAATTGCTGCTGTAACTCTGGGCAATACTAACTGGTCTGTGTAAATGGCTAAATAGCTACATCAGTCATCTCTCTGAGTGTCCTGAGACTCAGTCATCGCATGGGGAATAAAACTGTTTTCCAAAATCTGATAGTGATCCATAGTAGATGCTCATCTCAGCATCTCAATGCAAGAGAACTGGCTGAATAGTGTACTGGGATTAAAAGAATAATGTATGGTAGCCCGGTTACTATATATGTGATAACAAGACCCTTACTAGCGTATGACGGCTAGCGAACCACCACAAGGTAATCTAAAGGTTAAGAATGAAGCACAAGAGTAGATCTTGGGTGGATAAGTCTAGATCTAGGGAAATGTGGTGATGTATGGGAGTTAAGAGAAGGTTGAGGAGGCTTAGGAAAGGAGAAATGCTCAACCTAGGAAAAATTGTATCACTATTGAATTTAAGCTATTAGATCTAGATAGATCTAGTGCCAAATAAAAATACCCAAGTGGGGCCCACCTAGGGTTTAAGCAAATAATGGATATGTGGACCGAAATGAGGAGTTTATGAGTGAATGACACTAGAGTGATTGGTTGAGATTAGATTTAGCAATTGGAGAGGGTTCAAGCAAGACCCACGTGATAGATCTGAAGGAACAATCAGAAAACCAATGAGAGCATCCCACCTAGAAGTGACTAGTGCTAGATCCAAGGGCAAATGGGGTTGGATTAAGTTCAAATTTGAGATTTAGTGTTTATAAATTATTTCTAAAGTGGGTTTTAAATATTAATCCCAAAATATCGCCAGATCTACCAGATCTACAAATGAGGGTTTTAATGGTGACAATTGGAATAGATCTCAAAACAACAAAAATAAAATTAATCGCATCCAGAAATACTTGTGGCCGCCTTGCAAATTGATGATATTCCCAAACCGAAGCAATTACAAGTGATATCCAAAGCTCTCCAAGTGAAATCGTTGTGCCTCCAAAGTGACCAGTGCGCCCTTCCTTGCCAAAACGATCTGCAGTGAGAATCAGATCAAGCATGAAAGAAACTATACGATAGCAAAGATAAAACAAGAAGCATCGAAATACCCATAAGATACAATAAAGATACTCCCTGAGATGCAAGTCGAATTGAGGAGGAGGAAATGGAGCTCCCTCACAATTGTGCCCCCCTCAAGTCGCCTCCTTCACTACCACACGGCCCCTGCAAAAATTGTTATGGAGAAAACTAGATCCACAAGAATGTCGAAAAGAAAAGACTTTACAATCACCTGTAAGAACGTTCATAAAGATTCCAAGAGTTTTTGCAAAAATATTTTTATTATGCCAAAAATCCAAGAGCCAAAAGTCCCTTTACAATGAGGGGGGTCTCTTCTTGAAATATGAATGAAAGAGACCAAAACCCTAACCACTTTCCAAATGAGTGGTTGAGATCATAATATACAATAATTATAATCAATGGCTAAGATGAGCCGGAATAAGATATACATGGATCACTCAAAATAGATGGAACATCCTCCCTCAATGACACCCTAGGGGGGACATGTGATCCGAATTTTAGGGGGCATATGGTCTAAATTCGGATGTATAAGCCATAAAAGAATTAAATGGAGAGGCCACCCTCTCCCATTTATCAGAAAAGCATTAAATGGAGAGGCCACCCTCTCATATCCATGGTATTTGGTAGCACATGCTTTTGGCCCGTGGTATGGCCTCAAGACACATTGTAATAATGCTATATAAAGGTCTAGCAAGCCTTCTCATGATAACAAGTTACTCATTTGGTTTTTATCCTACATTTCTCTTATTTTATTGAGTTATTATTGGGGCATTGATTCTTAGTGTCTTTCTTAGTATAGTTTGAGAGGTGAGGCTCAAAGAACCCTCTTTGAGCCTCACCCCTCCATGTGGCATATTTATTGTATGTTTGTCCATCTATGCTATTCATAGCCCAGATCTCACTACTTTGTCTTTCTCACAGTTGGTTCATTGTTCGCTTCAGTTTTGAAGCTATCTCTTCTCCTCCTCTCTCGGCATTTAAGTCTTTCGGGTCTCAGCCCCCAAGATCCGGATCAATGGTATCAGAGCGGGTACGCTCTCCATCAGGACAATATTTTGAAGCATGATATGGGTTCAACGGAGGTTCCACAATCTCTACAACAACCCATGCTTCTCTACAAACCCTTGGCATCTCTATACCCAACACTCTCACATTCAGCAAACTTTGAACAGGTGCCATGGACTGCACAGGATGTTTCAGAGGCTCTACCATATCTCATGGGAAAGGTATTTCTGTCAGTTCAAATGTGTATTTCACAGAATTTCATTTCGTTTTCTGTTTTGTGAGATATGTTTGTTTGAAGTAGTACATGTTTGTACACAATGCGATCGGACATACAACAACTTTAAACAAGTGCTATAGACTCCACAAAATGTCTCAAAGGCTCTACCATAGCATTGGAAATATCTTTCCGTCAGCTAAAATGGGTATTTCGTGGTTTTCCATTTGGCTTTTTGGTATGAGAGATATCATTGATTGAAGCAACATATGTCTGCAAAATAGTGTGCGCGTGTCTCTTAAACTTTAACAAACATTTTCTCAATCTTTGGGCTACCCCAGAGCAAGTATGTTATATGGATGGAAAGGTATCTTCGAGATCTCAAATGGGTCTTCAATGGAATTCAATTTCAGTACATGCATCAGAAGCTATGAATGGATTTGCAGCAAGACATCAATTGCACCAAAGATCATGAATTTTCAATTTTTTTAAATCTTAATGTAATCATGGTTATGGTTAACCACACAAACCCTATGGTTCTAGGTCAACCACACAAAACCTATGGTTACGTGGGTCAACCACACAAAACCCACGGTTAAGGATTAACCACACAAAACCCTTCTCTTCAGTGGAAACAAGCTTGTCATTGCCACCATGGTCATGGGTCAACTACATAAAACCCACGGTTATGAATCAACCACACAAAACCCATGGTTCTGAGTCAACCACACAAAACTCTTCTCTTCATTGGAATCAAGCTTTCCATTGCCATCATGGTTATGGGTCAACGTCGCAAAACCCACGGTTATGGGTCAACCACACAAAACCCTTCTCTTCATTGGTAACTAGCACATTGTAATCATGGGTCTCTTTTTATAATGAAATGATGGGGACCATCATTTTCTAAAGGGGGAGGAATGATCCGAATTTTAGGGGGCATATGGTTTAAATTTGGATGTATAAGCCATAAAAGCATTAAATGGAGAGGCCACCCTCTCCCATTTATCATAAAAGCATTAAATGGAGAGGCCACCCTCTCATATCCGTGGTATTTGGTAGCACATGGTTTTGGCTTGTGGTATGGCCTCAAGACACATTGTAATAATGCTATATAAAGGCTTGGCAAGCCTTCTCATGATAACAAGTTACTCATTTGGTTTCTATACTACATCTCTCTTATTTTATTAAGTTATTATTGGGGTATTGGTTCTGAGTGTCTTTCTTAGTATAGTTTGAGAGTTGAGGCTCAAAGAGGAGAGAAGAGGAGAAGAGATAGCTTCAAAACTGAAGCAAACAATGAACCAGCTGTGAGAAAGACAAAGTAGTGAGATCTGGGCTATGAATAGCATAGATGGACAAACATACAATAAATATGCCACATGGAGGGGTGAGGCTCAAAGAACCCTCTTTGAGCCTCACCCCTCCATGTGGCATATTTATTGTATGTTTGTCCATCTATGATATTCATAGCCCAGATCTCACTACTTTGTATTTCTCACAGCTGGTTCATTGTTCGCTTCAGTTTTGAAGCTATCTCTTCTCCTCCTCTCTCGGCATTCAAGTTTTCCGGGTCTCAACCCCCAAGATCCGGATCAACGTGAGACATAAGACATGACTAGGGACATGATATAACAACATAACTTGGTGGGGGGGTCTAGGAGATCAAGTCTTCACTAGACTAAGGCCCCACCTACATCAAATACAAGACATTATGTGATAAAGTGTCTAAAGACACTAGGAAGTGTGTCCAAAAATACCTAATAAAATTCCCAAAATGCCAAATGGGATGACGTGTGGACCCTGTTATCACACAACTTGTAGTTGTCCCTAGTGGTATCCCATCTGGGACGGTAGAGGAGATAGACAACTAAAGAGGTGACCCAAGAGATGCCATGGTTCCCAATGCAAGGTGGGAGTCACGTCAATTGAGGCACTCTTCGCTTTGGATCTAGATGAATCAAGACCTAGGGAGAGACCCTATTACCAATCAAAGATGATTGGACCCAAACAAAGGTTCCTAGGGGTGAGTAAATGGTAAGTTACGGAAACCAATGCAAGGTAAAGTGGACCTAGAAATTAAAGTATGGTTGAAGGTGGTTTGTGGAATGATTAGTGTTTCAACCAATGTATGATTTAGGCCACACAATTAGTTAAAATGATAAGACGTAGTACCATATGTTGCACAAGTGGGTTCCACTTTCTTGGGATATGTGAAATGGCTTAATATGGACCCACAAGGTGAAATCAAAGGATGCAATTGGCACTAGAGGGCATGTAATGAGGAGATCTATGGATCTAAGTTGAAACTAGGAGTACCCATGTACCGGATCTAAGGTTTGACACAATTCCCAAGGAGTGCGACTTGCTTAAGGAGGACTAGTGCCTTGTTGGATGGGTTAATGGAGTCAAAAGAGATGTCAAAGTGTAGATCGGGACACCTAGAGGTCAAGACAAGTGGGCTAATTGAGGTAAAGTGGTTGGATCTTGCTAGATCTTGGGTTTCATGAAATGACCCAAGTGGACCACAATCCCTTAAAACAAGGAATGCTACCCCCAAGGCAGATCGTCAGAAAATGATACTCTAGATATAGGTTTCAAGGTATGTCTGTTCCAAATCCACTGAAATCTCAACTACCCAGGTCCTAGAAGTGGGCAAACTCAGTCACCCAAGGAAGTGCGACCTTGCTCAAGGAGGGCTAAAAGGTGGATAAGGTGTGTCAAATCAAGTCCAATGGCCACCAAATTGTAGATCCAAGTATCTTAGGCACTGATCTATGTGGATCTAGAAAATTAAGTCAATCCAAGGGTTAGATCTTAGTAGATCTGAGTTTTAAGGTGTCAAGTAGTTCAAAAGGGGGTTTTAACCCCTACAAATGTGGAATGATGCCCACAAGGTAGAAATCACCAAAGTAAGAGTATAGGGGTAGGTTATCAAGTGTGTAGATTGCAAATCAAGTGGGATCTCACCTACCCATGTGCTAGATCTAACCAAACAAGCCTCTCCAAGGAAGTGCGATTTGGTTCAAGAGGGCTTTATTGCCTTGAAAAGTGTGTCAATTTTAACCCAATCACCACCAAACTATAGATCCAACTAGGGGTGGATGCTATAGAGGTGGGTTTTTAATATCTCTTCAAAAACAAGGCTAGATCTAAGTAGATCTAAGAAAAACCAAAATGAGGGTTTTGATTAATTAGGGTTTTTGTGATCTAGATATTATGGATGATTCAAAGAAGAAGAAGATCATACCTTTGGAGCATACCTGGATGAAGAGATGAATGCTAGTTGAGATGAGGATTACTTTTTCCAAAGATCAAATGGAGAATTTTTGAAGCCCTCTTGCAAAATGGATTTGTCCAAGCCACATATGTATCCCTCTAACCTGTCAAAACCAAGGAGCAAAGCATCAATCAGTTTAACATGTTGAAGGTAGATACAAGCAAGAAAGAGATAAGCAAAGAATAGTTGGTGCAAAGACAAAACCACTCCCTGTTTAACCCAAAACGTCCTCCTCCAAGCTTGAAGGGAAAGCCTCCCCACCAATTCGCACTTGTTGAAGAAGTCTTCTCCACCTGTAAAAAAAATATGGCAAATATGCAATATAGCTACAATAGATCCTCCAGTGCAATGGACAAAAGCATTTACAATCAAAACAACCAACATTCTCAAATCCACTAGGAATGAGTACTCATACACCATGTGACCATCAAGTGATGGCTCTGTAAGCTCATCCATGCCCGAAATAATAAAATAATGGTCTGTAAATAATAATAATAAATAAAATCCATCAAACCATCATCTGAAACTGTCATCTGAAGCATGGAATCATCTAATGGACACATATGGGCCATGAATAATCCATCTCGAACACTGTCTGCCCAAACTCATCTCGGACCCTGCGGTTGACTTGGTCAAATTGGGTTGATCAGGTTAAGAATGATCAAAATGATGATCCAAATCACAAATAACTGCCGCTGCAAGTGTAAAAGGATGAAATATGCTTCTTCAATTATATCAGTAGCTAGACTAAAGCATAGAATGATGTTTAACTGGCATAAGCATGCAAATATAATAATAAGTCTAGATCAAAGTAAGCAACTACTATAAACATGAACCTCAAGTGCATACTCATTTACAGATTGGGCCAATTTGCTAACCATGGGTGAAGGTGGAGAAACAAGGCTAGGCTTAAGGGGGAAGACTTGACAATCTCAACACTGTAATCTATCGCATAAGGGAACCAGGGAGACCAGCTATACATATGCTGGATAGAAAGTAACACAAGGGATGGCAGTGTCTCACAAATGGGAAGAGTGATGAGAATGCTTCCAATAGATTCTAGACAAGCAACCTTTTAGCAATTTGTCAGCTTTTCTCTCCTGAGATTTAACATTTAATTTACTTTATAGATTTTCACTAGTCAACCTCCAAAAGCAAGTGCCTTGAAAGCCTCCTGGGCTTCAGATATGACTCAGTATGAACTCCATTGCCCGCCACTTTCCATAGGTGCGATGGAGTGGCCACCCTGTTGCCCTATGGGGGAAAACGATCTTACATCAAACAAGGATGAGTGCTCGTCCTTTGGCCATTGACTAGTTAATATAGATATAAGCAGTAGTGTTTAGCAACACTGTTTTTGTTGACTTAGCATTCCTTTAGATATAGCATTTAAGTTCCGATGCTTTAGTGTTTAGCAACACTGTTGACAGGAATACTTGATTTTGAGGACTAGAGGAGAACCATCACTGTGACTAGAATCACACATTCCAGAGCTGAGACACAATGTAAACAAGGAATCTATCCAACACAGAGGTCTAGGTGGGCAAGTCCTGAAGATCACTAGTTAAGGTGTAAGTCGGGATACAATCAAACTGGAAGATAACGGATGGATGGGGGAAAGTGACTGATGATGCCATGGATAGCAAAAGCCTTAGAAAGAAGGAATTACCAAGTCTGTACTTATAAGGTAAGGGCATGAACAATGAGTATACACAAGAATCTCCTGCTCATAATAATTGACCACTTCTACTCTAAACGACAAGTAAGCAAAATAATATAGCCAGTAAACAATCATCATATACCCAGTCATAAACTACCTAGATAAAGGAAGAATAACATCAACTATCCAAATGCACCAATCATATACTTGCTGGATCATATACCGGAGTCCTTAATCTGAACAACCTGAATCATACTAAAGCACTGCATCTGAATATAACATGGGCACTAACATCAATCTACTCTAGATGATAGAGGAATGGCTAATTTAGTCACCGACCTGGGGTCATGGTGTTCAGTCCTGACATGATACTGTCAAATGTACAAGCTCTGGATCCACTAAATGTCATAAGAGTGATCATCGAAATGTTGCTCATCGTCAACTGATCTCATCAAAATGTGTAAAGGACTAGCTCAAAAATATACTGGAAACTGATCTGCAATTATGGTAGCTCGGCTACTATGGATGTGACAACAATAACAACATGTTGGGGGGGTCTAGGAGATAATAATCTTCACTAGACTAATGCCCCAACTACATAAAATATAACATACATCAATAAGTGATAAAAATCACTAGGACTTGTTGTCCCCACTACATAAGAAGACGCCCTCATAATGTGACTGAGAGGACAGGTGGACCCACTGAAGCTGCAAACTACGCCGAAAGGTGTGGGATGCATCATAACAAGTCTCTGATCAAACCTCATGCCATTTCCTTGTGTGATGTACCTGCAATAATTAATTAATGCAAATACACGAGATATCAGAAATAATAGAACAGAATCGCTTTTATATTGATCACGGGCCACTTCGAGGGGGCAACCTCCTTTGAGCAAGCTCAATACAATTAACTTCACGGTGCCTTCAATGACCTCAACACACACTTATATACTAAGTCTATGCCCAATACTATGAGTCAAAACCATGGGACATATAATACTACGGGACGACTTACAAAGCATATGCGTCCAATACCATGGGTCAATACTATGGGCTTATATAAACTACGGATCAACAAATACTACGGGACGAATTACAAAGCATATGCGTCCAACAACAATATACTAACATAGTAAAGAGAAGGGTTGACATAGGTTCCTAACATCCCCTCCCCCTTAGAAAAAGCTTTGTCCTCAAAGCTTTGGTTGGAGAAATTGCTGCAGAATCTGAAGGAGTGGTTCCCCGGTAGCATCCTCGGTTTGCATGTCGGGCCACTGACGCCTTTGGAGTGTCAAGGAGGATTGCTTGGAAGGTTGTAGATGAAGAAGAACTCTGTCAGCTGCGTGGAAAAGGCGCTCAGAACGGTGCTGATCGGCTTGTTGTTTCAGGCGAATTCTGGCCATGTGAAGATTGTCCTGCAAAATGAGAAGAATCTGATCGCGGTGTCGAAGAACTGAGTCAATTTCCTGAACTGGGGAGCTGCTAAGGCTGTATGGAAGAAGAACTGGTGGTGTTTTTCCATATACTGCTTCATATGGTGTCCTTTGAGATGTGGTATTGTACCACCAGAGCGCTGCTAGGAAATCCATAGAAATAGTTGGCCAAAGCTGTGTAGGGATGGGCAAGGGTTTTAGCAATCCCGAAAGGAATGTTGTTTCCCCCTTGTTGACTTGGAAAGTATCATCGTCAGCCACCATCTGTTGAATTGTCATTTTTAGTCCCGGCCAAAAGAAGTTACCTTGTTCCCGGTCATACATTTTGCAGAACCCAGAGTGCCCTGTTGATGGAGAAGCATGGAGTTCATAGAAGAGATAGCCCTGTTGAACATATTGCAACCAATTTGGAACAAGCAGAGTTGTAAGAGAAACTGGGTCATCAATTGTGCGAGAAGGAGCATCTTTCACCATATTGTCCTTACCCTTCTTGTAAGTGATCACATAGGGATAACCCATGAGTTGGGTAACCCATTGCAGGAGTGTTGGGGAGGAGACCCATTGTTCCAGAAAATTTTCCAGACTCGGGAGATCAGTCTTGATGCAGAAATAATTCCCTAATAGGGATGGCTGCCACTTCTGTACTGCATGCAAAATAGCCATCATTTCCTGCTGAGAGGTAGAAGTGGCTACATTCTTATCGGAAAGGTCTCTTGAAGGCAGCAAGCGCATTGGTTCAGCAAAGATACCTGCATATCTATCCAAGGAAGTAATGGATACTGGTGATGGGTGCATCTGAATGGAATTGAGCTGAGCGATGACACCATGTGAATTCTTCTTAAGGATTTTTTCCAGGCGATGTGAACTGATGATGCAGAGAGACCCTGGTTGTAAGCCCATAAATTTGTGTTGTGCCCCATTGACTTTAAACTGCATCCAAAGTTCAGCAAAATCCCATAAGATGGGGCCAAGTGTGCGTAACCATTGAACGCCCAAAACCACATCACATCCGCCTAAGGACAAGGAAAACGTGTCAAAGCGTAGGTTATAATCTTCCATAGAGATACGCACATTGTGACACTTCCCCTTGCAAGGTAAGGTGCCCCCATTGGCAACCATGACTTCAAAGTTGGAGCAAGGATGGACAAAACAATCAGCCTGTTTGGCAATCCGAGGTTCAATGAAGTTATGAGTGCTACCAGAATCAATGAGTATGGTAAGAGGGAGCTTCTTGAAGTATCCCCTGACCCACATTGTTTGTGGGGTGGTGACGCCGGTTACAGCATGGAGAGAGATCTCGGGTGGGTCGTCCGGAGATGGGGTGTCAACAAGCGGGTGTTGCATGTCGACCGGATCATCTACTGTATCTGTAGCTTCTTCACCAAGTTCTAAGGCAGGCGAAGAATCCACGTCCAAGAGATAGAGCTTTTGTTGAACACATCTATGTCCCCGAGTGAATTTCTCAGCACAATTATAGCAAAGCCCTTTTTCTCGGCGTGCCTGCATTTCTATTTCAGACAAATGCTTGATAGGAGTTGGTTGAGGAGCAGGCGTGATGGGAGGTCGTTGGGAACCCATATTTCTGAAGGGAACAAGGGTGGGCTTGGAGCGTTGTTGAGCTGCGATCTTGTCCTCAGCCAACTTAGCCAACCCTAGAACTTCCATCATTGTGTTGGGACAAAACATTTTGACCTCTGAGCGGATTTCATCCTTGAGACCACTGATAAAACAACTCCTGTAGAATTCATCAGACAATCCTTCTGTGTGATTGGCTAGTTTCTCAAATTCCATCTGATACTCTCTCACTGTGCCAGTTTGGTGAAGTTTAGTGAGTGCTCCTGTGAAGTCATCAAAAGCACTAGGACCAAATCGTGGCAAAATGAGTTGGCAAAAATCTGTCCAGTTTGGCTCGGGATGAGCTTTGATGTACCAACGGTACCATTGAAGGGCTTCCTGTTCCAAATGAAAGGATGCAAGTGGAACTTTCTGAACATCAAAAGTATTATGCAGACTGAAATATTGTTCTGCTCGGTATATCCATCCAGTCGGATCAGTACCATTGAAGCGAGGAAAATCAAGCTTCGGCCCATGAAAATTGCTAGAAGCAGAGAACCGGGTGGCTGCAAAAGATTCTGGCTGTCTGGTATTGTTCATGGATGAATGCTGAAGATGGAGGCTGAGAAATTTTTCATCTAGATCTTGGAGTTTGGTTTGGATGGCTGTAAGTGCTTCCTCCATGGTGTGTGCTCCTGCACGGGTGACAACCATAACCAGGGTTTTTTTTTTTTTTTTTGTGGAATGGGTAGAAAAACATAAACAAAAGTTGAGTCAGTAAAGGGAAATTTGGATTGGGGAAACAATCTGATGGGTAATTGGGGTTTGACTAGATGTTGGATACTGTCGAAAGGACAAGAAAGCAAAAAGGGGGATTTCAGAAGCGGAGTAATAGAATGAGAAAATTTGGCAGAGAGGGACAAAGAAGCAGAATTCAGAAAGGAACTCTGTGGTAAAATTTGAAGGTGATTGGGTGAAATCTGAGGAAGTTATGGCAAACCCTAAAAATAGACAAATGTGGGATTTCGAGCTTTGGGAAGGGGAATTGGGGATAGGGTCCTCAGGAATGAAATATGCAAAGGAATCTAGGTTTGGAATGAAATATGCAAAGGAATCTGGGTTTGGGAAGGGGAATTGGGGATAGGGTCCTCAGGAATGAAATATGCAAAGGAATCTGGTTTTTTTTTTTTTTTTTTTTTTTTTTTTTTTTTTTTTTTTCCAGACTGGAGCAGCTACGGCTCGGAAGGAAGCTGGAACAATGCCGAATGTATTGAAAATGGCTGGATCTGGAACGGCTTGCAAAATGGAGCTGAAATGGCGCAGTAGTGATCGACAATAGTTCAGCTGAAAGTAGATATGGACCCCAGGTATGTGCGGCTTCCTAACAGTTCAAGGGTTTCACTCGGCCACCAATGCTGTCTGACGGCTTGCGTATTGGGGCAGTACCCCTCACTCCACGGCTCAGGTAAAACTGATAACCGCTTTGCCACAAACGACAGCTCTTGGTTTACCTCACGGGTGGAAACTAGTCAATCAGGTAGGGGTCGTTGCCCTTTTCGCTTGGCAGGTCCTCTCAATGGCCAGCTACTTCGGGGTTCCTGTGGTACTCCTCACAATGAGTTTTAGGGCTTATGCCCAAGTACTTCCCACAGTTAAGCGGATAGGGAGTATTCCCAGATCCGAACGTGCAACAGAAAAAATTTGGGCAGAAATTCCACCCAATGTTCAAAAACCGGATCTATATTGCTCAGAATCGCTATTATAGCATGTTTCCGGAACTGGAACAACCACTCTGCTGCTACTCGTGAAAGCGGAATAAAAATCTGGGCACTCGATCAAAAGATTTTCTCGCCGCAATTTTCGCGGCCGTCACCGAAATTCTGAAAAATTGCTGATTTTAAATCCGCGATATCTCCACTTTTAGAACTCCAAATGAGATGATTTTTTTTTTGAAACTGCGTATTTTTGAAAGAGGAATTCAGATATGCAATCAGTTTCTTCTGATTTTGTGTAGAAAGTTTCAGAAATTGATCTGAAAGTCGCCGCCCAAAAAAAGA
This sequence comes from Larix kaempferi, assembly GCA_027924585.1. Classification (NCBI taxonomy): domain Eukaryota; kingdom Viridiplantae; phylum Streptophyta; class Pinopsida; order Pinales; family Pinaceae; genus Larix; species Larix kaempferi. The sequence continues at coordinate 1,988,978 of BSBM01000546.1, forward strand.
AAAAAAAAATTCCACTTGTGCCAAGGAAAGTGCTCTGATACCAGATGTGATGTACCTGCAATAATTAATTAATGCAAATACATGAGATATCAGAAATAATAGAACAGAATCGCTTTTATATTGATCACGGGCCACTTCGAGGGGGCAACCTCCTTTGAGCAAGCTCAATACAATTAACTTCACGGTGCCTTCAATGACCTCAACACACACTTATATACTAAGTCTATGCCCAATACTATGAGTCAAAACCATGGGACATATAATACTACGAGACGACTTACAAAGCATATGCGTCCAATACCATGGGTCAATACTATGGGCTAATATAAACTACGGATCAACAAATACTACGGGACGACTTACAAAGCATATGCGTCCAACAACAATATACTAACATAGTAAAGAGAAGGGTTGACATAGGTTCCTAACACCTTGCATCATTTAGCCAAATCGATTTCCTTACTAGCCAATTCTTCCATTTTTTATTGTCGGAATATCACTTGTAGAATATAACAATGCCTTTAACTCTCTGCCAAGTGCTCTGGGCACCAAACTGACTGCACCAAAATGTCTAGGAGTAGGATAATATGGTAATAACAAGTGGTTGGACCCCATACTCCCTCTATAGTGCCCTGGGAGAACCAAAATGAACTCAAAAGTGTTGAATAGACCATTTTTTATGGCAATGTGCTATAAAGTGATAAACTGACCATATCCTCATATGTAATTGCCTGAAACTGATAATTGAGTGTCCCAATGAACTCCAAAGGTCCAAATCAAGTAAGGATGAGTACTCATACTTCATGTGGCCATCAGGATAATCATATGTAAGCTCAACCATGCTCGGACAATAAAAATAATGGTCTGTAAATAATAATAATAATAATAAAAGTCCATCAAACCATCACATGAAACCACTGTTTGATGTATGGAATCATCTAATGGGCACCATAGGACCACAAATAATCAATCTCAAATATCATCGGTCTAACTCATCCTGAATCCTGCATTTGACTTAGTCAAATTGGGTTGACCAGGTCAAAACTAATCAAAATAATGACCCAGGCCAAAATTGACTGATGCTACAAGTACAAATGGATAAGATATGCTCCTTCAAATATTTCAATAGCAAGACTAAAGTACAAAGTGACATTCTACTGGCGATTAAGTCAATAAACCATCAAATATAAGTTTAGATAAAAGCAAGCAATTACTTAAAAGAATACCCTCAAGTGTATACTCATTTATGGACGTGGCCATTTTGCTAGAGATGGATGAAGGTGAAAAAGACAAGGTTAGGACAAGGGAATGACTTCACAACCTCGACACTGTGACATCTCGGATAAAGGGAAAGGGAAGACCACCTAAGCATATGTTGGACATAAAACACACAAGGAATGGTGGTGTCTCACAAATGGAATAAGTTGTTTTGAGGAGTGCCCATTCAACCTTAACAAATGTCTACAACTCACATCCAAGCTAACATCAAGTTCCGTGAGGATCTTTTCCATAACCACCATGACTAGGTGCGAAGTTAACCATAACTTGAGGTTCTAGTGGATACTTAGAATTCGCTGTCCCTTACTCCATCTCACATCCCAACCCGTAGGCTCCGTGAGGAAATAATCATTACATTTTAGATAGCATGGCCAACAGTATTTAGATTTAGCATTTATTTAACCACTGCTTCTAGGCTTATGACCCTTCGGATTTTGCATGCGCTTAAAAGCACAACTAATTGCAACTTTCATCCAGGGTGCTTTCCATTTCCTTTCATTTGCATTTCAAATCCCTCTTTGTTGTGCTTACATGCACAATTTTATTACATATTTGTCATGGGCTTGTATTTCATAAGATATAATAATGGATCACATAAATGCGTGTAATGATGGTAGTACAATTTGCTTCAATTTTTAGTTGACACAACTCAAGCAACTAGGAGGAATCATCAACAATCAGGACCAAACATCGGGGGCAACCGACCAGAGAGGTCAAGGCTTCAAAATCCCAACTCACCTAAACTCAAGAACCAACACCAACAGGTTCTCTTGGCCCAAAAGGATCAAGGATTTAGCAAGTTCTATTGCACAACTCAGATCCGAGACACAACAACAAGGAGTCTATCCAACATAGAGGCATAGGTGGGGAAGTTCTCAATATCATAGGCTAAAGTGTAAGTCAGGATACAATGAAATATGAATGACAATGGATGGATGGGGAAAGTGACATGTGATGCCATGACTAGTAAGCCGTAATGGGGGAACGATAAAGTCCATACTACTAGGGGGGGCATGACCAATGAGAATACATGAGAATTTCCAATTCTAAGCAACTCAATCACCTCTACTCTAAACAATCAATCAATAACCACATAAAGATATCGCCAGATTATAACCACTAGATACTCAGTCAAGCTATCAACATAAGTAAAAGAGTACAACATAAATATCTAATGTACAACCATATACCTACTGGGTCATATACCTGTATCCATCATTTGAACCACTGAATAATATCGGAACACTGCTGCTGAATAACTTTGGGCACTATCATCATGACTACTCTGTATGGAAGAAAATGGCTACCCCAGTCATCAAATTTGGGGTCATGAGGCTCAGTCTTGGCATAAGGATGAAAATGGATGCTCTAGGTCCGGTGAAAGTAGGAGTGATCATCAAAGAACTACTCACCAACTGCTAATCTCCTGCATCTCATAGCAAAAGAGCTGGCTCAAAAAAATAATTAGAACTGGTCTGCAATCATGGTAGCCCGACTACTATGGATGTGTCAACATTTGGCTCTAGCTGGGACAAGTGCTCTAAGGGAGAGAGTGCTTGAGAACCTCAGAAAGTTTTGGTCCAAAACACTCATTGCATCAATCCATGATCATGCACTCGAATATCTGCATCATCATCTGGTATAAACCTGTAATCTGCACAATGCAAAGCGCTATACCAATCTCACAGACCGGTCGTCACTAGTCCACATATAAAATAATGCATAAATAAAAGTACTGAAAGTAAAATGCTGGAAAATAAACTGCTAATCTAATAACCGAGAAGTTTTATTTAATTGCAGGAAACAAAGAAGACAGACAGGAAAGAAAAGTGCCAGACTCAATGTCGAAGACAAGAAAATAAAAGGTGCCAGACTCAATGGCAAGGACAACTAACTATTGCTCAGGGGAGCTTATTCAGAGTCCTACCTACCCTAAGCCCTAAGCTAAACAAGCAAGAAAGAGATCTACCCCAAAGAAATGAGTGGGTAGTAATGCTTCAATAGAAACCCATTCACTAGAAAATCCAATTCATCACCATCCAAAGTTTCTAACCAATCCGAACCTTTTCTTACTATCCTCCTTACTCGATAGGGGGCCATCCATAACTTCTCAAGTTTTCCATGATTCCCTGGTTTTTCTTTGTTTTTGTCCCAAAGTAAAACTATGTCATTAACTCTCAATTTAACATATCTAGTCCTTTGGTCAAATGTACCTTTAATTCTTTCTTGCTCTATGACCATATTCCATGCTTCCCTTCTAATCTCATCCAATTTTACCAATTTGTCAATTCTTGCCTGCATGGCTTCTTGATCCGAAGAACATTGTTGCAACAATTCATAAACTAGAATTTGAATATTTATGGGCAGCCTACAGTTTTGGCCATAAACTAACTCAAAAGGAGATTTTCCAGTTATTCTTTTAACTGTGGTCCTGTATGCCAAAAGAGAGTACCTCAGTTTGTTATACCAACTTCTCTTATTTTCTCCAACCATTCGTTTTAAAATCCGAACTAGATTCTTATGTTTCAGCTAGACCATTTCCTTAGGGATAGTAGTTAGAAGAATGAGACAATGTGATTCCGTGATTCACATAGAAGGTGGACATTTCAATCTTGCTAAATGCTTTTTTGCATTGTCCGTAGTGATTTTCAAAGGACAACCATATCTAGATAGTATGTTTTCTTCCAAAAACTTAACCACGACCTCCGCAGTTTCCTTCTTGGTAGGGATTGCTTCGACCTAACGAGTGAAATAATCAGTACATGTCAAGATGTATTTATACCCATTGAACAAACTTGGGTCAAAAGGACAACTAAAATCCATTCCCCATTGTTGAAAGGCGGCCTCTATGATAACTGGATACAAAGGGAGGGTTGGTAATCTCGGCTTCCCGAAGAAAAACTGGTATTCTTGACAAACTCTTACAAAGGCATGCACATCCTTGAATAGAGTGGGCCAATAATACCTGGCTCTCATGATCTTTGTTGCCATTGTTCTTAGAGCATAATGGCCACCACATAACCCTGCATGCATTTTTGTCATGATTTTATGGGACTTATCAGGATTCACACATTTTAAAATAATCCTGTCAGGATGTCTACATTCTAGTCCATCGTCCGCCAAAACATACTTGGCCACTTTTAATCTAAGGGCACTGTTTTCACCTAACTTGTAGTTACCCCTATGGATACATCCAATCATGGATGGCAATAGGGAAGGGCAACTCAAAAGGTGCAACCACGATCACCTCGACCTCCAATATATGGTTGTCACACCGGTCGAGGCAACCTTCACTTTATGTTATCTAGCCCAAACAACAAAGGGGGAGACCCGATCTACTCCCGACAGGAGAGATCAAAACCAAGACACCAAATCAGGGTATTTCTAAGTGAAGTTAAGTGTATGGTTTATCCTAGACCTTAGGATGAAGTCACAAGCCAAGTGAGGGGTTCAATGAGTATAGCTTTGGTCCATGGTTGATGTGAGAGTGACTTATAATGTTTGAAATGAGATCTAGGATTAGAGTACTAGTTCCATGTTGGAAAATCCACCGCCTTGGGAACTGTGTCCAATGTAGAGTAGTTTAGGGGTTGAATTGGGGCTAACTAGTACAAGTGACAAGCTTGACCATGATACATGATAGCTTCAAGGGTTTAGTTCACCATGCTCAAGTCAAACCACAAGTTAATCCAACAATCTAGGAAAGTCGAATTGACTTGGAGAGAAACCAGTGCCTTGCGAATTGGGATAATGGAGTCAAAATAGGGTTGACTTGTGGTTTAGGACTCCTATAGCATGAGACAGGTGGGAAATTAAGGTCTTGATGGATGAATAGGTCTAGATCTAGGTTTGACTAAAGTGGACCACAATCCCTTAAAATAAGGAATGCTATCCCCAAGGCAAGATTTGACAAGGTGACACACTAGACCTAGGTTTTGAATTATTCCGGTTCCAAATCTCCAAAAATCTCAAGTACCCATGTCCTAGAAGTGAGTCAACTCATTTCTCCAAGGTGGCGCGACTTTACCCAAGGAGGCCAAAAATGTGGATTAGGTGGGTCAAGACAAGTCCGATGGCATCCAATCTTTAGATCCAGGTAGGTTGGTCAAGTAGGAGTGTGGATCTATAATTTCACGGCAATCCGACGGCTAGATCTTACTAGATCTGAGTTTAATTATACCAAGTGGTCCAAAATGGGGATTAAATCCCTTGAAATGTGGAATAGGGCCCACAAGGCATAAATCAGAAAAGTGACAATCTAGGGGTAGGTTATTTGATGTGTAGATTAAGAATCAAGCGGGATATCAACTACCCACCACCTAGATCTAAGTCAACTCACCACCACCAAGAAGTGCGCCTTGCTTTGGGAGAGCTAAGTTGGCTTGGGAAGGGGGGTCAAACGGAAGCCAATCCTCACCAAACTATAGATCCGGGATTCCGTGGATGCTATAGAGGTGGGTTTTCAATATTATGCCCAACAACCCTCTAGATCTAAGTAGATCTGAGAAAATGTAAAAATGGGGGTTTTGATTAATCAGGGTTTTAAATATTTTAGACAAGTGGATAGATCATGGAGATAGAACTTACCTTGAGACCATACCTGAGTAATGTGAATGAGATGCCTTGATGTTGAGGAAGATTCCAACAGAGATCAAATGAGAGATTGTTGATTTTGCTTGCCAAATTGATGCCCTATCCCACAAGTGCACCCTCCTCTATCTGTCAATCCAAGGAAAATCGATTTCAATCAGAGAGGTCAAGTATGGAGGAAATACAAGTAAAATGCAATGATAACATAGAATAGAAGGTCCTGGGATAGTAATACTCCCTGTTACCAATGAAGAGATCCAAAGAAGAAGTAGGGAGAGTCTTCCCCTACCAATACTTCCTCCTCAAAGCAAATCGGCCTCCACCTGTAGATGCAAAAACGTGGTACAAAAGATATGGAAAACAAGATCTCCAATAACTCAGTGCAAAGGAAGAACCAACGAATGAACACCAAAAACATTCACCACAATACTGGAGATAGATGCAATAATAATTTTCTATTCCAATAATCCAAAGCCACAAGTCCCTTTACAATGAGAGGCTCTCTCCTTTAAATAGGAAGGAGAGGCACCAAAACCCTAACCACTTTTTGAATGAGTGGCTAAGATTAAAAGATACAAATGTCTAATCAATGGTTGAGATGAACTCAACAATAAAATACATGGATCACTAATAAAATATTATGTGAGTGGACAAAATCGCCCTAGAAAAGGGGAATCCCGCCAAATCATGATGACAAAATATAATAAGATGCTTATGGTGGGTCCAAGGGGTAATTTTATCCCTCCTTGGTCAATCCCCATAGCACAACAATCATAAAATAATCATCCATGTACCAAATCGTGCCTCCATGGTCAAATCGTAGGCCTCAAAAAGACCTAAAAAATCCTCAGAAAGTGCCATAAGTGATGGATGCGGGCCCCGATGAAGCTAAAACTACTGGAGAAGGTGTGGAGGACCCCGATCTATCATCACTGATCATCCCATGCCATAACATTGCCTCAGTATCCCAAATCGATTTCCTCAACAGCCATTTCTACAAATCCTGAAATGCCTCGGGAAGCATGAAACTGCCCCAAAATGCCTCCTGGAGTGCCTGCGCTGTCAAGGTGAGGGAACCAGTGTGTCCGGGAGGGGGTTAATATGGTAAAAAAAAATGGTTGGACCACCCCCTCCATCATCAGCGCCCTAGGTCAACCGGATAAAAATCACATCTGCTCTGACAGGGCCTCCGATAGGCCAAAACTGCACTAGGACAGCCTACTGAGGCTCAATCATCACTGTAAGTGCCCGGAACTAAAAACCAATTGTCTCATTGGACTCAGAAGGTCCAAATCCATCCAAGATGTGTACTCATACACCATATGAGTCTCTGCATGATCAAAATATATATCCAATATACCGGAACAGGGCCAATAATAATAATCTGTAAATGACCAAACACTGCTGTAAACCAAGAATCATCATCATAACCCTATAGCTGCTACATAGAATCATCATGTATGTATACATAGACCATATATCATCTATCCATGTCATCATAAGGTCCAACCATCTCATGTCCTCTGGTTGACCATGGTCAGACTAGGCCTAACCAAGTCAACATGACCCAATATAACTCAAATCATCATCATAAGCTGCTGCAAAGTGTCCAAGGTTAATGCATGCTCTACAACTTATTCAAATAACAATTATAACACAAAGTAATCATTACTGGCGATCTAAGTCCAAATATATAGTGTCATTAATTATTAATATTACTTAGATTAGACTTTCAGGATCATACTCACTTCATAGCTGTGATCAATTTGCTAGTGAAGGGTGAAGGCTAAAATAACTGGCTAGGCTAAGGGATGACATGGCTGACTTAACTTTGTGACACTTTGGCATGGGAAAGAGAATACACACTATAGTATATACTGAATGAGCAATAACACAGGGAATGGCGGTGTCTCACAAATGGATGAGTTGTTCAAAGAGGGTTTATTCACCTTCACAGATGCCCACAATCCATAATACAAATAAGGCCAGCAATTGTTTAGATATAGCATTTAAGTTCCATTGCTTTTTGGGCCTGAAGTTTCCATAGCCTTGATCTATGTGTGTTTATAAACACATTGCATAGATTTACATTTATCTTAGGCTTTCTGCTGCAGGTGTGTTTTTAAGGCACTTGTTTACCTGAGCACTTCTAGGTGTGTCATGGACAACTTGTTTACCTAGGTATTTATTTTTCCAAAAAGATATAACATTTTATTTTCATGGCCATTTTCATTTGGCATGCCTTTCATTCATGTGTGTTTAGAAACACATTGCATGAATGGGCTTTTCATACAAGATATAGCATTTCATTTTTTCTAGACTTAGTATTCATGGCAGCACTAAAAGTTTCAGGTTTAGCCAACACAACTTTCGTGACTAGGGGGAATTCACAAGGAACTCCAACTCACCATAGGCAAGTTTTGTCACCAACTCAGAGCCGAGACACAATAAACAGGGAAGCTCATCCAATACAGAGGCTACAGTGGGGGAAAGATCCTCCTTGTCACTAGTCAAGTAGTAAGTCAGGGTGATAAACTAAAAGGTAGGCCATGGATGGATGAAGACAATGAATAATGGAGCCGACACTAGCAAGCCAAAGTATGGTTGAATGATCACCTCTATTCTCCCTAAGGAGGGTAAAACCAATGAGTATGAATAGTGAACTTCTAAGTCTGAGTAAGGACAATATAATATATATAATAAGATCAACCAGGTCCACATATCTATATGATCGCCAGATCATGACACTAAGTGCTAAGACATGCTATAAGAATAAATATAAAAGCAATATAACCATGACACAATGATATACCTGCTGAGTCATATACCTGAATCCTCATCAACCTGTACCATCATCTGTCCTCCGAAACTACTGCTGTAACTCTGGGCACTACTGACTGATCTGTACCAATGGTATAATGGCTACATCGGTCATCTCTCTGAGTGTCCTGAGACTCAGTCATGGCATGGGGAATATACACTGTTGTCCACAATCTGATAGTGATCCAATATAGATGCTCATCTCAACATCTCAAATGTAAGGGAACTGGCTGAATAGTGTACTGGAATCAGAAAAATAATGTATGGTAGCCCGGCTACTATATATGTGATAACAGGCACTTCATTGATGATCTAATAAATGGTCAGTATAGGTCAAGTTTTTGAGATAGTAGATGATATCATTGTACCATTCATGCTCTTCATATACATAAAAGATCAGTGCATGATCACCACTCATTTCTTCGTGATTAGTGTTGGTTTCAGTAAGAAGTTGGGCTAACCCTTGTCCTTTCACTATCTTGATTAGCTTACTTTAAATATCATACTCTTGAATTTTAGATATCCAGTTTCCTCTAACCCCTATACCATCATGCTGAGACAGAACATCCTTAACTGCTTGATAAGGGACATGTATTCACACAAGTTTTAGTTGCCCCTAATGGTGATCCTATCCAGGATGGTAGAGGGGATGGGAAACTAAAGAGGTGACCCAAGAGGGCATCGATTCCCAAGATAGATTGGTTGTCATGCCAATCGAGGCACTCTTCGCTTCTTGCTATCCAAGCTCTAGATAGCAAAGGGGGAGACCCTGATCTACTCCCGATAGGAGAGATCTAACCCAATCACCAGATCAAATTATTTAACAAGGTATGTAAGGTGAAGGATAATGAACCCTAGATTTAAGGAATGGTCACTGTGAAGGCTTAGGGAAGATGAGATCTTGAATTAGATTAATTATGAACAATGACTCAAGGATTTAAAATGGATCCAGGATGTAAGTGCTAGGGTAAGAGATCAAAATAAACTGCCTTAAGAAATGTGTGCTTAAAACAAGGAAAATGGTCCCAAGTAGTAGATTTGACAAGTTTAGGGATTCCTAGCACAGCTTGGCAATAGATTTGACAGCATCAAAGGTCACAATCTTGAAAAAGAGGAGCTAACCACTCAGAAGACCAACAAACCAAGGAGGGCGCAAGCATGGAGAGATCAGTGCCTAGGGAATGGGGTTTATGGAGTCCAGAGATCAAGATGCCCTTGAGGACCCACTTGGGGCTAGGCCTAAGGATGAAAACCCATAAATGGTTTTCCAGTAAACCAAATGATTAATCCTAGAGAATTTTTATAAATGTTTATAGTTAGAGTTTTAATAGTAAATTCAAATGGCCAATTGTTTAGAACTTCAAACAAAGAGATCAAGTGTAGATCTTACCCGGAAAATCTTGTAGATGTCTTGAAAGTGATGATCTATCTCTACCTAATCAATTTGAGACGATCTAGCTGTGTTTCCAAGTGAAATCCTTTTTCCCAACGAAGCCAATGTGCCCCTCTCTCCCGCACATGCAAACTACACAAGTAAGATTTGATGTTCAAAAGAAAAAGACTATAACAACAAGAGAAATATCAAGAAGCATATCAATGATCACAAATACAATTGAAAACCCCCTGATACAAATCCACTTCAAAGTGGAGTGAGTTGAGGAGCCCTTGCAAAAATGCCCAAGTTGAAATCGCCCTCCTGTAGTAAAACAATGTTTCCATGAAAATATTTTGGATCCACAGAAATATCTCAAATGCTAGGAGAAATAACTTTACAATCACAATCTAAGAACATCCCACAAAGAAAATCCAAGAGTCTTGTTATCACACAACTTGTAGTTGCCCCTATGGATGATCCTATACAGGATGGCAGAGGGGATGGGCAACCAAAGAGCTGACACAAGAGGGCCTCGATCCCCAAGATGGATTGGTTGTCACACCAATCGAGGCACTCTTCACATTTTACTATCCAAGCCACAGATATAAAAGGGGGAGACCCTGACCTACTCCCGATAGGAGAGATCTCACCCAATCACCAAATCAAGCTATAGAAATAGAATACGTAAGGTGAGGGGTGATGAACTCTAGATTTAAGGAAACAAGGTCACTATGGAGGCTTAGGAAAGGTAAGATTAAAATTTGATTGTTTAAACACGGTGACTTGATGATTAAGAGTGATTCCAGGATTCAGGTGCTAGGACAAATGATCAAATCTAACTGCCTTCGGATACATGACCCTTAAATCATGGAAAATGGTCCCAAGGAGCAAATCTGAAAAGTTAAGGCTTTCTAGCATAGCTTGCAAGAAGATCCGACAGTATCAAGGTACACAAGCTCAACAGATGAAGGTTTAACAACCCGGAAGACAAGCAAACCAAGGAGGGCGTAAAGGTAGAGATCAGTGCCTAGGGAAATGGGGCAGATGGAGTCCTTAGAGCATGATGCCCTTGGGAACCCACCTAGGGTTTGGCCATAAGATAAAAACCTAGAATTGGTTTGCCAGTAAACCAAGTATTAAGACCTGAATTTTCCGAATAAATTGTAGTTAGGGTTTGAAAGTAAATGACAGATGGGTAAGCTAAAAGAATAGATTGCATACCTGGATCATGGAAATTGATGATATTATGTCTAGGACTACTCCTGCAAAGATCAAGTGAAGATTTGATGCTTTATCTTGCCTCTACAAATTTGCCCAGTTCCACTAATGCACCCTTCTCTTCCTGCAGCACCAAGGAGATAAACTCAATTAGCAAGCAAAAATGAAGGTAAATGAAAATGACGAAAATGATCATGGAGAATAAGAAGTACAAAGACAAAAATTCTCCCTGAACCAAACCAAATGAAGAGAGAGAAACAAGGTGAGTCTCCTCAGTTAGTGTACCCTCCCTCCAAGATGTCTTCTTCACCTGTAGATTAAATTGTGGATCGAAAGATGTGCAAAATATTCACTGATATCTTCAATGCAATGGAAAAGTAGTTTCAATTGACATAACCAACACCCAAAACCAGATCACAAGAGTTTTGCAAAATATATTTCTATTCCAGTAGCCAAGAGCCAAAATATGCTTTACAATGAGGGGGGTCTCTCCTTTAAATAAGAAAGAGAGAGACCAAAACCCTAACCACCTTTTTAACGAGTGGTTGAGATCAAAAGATACATAAGTGATAATCAACGGTTGTGATGAGCCTGAATATAAATTACATGGATCAACTCAAAAATAGAGTGGGCGCATTAGCTAAGTCACCCTAGGGGGATGCACCACATGAAAGTGACTAGGAAACATGACATAAGCTCATGGTGGGGCTAGGAGGTGTACTCATCCTTCTCTAGCATGTCCCCATGGCACAATAACATATAATAATATCATCATAATACAATACTGTGACCATATGACCAAATCGTGGCCCCCTCAATGATGCAATAAAATCATAATATAAAAGCCCGGAAAGTGTGTGGGCCCCACTGAATGCTATAACCTGCTCTGGAAGGTGTGGGATGCATCACACAAATCATCTAAACCAACCTCATTCCATTTCCTTGCCTCAATAGCCCAAATCGAATTCCTTTGTAACCATTTTTACCATTTTTTATCCTTAGAAAAATCACCTGTGAAAAAATAAAATGCCCGTAGCTCACTACTTGGTACCCCGGGGTCAAAACTGACTGCACCAAAATGTCTGGGAGCATGGTAATATAGTAATAACAAGTGGTTGGACCCCATTCTACCTCTGTAGCACCCTAGGCGAACAAAATAAAAAAATCAAACTATGCTGCCAGGCCATTTTAAATGGAAAATCTGCAATAAAGTGATAATCTGAGTAAAATCACATTCGGAAGTGCCTGTAACTGAAAACTGAGTATCCCAATGGATTCAAAAGGTCCAAATACACTAGATATGAGTACCCATACACCCTCTGGATATCCATATAATCATCTGTAATCATGACCATGCTTGGACAAATAAAAATAATGGTCTGTAAATAATAATAATAACCATAAAAACCATCAAACCATCATCTAAAACCTGTGTCTGCTGCATGGAACCATCTAATGGGTATACAATGACCATAAATCATATGCATCAAACATCATTCGTCCAACTCAACTCATATCCTTCGGTTGACTTGGTCAAACTGGGTTTTGACCAGGTCAAAATTGACCAAAATATGACCCATGCTTAAATTGCTTGATGTTGCAAGTGCAAATGGTTAAGCATGCTCCTTTTAATCATTCTAATAGCAAGACTCAAAGTACAGAGTAGCATATCACTGGCGGTTTAACCAAATAACATCAAAGATAAGGTAAAAATAATCAATTACTCAAAATAGAACTTCAAGAATATACTCATTTCATGGCCATGATCATTTTGCTAAGATTGGGTGAGAGTGAAAAATGCTAGGCTAGGCTAAGGGGATGACTTTACTGACTCAACACTGTGATATTTTGGATAAGGGGAAAGGGAATACACACTTAAGTTTATGTTGGATAATAAACACACAGGGAATGGCAGTGTCTCACAAATGGAATAAGTTGTTTTGAGAAGTGCTTATTCAACCTCAGCAAATGTCTACAGCTCACATCCAAGTTGAAACAACTCCATGAGGATCTTTTCTAGAACCACCATGACTGGGTGCTCGGCTAACCGTAACTTGAGGTTCTAGGGGACATTTAGAATTAGCTGTCCCTTACTCCATCTCACATCACAACCCATAGGCTCTGTGAGGAATTTAATCATTACATTTAATTTATAGGGCTAACAGTCTTTGGATTTAGCATTCATTTAACCACTGCTTTCTTAGGACTTATGACACTTTGGATTTCTTCTGTGCTTATGAGCACAACTAATTGCAGCTTTTATCTAGGGTATTTCATTCAATTTCATAGCCCTCTTTCATTGTGCTAAGAAGCATAGTTTTAGTTTATTTCAATGGGCTTGCACAAGAGATATACAATAGTTCATTTATGCATGTAATGATGGTAGTACTATTTGCTTCAGGTTTAGCCAACACAACTCATGCAACTAGGGGGATCATCTACAATCAAGACCAAACATCGGGGCAATCGACTAGAGAGATCAAGGTATCAAATCCAACTCAGCTAAGCTCAGGAACCAACACTAGCGGGTTCTCCTGTCCCAGAAGGATCAAGGCTTAGGTAAGTTCTATTGCCAACTCAGAGTCAAGACACAAACTAACAGGGATGCTATCCAACAAAAGGCAAAAGTGGGGAAGTCCTCTGTATCACAGGGTAAGGTGTAAGTCAGGGTAAAACCAAGAAGTGGAAGAGAACAGATGGATGGGGAAAGTGAAGGTGATGCCAAAACTAGCAAGCCATAATGGTGGAATGATCACGTCCATTCTCCTAGGGAGGGTGAAATCAATGAGTATAAACAAGAATTTCATATTCAGAATAAATTAGACCATTTTAGATAATCATTGAAACAAACATGTCCATATAACATATATATATACCACCATATCATAACTACTAGATACCAAGTCAAGCTACCATAATGAGAAAAAGAGCAAAGCAATCATAACCAATGCACATACATATACCTGTTGGGTCATATATCTGTACATACCGTTCGAACCATCCACTGTCATTGGAATACTGCTGTTGCACATTTGGGCACTACATACTGCTCTGTATGGCAAAATGGCTACATCGGTCATCAAATCTGAGGTCATGCGGCTCAGTAATGGCATAAGGCTGTATTGTCTACTAAGGGGTTGTATGAAAGCATGAGTGATCCTGGAATGAATGCTCATCAAATGCTGATCTCAAGCATCTCAATGTAAAGGACTGGCTAAAAAAGGTATTGGAATCTTATCTGAAGATATTGTAGCCCCGATTATTATAAATGTGATAACATCTAGCTCTAACTAGGGAAAGTGCTCTGCTGAATAGAGCGCTTGAGAACCTATGAATCTCTGGTCCTCATCACTCTGTGTAAATATATATAGATCCAGAGATCACTACTCCCTCTGTATCAGTCTGAGACCTCAAGTAGTATGAAACTCAATGTCAGTACATACTCATAAAAACATAGACTCAACCACTAGATATGCATCTACCAACTAACACATAAATGCAATCAACAGCATAGACAACAGATATACCCTGGAACCCTTTCAGGAAAAACCAGCTAACTATGGGGCTATCTTCTGTCTCGAGCCCAGAGCATATAGAAGTATAAAAGACAATACAATATAGAATTACCTCAACCGGTAACTCAATCCCTCTGACCAAGACAAACTCTAATTTGCATGCATCCAGCTGATGCATGCACTGATGAACTATGCCCTAACTGCCAATCTGGATCTGAGTGCTCTGATGGTGCCTCTGATAGATTTTCCCTCTTTAGATCTCTCTGCTTTGATCTGCTCGCTCTGAAGACTGGCCACTGATGAAATCATCCCTCTTTGCATGCACAAGTGCGCCCTCCCCTCTGGATGTCAAATGCTCATACTGCTTTGGATCTCAACAGATCTGAGCTCTTATCGTCCCTAACCTTCCTCAAATCTCGAGGCAAGGATATCTTGGAAGTCTCAGACTCCTAATCGGTCAATCTAGCTCACAATCAGCTTCTCCTCCTCAGGAAAAACATTCTCCTTGAAGAGAACTCGGCCTCCTCCAATCTAATCAGTAATCAGACTGTGGAGCTCTCTCAACTCACAGTAATGGATATCTGGTCCCTCTGGAACTGAAGGTCACTGATCTAGCTCAGATCTAACCTTCCTAGCTCCTGCAGCAACTCCTTCCTATCTCAGAAAGTTGCCCTACATGGACTGATTTGTCCTCCTCACTCTAGCAGTATCTCTCTCTGATGATACAACTGAGTAACCTCATCTGGGGACCCCCTGCCTCTATAAATAATCTCACCGATGAATTAGGTTTGCCAAAACCCTAATTCCCGGTGCATGCAAAAAATCAATTTTGCATACATGCATGCAAAAGGTCACTTTTGCATGCAGTCACTGAATGTTGACAGGTCATGCAATACTCATGCATGCATAGATCAATCTCCCTTGAAGCTCTGCATGCAGCCCCCACTGGGCTCATGCCACTGAGTAGAGTGCATCTCACTCTCTACTCCATCCTGATGCTTATGGTACTGATGTACCTCCATGCAAGGCATCTGAGTCATGGAGGACATCTTGAAGTTACCGCAATCTAACACTCCCTCTTAACAAGGGAAGTCCTACCATGGATACCTGGATCCAACAAGTCCTCTGTAGTTGACACTGATCTAACTGATCTGCCTATCACTGCTGCACTATAACCTGAACCACCCTGATCAATCTCCATCTATGTGGCTTTGGAAGAAGCCTCTCTGTCAACCACTGTTGACACTGTCACTGCACTCTGACTCAATCTCCCTCTGAATCTCTGCTGTTGTAACCAACTCTGAAGACCTCTGTCAAGTGGATCTACTGCTCTGTAGATCATTTGCCTATGACCTTGAGTTGACTTTGCTCTGTAAGTCAACTCCCTCTGTCTCTGCACTGATTGAGCTCTCTCCTGAGCTAAGTCCATCTCAACCATGTCATACCAGCTCACTCTCTGACTAGTGCCTGCATGAGCAGCATGCTCATCCATCTGATATGAGCCCAAAGGCTCAACCTCCTGTGACTCATCACTGTCATGAGCATCTCGCTCATCCATTGGAACTCCATAATCACTGCCCTGATCCTCATCATGGTGAGCCTCTCGCTCACCCATTTGCTGAACAGGCCCACTCCTCCTAGCCTCATCTTTGTTGTGAGCATCTCGCCCATCATCCCCCTCTACATCTGAAAAGGATGCACTCAGCCATCCTGATGTGCCCGAAGTACGCTGTCCATGAGCCAAGTACTCACCATCAATCCTGTGACCAAACAACACTGGGTCTACTCCTCTAGGATAGGTGAAGAACTGATCCCTATGAAACACTACAGGGTATCCCGCAGTTGCCAATGCTGCCACTGAGAGAACACTCCCTCTCGGTCTTGGAACAAAGAACACTCCTGAAACCTTCAGAAGCTCCCCACGGTCAAGCAGAAATCTCACTCTGCCCACACCAGCAACTAAATGGTCAACCCCCTGACCATCCTGAGTCAACTGTACTGCTGTATGCTCTAGGATCAGGAATGCATCTTGCATTCCTGTCATATGACTGCTGAGAGTAATGTCCACTCCCCATCTATGATAAGCCTGAATCTTTGGCAGGCTACTATCATGTCCTGACTGAACTGTGTCTAGTGAGAACTCCTCCTCAAATCGAGAAGAGAACTCATCAACCTCCTCTACTGCTGCCACCTGCTCATCCTTCACCTGCTTCCCCTTCTTCTTATGTGAACACTGTCCCGCATAATGTCCATACTCATTGCAGGCGAAACACTTGATCTTGCTCAGATCCTTCTTCTCTCTGCCCCTCTACTTCCCGCCTGCTGTGAGAGCCACATCCTCCTCCTCAGGAATGGCAGAAGCTGAACTTTGAATGCACCCTCTCTAAGTTTCCTCCTGTGTGAAATCAACCCACAGTCGATCCCACTTGGAAAGGTTCCCACGACCTATGATGGAATGAACAAACACTGCCCATGCTACAGACACGCCATTCAAGGCCTGCCAAACTAGCTCACTGTCCTCTACCTTCTCACCGACTGCTCCCAACTCATCTCTCACTTGAGAGATCTTGGTGAGATAGGTAACCATGCTCTCATCCTTCCCCATCTTGATGCTTCTCAGCTTCTCTCTGAGAACCATCTTCCTGTTTTCATTTGAGCTCTGGTATAGACTAGTCAATGCATCCCACATCTCATACACATTGTCTTTGGTAGAGACATGTGGGATAAGGTGATCCTTGATCTCATCAAGCAGGATCCTCTGGGCCTTTATATTCTTCTTTTCATACATTGCTTTGGCAGTGGCATCAGATGGAACAGTAATAGGATTTGCTGTCATGCTGTTCACAACATCCCATAACTCACTCTCTTTCAGCAAGAGAGTAATACGTGCCCTCCATGCACTGTAGTTGGAGGCACCATCCAACCGGTCCTCCACTCTCAAACCAGTAGCCATACTCACCCAACTGGAGAAACTGTAACCCATAGTAAACAAGAATCTCTCCTAATCACAGATCTGGTAGATCTATCTTAGATCTGACCACAACCCAACTGAACTGATAGATCTGACCTCTACAACCACATATCTGAATGGTAATGTTCAGATCTGGTAGATCTGGCCTCTATCTCCATAGATCTACTAAATCTATCTCAGATCTAGTCACCACCACTGCAGATCTATGTGTGACTGCTCACCCTGATCCTCAATAGGGCTCTGATACCATGTAAATATATATAGATCCAGAGATCACTACTCCCTCTGGATTAGTCTGAGACCTCAAGTAATATGAATCTCAATGTCAGTACATACTCATAAAAACATAGACTCAACCACTAGATCTGCATCTACCAATTAACACATAAATGCAATCAACATCATAGACAACAGATATACCCTGGAACCCTTTCAGGAAAAACCAACTAACTATGGGGCTATCTTCTGTCTCGAGCCCAGAGCATATAGAAGTATAAAAGACAGTACAATACAGAATTACCTCAGCTGGTAACTCAATCCCTCTGACTAGGACAAACTCTAATTTGCATGCATCCAGTTGATGCATGCACTGACGAAGTATGCCCTAACTGCCAATCTAGATCTGAGTGCTCTGACGGTGCCTTTGATAGATCTGCCCTCTCTAGATTTCTTTGCTCTGAACTGCTCGCTCTGAAGACTACTCACTGATGAAATCGACCCTCTCTGCATGCACAAGTGCGCCCTCCCCTCTGGATGTCAAATGCTTGTACTGCTCCGGATCTCAATAGATCTGAGCTGTGATCGTCCCTAACCTTCCTCAAATCTTGAGGCAAGGCTATTCTGGAAGTCTCGGACTCCTAATCGGTCAATCCATGTCACAATGAGCTTCTCCTCCTCAGGAAAAACGTCCTCCTCTAAGAGAACTCGGCCTCCTCTAATCTAATCAGTAATCACACTGTGGAGCTCTCTCAGCTCACAGTAATGGATATCTGGTCCCTCGGGAACTGAAGGTCATTGATCTAGCTCATATCTGACCTTCCTAGCTCCTGTAGCAACTCTTCCTAGCTCCTGCAGCAACTCCTCCCTATCTCAGAAAGTCGCCCCACATAGATTGATTCGTCCTCCTCACTCTGGCAATATCTCTCTCTGATGATACAACTGAGTAACCTCATCTAGGGACCCCCTACCTCTATAAATAATCTCACCGATTAATTAGGTTTGCCAAAACCCTAATTCCTGGTGCATGCAAAAAGTCACTTTTGCATGCATGCAAAAGGTCACTTTTGCATGCAGTCATTGAATGTTGACAGGTCATGCAATACTCATGCATGCATAGGTCAATCTCCTCTGAAGGTCCGCATGCAGCCCCCACTGGGCTCATGCCACTGAGTAGAGTGCATCTCACTTTCTACTCCATCCTAATGCATATGGTACTGATGTACCTCCATGCAAGGCATCTGAGTCATGGAGGACATCCCGAAGTTACCATAATCTAACACTCCGCTACTCGTATCCTTGAACATGCACTCTAGCTCTCCATCATCTTCAAAATGTACCTAATATCTGCAAAATGCAAAGAGCTATACCAAACTCACACACCGGTCGTCAGAAACATGTGTATATATACAAAAATATGAAAAATAGCAATACTGAAATGAAATGCTGAAAGTAAAGAATGAGGGTGAAGAATGCAAGGCTAGGACAAGGGGGTGACTTGATTGACTCAACATTGTGATACTTTGGATAAGGGAAAGTGAATACACACTTAAGAATATGTCGGATAATAAAGACATAGGGAATGGCAGTGTCCCACAAATGGGATAAGTTGTTTAGAGGAGTGGTTATTCAACATTGGCAAAAAGTCTACAACTCACATCCAAGCTACATCAGCTCTGTGAGGATCTTTTCTAGAACCGCCATGGACTGGGTGCCCGGCTAACCGTAACTTGAGGTTCTAGGGGACACTTAGAATTAGTTGTCCCTTACTCCATCTCACATCATAACCCGTGGGCTCCGTGAGGAATTAATCATTGCATTTCATTTCCTTGGCCAACAGTATTTGGATTTAGCATCCATTTAACCATTGCTTTCTTCAGGCCTATATAACTTTTCGGGGATTTTGCATGTGCTTAGAAGCACAACTACTAAATATTTCATCTAGTGTGCTTTTAGTTTCCATTTCATTTCATTTCATAACCCTTTTGCGGATTTTGCATGTGCTTAGAAGCACAACTACTCAAGCTTTCATCCAGGGTGTTTTTCATTTAAGTTTCTATTTAATTTCACAACCTTCTTTCGTTGTGTCGAGAAGCACAGTTTTTAAAGTATTCTCATGGGCTTTCATAAAAGATATAACAATAATTTCCATATGCAATGATGGTAGTACAATTTGCTTCAGGTTTTAGCCAACACAACTCAGGCAACTATGAGGACTTTCCACAATCAAAACCAAACATTGGGGCAACCGACGAGAGTGATCAAGGTATCAAATCCAACTCACCAAAGGTAAGTTTTGTCGCCAACTCAGAGCCGAGACACAAATTAACAGGGATGCTATCCAACATAGAGGCAAAAGTGGGGAGGTCTTCCATATCACAGGCTAAGGTGTAAGTCATGGTAAAAAACAAAAGTGGGAAAGATAATGGATGGATGAGGAGAGTGAAGGTGATGCCTAAGCTAGCAAGGCATAAAGGTGGGAATGATCATGTCCACACTCCTAAGAGGGTAAAACCAACGAGTATAAAACAAGAGATTCTAATTTTGAGTAATAAGATCATTTATATAATCAATAACAACCATATATATAAATACTCCCAGATCATGACCACTAAATACCAAGTCCATCTACTAAAATGACCAAAAGAGAAATATAATCAAAACCAATGCACATCATATATTTGTTGGGCCATATACTTGTACCTGCTACCTGGACCATCTGTAACCACTGAAATCACTGCTGCCGAAGCTCTAGGAACTACACTGCTCTGTATGGGATAAAAGGTCACCTCGCTCACCAAATCTGAGGTCATGAGGCTCAGCCTTGGCATAAGGTTTACTGCATGTTTGATCTGGGGCTGCTATGATGTGTGAGTGATCATCAATAATACTGCTCATCACAGCTGATCTCATCAAAAATGTGTAAAGGTGTGGCTCAAAAATATACAATGAACTGCTTTGCAACCATGGTAGCCCGTCTACCATGGATGTGATAACATCTGGCTCTAGCTGGGACACGTGCTCTAAGGGAGAGAGTGCTTGAGAACCTCATAAATCTCTGGTCCCAATCACAAATTGTATCAATCTTCAATCCAACATCTAACTGTTCTGCTTCATCTTCATATGTACCTATTCCTACACACATGGAAGCAAACTACCCAGAGCAACACGTATGGAATAAAATAAAAATGCTAAAATTGGATTCTAATCTAGAACAAAAATTTAAAATGCATGGATGTGATAACATCTGGCTCCAGCTGGGACAAGTGCTCTAAGGGACAGAGTGCTTGAGAACCTCAGAAATCTCTGGTCTCCATCACAAACTGCATCAATCTTCAATCCAACACCTAACTGTTCTGCTTCATCTTCATATGTGCCTATTCCTACACACATGGAAGCAAACTACCCATAGCGGCATGTGTTAGTTTTTCATCATTTAATTCAATATGATCTAGGATCTTAACTGAGAGAACATGTACAACATATCAAACACAAGAGACAAGAGACACAAAGCATTTCACCGGGGGAAAACCAAGAAGGTGAAAAACCCCGCAACTTCCTCAAAGATAGAATGAGCACCAATACAAAGATAACAAAGATCAAACCCCAAGATAAGAGATAGTCTCCTAGCAGCTTCTCCTCCTCCACTTGTGCGCACTCCTCCTCTCTCTCACTAATGCGAAGTGAGTGAGTGAGTGAATGAATAGAATGAGAGAGACACACTCTCTATTTATACAATGACTTGACTTGCGTTTTACTCTAACTGGGCCGACTTCCTA
This sequence comes from Larix kaempferi, assembly GCA_027924585.1. NCBI lineage: Eukaryota > Viridiplantae > Streptophyta > Pinopsida > Pinales > Pinaceae > Larix > Larix kaempferi. The sequence goes on from BSBM01000546.1 coordinate 2,010,740, forward strand.
AGGAAGCCTAATAACCCATCCACATGTCACTGGGCCGACCCCACTAGGGTGGTCTAATAACCCTTTGACACACACAACTCAAACAGGGTCGACCCCACCAAGGTGGTCTAATAACCCATCAAATATAAGTTGTGACACTTACAATAATACCTGCGACACTTGCAAATACAAATGACGACACTTCCAATTGGAGGAATAATACATCTCCGTTGGGGATACAGTAAAGTACAAATGTAATACATACAATATACAAGTGAATATCTTTCGAAGTTACAAATACATGAACACTCCTGTTATCACATATATAGTAGCCGAGCTACCATACATTATTTTTCAGATTCCATTATACTATTCAGCCAGTTCCCTTGCATTGAGATGATGAGATGAGCATCTACTATGGATCACTATCAGATTATGCACAACAGTTTTATTCCCCATGCCACGATTGAGTTTTAGGACACTCAGAGAGATGACCGATGTAGCCATTTAGCCATTTATACAGAGCAGTCAGTATTGCCTAGAGTTACACTAGCAGTTTCAGAGGATAGATGTTGGTTCAGATGATGAGCATTCAGGTATATGACTCAGCAGGTATATTTTGGTGTTATGGTTATATTGCTTTTATATTCATTCTTGTAGCATGTCTTAGAATTTAGTATCATGATTTGGCGATCATATAAATATGTGGACTTGGTTGTACTTTTATATATATCATATTGTCCCTACTCAAACTTAGAAGTTCTTGACCTATACTCATCGGTTTTACCCTCCTTAGGGAGATTAGAGGTGATCATTCCCACCATACTTTGGCTTGCTAGTGTTGGTCTCATTATTCATTGTCTTCATCCATCCATTACTTGCCCAGTTTGTTATTTACCTTGACTTACTACTTGACTAGTGGCATGGAGGACCTTTCCCCACTGTAGCCTCTGTATTGGATAAGCTTCCTTGTTTATTGTGTCTCGGCTCTGAGTTGGTGACAAAACTCACCTTTGGTGAGTTGGATTGTAGGCCTAAATCATTCTGGTCGTTGTCCCGATATTTGGCACTGGCACAAAGTCCCCTAGTCACTAAAGATGATGTTGGCTAAACCTGAAACAGATAGTGCTGCCATGAATACAAATTATGAAAAGGAAATGTTATATCTATTGTGAAAATCCAAATGAAACTGACAAAGAAATATCAAATGTTATATCTATTGTGAAATGTAATACCCAGGTAAACAAGATGTCTAAAACACACCTGGAAGTGCTCAGGTAAACAAGTGCCTTAAAAACAAACTGCAGCAAGAATCCTAATGAAATGTAAATCTATGCAATGTGTTTATAAACACACATAGATCAAAGGCTATGGAAACTATAGGCCCAGAAAGCAATGGAACTTAAACTCTATATCAAAAGATTGCTGGCCTCATTTGTATTATGGATTGTGAGCATCTGCTAAGGTGAATAAACACTCTTGGAACGACTTACCCATTTGTGAGACACCGCCATTCCCTGTGTTATTGCTTTTCCGGTATATGCTATGGTGTGTATTCCCTTTTCCATATCCAAAATGTCACAGCGTTAAATCGGTAAGTCATCCCTTGGCCTAGCCATCTTCATTTTAGCCTTCACCCTTCACTAGCAAATTGATCACAACTATGAAGTGAGTATGGTTTTGAAATTCTAGTCTGAGTTATAAATAATAAATAATGACCTTATATATTTGGATTTAGATTGCCAGTAATGATTACTTTTTGTCATAATTGCTATTTGAATGGATTGTAAAGCATGCTTTAACCTTTAACACCTTGCAGCATTATGATGACAGTTTGAGTTATATTTTGGTCATGTTGACTTGGTCAAACCCAGTTTGACCAAAAGTCAACCACAGGACATGAGGTGGCAGACCTCAGTTGATACAGAGATATGATATATGGTCTGGTACAGGTCACCATGGTGGTTCTATGCAGTGGTTTCAGGCTTATGATGATGATTTGTGCTTTTCAACACTTTTACAGATTATTATTATTTGGTCTGCCGGATATGATGAGTATTTATTTTGACCATGCAGAGGTCTGTTACAGGCGCATAGTAAAAATGTGCTTCTTTTGTCACATGACTAGAGGTGTTAATTTGATTGTTGACACTTATATCTCATATCATATTCATGAGTGGCAGAGGAGGCGATGTCTTATTAAGGCTCATATTCTGGACCAACTCCTAGATGACTGGTTCACAAAGTCTCTCTTACCTGTCGTAGCTCGAGACGTGGCCATGGGAGGGGCTGTCACCGAGGAACATGCTATTGCCCATGCCCATTACTTAGACTTGGTCTATGCTCAATCCGGCATGTTGTATGAAATTGTTCCTGATGCACCTCGCCCTACGTATGACCCTACGAAACCACCCAAGGGACCTCAGGCCAATGGCATCATTGTTTCCCTTACCTCCCAACCTTCTACTCAAACTGGTGGATTGTCAAACCCTGAGGGTTCTTCCCCATCACCACCACAAGCTAGAAACAACATCACCAAGTCCACCACTCCTGCCTCCACCAAAGAGGTGAATTCTGTTCAATCAGCTTCATCTCAAAAATACGATGGTAAGAAGAAAAACAAGGGCAAACCTAAGAAATCTTCCAATCAGCAGGAGCCCAAGCCCACCCATGAAGACACCAAACAGAAGAGGAAGTTGAAGTATCTTTGTTTACCATGCGGTGGTGACCATTTCTCTAAGGAATGTCCTCACTGAGACGAAGTGCAGAAGTTTCTCAAGGGAAACTCTACTACCATAGTTCTCAACGATCCCTTCCCCACTCAAAACCAACATATGATCACCCAAACCTCTCCTTTCCACGGAGAGACATCCTCCACTGCGCATGTTCTCATGATGCGTAGTGAGACGGTTAACTTGAACACACATTCGTGATCGTACGACTCAGTCCCTCAGAAGGAACCCATTGGAAGTAATACTGAAAAAGCTTCCACTTCTATTCCCGATGTCACTGTATCACACGCTTCTCTCACCATTGAGAAGCCTCCTTTAGAGTTAGTGTTGCGTTTGCCTAAGAGCACGATTTGAAAAGTCATTTTCAACCCCAATGCTCGGGCAGCTCAAAACTACAATATTGTAGAGGACCTGGCACAAGCTCCTTGTGCTATGTCGAAGCTAAAAGTCTTGCAGAACTGTCCCAACCAGCGCAAGACTCTTCTTGCTTCCATTGGCGCGGTTGATATGGATTCTTCTAATACCATCATGTTCCACCTTGAGTACTTCAAACTGAGGCTTTCCCACCAATTGACATTTCAAGTTGCTACAAATGTTGCTGGGAAGACAATCCATTGTACCGTCTTGGATGAAGGTGCCTCTACCTCGGTCATGTCGATTTCGTGTTGGAGAGCCATTGGTTCTCCCAAGTTAAACCGTTCTCCCACCACCTTGAAAGCATTCGATGGTCATGGTTTCCAACCTCATGGGATATTACAAGCCTTGGCAGTAGAGTTGGGGGGTAAGACTGCAACCATTAACATGGAAGTGGTCGTCACCCCTTTATATTATAATCTTTTACTTTGTTGTAATTGGTTTTATGCCATGACTGTGGTCGCATCATCTGTCTTCTGCATTGTGCAGTTCCCCCATCATGGATGAATTGTCACTGTCAACCAACTAGACTTCTGTACATCGGACACCGCTACTCATCCCGACGATAATGGCCCATTACTCCGGCAATCTTCGCAACCATATGAGAACATGGGGGTAGGCCTCATAAAAGATTCATCTTTTATGGGTGTTTTTCCAACCTCGGATCCCCATAACCATGTTGCCACAGTGAACATGATCTCCTTCGTTCCCAACTCCGCTAATCCATGGCGCGTACTCGACGAAGCCACTATGCACCTAATTGGAGACACTATGCCTCTTTCACCCATTGAACTCACTTATGAGGCTATCTAGTCAGCACCAGAGGACCACTTGGTTGTGGCCTCTATCTCCTGTTATCTACAACGGACGTCGTCCTTACCCGATCCTCTGCTCTGGACTTTTCATTCCGACGCGTCCATTATGGAGATTATGAGTGGGGATGACCCTTCGTGGGAAGACCTCCATCATCGATCATCTTTTCTTCCCCCATTAGATACTTTGGAGAATAGAATCACCACCATCTTTTCACTGGATGTCTACCCTTGCCCTCATTCCCTGATACTCACATGTCATACGGACATGGAAGGCAATTTGGCCAACATCGAACCTACCATTCTGGTAGACATATCGGTTATTCCTGGTGTAGTGGAACACATTTGTTTAGGTTAGAAATGTTCCCTTGAAGAGATTACTACTTTCACGGCCTTGTTCAAGCAATTTCGAGATGTGTTTGCTTGGACCTATGAGGAAATGCCAGGGATAGACCCTGCTATTGTTTCACATGAGATTCAAACCTATCCTGATGCTAAATCAGTTCGGCAAAAGCTCCGACTGGTACACCCTAGGCAAACTACGGTGATTAAGGCATAAATTGAAAAGCTCTTGAAGGTCGGTTTCATTTACCCTGTTCCATTAACAGAATGGGTCTCAAATGTCATCCTTGTAGATAAGAAGCAGGGTGCCATTTGTGTCTATGTCGATAATCGAGATTTGAATAAAGCTTTTCCTAAGGACAACTATCCCACTCCCTTTATCGATCAAATCATAGACAATTATGCCGGAAGTGTCATCTTCTCGTTCATGGATGGCTTTTTCGGTTACAACTAAATTGAGATCCACCCGACTGATCAACATAAGACAACTTTCATCTGCCCTTGGGGCACGCTTATTTATCGCAAGCTCCCTTTTGGTCTTAAAAATGTTGGTGCCACATTCCAACAGGCCATGTCATACGCTTTTCATGACGTGAAGGACTTTGTGGAACCTTACCTTGACGATCTCCCCACTCATTCGTGGCAACGCAACTTCCACATTGATCATCTAATGACAGTATTCCTCAGATGCAGATGGTATAACATCCGTCTTAACCCTCACAAGTGTATTTTTTGCGTCAAGTTAGCACGCCTCTTCAGTTTCATTGTCTTGAAAGATGGGATCCGCATTGATCCATTGAAGGTGGAAGCCATCGTCTCTCTCCCACCTCGTACTGATATCATGGAACTTCAAAGTTTGCAAGGGAAGGAAATTACCTACGGATTTTTGTCTATAATTTCACGCAGAAGACGCAGGGTTATATGAGACTACTCAAGAAGGACGTCCCGTTCATTTGGGATGATCAAGCGCAAAAATACTTTGATAGTCTGAAAGATGCCATCACGCATGCCCCTGTGCTCCAACCACCCAATTACTACAAGGATTATATCCTTTATCTGGTTGATTTTGCTACCACGATCACCATGGTCCTGGTACAAGAGGACAACAATTCCCAGGAGCATGTGATCTACTACTTAAGTAAGGGTCTTATTGACTCTGAAACTCGTTATTCGCATGTCGAGAAGCTCTCTCTCACGGGAGTCATTTCTGTCCAAAAGTTTCGTCACTACATACTGTTTTGCACCACCACCATCATCACCGACTCGAATCCCATGTACCACGTTTTGACACATCAAGTACTTGGGGGGAAGTATTCATGCTAGATCGTGATACTTGAGTTTGACCTCCTCTTCGAGAAAGCTAAGTCTAAGATGTCTTTGGTGTTCCCCGAGCTCATCTGCAATCTTCCCCGTGTTGAATTAGGATCTGAGCCCAATGATTCTCTTCCAGATGAATCATTGTTCCTTATCAGCATGTCTGACCCATGGTATGGGGATATTACCTTATATCTCCAGACCCAATGTTTCAACCCCCAACTGTCTCGTGACGACCGTCACCATATACGCCACCACGCCAAGTATTACTTGATCGTTAACGATACCCTGTATCGTCGTGGCATAGATTCCATTCTTCGATGATGTTTAACACATGAGGAGGCTAAACACATCTTGAATGACTATCACTCTGGGGCTTGTGGCGATCATCTATCTAGGATGGCTACAACCCAGAAGATACTGCGCATGGGATATTACTGGCCGTCCATCTTCAAAGATTGTATTGAGGCCGTAAAAAAATGTCCCCCATGCCAGCATTTTCAAACGAAAAAGCGCACCCATCCAACCCCGCTAAACCCGGTTATTGTCATTGGCCCCTTTGCAAAATGGGGCATTGACTTCATGCATTGTAAGCTACCTCGGCTGGGGGGCATGGTTACGTCATAGTAGTCATGGATTACTTTACAAAGTGGGCCGAGGCTATGCCTACATACACTGATGATGGCAAAACCGCCACACTCTTCATGTTTAATCATGTTATCTCACGGTTTGGAGTTCCACAAGCCATAGTCACCGACCATGGATCTCACTTTCAGAACCATATGGTCAATGAGTTGAGCACCAAATTGGGTTTTCTCCATGAGAACTCAATCCCTTACTACCCACAGTCCAATGGACAAGTAGAGGCCATCAACAAGGTCTTGAAAACATGATTCAACGCATGGTGGGTACGCATAATTCCAACTGGCACAACATGCTCTTTTCTGCACTATGGGCATACTGGACTTCCGTTAAGACTACCACTGGATTTACACCATTCCAAGTAGTCTACAGATTGGAGGCAGTACTACCAAAAGAGTGAGAGATTCCATCACTCAAACTCGTAGTCAAACTTCTTCCGAACACCACTACTGAGGAAGAACGTTTCCTTTACCTTGCAAAGCTTGATGAGACCCGCTGCGATGCTTCTCTTTCCAATGAGGCTCATAAGAAATGCATCAAGGCATAATACGATAGGTCGGTCAAACCCCGCGTCTTTAATGATAGTCCCTCGCACCAGTTGAATACCCTGGGAACATGCACTCCTCCGCGTATATCAACTGGGACTTGCTCACAAGGTGAGCAGACTGCCTCCCCGCCACCCTCACTAGGGTGAAGAGCACGACATGTAAAGGATGATCTCGAATATCCTTAATGGGAATCTTCCCACTAGTAGCTGCAGTGCCTCTAGTGCAGTATTGAGTAATCATGTCATCCACGGTCCGGTCACCTCCTCGTGACCCGTTAAGGGATATAGAGTCTCCCCTCTAGGATAATCCTCTTAGAAAGTAGATGTCCTCGACATCTATACTCAACATATGCACCCCAATCTCAAAGTGTTGCTACGCTAGATGCCAACATCGGATCATATGTGTCAGTAGCGGAACTTGGGCCCTCATGCCCGACACTCGGAAGTATTTGAGAAGTCCACAATTCCTCAATGCAGCAATGCATTGAGGTTCATTTTCAAAATGAGCATCATCCAACTCATGTTCTTGTTCTCTCCACTCGATGACCATGTTTATCACTGTGAACTTGTTAAGAAGGACAAATAAGCAACATTAAAACTCACCCCATGCATCAAAGTTTTTTCTTTTGGGTTGGGAAATGAGTTGTAGTTGGACGTTTCCGCCGTCGCAGGCTGTCCTTGCAGACAGTGAAACATTGTCACAAATGACCCTTACGAGATTTGCGACGACGCATGGCCATTGTAGTTCCCGTAAGGAGGGCTTGTGCCGACTTGTGGGTGCATTTCCCCCAAGCAAAACAACTCAAAACCTTGAAAAATAAGCAAAACACCTAAAATTAATCCACTGGAAAGTTGCATAGATGAGTTTAGGGCTACCTACTTCTGATAGCTCAAGAAATGGTGGACCATAGGTCCCGGAATAAACATTTGAAATTTGGCTCCAAATGGCTCTCCACACTCTCCAAACTTGGTAAAAAACAATTGTAATTTCTTTTCACTATTTCACCCATTTTATAGCAAAAATTGGAATATTCCATTTATAATTTGATGCTCTAGTGGGTTTTTTTACCATAATTTGGATTATTTACTGCGTTTAAATGCTTGGTTAACCATTTTTGACCTAGTCTTTGAGTTGTGGGAGAACCTAAGTTCTTATTTAATGCCATTTTTTGCTGTGATGGTCATCTCGTAAGTATTATCAGGTATGAACAATTTCTTCGAGCATCTTTTTGTCATTATTTCGCTCGTTAAATTCAATTACTAATGACACCGAGCTTACTCTTTGTTCTTTCTTGTGCTCGTAAAACGATGAGAATAAGTTACTGAGTTATAGTTTATCAGTTTTCGGGCTCGTTAAACTCCTACGAAAAAGGAATCCCCCAGAGTCTCTCTTTAAGCTCTTTTCAGGCTCTCTAAATACGAAAAGATCACCAAGCGAACTTGATTTGTTCACGCTTGTAAAAGTATTTGAATGATCGTCTCCCTAGTGATAGTTCACCCCTTTTTCAAACAAGGGGGCACTACTTATGAAAAAGGAATACTCCAACCAATAATGACTGGAAGATTCCTCTCTCGCGTTGTTTTACCCTTTTCCGGGCGAAGAGGCTAACCTTACAAAAAAGGTCCTTTGGAGTCTTCTTTAGTTCTTTTTAGACTCTCTAAACATGAAATGATGCCTAGTTTACCTTCTATGGACTCGTTAAAATTCAACATTGAAGGGCTCGCCATGGGACGAACCCCTCCTTTCCCAGGTTCGAAAAATATTTGGGATTGGAATCATCTATGAGATGAGCTATACCGAGCATCTGGTTACCCTCATCAAGCTCGTCAAAAGCACATGAGGCACTCATTAGTCATGATGTGGAAAAAGGAAATTTTTTGTATTACACCTTTACCAGTGGCAGTACTTAGTCATTCTTGAACATGGCACTCATTTGCATTTGCATACAGTGCTTGGATCATCCATTTGTCCTCAAGTTTTGCCTACTTCCTGAGTCTTGTTACTCCTTTGGGTCATACAAAGAATACTTCCATCATTAGTTGCATTAGGATTTGGCATCATTCTCGTCATGTCAATACTGCCAAGTCATGCCATGCCCATGTTCAAGAATAGATTCACCGCTCATCATTTGCAGTCAGTACACCCTCCACCATGTCAGTCTATTCTGAGTCAGTCTTACATGTTACTGTACCATCCGATCTACTCCAAACATTTGTTATCGAGTTTCATGTCGTTGATGGGGGATTCATCATGGCCCTCCTTCGACGAGTTCATCCTTGTCGACCTCAACACATCATCCGAGGATTGAATCTAGAAACCAATCGAGTACCTTGGGCCTACATGCCTCAATGGCAGGTTACCTCACTTTCAACATGAGTTTACATCATTGGCTCTGAATTGAAATATTTCATCCAACGTTCGACTTCGACTCATTTATTCACGCTTGATGATATGTACTATGATACCGTGGGAATCATTTACATTAATGGTGATTTCCCTCACGTTTGTTAACAGTATACATCAATGACCGGTAATCAAGTGGTTTCTACCATGTTCAATGTCAAGACATTTGTAATCACATGGATAGATTCGTATCATTGTGGGTTCGACTTGAAGACCCTGGGGAGTCATGTTTTACCCAGGTTGCGATGGAGATTGTTTGAGTCATATTACATGGATCCACTTTTGTATTGGTCGTGGCTGTGTTATCATCTCATCATGGATCTATGCTTGTGTCTAGTAGCCATGATTGTGTTCATTCGATCATTACTACAATGGATCTGCAATGTATTAGTCGGCAGCCATGTTGTGAGTCATACAAGACTGTGTTCTCAGAGTCAGTTGTACTGCAGCGGCATCCTCTGTTCGACAAGTCCTTTCCAATCCTTTTGTCAAAGCATTTCACCTGTCAAGTTCCAACAGTTTCATGCTTTGGGGGGCATTATGTTACACCTAAATCTTGCCACCTTAAGTCTCAGTGTAAACATCCCTGAAGTCTCCATGACTAAGAAACCAAATTGGAAGAGATACTAACCTATTTCCATAGGGTTTACTAAGGTCATCGCAGGTCACCCTTGTGCAACATGTGACGTCGCAGGTCACCCTTATGCATCCTGCAACGATGTCAGTTAAATGGATAAAAGGGCATCTTCGAGGCCTTTCTCGAAGGTGTGTGATATGGATATCTATTTCTAGTCTATAGGAGAGCTAGCATTTGGTTCACTAGCCATTTGGGAGGATCCCTTAGCTCTCTCCCACTATATCTCAACCTACCATATCTTCTTAGTCCTATATAAATGAAGCTCATTCCCATGCCAAAGGGAGGAATTCTATAGTACTTTCATGCTGGTGAAAGTAGCTTAGGAGATCTCTACTCATATCTTGGGAGACCTATACTTCCTTTGGAGGCTTTGGCATTGGCTTGTTGGAGGAGGATTGCGATGTTAAGATTTGGTTGTAATCATCTCTCTACTTTGTACTTTTCTTTTAATATAGTAATATAAACTCTTTCCAACAAATGTTGTTGTGTTAATAACGTTTGTGTAGTTTACTTGCTTAACCGTTTACTTAGATCTGTTACTGTTTAGATATTATTTTACTGCTTGTATTGTTCTGTATGTCTTGATAGGTTTTGCAGTTGAGATATGAATACTGTGGAGCTTGGAGCAACATTAAGGAGAAAGATCTACAAGCTATAGGTAATACATCTAATCACTTAATCTTTAACTAGATCTAGGAAAGCAGTTTCATATTCTGTCCCACTTGTTCTAGATTCACATTGAACTAGGGAGATCACCCCTTAAGTTTTCTTTCGGTAGATTGTCTAGTAACAAACCCTCCTCGGGTAACGAATCCTCCCGAACCACAAAAAATACTGTTACAACAACCCTTTTGCCAATCGAGGAATAGTCACACAAGAACAAGATCCTCGTCCACCAGGCGATAGGTATTTCCAAAATATCTAAACATTGGACATAAACATTCAGACACGAGGAAAGGGTTATGATGGGCCTTCCACCCCTCAAGTGGAAGACGTCTCTATCCCCTTAGGGGTCCCTCTAAAAATACCACGCCTAAGTACTGAACAAATCCCATGGGTTCCAAAAGTTCCACTTCGGTGTACCCCTAATAACCCTCACACGAAAGCTGCCCACAATTATAGTATTGTGGATGACTTGGCTCAGTCCCCTGTAGCTATGTCCACATTATAAGTGCTATAGTCCCGCTCAACACAAAGGAAGGAATTACTCAACCCACTCGGTGCGGTCGACCCATCCGATTCACACCTCATGACCTTTGATGTTGGAAAAGGTGATTTGCGACTACCATCATCAGTCGCATTTCAAGTTTCAGTCACGGTTAAAAACGTCATGATCCATCATTGTATCATTGATGAAGGCACATCTGCTTTTGTGATGCCCATAAAATTCTAGAAATGATTAGGATCCCCTGAGCTGGTCCCCTCATCTATCGCTCTTTGTGCGTATGATGGGAGACCATCCCAACCAAGAGGATTGTACCAAAATTTCCCCATAGAGTTGGGGGGAAAGATGGTTATGATTGATATGAAGTAATCGATGCTAATCTCGACTACAACATACTCTTTGGGCATAGTTACATAGTTACATATACACCATGAAGGAGGGATCCTCCTTAGTCTTCTGTATCATGATGTTTCCCTTAAATGGGAATATAGTTACCCTCAACCAACTTAACTATTATGACCCTAATACCACAAGCAATCCCGACAACGTCCTACCAACTATACTGGGGGGTGATCAACCATATGTTGACATTGCCTCGGTATGTACAAGGAATTCAATTTGCTAGGATCATATTCAGGACCACCACCAAAGATCCCTACATCTACCGATGGACTAATGTGCACAATTTTCACCACTGAAAAATGGAGCCACCGCTTAGGATCATATTCAGGAGCCACCTCCACCTCAGCACCATCATCAACACCACCGTTGAGTCATGGAATTGAAAAAACGCTGAGGCCATCGGTATCACCAATATTTCAAATCCCATTCTTATATCCTCCCACAGGTGTATAAGGGACATCGATTATGGATCAATTAACTCTACCCAGGCTAACTTTGGGAATCCCAGTGTGGTACCTTACACCACCCTTTCCAGAGATGTATTCCAAACCAGTCACCCATTATGAGTTTGTCCCTATGTCGGCTAGTACAGATGCAAGGCCAGTGAAATGAACAATTACGACAACCCAACCTATGACATCTGCAACTACCCTGCAATTGGTTGCCGCTAAAATCGCCAATGGAGGCACCAAACAACCAAAATTGAAAGGTCCCCTATTACCAAACCCTACATCCAATTTGGTAGAAACCGTGAAGCCTAAAGGAGGGGGAACCAACCATTAGGAGTTGAAAGCCTTGGTAATGATCAATACTCCCAATCAAAAGGTCACACTATCGCGTTCTCTTTGCGGGAAGCAAGGCCACGCAATCAATCTATGTCCCACTCTACGGGAGCTACGGAATTTGCTTAACACTCCCATTATAATTACCCAGGCTCCACCAACAGTGAAAGGGGGCACCCCTTCCTCTCCCACATCTAAGTCCAAAACATTGTGTACGAATCAAGCATGCCCCATTTGCACTTAGCATGGGCACTATATGCACCATTTCCCTGAAATCCCTCGATATCGAGAGGCATTGGAAATGGTTCATCTCACTCAAGTAACCATTGACGAACCCCCCTTCTTACACCAAGAAGTAGCATCCATTAATCTGATCACCACATCGTATGCACCATCAATCACGACTCCCATAGAAATTGTGCCAACTGCAGACAACGTGGTAGAGCCTGTAATGTCACAAGACCCATATAAATTTACGACGACACCATCACACAATGGATGCTCATTATGTGGGCACTCTTCACGTATGCTCCCTACTAGCGCTATCACATGCATAATGGATCAAATCAACACCCAAGAAGACCAAGAATGCTTCCATCCCCAGGTACCAAGACCTTGCTGATCTTGTGGATAAACCACCCATTATTCCTTTTAGTGCCCCATTTTGCGTGCTGAACAACAAACTCATCTTGAATTGATGAGAATGCAAGATCAATTACAAACACCTTATGTAACCCCACAAGCGTCACCAACCGAGGAGGTAGTAATGACCTTTCAAGACAGTATTGATGTTGAATCTCCTTTAGTCAGTTTCCTCACTTGCAGTGATTCCTCGTCTTCCGACGAAGACGCAAACCACCTGCAAGAATTCCCAAAAAATTAACAACCAAAACAAGGGGTTTGTACCCCCATAGGCACAAACAAGACACCCAACACCAACCATTTCAATATTCTTATTTTGTGCCAACAACCGTCATTACTTTTGTTTCACATAATTTCGAATTAATAAAGTAAAACAGCTCTCTTCTTCAAATGCAGATGCCCTCACCAATAGACATCTACATTGGTTATGCAGACGGTGCCAGTCGATGGTCCAAACATCTTGCGTCTGCTGCTTGGGTTATATATTCCCCCTCCTAGACACTTCACCACATCGGTGAAGTATGCTTGGGGGCACTAACAAAAAACCAAGTAGAATATGATGCCGTAATAGGTTTGTTAAGCAATGCCCTACACTTGGGCATTCACCATCTACAAGTGCACCCTGACTCCCAACTTGTCATATCACAATTGAATAATGTATTATGTGTCCGCAACTCGCTCATCTTCTGAAAGTTTATGGGCATACGCTTTATAATCTGACAGTTTGAAACCATAACTTTCATACATATACCGAGAAACGACAATGCATTCGCCGAATCCATCACCAATGAGGTATTGAATTGGAACTCAATACATCACCCAGCTACTGCATAACCCTGCATACCAATCATACATAAATATATCTACGTGTCTCACCTAGGACTACACATACATGTATTTCATCATCACAAGTCCTAAAAGTCGATAACACATGCCAAAAACAAATATGCCATATATGCACACTCTTCATGGGTATCATCTTTAGTGTTTTAGTTCCCTATATTATGACATATATGCAATATCCATTGATTCCTCCTTTCTATATTACCCACCTTATACTACATTCTACTAGGATTTGGAATTACTGTGATTGAATTCTAACAAATAATAAGAAGTTGTGGGTACCAAAACCAACACCATAGAGTGACTAGAATGCAACTTCATTAATAGATTAGACTCATGTAGTTTTCATACATAGTGGACAAAACTCAAATTAATGATTTAAGTGGGTTCTCAGGATTTCAAGGCATTGGATTGTTACTATAGTTCCTGGGCCCATCACTTTTTGGCTCTACTGCCGAGGAGATTGTTAAAAACCCCATTAGCATAATCTTCGAAAGATATAAAAATATATGCATTGCATAAGTATTTTTAGTGGGAAAGGTCACACTTTACCTTGATCATACTTCTAAATAGTGTTTTCCATTTTCCTAGAATTCACATTAGGATGCATACATCGTTATAGTGATAAATTAGGTTGTTTTCTTCCAAAAAAACATTATGCATCTAGTGCAGGTAGGAGTTAGTGATCAACACCGGGGGAATGGAAATTGAGGACTCTAGGAAATAATAGAAGCAATTTAAAGAATTCCTCACACAATCTTTAATTAGTGGTCAACAATCCTCACTAGTGATTAGAAAAAGTCAAACGTTATTACTTTGCCTCTAATATGGAAATAGTGATTAAAAAAAGTCAAACCCCATTACTTTGCTTCTAATATGAAAAACTCATTAATTTTGATAGTGTTTAACTTAATTATATATATGTGTGAGAGAAAGAAAGATGTTTCTTCACTTAAAATTAATATTTTAACAAATTTATATGTGTTCTTTTAATATTTATTCAATTTATTATCATACCATGTCTTTTCATTTTAATAACATATTCTGATTTTCTTATTAATCTATTACTGTTTAATTTAGATTTATTTTTATTTTTTTAATTTTTATTTATTTTTATCATTTCATTTCTTTTTATAACCTTATAATATTTTTCTATTTTTCTTATTAATTTATTTTTATTTTTTTGTTTGTTCTCTTCATTACAAGTCCCTCGTTTTCAATTTTTTATGATTCTTTAATTTTCCTTGCTTTTTATACTTTCTTTCTTGTTTTGGGTTTTATTTGTAGTTTAGTTTTAAGTTTGATAATTTTATTAAGTGTCTTTATTTTAATATATATCTTTTTTAATTGTTTGGTTTTTTGGGTTTTTTTAAGAGTTTTTATTTCTTGGTTTGTTTTTTTAGGGTTTGTTGAGTTTTTATTATTTTTCTATTTATTCTCTCTTACATGATCATATTTTCTCTATTTATATTTTCTTATTTATCCTTCTTTACATGATCATATTTTCACTATCTATATTTTCCTTTTTCTGACGATGGATTATACTATATTTTTCTGATGATGGATCATACTATAGTTTGGTCTAAAGAAAAATTCTATGTTTAAAAACTTATGAGATTGATCCAGAAAACAATCTTTAATAATGTTTTGTTAGGATATTCCTATACTCCATCCTAGTCCCACCAGTATTTTTATCATTTACATTTTCAATCATGCATGCACTTTTAGGGTTGGCATGCATCATTTAGGGTTTGCATGCATTCCAGCCATCAGTCCAACACCTAGCCCTCAGTTAGCCAGCCCTCGAGAGCTTCTCTCAGATCAGTTTTAGCCCTCCTAGAGCTTAGTGTGCCCTTCCTCCTTGATTTAAGGAAGCCACTCATCCTTTCTCACCTACCAATCCAGTTTACTTCCGTTAGCCACCAGTCTTTCCTTGATTTGAGGCCAGATTGACTCCTCACTGCTGTTATCACTCCGATTGACCTCCAATGAGACATGACTACGGGCTGGTGCAAGGTAATGATACCCAATTATGACACGTTAGTTGCAATGACATTATGGAAAAACATAAATATTATCATTAAAATCAATTATTAGAGGTACCTACAAAATTTTTTCCGATTAGGTGTAAAAAGATGAAACCTAGAAAAACGGATGACCTTCCAAAATATATAATTTTTATTTATGGAAAAGTGGTATAACCACCCCAAAATGTCATTATTCGAAGATTCGTATGTTATTTTTTTTCTAAAACATAATGCACATGTTTTTGTTGACCTACCTATTTGCTACGTAAATTTTCAATTTACGAGAAAACAAATATGTAGAGGCATAGGAAACATAAAAATCTTGTGCGGGGCTATTTTTCCAAAATTTTAAAAGTTAATTTTACAATTTTTTTAAATTACCGAAGTCAGTGAAGCCCTAAAATGACATGGTCAATTGTTGAGCCACCATATCATGGTCTAAAAATAATCAAAATGCATTTTTTTTTTTTAGGTTGTAGATATTTTTGTGCTCTTATGCAGGTTCTTTTCCATTTTCGAAATAGGTAATCCAATCAAAAGTTATAGGCCAAATAAACGACCTATGTTTTTTACGAATTTGAAATGAGTGCAGTTTAAAATGAATTAAAAATAGAGAACAACAACAGATCTATTAAAAACTTATATATTTGGAATCTGCACACAGAGCTCGACAAGTGTGTGCAATTTTATCTGTAGTGCACTCATGGAGCTTATGCAGAACTAGCTGTGAAAAACAGGAAGTTGCAGCGTTTGATGTGTTCTACCATAAATCATAGATAAATCAGACCGACCCTAAAGGTGCAGTCCAAAGCTAATTCCAAGCCTGCAAGGGCGCCAAAAACTATTTGAATTCATACACGCGTGCGCGCACGCATCCATGGAAGCGCGCACTCGTCCATGGAAGCACGCACGCATGGTTAACAGCGCGCACGCGTGGGTGCATGTGCGTGTTCATTTAATTTCCATTGTCAAGGGGATACATAAAGTTGATGAAGACGTGATGATGAAGAAGATGACGATGATGGAGATGTTGATGAGGAAGGGGGAGATGCCAATGATGATTAAGATGTTGATGAGGAAGGGGGAGATGATAATGATGATGAAGATGTTGATGATGATGATGATGAGATGATGGTGACAATGGTGATGAAGATGATGATGAGATGATGGTGACAATGGTGATAAAGATGATGATGAGATGATGGTGACAATGGTGATAAAGATGATGGTGGTGATGATGGTGATGAGGATGATGATCATGATGGTGATGAAGATGATGATGATGATGATGATGAGATGAGGATGATGATCATGATGGTGATGATGATGATGATGATGATGATGATCTTCACCATCATCATCGACATCTTCATCATCATTGTCATCTCCCCCTTCCTCATCAACATCTTCATCATCGTCATCTTCTTCATCATCACCATCTTCTTCATCAACATCATCATCATCTTCATCACCATCGTCATCATCATCACCATCTTCATCTCCATCATCATCATCTTCTTCATCCTCATCACCATCACCATCATCATCATCTTCATCATCATCATCATCATCATCATCATCATCATCATCGTCATCATCAACACCATCATCAACACCATCATCATCATCATCACCACCCTCTTCTTCCTCATCATCATCAACATCTAGGTCATCATCTTGATCGTTAACGTCAGATCAACATCATCATTATTATCTTCATCATCACCATTGATGTTGATGATGATGATGTTGATGATGAGTGCGATGACCATAAACATCATCATCATCTTCATCATCGTACTCATATTCATCATCATCCACCACCACCACCATCATCATCATTGTCATCTTTGTCATCACCCTCTTCCTCATCAACAACATCTTCGTCATCATCATCATCATCATCATCATCATCCCGATAGGAAGATGATGACGAAGATGTCAATGATGAAGATGATGACAAAGGTGGCGATGATGAGTATGATGAGGATGATGAAGATGATGAGGATGATGAGGATGATGAAGATGACGATTATGATGATGAAGACAATGATGATCGTGACCATGATCATATGATGATGATGATGATGGTGAGGATGACGAAGATGGCGATGATGATGACTAATGAAGATGATGATGACGAATATGATGATTTTGATGGTCATGATGATGATGATGATCATATTCGTCGTACTCGTATTCATCATCATCCACCACCACCACCATCATCATCATCATCATCATATCATCATCATCTTCATCATCCTCATCATCATCCGTGTCCTCACAATGACGATGATGATGATCATGATGAGGAAGTTGATGATGATGATCATGTTGTTGATGATGATGAAGATGATGATTATGTGCTGCATATTCCTCCTCATCTTCATCATCATCATCATCTCCAAATTAGTCATCATCATCATCGTACTCATCATCATCATCATCATCATCATCTTCGTCGACGACGATGATACAAAGATGTCAATGATGATGATGATTATGATATGAAGATGTCAATGATGATGATGATGATACAAAGATGATGACAAAGATGTCGATGATGATGATGATTATGAGGAAGATGGCGATGACGAGTATGATGACGAAGATGAAGATGACTAAATTATGATGACGAAGACATTGATGATTGTGACCATGATCATATGACGACGATGATGATGATGAGGACAATGATGATGATGATGATGATGGTGATGATGATGACTAATGACGATGATGATGACGAATATGATGATTTTGATGATGATAATATTCGTCATCATCATCATCATCTCCATCATCGTACTCATATTCATCATCATCCACCATCGTCATCATCATCACCATCACCATCATCATCGTCATCATCATCATCATCATCATCATCATCATCCTTGTCCTCACAATGATGATGATGACGGTGATGATGAAGTTGATGATCATGATCATGGTGTTGATGATGATGAAGATGATGATGAAGATGATCATGATGATGAGGATGATGTGCTGCATATTCATCATCATCTTCATCATCAACATCATCATCATCTCCATTAGTCACCATCACCATCTTCATCGTCATTGTCATCATCATCATCATCATCATCATCCCCGTCCCCACAATGATGATGATGATGAAGATGGTGATGATGATGACTAATGAAGATGAGTATGACAACGAATATGATGTTTTTGCTACTGATGATGATGATCATATTCGTCATCAACATCATCATATTCATCATCGTACTCATAATCATCATCATCCATCGTCATCATCATCATCATCATCATCATCATATCATCATCATCTTCATCATCCTCATCATCATCCGCGTCCTCACAATGATGATGATGATGATGATGACAAGGAAGTTGATGATGAGGAAGATGATGATGATGATGTGCTGCATATTCCTCATCATCTTCACCATCAACATCATCATCGTCATAATCATATCCAAATTAGTCATCATCATCGTCGTACTCATATTCATCATCATCATCATCATCATCACCATCATCATCATCATCTTCGTTGATGATGGTGATATGAAGATGTCAATGATGATGATGACTATGATACGAAGATGTCAGTGATGATGATGATGATACGAAGATGATGACGAAGATGTCAATGATGATGATGATTAGGAGGAAGATGGCAATGACGAGTATGATGATGAAGATGAAGACGACTAAAGACAGTGATGATGAAGATAGTGATGATTGTGACCATGATCATATGACGACGATGGTGATGATGATGACTAGTGAAGATGATGATGACGAGTATGATGATTTTGATGATGATCATATTGTTGATGATGATGATCATGTTGTTGATGATGATGAAGATGATGATGATGTGATGCATATTCCTCATCATCTTCATCATCATCATCTCGAAATTAGTCATCATCATCATCGTACTCATATTCATCATCATCCACCATCGTCATCATTGTCATCATCATCATCATCATCTTCGTCGACGATGATGATATGAAGATGTCAGTGATGATGATGATTATGATACTAAGATGTCAATGATGATGATGATGATACGAAGATGATGACGAAGATGTCAATGATGATGATGATTAGGGGGAAGATGGCGATGACGAATATGAATATGACTAAAGACAGTGATGATCGTGACCATGATCATATGATGACGATGGTGATGATGATGACTAGTGAAGATGACGATGATGAATATGATGATTTTGATGATGATCATATTCATCATCATCATCATCTTCTTCTTCATCATCGTACTCATATTCATCATCATCCACCACCGTCGTCATCATCACCATCATCACCATCATCATCACCATCATCTTCATCATCATCCGCATCCTCACAATGATGATGATGACGTTGATGATGAGGAGGAAGTTGATGATGATGAAGATGATGATGAGGATGATGTGCTGCATATTCATCATCATCTTCATTAGTCATCATCACCATCTTCATCATCATGTCATCATCATCATCATCATCATCATCATCCTCGTCCCCACAATGATGATGATGATGAAGATGGTGATGATGATGACTAATGAAGATGAGTATGATGACGAATATGATGTTTTTGCTAATGATGATGATGATCATATTCATCATCAACATCATCATCTTCATCATCGTACTCATATTCATCATCATCCATCGTCATCATCATCATATCATCATCATCTTCATCATCCCCATCATCATCCGCGTCCTCACAATGATGATGATGATGATGATGACGATCATGGTGTTGATAATGAGGAAGATGATGATGATGTGCTACATATTCCTCATCATCTTCACCATCATCGTCATCATCATCATCATGATCATCATACTCATATTCATCATCATCATCATCATCATCATCTTCGTCAACGATGGTGATACGAAGATGTCAATGATGATGATGATTATGATACGAAGATGTCAATGATGATGATGATGATACAAAGATGATGACGAAGATGTCAATGATGATGATGATTAGGAGGAAGATGGCGATGATGAGTATGATGAGGAAGATGAACATGGCTAAAGATAGTGATGATCGTGACCATGATCATATGACGACGATGGTGATGATGATGACGAGTATGATGATTTTGATGATGATCATATTGTTGATGATGATGATCATGTTGTTGATGATCATCATGTTGTTGATGATTATGAAGATGATGATGATGTGCTGCATATTCCTCATCATCTTCATCATCATCATCATCATCATCATCTTGAAATTAGTCATCATCATCATCGTACTCATATTCATCATCATCCACCACCATCATCATCATCATCATCTTCATCGACGATGATGATATGAAGATGTCAATGATGATGATGATTATGATACGGAGATGTCAATGATGATGATGATGATGATATGAAGATGTCAATGATGATGATGATGATGCGAAGATGATGACGAATATGTCAATGATGACGATGATTAGGGGGAAGATGAAGATGACTAATTTCGAGATGATGATGATGATGATGATGATGATGAAGATGATGAGGAATATGCAGCACATCATCATCATCTTCATCATCATCAACAACATGATCATCATCAACAACATGATCATCATCATCAACATTATGATCATCATCAAAATCATCATACTTGTCATCATCATCTTCACTAGTCATCATCATCACCATCGTCGTCATATGATCATGGTCATGATCATCACTGTCTTTAGTCATCTTCAACTTCATCATCATACTCGTCATTGCCATCTTCCTCCTAATCATCATCATCATTGACATCTTCGTCATCATCTTCGTATCATCATCATCATCTTCGTATCATCATCATCATCATTGACATCTTCGTATCATAATTATCATCATCATTGACATCTTCGTATCACCATCATCAACGAAGATGATGATGATGAATATGAGTACGATGATGATGATGACTATTTTGGAGATGATGATGATGATGATGATGACGATGATGATGATGGTGAAGATGATGAGGAATATGCAGCACATCTTCATCATCTTCCTCATCATCAACACCATGATCATCATCATCAACTTCCTCGTCGTCATCATCATCATCATCATTGTGAGGACGCGGATGATGATGAGGATGATGAAGAAGATGATGATGATGATGATGATGATCGATGATGATGAATATGAGTACGATGATGAATATGATGATTTTGATGATGAATATGATCATCATCATCATCAACAAAAACACATATTTTTCGTCATACTCATCTTCATTAGTCATCATCATCACCATCTTCATCATCATCATCATTGTGGGGATGGGGATGATGATGATGATGGTGATGATGATGACTAATGAATATGATGATGACAAATATGATGATTTTGATTATGATCATATTCATCATCATCATCATCATCTCCATCATCGTACTCATATTCATCATCATCCACCATCGTCATCATCATCTCCATCACCATCATCATCGTCATCATCATCATCCTTGTCCTCACAATGATGATGATGGTGATGATGAATTTGATGATCATGATCATGGTGTTGAGGATGATGAAGATGATGATGAAGATGATCATGATGATGATGATGAGGATGATGATGAAGATGTGTTAAATTTTGAGCATTAATTCACAATACTCTAGGATCTTTACTGAGAGAATAACATATACAGTATATCAATGCATGACAATCACAATAAGCATGACAAGCATCACAAGAATCAAAAGCATGAGTACAAGAGACACAGAGTTTTCGTGGGGAAAACCCTAAGGTGAAAAACCCCACAACTTCCTCAGAGATAGAGAGAGTAATGGCTCAACCAAAGTACAACCAAAATACACTAAGATAGTCTCCTAGTAGCAGATGATCCTCCTCCTCACTAGCGCGCCACTTTCTGAGTGAGAGTGAGATACTTTTCCAAGTGATGTAAATAGAGATCACCTGATCTCTATTTATACTAATCTGTTTTCCCAGTGACCTTATGGGGTTGACTTGTCTAGCTAGGTACATCCACATTATAATATATATTTCAGGGCCGAACCCACACATGGTGGTCTAATAACCCATCGGCAAGTACACACACTTGCGACACTTTTCAATCCACATGATGACACTTCCTTATAGATGAATAACACATCTCTATTAAGGGTACAATAAATATATATATACTACATAGATGAAATACATTCTAAAGTTACATATACATCAACAAGATGATCATGATGATGAGGATGATGTGCTGCATATTTGTCATCATCTTCATCATCAAAATCATCATCATCTCCATTAGTCATCATCAACATCTTCATCATCATTGTCATCATCATCATCATCATCATCATTCCCGTCCCCACAATGATGATGATGATGATGATGAAGATGGTGATGATGATGACTAATGAAGATGAGTATGATGATGAATATAATGTTTTTGCTGATGATGATCATCATCATATTCATCATCAACATCATCATATTCATCATCATACTCGTATTCATCATCAACCATCATCATCATCATCATCATCATCATATCATTATCATAGTGATCATGTTGTTGATGATGATGATGTGCTGCATATTCCTCATCATCTTCATTATCATCATCATCATCATCATCTCGAAATTAGTCATCATCATCATCGTACTCATATTCATCATCATCCACCATCATCGTCGTCATCATCATCTTCGTCGACGATGATGATACGAAGATGTCAATGATGATGATGATGATGATACGGAGATGTCAATGATGATGATGATGATGATATGAAGATGTCAATGATGATGATGATGATACGAAGATGATGACAAAGATGTCAATGATGATGATGATTAGGGGGAAGATGGCGATGACAAAGATGAAGATGACTAATTTCGAGATGATGATGATGATGATGATGATGATGATGAGGAATATGCAGCACATCATCATCATCTTCATCATCATCTCCATCATCATGTTGTTGATGATGATGATGTCAATGATGATGAGGATGATGTGTTGCATATTCATCATCATCTTCATCATCAACATCATCATCATCTCCATTAGTCATCATCACCATCTTCATCTCCATTAGTCATCATCACCATCTTCATCGTCATTGTCATCATCATCATCATCATCATCATCATCCCCATCCCCACAATCATGATGGTGATGATGATGACTAATGAAGATGAGTATGACGACGAATATGATGTTTTTGCCGCTGATGATGATGATCATATTCATCATCAACATCATCATATTCATCATCATCCATCATCATCATCATCATCATCATCATCATCTTGAAATTAGTCATCATCATCATCGTACTCATATTCATCATCATCCACCACCATCATCATCATCATCATCATCTTCATCGACGATGATGATACGAAGATGTCAATGATGATGATGATTATGATACGGAGATGTCAATGATGATGATGATGGTCATATGAAGATGTCAATGATCATGATGATGACAAAGATGTCAATGATGATGATGATTAGGGGGAAGATGGCGATGACGAAGATGAAGATGACTAATTTCGAGATGATGATGATGATGATGAAGATGATGAGGAATATGCAGCACATCATCATCATCTTCATCATCATCAACAACATGATCATCATCAACAACATGATCATCATCAGGGTATTTTTTAAGGATTATAGAAGTATACTTAAGTATAGTATTCTAGGCGATTATTTTGGATTGAAAAAAACAAAAATATAGATTGGTAGGCGAATATGAAATATGAAACATACAATTTACTACTAAAACTTGTAATTTTGGGCAAATATTATGATAAAAAACATATTTAATGTAAATATCGACGATATTAGAGCCTAAAAATGACCAAATAGTGAATTTACTTTTTGAAAAACGGTCCAAAAAATAGCCAATTGGCGAAATTTCACCCCTAAAAATTTCCCTGATCATCATCATCAACAATATGATCATCATCAAAATCATCATACTCGTCATCATCATCACCATCCTTGTCATCATACTCATCATTGCCATATTCCTCCTAATCATCATCATCATTGACATCTTCGTCATCATCTTCGTATCATCATCATCATCATCATCATTGACATCTTCGTATCATAATCATCATCATCATTGACATCTTCATATCACCATCATCAACGAAGATGATGATGATGATGATGATGAATATGAGTACGATGATGATCATGATGACTAATTTGGAGATGATGATGATGATGATGACGATTATGATGATGGTGAAGATGATGAGGAATATGCAGCACAACATCATCATCTTCCTCATCATCAACACCATGATCGTCATCATCATCATTGTGAGGACACAGATGATGATGAGGACGATGAAGATGATGATGATATGATGAAGATAATGATGATGATGACGATGGATGATGATGAATACGAGTACGATGATGAATATGATGATGTTGACGACGAATATGATCATCATCATCATCAGCAAAAACATCATATTCGTCGTCATACTCATCTTCATTAGTCATCATCATCATCATTGTGGGGACGAGGATGATGATGATGATGGTGATGATGATGACTAATGAAGATGATGATGACGAATATGATGAATTTTATGATGATCATATTCTTCATCATCATCATCATCTCCATCATCGTACTCATATTCATCATCATCCACCATCGTCATCATCATCACCATCACCATCATCATCGTCATCATCATCATCAACATCATCATCATCCTTGTCCTCACAATGATGATGATGATGGTGATGATGAAGTTGATGATCATGATCCTGGTGTTGATGATGATGAGGATGATGTGTTGCATATTCATCATCATCTTCATCATCAACATCATCATCATATCCATTAGTCATCATCACCATCTTCATCGTCATTGTCATCATCATCATCATCTCCATTAGTCATCATCACCATCTTCATCGTCATTGTCATCATCATCATCATCATCATCATCCCCGTCCCCATAATGATGATGATGATGAAGATGGTGATGATGATGACTAATGAAGATGAGTATGACGACGAATATGATGTTTTTGCTGCTGATGATGATCATCATATTTGTCATTAACATCATCATATTCATCATCGTACTCATATTCATCATCATCCATCGTAATCATCATCATCATCATCATCATCATCATCTTCATCATCCTCATCATCATCCGCGTCCTCACAATGATGATGATGATGATGATGACAATCATGGTGTTGATGATGAGGAAGATGATGATGATGTGATGCATATTCCTCATCATCTTCACCATCATCATCATCATCATCATTATCATCATCATCTCCAAATTAGTCATCATCATCATCGTACTTATATTCATCATCATCATCATCATCTTCGTTGATGATGGTGATACGAAGATGTCAATGATGATGATGATTATGATACGAAGATGTCAATGATGATGATGATGATACGAAGATGATGATGAAGATGTCAATGATGATGATGATTAGGAGGAAGATGGCAATGACGAGTATGATGACGAAGATGAAGATGACTAAAGACAGTGATGATTGTGACCATGATCATATGACGATGATGATGACTAGTGAAGATGATGATGATGAGTATGATGATTTTGATGATGATTTTGATGATGATCATATTGTTGATGATGATGATCATGTTGTTGATGATGATCATGTTGTTGTTGATGATGATGTGCTACATATTCCTCATCATCTTCATCATCATCATCATCATAATCATCATCTCGAAATTAGTCATCATCATCATCGTACTCATATTCATCATCATCCACCATCATCATCATCATCATCATCATCATCTTCGTCGACGATGATGATATGAAGATGTCAGTGATGATGATGATTATGATACGAAGATGTCAATGATGATGATGATGATACGAATATGATGATGAAGATGTCTATGACGATGATGATTAGGTGGAAGATGGCGATGACGAATATGAAGATGACTAAAGACAGTGATGATCATGACCATGATCATATGATGACGATGGTGATGATGATGACTAGTGAAGATGATGATGACGAATATGATGATTTTGATGATGATCACATTCGTCATCATCATCATCATCTTCTTCATCATCGTACTCATATTCATCATAATCCACCATCATCATCATCATCACCATCATCGCCATCATCATCATCATCATCACCATCATCCTCATCATCATCCGCATCCTCACAATGATGATGATGACGATGATGATGATGAGGAAGTTGATGATGACGATCATGGTGTTGATGATGATGAAGATGATGATGAGGATGATGTGCTGCATATTCGTCATCATCTTCATCATCAACATCATCATCATCTCCATTAGTAATCATCACCATCTTCATCGTCATTGTCATCATCATCATCATCCTTGTCCCCACAATGATGATGATGATGACTAATGAATATGAGTATGACGACGATATGATGCTTTTGCTGATGATGATCATCATCATATTCATCATCAACATCATCATCTTCATCATCGTACTCTTATTCATCATCATCCATCGTCATCATGATCATGATCATGATCATCATATCATCATCATCTTCATCATCCTCATCATCATCCGCGTCCTCATAATGATGATGATGACGATCATGGTGTTGATGATGAGGAAGATGATGATGATGTGCTGCATATTCCTCATCATCTTCACCATCATCATCATCGTCGTCATCATCATCATCATCATCTCCAAATTAGTCATTATCATCATCGTACTCATATTCATCATCATCATCATCTTCGTCGATGATGGTGATACAAATATGTCAATGATGATGATTATTATGATACGAAGATGTCAATGATGATGATGATTAGGAGGAAGATGGCAATGACGAGTATGATGACGAAGACAGTGATGATTGTGACCATGATCATATGACAACGATGGTGATGATGATGACGAGTATGATGATTTTGATGATGATCATACTGTTGATGATGATGATCATGTTGTTGATGATGATGAAGATGATGATGATGTGCTACATATTCCTCATCATCTTCATCATCATCATCATCATCATCTCGAAATTAGTCATCATCATCATCGTACTCATATTCATCATTATCCACCACCATCATCATCATCACCATCATCATCTTCGTCGACGATGATGATACGAAGATGTCAATGATGATGATGATTATGATACGGATATGTCAATGATGATGATGATGATGATATGAAGATGTCAATGATGATGATGATGATACGAAGATGATGACGAAGATGTCAATGATGATGATGATTAGGGGGAAGATGGCGATGATGAAGATGAAGATGACTAAAGACAATGATGATGAAGACAGTGATGATCATGACCATGATCATATGATGACGATGGTGATGATGGTGATGATGATGACTAGTGAAGATGATGATGACGAATATGATGATTTTGATGATGATCATATTCATCATCATCATCATCATCATCTTCTTCATCATCGTACTCATATTAATCATCATCCACCATCGTCCTCATCATCACCATCATCATCCTCGTCCTCACAATGATGATGATGATGATGATGACTATGAAGATGGTGATGATGACCATGTTGTGGATGATGATGAAGATGATGATGAAGAAGATAATGATGAAGATGATGAGGATGATGAGGATTGTTGGCTTAAACTGACCCAGAGGTTTTCAATTAGACCCAGGTTCTTTGCAGTTCTCCCTTTGACCAACAAAACCCCTTCACACCGGCCCTTTCGGCAACAACCTGTGAGCAGGTTGAGGTCTCACCCGGGGTGTATCTTTATGGGGTACTGCAGAATCAGGTTTCCACAGTAAATGATGAGTTGTTTATAAGAAGAAGCTGTGCAGCGCAGGACAGAAGGATGGCGTTGCGGGCAGAGTGATGCAGTACGTAGCAGGATCTATGCTACGAGCAGTACTACACAGTGCAGGAAACACTGCGGGCCACACCAAGGGTTTCGTACTGCTGTGAATCTTCTACTGGGACTACGAATCACTCACAATTATCCTCTATTTGGAAAATCTCGAAAACGTTAAGGCACTGAAATGAATATCACTCATCCATTCATTCAAGCACTTACTGGTTATCTTTCTGGCGTTCATTCTAGAACTTGGATTATTACAATGTGAACCGAAATGATAACATGATTAACTGTGTTGCATTCCTTCACTGTTCTTAAGAAAGTATTTAAACTTAAATGACTGATTCACGACCTTAACATAGAATTGAAAGGTTCGCCATTCATCTGCTTCCGCGGAACCTAGCATATCATTCCCAAACTTCTCCTATTGGTAAACGCATATCAAAGTTCTCATATTACAACATGCAAGGAAACATTCAAGCATTCATTCTATAGAAAATATAGACAGTCATTCATTCATAAACATCGTCTCATAACACAGGATTTAACATGGTCCACTTCCCCGGATGGAAAGCTACGTCCACAAGAACGGTTGGTAATATATTTCTTTCAAAAGGGATGGGGAAACTGTTCTTAGTCTGTGCACTCAGCTGCAAACTCTTCTTTCTCTTAGCTAGGTCTCTGCGCACACAGCTGCAGAGCCTTTACAATATTCTCAGCTCGAAGAGATTCTTCAATACAAAAAGGTTATCTCCTTAAGTTCTCAGCAACAACAAAAGAATAACAATAGTACAGAAAGAGAACAACCCACAAAGCGAACAACACAGAGAACCCCCATCCCATACAAAATGTCTTCTTAAATAGATCATGCCCGAAGGTCATGTCTGTACAATGCCGAAGACCTAAAACCCAAAACCCTAAGGGTTTCCAAAACTGCACCAATTTTTCAAACCGGCTTGCTGGCTCCTGGTAGCATCTGCTTGATCATGGCAGATCTCGACGTCCTCATTCTATCGCTATCGGCCTTCCTGTCACACGTGTCCCTGCAAGCTACTTCTGCCGAACCATTTCTCTCTAACGGTTTTACCTTCTAAGCATGCCAAATGTCGCTTTCCTTAACAACCCACGCATGGCCGCCTTCCTGTTTTTCTTACGTCCATCGATCGACAATCCTAAAATATCTTTCCAAAAATGGCTGCTACCAGTCAAGCCGGTAGCTACACTTGATACTTGTCCAGCACACCGCTTTGCTGGCTCCACGTGGCCTCCTAACTCCGCAGCACTGCTTCTGTGCAGTACTGGTCTTCGCATCACGACCAAAACTTCGATGTTGCGCACAACTCTGCAGTCTCGTCAAAAGTTCGATGTTGCGAGCAACTTCGCAGCATCCTTAATACTTAGCCAAAATTGTGTTTCTGAGTTGCGCTCAGCTCAGCTTTTCCTGCTTGCCTCAAAAAGGTGCTTCCAAAACTTTAACTCAACCTAGGCCCAACAAGGATGATGTGTTGCATATTCATCATGATCATCATCATCAACATCATCATCATCATCATCATCAACATTAGTCATCATCACCGTGTTCATCATCATCATCATCATCCACCTAGAAGCATTATTCTTGATGTAATACATATGTTTATAATTCAAAATTAAATTAATGTTTTGAAATTAAAATACATATTTGTAAATATACCCCTGAACCCCTAAACACCTAGAAGCACTTAAATGCACATAGGGAATATGGGTTAGAAGAGGTCCTAAAGGATTTTATGGGGGAGGGCCTCTTTATGGGGAGGGGCTCTAGGAATAACCCGACACATTTATATGTCTTGGCTAATAAATGCATTGAATGTTGCCCACCAAACAATACAACGTTCAGAATGGATGCCCATGCGCTAGATGCGCGTGCACGTCCCTGTTGAAGATAAAATTAAGAAAATCACCCACGTTCTTTCTCCTGCAAGTTTTTCCTCGTTTTCGCGTTCTCTTCGTTGGTTTCATGCACAGTCTGACAAGCATTTAAATGGTAGATTGAATTCATACACCATTTGGTGCTTCCTTGACCATTTGGATAGAATACACAACATTTTGGGCTCTATTTTGGCTCCTTGGATTGAATACACATCTCTTGGGCACTATTTGGATCAATCGAGTGAATACACAATAGTTGGACTCTATTTGGCACCTTGGATTGAATTCTCATGCTACTTGGACACACATGAAGTCTTCTTACATATAGTGGACACATCAAAAGAGCATTTGACATTTGAGGCAAAGGGAAATCATAATCCTTGAGGCATGGTGATAATTTTATCTTGTTAAATGTAGTTTAGTCTTCATTCATTTGTTTGAATGGCATCTATTTTGGTTTTTCCTCATGAATTGTATGATAGATCTATTTTAGTTTTCTTAATCTTCAACATAGACAATAAAAACATCTTACCAAAAAAAACTACAAAATGCACTAAGCAATGCTTTCAACCTTTCATGAAGATAATAAAAAAAAATTATTTGCATCACCACCAATAACATTTCATAATCACATTCTTCCATCTAGTAGACAAACATTTGTTGAATTCCTCATGGTTTCACTACAACAACTCACACAAACACCTAGAGAATTGAAAACTCTTAGTCTTTTGGGGCTATTTTCCCTCATAGGGAAGTTGCTCCTACTAACATCCCATACCACCATTCAATACCATCCAATACCATCCTACCAAGTTCCTAGAGGTGTCGTTGCAGTTATATGTAGGGCATTCCCAATAGTTTTAATATTATATGAAAACATTCTCACTAGATGTTGTTGTACATAATCAATTGGTACATCGAGCTTTAATAATCATGTGCACATCGAGTTTTAATATCTTATTTGTTGTTCATTCTTGCAGGGGTGATATTTTTGTTTTTTTTTAAACGCATTGAATATGGGAAACAAATATAATAATAAAAGAAAGTCTAGAAGGATGGTGCTACCCCTTGAAAAGGCCCATGAGATAAGAGAAAATGCCAGGTTGTACATGCAAAACCATAGAAATCAAAATGTTAGTGCCTTAGATCCATCAACAAGCAATGACAAAGTGGTTGAAGCCAGTCAAATATTGCCTGATGTCGAGTATGAAGGGATGGACATTGAACAAGTTCTTAATTGGCAACCCCCCCAAGAAGAGCACACACATGCAAAACACACTCCCTTTTAGGATCAAGTTGTGAACGAAGGGC
Organism: Larix kaempferi; assembly: GCA_027924585.1. Taxonomy (NCBI): domain Eukaryota; kingdom Viridiplantae; phylum Streptophyta; class Pinopsida; order Pinales; family Pinaceae; genus Larix; species Larix kaempferi. Next base: position 2,042,582 of record BSBM01000546.1, read on the forward strand.
CACAACAAGCCATTGACGGGACTCATACTTCCTTGCCGACTCCCTTGCCTTGACTATCAAGCGGATGACGAAGAACTCCTAGACGTATTCATGTGGATGAAATTTCATTTTCAGGACTTGAAGGTAAGATGCCCAAACGCACTATTGATTTCCATTGTAGCAAGATAACGAAAGAATTTTTTTGAATCCAAAACCGATGCAGCAAAATGTCAATTGTTTCTTGCTTTGTTAAAATCACATTGTCTAGCGGATGTTAGGAGAATTTTGACCATAAAGGTAGTTAGAAGTTTAGATGTCAACAATCATGTTGTTATAAATCTACAATCTGCATTTAATTTGATTGCAAAAACTTCTCGTACAAAAGATTTTAATGCGGCCCGTCGTGTACTGTCGGAATCGATTGTAGACAAATCCACAAGGAAACATCGCATACTATCACACACATATAAAATCTTTAAAGTAGACAGAAAGACTCTTCAAAAGTATTTTTCCATTAGAGAAAAACTTGAGACCCCATGCCAAAAAGATTGTTGGGCCTTTGTTGGTAGGTTACCTCGTTCAGACATGAAGCTCATTGATGCTGTTAAAGAACTAGTGTAGAAGTTTTGGCATGATAACACTAGACCGTCATCGAATCAAAGAGATGTTTTAAAGTTGAGAAAAGGTGTTAGGGGGGGTAAACCCCATGTCCAGCACTTCCTTGACACGACACAAACAAAACTCTATGAGAGGTTCAAGAATGAGCACACACAATTGAACTTGGGCCAAAGGTCCTTTGAAAAATGCAAACCCTGGTATGTTAAAATTTGCAATGATCACAATACATGTTGTTGTAGATACCATGTAGAATTTGAGTACTTTTATGATACATATATAAATATATTTTGTGATTTGCATACTAAGATTACGCAGGATTGCCCATCGTTACAACCACTGAATGCATCCAGAGAATTTACACTTAGCATAATGTGTCCAAGACTTGAAGGACAAAAATATTATGAAAGATCATGTTTATATGGGACGTGTTTCATTTGTAGTGGATTTTCATTATTGAGCCCCTGCATCCACGCAACTGCAGAGAACGCATTTGGGACGATGTCAATAGAAATGCAGAACTTCCAGTACATAACATATCAAGTAGATAGTTCGAAGGAAAGCAAAAAAAATGCATTGGTGAAGTCACGGGTAATCTAAGTTTGCATACTTTCATACTGTACATGTTGAATTTGTACATATATATTCACATTGAAAATATCACGTTGTATTAATGCCCTGGGTTTTGTGGCACTAGGTACAAATTTGCAATTTCATGAAGGAATTCTACCAAAAGACCGAGCAGTATGTACAGCATGTCCATGTAGCACGATGGCAGGATGAACAATATAGAAAGTGTAGGGACACCTTCCCCAATGGCACAATATTGTCGATTGTGGAATTTGCTGAAAACTACACCCTGTAGCCACAGAATGAGATTCAAAGTCAATAATGCCATTCAGACCAAGTTAGCATAATGGTCCATATCATGTATAGGCATGCACCAGAGAGCAGCAACGACAGGAGGATAATATTGAAAGAGACCAACTTCTACATCAGTGACGACAGGTGCCATGACCTGCATTACGTGCAACATTGCTTCAAAATTTTCTATGATCAGTTGAAGGAGAGAGGTATACAGATGGATCAACATTGGATATGGTCAGATGGTTGTGCAGGCTAGTTCAAAAATGCACGTGTATTCCAGTGGTTGAGTATTTTGCACAAGACTTGTGATGTGTTGCATGTGTGGAACTATTTTGAGACCGGTCATGGAAAGGGAGAGCACGATGGTGCTGGGGCATGACTCAAAACTGCCCTATGAAGGGAAGAGATGAGGTGCACGAGAAACCCTCATATTCGGGATACAGAAACCATAGTTCATTGGTGCTCTGCAAAAATGTCAGATCGAACCACGGAGCAACACATACCAACAGGTAGAGGACATGTTGTCAGAAATTTCTACCATGTAGTTGATATAGACCGATCATATTCTTATAGTTGCAGTACTGTGCAAGGAACTCGTGGATTTCATTCGGTTCGAAGCTCAAACAACCCCTTATTTGAAATATGGACGCGAAAACTTGCTTGCTTTTGTGGGCCTTGTAGTAGTTGTGAATGGGATGAATGCGAATCAATGGATTGGGTTGATGAATGGGATCATGTATCACTTGCAGTGGACCCACGTGCAGTTGTTGAAACAATCCAGTTAGAGGAAGGCCAATCCTCTATTTCGAATGAATATGATCATATATCTAATCTAGTACAGCCAGGTAAACATTTCTGCATGCATATCCCGGTTCCCTCCTTGTTTATATGTAATTATCTAAGTTATCAAGCCACTACTTGTTGGAATATGACCATAAAATGCATCTTTGCAGGACACATCTATGCAGTTGTCGCCCTGACAGACAGTGCAATTGGGACGAATTATTCGTTGGCACGATGCATCCAGGGGAAGCAAACCCTCCTCACATCATTAACGGATAGTGAAGGCATTACCTTTCCCACTGGCTCGATGGTTGTTCAGGGGGAATATCTTACAATGGATGGAAAGGGACCAAAGAGCAATGGCTACACATACACAGATTATAGACCAGGGTCGCGGGTGTATCACTTTACGCACTTGATCGTTGGTACAAACATCCAACTACAGACAATGTCAACGAAGTCATCAAACAAGGTGCGCTACTTACTACCTCATGCAAAGCACGAGAGGTTGTTTGAGACAATAAAAAATCGAGAGGATCCAGAAGGCCTAATTGATTGAGGTACATAGTATAGTAATGATGTGATTGTTTATTCATGCATGTCCAAAGTTATTCATGTTAGATAGTTTATTTGATATCACTATCTTATATCGTTTATTTGATGTTTCAGTTCTGATTAAGTTATGATTTATAGCCATGTTATTGTTTATTCATGCATGATCAATGTTATTCATGTTAGATAGGAATTTGATATCGTTATCTTATAAGGTTTATTTGATGTACATGAGTTATGATTAAGTTATGATTTATGTGAATATGTATGTGGTTCATGTGATGCAACAACTTCCATATTGTCTTTGGCTACTTCATCATCTCCTTGAGCAAATTTGATGGTAGTACAATGATGAAATTTGATGAAATTCCATCCATTAATTTACCCTCCATTTTTATAGGAAAAAGTATATTCAATAAATTCCAACATTGTCAAGTCAACCTACGATTTTGTTTTGGTAGAACAATGATTTTTTTGCTCAAGATTTTGGTTCTATCTACAATGACTAACTCCCAATAGTTTCCATCTTTTTTCCCTTTCACTCTTATTATTTTTACCCTCTCTTTTTCATAAACATTGTGCACTTTTGGACTTGTATCATTTTACACATTTTCAAATTATTTATTCACATCTCCTAGGTTCCTTGAAAATATCACTTCACATAGGCTTTCCCTATTTCACATTCCCCATTATGTTGTGTTCAACATAATTACAAATGTATAGGGAAAAAGGAAAATTATGGCATTTATGATATAACACCATTAATCTTTAAAATATGATGTAGCTAGAATACTTAGTGAAGGAACATAAGTGAATATGCCGTAAGAACTTTCATAAAATGATGTCAATGATCCCTCTAGTCCTTTAACCTTATTTCCTCACTTGGATAAATCATTTGTACCTCTATTGAATTTCATTTTCCCTTAAATATTCAGTAACCTTTTTCTTGCAATATTCAACACATTTTCAAAGAGGTAGTTTTGTTTGCTTGAGTTCCTTTAAAATATCACTTTGCATTACCTTATCCCACTACACTTCCCTCCATCTATGTTTTGTATTACTCTTGATGTCAACAAGGATGTCACTATGAAACAACAAACAACCCAAGAAATGAAACAATCCTTTATCATTTAGTGAACTAGGTCTGGTAACAATCGGGAATCCCACAGTGTGCTTGATTCTCAGTAGTTCCAAAATTATGTTTAATGTTTTGAGAAGTAGTAATTTCGCTAGGAGAGTATATTATGCTTTATACTTGTAGGATAGATAGGTATAGAAATAAAATCTTGAAACCAACAACAACAAGGTGACATCGGGACAATTTTGCAAAGTTGACCCCCGTGTGCAAAAATTGCACACTCCCTCACTGAGAAAAACCCTAGTTTCCAAGATGGACCTACAAGGTGACACCTGGGCCACGGGACCAGAGGGGAGGGGCACCCTAGCACTATCCCGATGTCCTAAATCCAACGGAGCTAACGGTTTGTCGATTGGAGCCACGGTCTTCATTCTATGGCTCGTTTCGTCTCGCATCCAATAGGCCTTCAGGGACACCCGCTAGATACCCACCGGGGCATAGAGATCCAACCGTGCAGCAAAACCTGGTTCCAGGGAGTCCTACAAGTGTGTCTAGAGAGGTTCTGGTTGGGAATGCTAACCACAAGTTCCCGAGGGAGGATTTTGCAAAGTTGACCCCCATGTGCAAAAATTGCACACTCCCTCACTGAGCAAAACCCTAGTTTCCAAGATGGACCTACAAGGTGACACCCAGGCCACGGGACCAGAGGGGAGGGGTACCCCTAGCACTATCTCAACGTCCTAAATCCAACGGAGCTGATGGTTTGTCAATTGGAGCCACGGTCTTCATTCTATGGCTTGTTCCATCTCGCATCCAAAAGGCCTTCAGGGACACCCGCTGGATACCTGCCAGGGCATAGAGCTCCAACCGTGCAGCAAAACCTGGTTCTGGGGACTCCTGCAAGTGTGTTTAAAGAGGTTCTAGTTGGGAATGCTAACCACAAGTGCCCGCGGGAGGATTTTGCAAAGTTGACCCCCGTGTGCAAAAATTGCACACTCCCTCACTGAGCAAAACCCTACTTTCCAAGATGGACCTACATGGTGACACCCGAGCCATGGGGCCAGAGGGGAGGGGCACCCCTAGCACTATCCCAACGTCTTGAATCCAATAGAGCTGACGGTTTGTCGATCGGAGCCACGGTATTCATTCTATGGCTTGTTCCGTCTTGCATCCAAAAGGCCTTCAGGGACACCCACTAGATACCTGTCGGGGCATAGAGCTCCAATCGTGCAGCAAAACCTGGTTCCGGGGAGTCCCACAAGTGTGTCTCAAGAGGTTCTGGATGGGAATGCTAACCACAAAGTGCCCGAGGGAGGATTTTGCAAAGTTGAACCCCGTGTGCAAAAATTGCACACTCCCTCACTAAGCAAAACCCTAGTTTCCAAGATGGACCTACATGGTGACACTCGAGCCACGGGACCTGAGGGGAGGGGCACCCCTAGCACTATCCCGATGTCTTAAATCAAATGGAGCTAATGGTTTGTTGATCGGATCCACGGTCTTCATTCTATGGCTCGTTCCATCTTACATCCAAAAGGCCTTCAGGGACACCCGCTGGATATCTACTGGGGCATAGAGCTCCAACCATACAGCAAAACCTGGTTTCGGGGAGTCCTGCAAGTGTGTCTAGAGAGGTTCCGGCTGGGAATGCTAACCACAAGTGCCCGGGGGAGGATTTTGCAAAGTTGACTTACGTGTGCAAAAATTGCACACTCCCTCACTAAGCAAAACCCTATTTTCCAAGATGGACCTACAAGGTGACACCCGGGCCACGAGACTGGAGGGGAGGGGCACCCCTAGCACTATCCCTACATCTTGAATCCAACGGAGCTGATGGTTTTTCGATCAGAGCCACGGTCTTCATTCTATGGCTCGTTCCGTCTCGCATCCAAAAGGCCTTCAGGGACACCCGTTGGATACCTGCCGAGGCATAGAGATCCAACCGTGCAGCAAAACCTGGTTCTGGTGAGTCCTGCAAGTTTGTCTAGAGAGGTTCCGACTGGGAATGCTAACCACAAAGTGTCCGGCGGAGGATTTTGCAAAGTTGACCCCCGTGTGCAAAAATTGCACACTCCCTCACTGAGAAAAACCCTAGTTTCCAAGATGGACCTACATGGTGACACCCGGGCCATCGGACCAGAGGGGAGGGGTACCCGTAGCACTATCCCGATGTCTTGAATCCAATGGAGCTAACGGTTTGTCAATCGGAGCCACGATCTTCATTCTATGGCTTGTTCAGTCTCGCATCCAAAAGGCCTTCAGGGACACCCGCTAGATACCTGCCGGGGCATAGAGCTCCAACCATGTAGCAAAACCTGGTTCTGGGGAGTCCTGCAAGTGTGTCTAGAGAGGTTCCGACTGGGAATGCTAACCACAAGTTCCCGGGGGAGGATTTTGCAAAGTTGACCCCCGTGTGCAAAAATTGCACACTCCCTCACTGAGCAAAACCCTAGTTTCCAAGATGGACCTACAAGGTGACACCTAGGCCACGAGACCGGAGGGGAGGGGCACCCGTAGCACTATCCCAACGTCTTGAATCCAACGGAGCCGACGGTTTGTCGATCAGAGCCATGGTATTCATTCTAGGGCTCGTTCTGTCTCGCATCCAAAAGGCCTTCAGGGACACCCGCTGGGTTTATACAATCTCTGTTTTACGAGAAACTGACCTTAGAACTTCTCTTAGCAATGACAATGAATCCTTCATTTTTCATTTTTTAGGAGAAGAAGATCAATTTTTGACAAAACAATGTAGTTATTACATGTGGAGGCAGCGGTTTCCCATGGAAAACTAGTGTAGGATTGAGCAGAGGAAAGATGTTGGGAAATGGGCTATTACATTAGCTTTTCCGATGGGCAAGCGATTTACAGAAGGAAATATGGCGGCTGTAGGTATCTATGCTTTTCTTCCGATGGAAATAGGATTTCCCTCGAAAGAAACACATAGATACCTATAGCCGCCAAAGCATAGATACCTACAGCCACCCATCAGAAAAGCTAATGTAATAGCCCATTTCCCAACATCTATCCTCTGCTCAACCCTACACTCGTTTTCCATGGGAAACCGCTGCCTCCATATGTAATAACTACATTGTTTTGTCGAAAATTGATCTTCTTCTGGTAACTACATTGTTTTATCAAAAATTGATCTTCTTCTGCCTCCGGACGAGAAATGGCCCCCTTGAGTGAATCTAGAATTGCCTTCAGGTGCTACGGGCATTCTAGTCGGGCACCACGGTGGCCATGCACGCCCAGGGGCCTCCGGACGAGAAATGCACCCCTTGAGAGAATTTGGAATGGCCATCACTGAGCAAAACCCTAGCTCCAGAGATGGCTCGTTGGCACCACTTTCGGGTCTTCGGGGGACACTGTGGGGGGTCCCCTAGCTGAATCCTGCCGTCCCGGACCCACCGGAGTCAACAGATTTGTGAACCAAGCCACGGTTCAGGTGCCACGGGCATTCTAGTCGGGCACCCTGAGGCCGTTCAGGGACACCTGGAGGATTTGCCCCGGGGCCCGGCGAGAGGAATTGGATTCCGTCACCTCCCATAGGTCCACATGGACATTGTGGACCTGTCCATAGTGTCCATGCATGCCCGAGGGCATCCAGACGAGAAATGGCCCCCTTGAGCAAATTTGGAATGGCCATCACTGAGCAAAACCCTAGCTCCGGAGATGGCTCGTTGGCACCACTTCCGGGTCTTTAGGGGATGCTATGGGGGGTCCCCTAGCTGAAACCTGTCGTCCTGGACCCACTGGAATCGACGGATTCGTGAACCGAGCCACGGTTCGGGTGCCACAGGCATTCTAGTTAGGCACCCCGGGGCCATTCAGGGACACCTGGAGGATTTGCTCCGGGGCCACGGAACCCAACTCGACGAGCAGACTCGGATTCCATCAGCTCCCACAGGTCCACATGGCCATAGTGGACCTATCCACGGTGGCCACGCACACCCGGGGGCCTCCGAATGAGAAATGGCCCCCTTGAGTGAATTTGGAATGGCCTTCACTGAGCAAAACCCTAGCTCTGGGGATGGCCCATTGGCACTGATTCTGAGTCTTCGAGGCACACAGTGGGGGGTCCCCTAGCTGAAACTCGACGTCTCGGACCTATCGGAGTCGACGGATTCGTGAACTAAGTCACGGTTCGGGCGCTACGGGCATTTTAGTCGGGCACCCCGGGGCCATTCAGGGACACTTTGGGCATTTACTCCGCGGCCACGGAACCCAAATTGGCAAGCGAACTTGGATTTCGTCGGCTCCCACAGGTCCACGTGGCCATAGTGGACCTGTCCATGGTGGCCATGCATGTCCGGGGGCCTCTGGATGAGAAATGGCCCCATTGAGCGAGTTTGGAATGGCCTTCATTAAGCAAAACCCTAGCTCCGGGGATGGCCCATTGGCACCGCTTTCGGGTCTTTGAGGCATGCTGTGGGGGGTCCCCTAGCTGAATCCCAGCATCCTGGACCCACCGGAGTCGATGGATTCACGAACCAAGCCACGGTTCAGGTGCTACGGGCATTCTAGTCGGGCACCTCGGGGCCATTCAAGGACACTTTCGGCATTTGCTACACGGCCATGGAACCCAAACCGACGAGCAGACTTGGATTCCATCAGCTCCCATAGGTCCACGTGGCCATAGTGGACCTGTCCATGGTGGCCACGCATGCTCGGGGGCCTCAGGAGAGAAATGGCCCCATTGAGCAAATTTGGAATGGTCTTCATTGAGCAAAACCCTAGCTCCGGGGATGGCCCATTGGCACCGCTTCCGGGTCTTTGAGGCATGCTGTGGGGGGTCCCCTAGTTGAAACCTGGCATCTCGGACCCACCGGAGTCGACGGATTCGCGAACCGAGCCACGGTTTAGGCGCTACGGGCATTCTAGTCGGGCACCCCGAGGCCATTCAGGGACAATTAGGGCATTTGCTTCGCGGCCACAGAACCCAAACGGACGAGCAGACTTGGATTCTGTCGGCTCCCACAGGTCCATGTGGCCACACACACCTGGGGGCCTCCGGACGAGAAATGGCCCCATCGAGCGAATTTGGAATGGCCTTCACTGAGAAAAACCCTAGCTCCGAGAATGGCCCATTGGCACCGCTTCCAGGTCTTCGAGGCACGCTGTGGGGGGTCCCTTAGCTGAAACCCGGTCTCCCAGACCCACCGGAGTGGATGGATTGGTGAACCGAGCCACGGTTCGGGCACTACGGGCATTCTAGTCGGGCACCCCGAGGCCATTCAAGGACACTTTGGGCATTTGCTTTGTGGCCACGGAACCCAAACCAATGAGCGGACTTGGATTTTGTCGACTCCCATAGGTCTATGTGGCCATAGTGGACCTATCCACTATGGCAACGCACGCCCAGGGGCCTCCAGACGAGAAATGGCCCCCTTGAGCAAATTTGGAATGGCCTTCACTGAGCAAAACCCTAGCTCCGGGGATGGCCCATTGGCACTGCTTTCGGGTCTTCGAGGCACGCTGTGGGGGGTCCCCTAGCTGAAACCCGACGTCCTGGAGCCACCGGAGTCAACGGATTAGCGAACCAAGCCATGGTTCGGGCGCTACGGGCATTCTAGTCGGACACCCTAGGGCCATTCAGGGACACTTTGGGCATTTGCTCCGCAGCCACGAAACCCAAACCGGAAAGCGGACTTGGATTCCGTCGACTCCCATAGGTCCACGTGGCCATAGTGGACCTATCCACGGTGGCCACGCATGCCCAGGGGCCTTCGAATGAGAAATGGCTCCCTTGAGCAAATTTGGAATGGCCTTCATTGAGCAAAACCCGAGCTCCGGGGATGTCCCACTGGCACCACTTCCGGGTTTTCGAGGCATGCTGTAGGGGGTCCCTTAGCTGAAACCTGGCGTCTCGGACCCACCGAAATCGACGGATTCACGAACCGAGCCACGTTTTGGGTGCTACGGGCATCCTTGTCGGGCACCCTAGGGCCATTCAGGGACACTTTGGGCATTTGCTCCGCGGCCACGAAACCCAAACCGACGAGCGGACTCGGATTCCATCGGTTAGAGTTAGAGTTACTGATGATGACGAAGATGTTGATGATGATGGTGATGGCGATGGTGATGGTGATGGTGATGGTGAAGAAGATGGTTTAGTGCTAGGCTTTGGGTGGGGGTTAGGGCTGGAGTTATAGAAGGAAATTGAGTTAGGGTTAGAGTTAGTGTTAATGATGATGATGAAGATGGTGATGATGATGATGATGGTGATGGCGATGGTGATGGTGATGGTGGTTATGAAGGAGATGGTTTAGTGCTAGGGTTTGGGTGAGGGTTAGGGCTAGAGTTATAGGAGGAAATTGAATTAGGGTTAGAGTTAGAGTTAATGATGATGACGAAGATGGTGATGCTGACGAAGACGTTGATGATGATGGTGATGGCGATGGTGATGGTGATGGTGATGGTGAAGAAGATGGTTTAGTGCTAGGGTTTGGGTGAGGGTTAGGGCTAGAGCTATAGAAGGAAATTGAGTTAGGGTTAGAGTTAGAGTTAATGATGACGATGAAGATGGTGATGATGATGATGATGGTGATGGTGATGGTGATGGTGGTGATGAAGGAGATGGTTTAGTTCTAGGGTTTGGGTGAGGGTTAGGGATACAGTTATAGAAGGAAATTGAATTAGGGTTAGATTTAGAGTTAATGATGATAACGAAGATGGTGATGCTGATGAAGACGTTGATGATGATGGTGATGGCGATGGTGATGGTGATGGTGATGGTGAAGAAGATGGTTTAGTGCTAGGGTTTGGGTGAGGGTTAGGGTTGGAGTTATAGAAGGAAATTGAGACCAAGTTAGAGTTAGAGTTAGAGTTAATGATGATGATGAAGATGGTGATGATGATGATGGTGATGGCGATGGTGATGGTGATGGTGGTGATGAAGGAGATGGTTTAGTGCTAGGGTTTGTGTGAGGGTTAGGGCTAGAGTTATAGAAGAAAATTGAATTAGGGTTAGAGTTAGAGTTAATGATGATGACGAAGATGGTGATGATGACGAAGACGTTGATGATGATGGTGATGAGGGACCTAGAGATGACAATGATGATGAGACCTAGAGATGACAACGATGATGAAGATGGTGATTGATGATGATGGCGATGGTGATGGAGATGGCGATGAAGATGATGGAAATGGTGATGATGGTGGCGACAGTAATGAGGTACCTAGAGATGACAATGATGACGAAGATGGTGATGATGATGAAGGTGGTGATGATGATGAAGGCGTTGATGATGATGGCGATGGTGATGAAGATGATGATGATGATGAGGAGGAGGATGATGATGATGATGATGGAGATGTTGGTGATGATGAAGATGATGATGATGTTGATGATGATGAAGATGATGAAGATGATGGAGATGGTGATGATGGTGGCAACAGTGATGAGGAAGCTAGAGATGGCAATGATGATGAAGATGGTGATGATGATGAAGGCATTGATGATGATGGCGATGGTGATGGAGATGGTGATGAAGATGATGAAGATGGTGATGATGGTGGCGACGATGATGAGGGACTTAGAGATGACAATGATGATGAAGATGGTGATGATGGTGAAGGCATTGATGATGATGGCGATGGTGATGAAGATGATGATGATGATGATGATGAATATGGTGATGATGATGGAGACGCTGATGAGGGACCTAGAGATGACCACGATGACGAATATGGTGATGATGATGAAGATGGTGATGATGATATTAGATGCAATGATCATAATCATCATGGTGAGAATTTTTTTATCAAATTCCACACAATCATAGTTGTAATAACCATAGTCACAGTCCCAAAGGTGCATAATTGAACCACGAGCAACATCAACTAATTTTGGCATCACATGAACATGGTAAGAATAACCATTGATGTGGGCGAGGGTGGGTATAAACATTGTGTAGATGATATAGAGAAAAAAGTTGGTGCTCTATAGAGGTTAAATGAGATGACCATATCCAAATGATGTATGATGATGAATTTGGGAAAAAAAAATTATTCTCACTAAATACATAAAACACCTTACCATCCTTGAAAAACTGAAAAAATGGTTAGTTGTTTTCAGAGGCAGTATATAACTATTGATGGCAATTTCTTTGATGAACCATGTTTGGAAAACTACTATAATGGTTTGTGTTGTATGAAGTGAGAGTCCCTGGGATCCATTTGTTGGAAATAAAACTTCCATATTAGATTCTGAATGTCTACAATGACTTGGAAAAAAATTTCAATACTTTAATCAACTTTACTTGCAAAAATTCATCTTAACCCCCAATCTCTTTCATGCTAAGATCTATCGAGAAAGTGTAGAGTGTCTATCTCAAAATTCTTAGACTCAACTCCTCAATTGTTTGGATAGGGTTAAGATCAATTTGTGTATCCCAAGGGGATAACTCAATGATTTATAGCCATTTTTTATGGCCATTTCACTAATTATGTTCCAACACATGCTCAGTTCAAATCCCCCCAGGTGATGCACACAAATTTATGTTGATATGTTTACTAAAAATGCAATCCTTGAATATGGGGAAGTGTCCCTTCAATTTCCTCACAAGGTTTCCTTTAGAAAGGAAAAGATCAACTTGTGATATCAAAGCAGTCAAATAATGTATTTTGATGGTTAGAAACAAGTATGCTGTAAACTACGAAATATTGTCCATCAACAACCATGTAGATATTCTATAAGTAATCCCAATATACTCTGCAAGTTGTCGACAATGGCCTTCATTGTGCATAAAATCACATAAATCAACCAGTAATCAAGCATGGAGTATACACTACACATCCATCACCATTGCACTTAAATAAAGGTAAGTTTATGTAGACTATTCAGGTGTGGATAAGTTATAAAAGTGGTTCCACAACTGGTTTTAGCATGCTTTTGATTGGTTGAAACAATCACAAACATATTCTCAAGTAGTTAAATTTATCAAAAACAAGTCGAACGATCATGTACTAACAATCCACCAACAAACCTATAGTGAATCATATACTATGCATATCTTTTTGAATGTATTGTGGAAAAACATTTCAATCATTCCTAGCAATTATTGAACATTTGCAAGTGCAAAAGAAAAAAGGGTTGAGTGTTTCTTAATTATAAAGCTACACATCCAACATTATTGCACCTCAATGAGGATAGTTTATAGAGACAATTCAGGCATGGATAAGTAATACTATAAAAATTGGTCTTCCACAACTGAGTTTAGCATGATTTTGATGGATTGAAATAATCATAGACATATTACTAGATGATTAATGTATCAAAAACAAGTTAAGGAATCATGCACAATCTAAGCAAGTTCTCTAATAAAATAGTTGAACATAGTCAAATGTCATTCATTGAAATTTTAAGCCTAAAACAAGCATTTTTAAAACAAATGTCAAATATACATGATATAGGGGTACCTAAAAAATGTCATGTTGTTTAATGCATTGCAACACTTACGCTTTGGATGCAAAGGAGTAATCAAAGACATGATCATGATTTCATAACACAATTATAATTGTAATGTATTAAATTAGCAAACAATGTACTATTTTTATAGGCGCGTGTATGCCAAAAATATTAATATTTTCCACTCTCCTATACGACAATCATTTATTTGATATTGACCGCTTGACGTTAAAAAAAAAACCAAAAATATATATATTCAACTAAAACATACGATAAGTTTGTCAATAACAACACTCTAGTATATCCATTGACATTGATTCCTTATATGGACTGAAAAATATTGTATTTGTCATGTTTTCACACACATGCCTATGCACTAGGTTTCGTTTATGTGTATTTTTCAATAGTGTATGATTTATTTTTGTTTACAAGTATTGGATTCAATCCTATCTAAAAAGATGCCTATTTTGTCCCATTTTCTCATTAGTGAGGAATTTTGGACATGCACGTCCATTTTCTACTATTTTCAATTGCATAGATATCCAATATACACATACACACACACACACACTGATATCCAACTTCTCTTCTAAGATCTAGGTAAAACCAAAATTTAGAGAACATCACATCCTGATACACACAACATGAGACGACGAGATTAGACAATGAGATATATAAATCACATAACTGAAAGTCCATGTATATCGAGGCTGCAAAAATCATCCAAACATATACAATTTCTGGAAAATAGTGGAACATGGTTCCCAATGTATGTACAGTTGCAACTCGTGCCCTAAACAAAATGTGACAACTCATGCCATAGATCCAAAATATCTGGCAACTCGTGTCGTAGATACAAAGTACATCAAAACTGGTGCAAAGAAGTGCCACATCGTGGCTAATGTACATAACACATGGTGTGTCAAGCATTGTGACCACCCCTGTCACTCCCAGGTGCATCTCCAAAGTCGATCTTCCTACTCTCTGAGCTATCGGTACCTCGGGTCTTGCTCCATCTAGGAGTAGATGGTCTCTCCGGGCTCTGGAACAAATGATATAAGATATAATCATTTTAAAGCATTTGCAACATTTACCACATTTTTAAAAACAAATGTAGAGTTTGAATCTTAAATAAATCACCTCTGATGTGACTGAGAAACGTTGGACAGTTGTCCTGGATCTGCGGATCCTCTCCGCAATTCCAGCCTACAACATTTACAACAATCATTTCATTGAAAAGTAATAATTGCTTAAATTAATTTGTGTTAATGCATCAAAAGATTTTCGTAAATTAGTTTGATTCTCACCATGTACACCTCCGATGATGGACATGGCTGGGCTTCTGGTCTAGCAGGTGGCACAGATGGCCGGACAACCACCTCCAATGCAGTGATGGGGGGGGCGCAGATGTAGTGGCAACCACTACAGGTGTAATCACTGGAGATACAAATGAGGATACTGGAAGGGTAGATGCCACAAGAGTGGCGGGAAGTGGGGATGATATGGTGGGAGAAGAAATGGTGGTATGGGGTGGAGGAGGACGTCGTGGACGATGAACCCCTACTGGTTGTACGATAGAGGGTATCGAAACAAAAGGGATAGGGGGGCTGTTGAAGGATGGTGCATGGGAGGGAAGTCCTGCATAGAGGGAGGAGGATGGACGGAAGGGAGGTTGTGGATGAAGAGGGGAAGCTGGAAGGAAGGGGGGGCATGGATGAAAGGGGGAAGATGGATATATAGGGGGGCGTGGATAAATTGGGGAGGATGTATGGATGTGGGGGCGTGGTTGAGTGGGGGGGGATGGATGGAAGGGAGGGGGTGGGCATAGGGAGGAGTCTAGATGGAAGCGAGGGGGGGGAACTCATGGGAGAGGTTGGATACATAGGACTAAAATGGGGAGCCACAGCTGTTGGTGGCACCTACCTATACATTTGTAATATCACAATTTAGTAAACAAACAACAAATTAAACCATAGTAAGTCGCAACAATTCAAATTAAAAGTGTGCTTATAACTACACATTGTACCTGTGTATGTGGTGATCTGCCAATCCCTGGCGGGGGTGGTTGATCACCGTAGTTAGGGAACACCTGTGGACACCAAAATGCATGCACGTTATGGACATGTTAAACAAGTCATTATTTAGGCAATCAAGATATTCAAAAACATTGTACGAACTATCAACGTGTATGCCATAAACATAAATACTTGAGTAATATAAATGACATAAGTAATAATAGTATTGTGCCAGCTACTAAAAATACCTCCGTGTGGGGTGCCGCAATTTCAGTTGCAACTGCCATTGCTGCATCCAGGTTGGGAGATCCTACATTCTCCCATGTTGGTGTCTCAACTCTAAATAACTGTACATTGAAATAATAGTTTAAGTCAAACAAAAATATTTTAAAAATACTTTAAAAATACTTTACAAGTTATAAAGTGATGATTGAAAACACATTAAAAAAATTGCTGACCTGATCCATATAACAACCCTCAATCGGGCCAGGGAAAGTGTGCCCGCAATGGGGACAAAGATGTGGCATTGTCCCCGTCAAACTAGAATGCCCAGCATGGATACCATCGGTCATGGGTCTATCTTGGACCTGTCATGAAGGCCCTGCACCTGGGTCTCTATCAAGGTCACCCGACCTCTCCACTGTAGTCACTGCTACAAAGGAGGTGTGTCTGAGGAGACCACGTGCAACATTCCTCATTGCCACCTCGATCTGATCAAGCTTATGGGGCAACTAAGGTGGCTGGAGAGAGGGGTTGGGGTTGCGCCTCGAAGCTGGTGGCCCTCTCAGTGGGTTCCTCCTGGAAGCAGGTCGATCTTGGGCAAAGCCACGGCCAACACCCTGGAACTCAGTTATGTCAAAATAGTTGACATGTAAACCGAGGCAAAACTCAGCCCACAGTTGGCGAAGGAAGTACTGTGGAACCTCCCTATTATTGCAGGGAGGTTTATCATACACCATGAACCACCTCTGCATCCAATTGTCCCTCCATGGTTGGTAATGACACCAATCCATGTAGACACGTTGCTTTGTAATGTTATGTGGTTGGCCTGTTTTCGGCTCGGTGAACATACTATATAATTGGGCTTTTGTAATGTTCAAATCTTTTATTGCTTCCTTAGAGATGCCCGTGGAGTAGTACTCCTGCATCCTAGCTCTAAATTGAGTCATGTTTGTCAATTGCTGGTGTGCATGTATGAGGGAGTCGATTGAGTTCTCAATTGACGTGGCAAGAGACAATCGAGATGGTTCACCTGAGTTTCTAAGTTTGCGAGTGTGCACTCGCATTTCATTTACATAGTGGTTAAGGTCATCTTGTTCAAAATTAGGTTGTGGGTTTTGGTTTTGTTCGGCATTGGGTCCAAGGTTCGGGTTTTCTTGTGTTCCACCGGACTCGGGGTTAACATCTTGTTCACTCATTGTCTCAGTTGCAATCTGCAGTTGAAAATTGGTTCATTGTTTTTAAAATTTGGGAATTATTTACAATTACATAAACAAAAAAAATACAAAAATTGACACAAATAATGAATAAAATTAGAAAAAACATGATATTTACCTATTAATCGAAGTGGTGATGAGTTTATGGGTGTTGTTGGGTGGTTTTGAAGTGGATTTGGCCTCCGTTGGTAGTTGAATGGACGTGTACGCGGAGGAAGAGGACGCGCTCGGCCGACCAAATGAAAAATGGGGAAATTGTCCATTGTTTTTTTTAAAATATTTTTAATAGGGGTATGTGCCCGTCTCCTCTGCGCGTACACATCAGCGACGCACACGCGCCATCAACACGCACGTGCCTCAGTTCGGTACAGAACCTAGAGGCACGTGCGCATCTCCTTAGGTGCGGTCGCGCTATTTTTTTTCTCGGCTAGCATGGCCCTATTGCAACAAATTTGGGGAGCATCTTTGTGCACACGCCCCTACTTATTCTAACTCCAGTTAGCTCCTCATATGCTCTCCACTGAGCCTCCTTCATTTAGTTAGTGTCTCCATGTGCCAGTTACATTCAGTCACACCTACCACACTCAGTTAGACTCAGTTTGACTGACGGTTGACAGTTACTTGTGCATTGGTGACTCCACCGATGATGAGATAGACTACTAGTTGTGCTCCGATGACACTCCAGTGATCCTATGATCAATCCATGAAGGCTAATTTGAATTTCCACCTTAGGCATTTGAATTCCTCATGCATTGTATTATTTGTTTGTCCATTTGTGATTAATGAATTAGTGTGTGTGAAGTATTTTTGCTTCTATCCGAGTTCTACTATATTATTATTCTGTTGCTCATTATACTGCATTGACCACTCTTCTTCTATTTTCCTGCTTATTCATAATTACTCTTGTGAGGTATACATCATCTCTTAGATCTGCTGTGAGGATTTTCACATGGTATCAGAGCATGTTGAGAGTATTGTTGATCTCCATTCTTGAGAGTTTTTTGCAGGTTATTACCAAGATTTTGAGTGCAGCAGTTGCAGTAGTTTATGTATCTTTGCAGTAGTAGCAGTTGCAAATATTCTCTATTGTTTTTGCAGGTCTTCTACAGCTTCCATGTATTTATAAGGAATTACTCCTCTTTCTCCATTCAACTATGATGAATGGAAAGCACAAATGATATCACATTTGAAGAGACATGGTCTCTTTGATTATTGTTTTGAAAGAGAGTTCGAATCCTATGATGAAGAGTATGACTGGTTAAGTGAAGGTGAACAAGCTTGTGTAGTCATGAGTTATGCTATGTCTCCATGCATGGTATATGACCTCCCTTATATATCATCTCCAAAAAGGATATAGGCTTACCTGGATGAAAGATTTGGCAGATAGAATGAAGGTATTGGTCCAAACCCCTTTCAGAGAAAGCAAAGTGATGCATTCGCCCTCCTTGATGATCTCATTGATCATGAACCAGTATCAACCACATCTCATATTCAAGTTGTCCACAAAGAACCTGCAAATTCTACACTCATGCTCCAACTTTCTTCTCTTTATGTGCCAGCTCACACTCTAGATATTGCAGAAGGTCCTAAATCCTCTCTTGCACCAGAGTCTGTTGGTTTGCATCATGATCACATGATTATTTCGGAGGTAAAATCAGCTATTGGAGGTAATGCATTCGCTCTCCTCAAGCAATCACCTCTTATTTACTACTATATGATCATTATTTCATGCTTTCAGAAGGTTATTGAAGATTATGGCTATTGCCACTTGCTTGGGATAATTTCTCATGCATATCATGGTTTTGATCTCACCCCTGTTGGTTCAAAGGAGATCTCAAGAAACCATGGCCATTCACTTGGGATAATTTCTCATGCATTTACTGGTTTTGATCTCACCTCTTATGGTTCAAAGGAGATCTCAAGAAACCATGATTCAAGTCTTGGATCTAATTTGGATTCTAAGCAATTACTACTTGGGATAATTTCTCATGCATATGATAGTTTTGATCTCACCCCTGTTGGTTCAAAGGAGATCTCAAGAAACTATTCTTCAAGTCTTAAATATGATTTGGATTTCAAGCAATCCTTATTATTTGATGGTTCTTTTTGGCATAATCTCACCAATGATGGTTCGAAGGAGAAGACAAAAGACTATCTGCATATTCATGTTTTTGATCCTACCTCAACTAATTTGAATCGCATGTTCAAGGATCATCCTCATGCTTTTGGATTTGTTCTCATCACATTCGATTTGAAGAGCAAGTACAAACACATGATTTTTGAGCATGATCCACTTCTTCCCAAGAAGAAGATACCTCCAGACATATGACCAAGCATCACACCTGCTTGAGTTTGGAGCATTTATTTTTTGTGTGTGCCTTACAGTCTGTTTTGAGGGGGGGGGGTATTTTTCCCATGAAATTTTTCCCACTTCCTTGGGTTATTGCCTATTATTATTCATTGTATTGGGTGACCTTTGGTCTTAGTTACCAGGGCCTAGGATGGATTAAGGGGGGGTGTTAGGATATTCCTATACTCCATCCTAGTCCCACCAGTATTTTGATCATTTACATTTTCAGTTATGCATGCACTTTTAGGGTTTGCATGCATCATTTAGGGCTTTCATGCATTTTCATGCATTCCAGTCATCAGTCCCACACCTAGCCCTCAGTTAGCCAGCCCTCGAGAGCTTCTCTCAGATCAGTTTTAGCCCTCCTACAGATTAGTGCACCCTTCCTCATTGATTTAAGGAAGCCACTCGTCCTTTCTCACCTACCAGTCCAGTTTACTTCAGTTAGCCACCAGTCTTTCCTTGATTTGAGGCCAGACTGACTCCTCACTGCTGTTATCACTCTGATTGACCTTTGATGAGACATGACTACCTGTTATGACTCCAGTTAGCTCCTCATGCGCTCTCCACTGAGCCTCCTTCATTTAGTTAGTGTCTCCATGTGCCAGTTACATTCAGTCACACTTACCACACTCAGTTAGACTCATTTTTACTGATGGTTGACAGTTACATGTGCATTGATGACTCCACCGATGATGAGATAGACTACTAGTTGTGCTCCAATGACATTCCAGTGATCCTTTGATCACTCCATGAAGGCTAATTCGAATTTCCACCTTAGGCATTCGAATTCCTCATGCATTGTATTATTTATTTGTCCATTTGTGATTAATGAATTAGTGTGTGTGAAGTATTTTTGCTTCTATCCAAGTTCTACTGTATTATTATTTTGTTGCTCATTATACTGCATTAACCACTCTTCTTCTATTTTCCTGCTTAATCATAGTTACTCGTGTGAGGTATACATCATCTCTTAGATCTGTTGTGAGGATTTTCACATGTTTAACTTGTTATTCTTATGGGTATCTCTAATTATAAATACAATATTAATCCCTTCAACCTTCAGGCATGGATCTTATATGGGGAATAAATCGCTTCAAGGTAACCAGTCATAGATACCATAAAATAGTTGCTTAGCATTTTACACAACATTCAACAATCAAAATGAATGTTGGACATTGAGATCGATTCCTGGAGGGATATACTTGTATTCCTTTAATCTCTCAATGAATTTGCAAACTAAATGGTGGACCATTTCATTAGAATCTAATGCCAGAGCATCGATACCACTATTTTTGTCACTTAATGGAGATTCCACCAGTTGCCCAAAGTGCATAGAAAACTAATTAACTGGAACTACACATGATTCAGTATGCAAAACAAATATGTATAAATCCAAAATCGATCCAAATGGAATTTCTAAAACAATCATTTACATTGGAATCTCTAGGAACAACTAAATGTAAGGTTCACTCTATGATCGATCGAAGGGAGGAAAGATCATACCAACAGCTTCAGGTCAATAACCTCAAAATATAGATGCTCAGATTCACGTTTTCCATTTTTCAAATATTTCAGAATGAAATATAGAAAAATACTATCTTGTACAATTCTAGAATGTATTTTATGAATTGTTGATCAACCAAATATTAAGTAATTTCGTATCTTTTTGTGGAGAAGACACTATTGTTGTAGTGAGAAAGCGTGGAGATCTATTGAGCCAAAAAACTATTTATATAGTAGGTTTTACAAGAAGTGCATTTAGCTTTGGTATATTTCATCACGGTCCAAAAACCCAAAGCATTAATTAAGATTTGAAAAAGGAAGGGATGGAACTTAGTATGTGTCGAACTGACTTAGGGCAAAGGGGATATGCCTTGTTGTTTAACCGAAAGTAGGGTTGAAAACTATAGTAAGATCCATGATACAAGCAACACTCAATAAAATACATATTGGAGTGATCCAAGGAGACAAGGGATTGACTGCGAATACAACGGTTTTCTAAGTGTTGTTTTATAAAGAAGGTAACCCTCTATGCCATCTCATCTTGGGATTCATCTTGAAGTCCTATCAATAAATAAATTTCATATCAAACTATCTCTATCTTTAATAAGATGAAGTTATGGAAGGTAGGATAGTCACATGAATTTTTGTAAAGAGAGAGGTAGTGGCAACACCCACCTAGTAAACATCTTTATTCATATCTAGTAGCCATGGTTACAAATTGAGATGCGGTTCCTTTTTACCCGA
The DNA here is from genome assembly GCA_027924585.1 of Larix kaempferi. Lineage (NCBI taxonomy): Eukaryota > Viridiplantae > Streptophyta > Pinopsida > Pinales > Pinaceae > Larix > Larix kaempferi. Next base: position 2,063,916 of record BSBM01000546.1, read on the forward strand.
CTGGCCGAGTGGAAATATATGAGGAAGTATCTAGGCCTCATGAATTGCGCAGATCGAGAGCCAATTGTGGTTGCAATGTTGTGCTTTTGTAAAGTCATAGGTGAGATCAAATCGCTTTAGATCGGGGTGTTGGAATATTCACCAATACCGAGAGGGGGGTTAATCAGTATTGGGCACTTTTTACCAATTCAACCTTTAATATCATATGTAAACATTAACCATTAACAATAGCATTCATCATCACATAAACCATACACAATACACAAGATATTTTACATGGAAACCCAAATAGGAGAAAACCACATAACATTTTTCTTATTGCACCGGGAGGTGCTCTATAGCCTAATATGAGGGAGATCTTGTAACATGTGTCTGTTTGTCGAGTGTTTGTCGAGTAGCAAAATAATACAAAGTAAACAAAAAAGAATAATACAAAGTAAAAAGTAATAAATAGTAAAAAGTAATAGATATTATGTCATCCATAAACAAAAAAGAATAATACAAAGTAAAAAGTAAATATGAGGGAGATAGTGTAAATTTGTCGAGTAAAAAAAAAGTAAAATAATCAATGGAATAAAATAAAGAAGTAAGATTTAAAGATAAGATGCATATTGATTTGATTATTTTTTACTTTGTGCAATACCTCTCTTTGAATAGCTCCTTGAGTGCAATACCTGAGTGGTTTGTACCTTGGGAGATTTGATCTCTCTCTCTCTCTCTATATATATATATATTCCAAGGAAAAAAAAGTAATTTAATTAGAGTATAATCAAATTACATATTGCGTAAAGGCTTCTAGGAGCCTTTTCTAGTAGTTAGCTTTTCAGCTTCAAAAAATATAGATAGGTTAGTTTGATATTGTTGTTTCATAGTCCCAAAATAAGGTAAAAAAAGAGATGTGTCTGAGTTATATATATATATATAAACTATTGCATATACTTCCCCCATGGTGGGTGATAATTGAAGAGACAAGGGCGGTGGATAATATTGTAGTAGCTCGCCATGACATTGGACAGACAACATAATGCATATGGTTTAGCTTTCAACCTTACTGGGCAATGGAAGAGGAAATAAATATTGTGGTGAGGGTTTCTCAGAGGTAGTGTTTCTTAGTGGTCTTGTCATAAAGAAAGGGGCTTCTTTGAGCAAAAATGATTTCAACATTAAAAATACTAATCATGAACATGATAAATTAATTAACATGCTAAAATGACTACACTAAAACTCAATTTGTACATTTAAGTAAGAAATACTACTACTTTGTAGTCACATAGTTTCTATCTAGTGGTATTTATTTATCACGTTACTAAATTAGTAGTTTAGGTTAGTCATTTTTAGTGGTCTCACTTGAAATTGCTCAAATTTGGTAGTATTTAGCTTAAAAACACTATGTTGACTAACTTTTTTGGTCACGTAGTCTTTTATTTTCCAAATTGTACTAGTGAATACATTGATTAATGACCCCCAAGTCGAACAATAAATTCATGTTTTAAGGCCCATAAAGATCATTGCTCTTCTTCTCTAGTAATATGCATAGAGGAAATTTTGGCAACCATGGAAGTCTAAACTTCATCTGACTTAGCATTCTTTCCACCTTGTCAATAGGGTTTGTATTTATGTCTTGCGATGTCTCTTCTAAAACTCCTAAAAAAACAACCATTACAAATCCTGAAGATGGGGCAATTGTGTGAGCTTCAAATGTAGCTTAATAAAATAAAATAAAAGTGATGAGAGTACTAGCTTTTGGATAAGAACATTTCTCTAGACTATCCATAACTACCTTGCACTAATTTCCTTGAATCCTTGGTGAACCATGTGAAACATCCATCCCAATAATAATTGTTGGTTTCATGGATATCTTAGGTCTCATGTGCGCAAATTCCACAACTAACATAGAGTTGACGCCACCAAACTTTGCATTTATTTTCAAATCCACATTTGTTAAATATCGATCATTGACCTTCTTCACATTTAAAGGGGAAATACATTGATTAATAACCCCCAAGTTAGACAGGAACTTTCATTTCCAAGGCCCATAAAGATCACTATTCTTCCTCTCTAATAAGATGTAGAGAAGAAATTGAGGAAGTCGTGGAAGTCTAGACTTCATTTGACTTAGCATTATTTTCACCCTGTCAATAGGGTTCTTATTTCTATCTTGTGACATCTCTCCCAAAACTCCCAAAAAATCATCCATTACCAATCCTAGAGATGGGGATGAATGTGTGAGCTTAAAATGTAGCTTAATACAAGAAAATGAAAGTGATGAGAGTACTAGATATTGGCTAAGAATGTTTCCCTAGACTACCCATAACTACCTCACATTGATTTCCTTCAATCCTTTGAGAATAGTGTGAAACATCCATCCCAATAATAATTGTTGGTTTTGTGGATATCTTAGATATCTTATGTTCAAAGTCCACAACTAACACAAATTTGAGTCTACCAAACTTTGCATTTATATTTCTGGGATCTTCTTCCATATTCTTAGAATTCAATATGGGTAGGTCAATAATTCGACCATCTAAACGTACCAACTATTTACCAACATAGATATTGCATGCCTTCAATAACGGGTCAAAAGTGTAATTATTGACATCCATTGCCTTCAATAATACTTGCATTCATTCATCTGGAATTTTTTATGGATTTCTCCACAAGTGATGTGTGTTGTTGAGTAGAAAGAGACATAATATATTCTATCCCATAAGGATTTTTCAAATCTATATTGGAAGATAATTGGGTCGTTTTCTTCTCCCTACATCTAAGCATAAAAATCGCCTAAAATATGTAATGGAGTTTTTTTTGTTGTATTTACGAAGTAATCATACATAGTCACATACATTGTTTGAAGAAAATAGTCTTGGTTGCCTTGCCTTCTTACTTCCAACATTGATTTTTCTCAACCGTCTCTGCATTGGGTTGATGAGACCGTGGGCGCATTAGTGGATATATCTTTACACGTGGGATAAGTGATCAAACATGCACATCGGGAAATGATATTACCTAAGGATGGTTTGACTTATCTTGGGCATATATATTATGAGAAACTCCTTGCACATGTTCTATTCTCTTCTCTATTTGTTAGATTGATCCTGTGCACTGCATTGGTTTATTACGTGTATTGCACATGGATTCATTCGTATATCTTTGCATGGAATTATGCTTACCTTTGTGCACCCCTAAGAAAATTATGTTGCATTTATTTTTCAAAGTTTATATCATGATTTCAAAGCTTCGGCTTGCATGAAGATCAAAGTTTGACCTCTACCAAGGTTGCAATGAGACAAAACTTGAATTTTTTCAAGTAATGTGCATTCTTCACACCTTTTCCAAATTCATGTGCAATGGTTGTTAGTTGACCCAAGGTGATATTTATAAAATATTAGTGAAGTTCAATAAAAAAAAATGATAAGAAAAGTCAAGCTAGGTTAACAAGCCTTAGTAAAATTTAAAAGAGGAGCCTTAGGTTGATCAACTTGTGGATTTGTTGAGGCCTCAACATATATATATCTATTATTGCTAGCAAGCCTTTGAATTTATTCTTTACTTTCTGTTCTCTCACTTAGGCCCATATGACTATTTTATTTTGGACTTTATGTTTACCTTTAGGGTATCTACTAGGGACTAGGTTTTTCTTATGGCGATTGTTTTCACACCTCACCTTTTTTGTGTTTATAAGAGTTTGATTGAAATCTTGAGTACAGTCAATAAAAGTGCTTGTTTGAGCTTCATAGCTCAATGGATCTATATGCCAAAACATAGAAACCCTTAATCAAGGGTTGTCCTAACCCTCGATTGAGATAATGAAAAATCAATGCAAATTGCTCAATTGAGCCCTTTTAAGGGCTCGAACGAATACTTTTTACATAATTCCATCCCTCTTGTTGCAATATTTTCTACACCTACAACTTGCAGATGGTGAAACCCCATCCATATATTTCATCTTAGTGGCAAAGTTTAGGCTAGTGTATTCCCTGATGAATCCTTTATCGAATAACATATCATTCTTAGAATTTCAATTTCATATTATATTTTTTTATTTAATTTAATCTAGAACTTATGGTAAAAATTTTCCCCATAGTTTCAAAAGGTTCCCAAAGAAAAATCAATATCATAAAAAATACAAAACCAAAAAATTATAAAAAATATGTAGGATTTTTGTGCATCTTTCCTATTCAAAAAGGTATTCTTGGTTTTTCAATTTATGTAAGATATATATATATATATATGGGATATATTGTGTTATGTGTAAATAATCCTTCTCTATATATTTTTTGAAAAAAACATTGTTATATAGAAAGCAGTTCCCTATAAGTTTCTTTTTTCACTGCACATCAAAATTCATAAAGATTATATGAGTTTTGGTGGCTTCAATCTAAAGAATATGCAAAATACAAAATTTTCATTGCCACATTTTATTGAAAAATGCCACCCATCTTCATAGATTAACACCCAAATGTCACCCTTATATATATATATATATATGTAATCCACCCAAGTGTCACCCTTATGTGTGTGTGTGGGGGGTATCTACTATGTTTTCTATAGATCTTCAAAAGACATAAGACGTGGTGGAGTTGACACAACTACATCTTGTCTGGCGCACTTGATGTTGGAGTCGCTTTTTCAGCCATTCTTTGTTATTTCACTTTTCAATTTGAGGGAATACCCAATTTGGATTGGTGGGGAGGCCCTTCTGGTTCTGATCATTGCGCTCTCGCTAAATGCCCTATTGTTCCTGGAATCCAGATCTAAGGCTGCCCACTCTTTCACTGAATTTCCCAATTTCCATTCTCAACTTGAATTCTTCTTATTTTATACATAGATTGCCTATTCTGTGGCTACTTTACCATGACTTAATTATCATTTTACATGACATGTATTTTCAATTAATATTAATAATATTTTACATGACACATATTTTCAATTAATATTAATAATATTTTACATGACACATATTTTCAATTAATATTAATAATATTTTACATGGCACGTATTTGCCTTTTTAATTTCTATTAAGAATTCCAACTTGAGAACCTCCACGGCATCCAAAGGAGTTTTTATCTTTCCCGCTTTAAACCCATACTCATATGATTAATAAATAAATTCTCCAAGTATTTTAAAGCAATGTGCTAACAAACTAATATTCGAGTGGTGTTAAAATGATAATAACCTTTCTTAATTTGGTACATCTTTATCATAAATGTTAATAAACCAGTGTAGATTTATCTCAAACCTGGATCTATCAAGCATCGAGAGGGATCAAAATGAATGTTGGACATTAAGATCGATCCTGAAGGGATATACTTGTATTCCTGTAATCTCTCAATGAATCTGCAGAGTAAATGGTGGACTCATTAGAATCTAATGCCAGAGCATCGATACCACTATTTTTGTCACTTAATGGTGATTCCACCAGTTGCCCAAAGTGCATATAAAACAAATATGTATAGAGCCAAAATTGATCCAAATGGAATTTCTAAAACAATCATTTACAGTGGAATTTCTAGGAACAACTAAATGTAAGGTTCACTCTATGATCGATCGAAGGGAGGAAAGATCATACCAGCAACTTCATTTCAATAACTTCAAAATATAGATGCTCAGATTCGTGTTTTCCATTTTTCAAATATTTTAGAATGAAATATAGAAAAATACCATCTTCTACAATTCTGGAATGTATTTTATGAATTGTTGATCAACCAAATATTAAGTAATTTCATATCTTTTTGTGGAGAAGACACTATTATTGTAGTGAGAAAGCGTGGAGATATATTGAGCCAAAAAACTATTTACATAGTAGGTTTTACAAGAAGTGCATTCATCTTTGATATACTTCATCAAGGTCTTGTTTCGTGCTTCCCCAAAAAACCTAAAGGAGCAATTAAGATTTGAAAAAGGAAGGGATGGAACTGAGTGTGTGCCGAACTGACTTAGGGAGAAGGGGATATGGCTTGTTGTTTAGCCGATAGTAGGGTTGAAAACTATAGTAAGATCCATGATACAAGCAACACTCAATAAAATACATAAGGGATTGACTGCGAATACAACGGTTTTCTAAGTGTTGTTTTATAAAGAAGGTAACCCTCTATACCATGTGGAAGTCCTATCAATAAAAAAATTTCATATCAAACTATCTCTATCTTTAATAAGATGAAGTTATGGTAGGTAGGATATTCACATGAATTTTTGTAAAGAGAGAGGTAGGGGCAACACCCACCTAGTAAACATATTTATTCATATCTAGTAGCCATGGTTACAAATCGAGATGTGGTTCCTTTTTACCTGACTGACCGACTGGAAATATATGAGTAAGTATCTAGGCTTCATGAATTGCATAGGTTGAGAGCCAATTGTGGTTGCAATGTTGTTCTTTTGTAAAGGTGTAGGCGAGATCGAATAACTTTAGATCGGGGGGTTGGAATATTCACCAATACTGAGAGGGGGGGTGAATTAGTATTGGGCACTTTTTACCATTTAAAACTTTAATATCATATGTAAACATTAACCATTAACAATAACATACATTATCACATAAACCATACACAGTACACAAGATATTTTACATGGAAACCCCAATGTGAGAAAAACACATAACATTTTTCTTATATAATATAAATATTGCATTCAATTGATTTACTAGCTCCAATTGGAAGGAGGCTACAACCCCCTAGTTTATCAACTCCAACTAAAAGGAGGCTACAACCCTCTAGTTTTACCATAGGATCCAACCTGCAGTGAGGACTCCAATCCTTAGTGAGCTCCAACTCACTATATTTACTAACATCAACTATAAGGAGGCTACAACCCCATGTCCTTGCCCCATCCTGCCACCCTAATATGAATAAGAGAATCAGCATCCTATCATTTTCAATGTATCTGTCAACCTGTATTTGTATCACTATCTCTGTCAACCTGTACCTGTATCACTGTCTCTGTCAACATGTACCTGTATCACTATCTTTGTCAGCCTGTATTTGTATCACTATCTTTGTCAACCTATACAGGTATCACTATCTCTATCAACCTGTACCTACCTCAAATCTGTCTTTCAAGAATACCCAAAAACAATCACCCATAGATTTCATTTGTATGTTCAAACCCTTATATCATAGTCATTTCCAAACCCTAGGATATTCCAAGATAATCACCATGGTCTATGCCAAGATCATCGCCATAATAACCATAACATATCTATGCAAAGATAATCACCATGATCTATCCAAGATCATCACGATAATTACCATAACATATCTATGCAAGATCACCAAAGAAAAGGCTTTAACACATACTCAAGATCCATACCATTTTCAAGACAACAAGATGGACCCTACTCCATGAGATGCATGACCATCATAAGAGAGACACGTATACAAGACCCATAAATTTTCCAATAAGAAGAAACATGAAATAAACCCTTCCTCAAAATAAACCTTATATCATGTCATCACATAGCCCTTACAATAAGCTTTCCAATGAGCCAAGACGTTTGTGATTATGATATTGTATGAGAAAGTTATGCCAATTTGATCAATCTTCACGAAAGAACAAAAGATGATCCCAAAGCTTTCCACACTAGCTCCTCCACAAAAGTTTGCACTTTCTCCTTAGAGTTGCACAATAGAGAAGAGAGACTTATTTTAGGGTCTCCTTAAACTTATCTTTAATTTGTGGATCTCCATATTTTAAGGGGGTCTTAAGTAGGTCAAACCCCACTTTATGGTTTCATCATGGAATCTTAACTTGCCTTCTTGATCACTTCTCCAAAGGGGCTTGGGGCTTCTCCTCCTCATCATACTTGGTGGACACATTATTATTCCCTTTAGGGTTTCTTTCCTCTTTATGTGGACCCATCCTTACTTTTGGGGTTATGTCGACCCATCATCAATATTTTGGGGAATTCTTCATACTTCACACCAATATTTCTTTGGACAACCTATAGGGGTTCTTTAAGGCCTTCTTCATCATGGCTCATGTGACCCTAACATCATGGTCATGTTGACCCAACAACATTATTCTAGGGGTTTCTTCACCTTTCTCACCAACATTGCTTAGGGGAAACCTTAGGGACTTCTTTAGGGGTTTGTCCCATATATGTACAACCTAGAGTGTATTCCTATGAGTGCCATGCTTAAAGCTATTCCATAAGGGGACCACTTTGGATTTATATACACTAGGAAGACATCAATGAAAACCTTATTCAACACGGGGCTTTGAGAACACTAAAGATATGAACTGGCCAACTGATCGAACTAGCCAACCCTTAATTATGCACCAACGAGACATTACATACTTACAACCTCCTTTGGAACACATGAATAGACTGGACAAAGAAAGAAGAGTCCAGTCGGTGAGAGTATTGTTATTTACTCTCATATATAGAGAGAGATGGTAGAGTCAGCCAATAGTTATATGCTCAAGCTAGCATGCGACACTAGAGTTATTCCCTAGTGGATGGCTATCATAACTAAAAGCTTGGCTCCTTCTTACTTCAACAGTCAAACTTATCTCAATTTGTTTATCATATTATCAAATGGCCTTATTCAAATATGCAAGTTATGATGCAGAAAGAAAAAATTAGATTTATACTTCGTCTTCCTTCTATAAATATGTACTTTTACCAACAATTTACAATAACCAGGTTTGGAAAACCCTCACGACTAAAAAAGTCAATTAATCTGTAGAATAAAATTCAATTAGGGTGCATCCTCATGGTTCATGTTGTAGGCACCATTAGAAACCCTAGAAAACAAATCCCTACTGCAAACCAAACAATAAAAACCCTATAATGAAAAACAATAGAAAATAAAAAGGGTGTTTTTCCTTTGGAGTACTTACTATCTACAAAAGACTCGACCTCAACTCCTTTGTGATGAACTCATCTAAAACACAAAGGTTTCAAAGACAATGAAAATACCCAATTGAAACATGAATTATCTCAATGCCTTCTCATGTCAAGCCCTTCCCACCAAAGTCTCTTAATTTTTCACGCTTTCATTGAGTTTGTTTTGTTACTTTTATTTTTGTTTTTTGTTTTTTATTTGTTAATATTACATATAATATAATATTTAATTATAATATATTTTTATATATAAACTATATATTATAATATGCATATATATATATATATATATATATATATAAACTATTGCATATACTTACCCCCATGGTGGGTGATCATTGAAGAGACAAGGGCGGTGGATAATATTGTAGTAGCTAGCCATGACCTTGGATAGACAACATAATGCATGTGGTCTAGCTTCCAACCTTACCGAGAAATGGAAGAGGAAATAAATATTGTGGTGAGGGTTTGTCAGAGGTAGTGTTTCTTAGTGGTCTTGTCATAAAGAGGGCTTCTTTGAGCAAAAATGAATTCAACATTAAAAATACTAATCATGAACATGTTAAATTGACTACACTAAAACTCAATTTGTACATTTAAGTAAGAAATACTACTAATTTGTAGTCACATAGTTGCTATCTAGTAGTATTTATTTATCACATTACTAAATTAGTAGTTTAGGTTAGTCATTTTTAGTGGTCTCACTTGAAATTGCTCAAATTTGGTAGTATTTAGCTTAAAAACACTATGCTGACTAACTTTGCCAAATTGTACTAATGAATACATTGATTAATGACCTCCAAGTCGAACAATAAATTCAATTTTTAAGGCCCATAAAGATCATTGCTTTTCTTCTCTGTTAATATGCATAGAAGAAATTTTGGCAACCATGGAAGTCTAAACTTCATCTGACTTAGCATTCTTTCCACCTTGTCAATACGGTTTGTAATTATGTCTTGCAATGTCTCTTCTAAAACTCCTAAACAATCAACCATTACAAATCCTAAAGATGGGGTCAATTGTGTGAGCTTCAAATGTAGCTTAATAAAATAAACTAAAAGTGATGAGAGTACTAGCTTTTGGCTAAGAACATTTCTCTAGAACTACCTTGCACTAATTTCCTTGAATCCTTGGAGAACCATGTGAAACATCCATCCCAATAATAATTGTTGGTTTCATGGATATCTTAGGTCTCCTGTGTGCAAATTCCACAGCTAACATAGAGTTGAGGCCACCAAACTTTGCATTTATTTTCAAAGCCACATTTGTTAAATATCGATCATTGTCCTTCTTCACATTTAAAGGGGAAATACATTGATTAATAACCCCCAAGTTAGAAAGGAACTTTCATTTCCAAGGCCCATAAAGATCACTATTCTTCCTCTCTAATAAGATGCAGAGAAGAAATTGAGGAAGTCATGGAAGTCTAGACTTCATTTGAGTTAGTATTATTTTCACCTTGTCAATAGGGTTCCTATTTCTATCTTGTGACATCTTCCCAAAACTCCCAAACAACCATCCATTACCAATCCTAGAGATGGGTATGAATGTGTGAGCTTAAAATGTAGCTTAATACAAGAAAATGAAAGTGATGAGAGTACTAGATATTGCCTAAGAACGTTTCCCTAGACTACCCATAGCTACCTCACATTGATTTCCTCCAATCCTTTGAGAACCGTGTGAAACATCCATCCCAATAATAATTGTTGGTTTTGTGGATATATTAGGTATCTTATGTTCAAAGTCCACAACTAACATAGATTTGAGTCCATCAACCTTTGCATTTATATTTCTTGGATCCTCTTCCATATTCTTAGAATTCAATATGGGTGGGTCAATAATTCGACCATCTAAACGTACCAACTATTTATCAACATAGATATTGCATGCCTTCAATAATGGGTCAAAATTGTAATTATTGACATCCATTGCCTTCAGTAATACTTGCATTCATTCATCTGGAATTTTTTCTGGATTTCTCCACAAGTGATGTGTGTTGTTGAGTAGAAAGAGACATAGTATATCTCTATCCCATAAGGATTTTGCAAATCTATATTGGAAGATAATTGGGTCATTTTCTTCTCCCTACATCTAAGCATACAAATCACCTAAAATTTGTAATGGAGTTTTTTTTGTATTTACAAAGTAATCATACATAGTCACATCCATTGTTTGAAGAAAATAGTCTTGGTTTCCTTGGCTTCTTACTTCCAACATTGATTTTTCTCAACCATCTATGCATTGGGTTGATGAAACCATGGGTGCATTAGTGGATATATCTCTACACATGGGAGAAGTGATCAAACATGCACATCGGGAAAGGTAGAACCTAGGATTTAAATGATATTACCTATGCATGGTTTGACTTATCTTGGGAATATATATTATGATAACTTCCTTGCACATGTTCTATTCTCTTCTCTATTTTTGGATTTATCATGTGCATTGCATTGGTTTATTACGTGTATAGCACATGGATTCATTCTTATATCTTTGCATGGAATTATTCTTACCTTTGTGCACCTTTAAGAAAATTATATTGCATTTATTTTTCAAAGTTCATATCATGATTTCAAAGCTTAGGCTTGCATGAAGACCAAAGTTTGACCTCTATCAAGGTTGCAATGAGACAAAACTTGAATTTTTTTTAAGTAATGTGCATTCTTCACACCTTTTCCAAATTCATGTCCAATGGTTGTTAGTTGACCCAAGGTGATATTTATAAAATATTTGCAAAGTGAAGTTTAACAAAAAAAATGATAAGAAAAGTCAAGCTAGGTTAACATGCCTTAGTAAAATTTAAAAGAGGATCCCTAGGTCGATCAACTTGTGGATTTGTTGAGGCCTCAACATGTATATATCTATTATTGCTAGCAAGCCTTTGAATTTATTCTTTGCTTTATGTTCTCTCACTTAGCCCCAATATATGACTATTTTAATTTGGACTTTATGTTTACACTTAAGGTATCTACTAGTGACTAGGTTTTTCTTATGGCAATTGTTTTCACACCTCACATTTTTTGTGTTTATAAGAGCTTGATCGAAATATTGAGTACAGTCAATAAAAGTGCTTGTTTGAGCTTCATAGCTCAATGGATCTATATGTCAAAACATAGAAAACCTTAATCAAGGGTTGTCCTAACCCTCGATTTAGATAATGCAAAATCCATGCAAATTGCTCAATTGAGCCCTTTTAAGGGCTCGAACAAACACTTTTTACATAATTCCATCCCTCTTGTTGCAATATTTTCTACACCTACAACTTGCATATTGTGAAACCCATTCATATCTTTCATCTTAGTGGCAGAGTTTAGGCTGGTGTATCCCCTGATGAATCCTTTATCGAATAACATATCATTCTTAGAATTTCAATTTCATATTATTTTATTTAATTTAAAACTTATGGTAATTTTTTCCCCATAGTTTCAAAAGGTGCCCAAAGAAAAATCAATATCATAAAAAATACACAACCAAAAAATGATAAAAAATATGTAGGATCTTTGTGGATCTTTCCTATTCAAAAGGGTATTTTTGGTTTTTCAATTTATGTAAAGTTGGAAAAATATTGACGAGAACATAAAGGTGTATAAAATGTGATTGAAATATTAATTGGTTGACTTCAAAAAATTATATATATATGGGATCTACTATGTTCTGTGTAATTCATCCTTCTATATATATTTTTTGAAGAAAACATTGTTATATATAAAGCAGTTCCCTATAAGTTTATTTTTTCACTACACATCAAAATTCATAAAGATTATATGGGTTTTGGTGGCTTCAATCTAAAGAATATGCAAAATACAAAATTTTCATTGCCATATTTCATTGAAAAATGTCACCCATCTTCATGGATTAACACCCAAATGCCACCCTTATATATATATATATATATATAGAGAGAGAGAGAGAGAGAGAGAGAGAGAGAGAGAGAGATGTATGTATGTATGTAAGGGTGACACTTGGTGGATTATATATATATATATATATATCTGTGTGTGTGCGGGGGGATCTACTATGTTGTGTGTAGATCATCCTTCTGTATATATTTTTTGAAAAAATCATTGTTATATAGAAAACAATTCCCTATAAATTTATTTTCACTACACATCAAAATTCATAAATATTATATGAGTTTTGGTGGCTTAAATCTAAAGAATATGCAAAATACCAAATTTTCACTGCCACATTTTATTGAAAAATGTCACTCATCTTCATGGGTTCACCTTATAAGGTTTAATACTTATGGGTTATATGAATTATAATGTTCTATGTTTAATGGTTATATTCAATTAAGTTATAATGTTTAAGGTTTAAGGGTTATATGGGTTGTGCATTAAGGAACAGGGTTATTCGGCTTAAGAATTACTGGGTTCATATTGATTACATGTTATGGTTTATAGAAGCAAGTTGTCAAGATTTATCTACCAAAGGGAAAGACGCTAGGGTCCATGTTGTAATGTCATTACACTATGATGCAATCCATACACCATCATTGATTAGTGTAACAATAATGCCTTCAATACTAGTTTGCATTACACCTTGGGATGTATCTAGTTTTGAATATTTAGTTCATATGCCCTTTTATTTCTCCAATTCTTAAGAAGAGAACCATGTAACATGATCCTCCTTTTGACATTGACCAAGAAATAAGAGTGCATGGTTGATCATATTAGAGTAGACCTTGAGAGGTATGACACCTTATTAGGTTATTTGAAAAATAACATGGTACACTAGCTATAAGGTTGTAAAGGTCATACAAAAGGTTAAGGTAGGTCAATTATCAACACATAACAAGTATTTCACACTTGAATAGGAGCTATAAATTTTTCCTCTTATGTTGGATAATGCCACATCATATGCAATGGACACCATTGTTAATTAGGGACAACTAATCTATGCATCAAAGTGTTGAATAATATGTTGTCATTCATGTCAACAAAGAAGAGGATGTCCGCAAGAAGAAGATGCCCACAAGGAAGAAGGCTCATAAGGGGATTAATCATTCCCGCAAGAGCTTATGATATGCCCGCAAGGGGCTTCTATTATGCCCGCAAAGGGATTCCTAACATGCCCGTAAGGGGCTTCCAATATGTCTGCAGGGAGCTCATAAGATGCCCTCAAGGGGGCTTATTTATGCCCGCAAAAGGGGCTCATTTATGCCCTTACAGAAGGGGCTTAATGCCCGCATAGGGAGATGCCCACATAGAATGAATGAAGGGGTTTAATGCCCACATAGGGAGATGACAAAGGGATGATTCCTGCATAGGGAGAGTCCACATGGAATGAAGCCCGCAAGGGCCAAAGGTGTATCCTTCAAAGGCTAAAAGATGAAGCATGGAAAGGCTAAAGGCCAAGCCCGCAAAAGGAAAATTCAAGCTCGTGTTTGAGATAGAAGAAGACCGTAGGCTTGAGATGTAATAAGCCTGCAGTCACATATCTATGCCCGCATATACTTTCCCACAGGAGCATATTCATGCACATAGACTCTACGAGATTATCAAAAGGTTTAATTAATTAAAAGTTAGTAAAACACATAGATATAAAATAGAAATTAATAAACAAAGATTTAGAAAGACATGAATTGGAAAGACACGAACTGAAGAGACACGCTCCTATGAGTGAATGAGGTATTTAAATGAAGTTTTGAATTAGAATAAATGTGTCTCTTTAGCGCAAATTGCAGCAGCATAAGAAAGGGAGAGACCAGAAAATGAAAATTTTCCAGAAGCAGATTTGATGAATGAAGAAAAGAATCAGGAATATAAATATATCTCAGGGAGGTTGGGTGGTGCTAGGGGTAGATTGAATTCTGCCAAGGATGTTGTAGCCTCCTTCAAGTAGTAGTTGGTGAATAGGGTGTAGTAGCATCCTTGTATGTTGGAGCAGGAAGAAACCAGGGTGTTGTAGCATCCTTCATCTGTAGCTGAGAAACTTGGGGATTGTAGTCTCTAGCAAGTTGTAGCTTGTAAAACAATTGTAAATATAATTTTCCAGTTATAGAAAGAGTTTGTGGTTTTCCCAATTGGGCTTCCACAATGAAAATATGTGTTTTGTGTAACTTGTTGATTCCATGTTTTAGTTAAATTAAAAAGTGGTTTAAATTGTTAAAAATATATCAATACTGATTCACCTCCCCCCCTCCCAGTATTGACCAATATTCCAACAATTAGTATCAGAGCGGGTTCCTTCAGTACAGTTTAATCACTGGAAGGAAGATCCTATTAAAAACCGCTATGGATCAACAAGAAGGTTTAGCTACTAACAGACCTCCATTATTCACAGGAGATAATTATGCATTCTGGAGTGTAAGAATGAGATGCCATCTAATGTCTCTTAGATGCAAAGTTTGGAATGTTGTTGAAAATGGTTATAAAATACCAGACAACCCACCTACAAATAGAGATGAACAAGTACAATATGAATCCCATGCAAAATCCTTGAATGCAATTTTGAATGGATTAGCAAATTCAGTGTTTGTTAAATTCATGCAACATAAGACAGCCAAAGATGCTTGGGATAAACTAAAAAATGTTTATGAAGGAGATACCAAAGTAAAAAACTCTAAACTTCAAACATACAAAGGGAAGTTCAAAAGTCGAAAAATAAAAGAGGAAGAAATTATTGCAGAATATCTTCTAAGAGTAGATGAAATTGTCAATGTTATTAGAGGCCTGGGAGGAAATATAAAGGAGAAATAAGTTGTTGAAAAAGTACTAAGAACCCTACCAATGAAGTATGATGCAAAAATGTCTACTGTATAAGATCGAGATGATCTTGACTCTTTGACTGTGGATGATTTACATGGTATCTTCACTTCCTATGAGATGAGAACATAACATAATAGACCATCAAGAAAAGAGGTAGCATTTAAAGCCACAAAAGAGTTAAAGAAATCTGAAGCATTACCCAAAAACCACTTAGAGAACTCAGATGATGAAGAATTTCTTTTCATCAAGAAACTTGAGAAAGGAACTGGAAAGTACGAAGGGAAGCTACCTCTGAAGTGTTTTAACTATGGAAGAATTGGGCATTTTTCCTTAAAATGTCCCTATCCTAAACAAGATTATAGTGATGATAAAGAAACCACTAAAAAATTCAAGAAGAACAAAGCAACATACAAGACAAAGTTTAATGGGAAGAAGAAGATTTTTTACACTATGGAAGATAGTGAAGATGAAGAAGAAGAATATGAGGAAACATAAATTCTATTCATGGGAATAGAAACTCAAGCTTCAGAAGAGGAATCAGATGTGGAAGGAGAGGTGGACCTAGAGGCTGAACTCATGTGTTCTCTTGAGGAAATTGAAAAAAGTAGAAGAAGGAACAAATCTTTGAAAGGACAATTGTCAAAATACCAAGAAGAGCTAAATTCAAAAGAAGATGAAGTCAAGACCCTCCAAGAAGAGTTGCACAAATCAAGACAACAAGTGATGGTTAGCATGAAAGAGGCCAAGAGCTTAAAACAGGAAGTTGCTAACTTCAAGGAAGAAGTAAAGAGGCTAAAAGACCAGTAGACCATTAATGAGATGCTCACGGGGGGTTCACTAGTGAGGCAAAATCATATCACGTCCATTCATATTGGGGGGTTGAATACTCTTAAAAACCTCAAAAATATATTGCCCCGTATTAAGGGGTCAAGGGGTTTTTTTATTTGACATAGTAATATAAATATTGGGGGTTATTTTATTTGGGAGTGTTGAGGAATAACCTCCAAATCGTGGGATGGATTCATACGTCCAAATCACGGGCTCAATTCATACCCACCTAAGACTTAAGGACCTTCCATTTTTATTTGATATTGCTTATGATCCTAAGTTTTGAATAAATTTGATAATAGTGTACCAATGATAATATCGATGGAAGTCTCTTTGGATTATTGTCCTTGAGCAATGTAACATCCCAATAATTTCATAAAATTTTTAAAAAAAATTATACCAGCATTAAATGTTAAAATTGTGATTGCGGAAGTAATAAATGCTTGTTAAGGCAGTATTAAATAATAAAGTCATTAATGTATATAACAATTTAACTACTATGTCCTTTTAACTAATGATGCTTTAAGACAGTGATGTGTCTTACCTCCATAAAAATGATTACGACACTAATTTGTTTGTAGTTGTAATAACTGAAATTTTAAAACAATATAAGACGGAGTTCTCCTTGACAAGGTACTGACAGTTTTAATTTCGAGATGGTGATGAAAGGGTTCCTGCAAGGTGCCCCGAGACTTACTTAGCTAATTAGCTAAAGCATTTGTACCTGTCCTTCTTGTGAATATTCGCAGGTAAGGATAACAATGACAAAACAATGTTTAAGAGTATTTATATTTTCCAATTAGTCGTCTTATTTGGTTAAAGAAATTATAAGTACCTCCTTGTTTCAGGTATGGAATTCTATCCAAGTTCTAAATGTATTATTTCGAAAAAAAATACAAGTTGCAGAAGTTAATAATATTTAAACAGGGTTCAAAAGTACATTATCTTGGTAGAAATATCTATGCTTAAAAATCTTAAGATTAATTACTAGATTTGAAGAATGAATTGCTAATATGATTCTGCCAATATTTTCCAATTCATGAAACCTTTTACTACCAGGTGAAATGATTGATGGACAAATTCAATTTGAACTTTATTCCTTTATTATAACATCAAGTTTCACTTACTATTTCAATGCTTGGTATTTTATTTAAGATAACTATGGTAGCTTCTACTTTCTCCATTTATAATATATATATATATATATATGGATATAGTCTTGATATTTATAAAGTCAAAATCATATTTTATTTAAGAACATAATACAATATAAGTGTGGACCCTTTTTAACTATAGGGTGAACCATTCTAATGTGATATTGGTGCATTATTATAATAAACAACTTTTATATGGTTTATTGTAATAATATTACAATGTACCGATACTATTTTTGAACCTAGTTCTAACTATCTAAATCTTATATGCATGCGATTATTACCAATACAAACTTTTGATTTATGTAATCATGCATTCGATGGTTAATACCATAGCGATGAAGCAATATACAATGCAATCCTGACCTTACTCTATGTATTGATAATGAACGACATTACACCAAGCATTAAATACGACACTGGTAAGGAAGTGATGGTTATTAATGTCGCTGCTGCATCGATCTGACAGGTTGATGGTGTCTCGTCCAAACATTAATGGTTCTGAACCAACTTTTTAGTGGAGTGTAATGCTGTCTATCCACGTTGTCAAACCACGTGAAGCCTGGTTAAAATGTGACTCACGAAATCGAACTATGCGTAGTGAACAAGCAGCTCTCCTCCGAACTGTACATGGGATTGACTCCTTGGCATGCAGCGTTGGCATTGTCGTAGCTGTTACAATAAATGAGGTATTTATGTTATGGTTGCCCGATTCTCAAAGCATCAGGCTGTCACCTTCTCGCTTGTTGATTACAATAGATCTGGGTCGTTGAATGATAAACCCTAAATTCTCGTTGTAAGTAATGCTGGAGGGTTTCTCAGTCTTCACTTTCACGTTTTGGAGTTAGAGTGTGAGGCCGACACACTGCTAAAACTTAGGGTTAGCAAGTTTGCTTGGAGTTTGGAACCCGCGACCTCTGCGTTATTTTAATGGTGTTTTGCAGACCTGTAAGTGAATGCTCAGTAGTTGATACCACGACCTTGGTGTGGTTTCTATTTCAGGGTGAAAGTCTATTTTTACAGTGCTGGGGTTGGATCTTTGGCTTTTCCACTTAAGGTAATACGCCTCTATGTTCCATCATTGAAATTTGAGTTTTCATAAATCCTTTATTTTGATTCATTCTAATTTATTTAGATGTATGTTTCACTTGCAGGGTCAATCAAAGGTCTAACATCCAAGCTTGCTAGACAAATGAACGTCGAGGACTCCATCGTCCTGGTAAGTCTTGGGTTCATCCATAACCCTGGACTCGTCGGAAGTTAAAACGTTCTGCTCAGTATTTACCAATGTATTTATGTTGTGAGTTAGGTCACCACATAGTAAACCTACAATAATTTGGCACCAACACCACTAAACATTACAACTGGAGCATTGATTAACCAGTACAGGGTTTAGGTGGACCGACAAAGATTTTTTAATGGAATTCTTGGTATTTTATCCCACGCAAGTTCCATAGTTCGCCATCTGTAACTATAGTACCTAAACCATAAAGGCCTCGACCTCGATGTTCAAAAAATATTGTAAATTTCTTGCTCTTCTTTTACAAATGCGCCAATTGATTATTGGGTTTCTTCCTCTACGAGGACTCAACACAGAAGGAATACCATCTCTGGTATGGAATACGATGCCAACTCTAGCATACACATAGTTCACTTCCTCTGCATGGATTTTAGGATGGAGGAGGACGGAGGTTCATGTTTTTAATTTACGAAATTATTCGTGAACTGATGATTTTAACTCGCAAAATACATAAAAGAACACTCTCTCGTAGGTAATAGTTTTGCAATAAGTTTTTCGTCTCCAGATATATTATTCACATATGGTTCACATGATACCTCGTCAAGCTAACTCATTTGTATTTATTTGTTACATAGGTTTGGCTGGAGTTTGAAGCCAACCATGGTCATATCCTTCCATATCCATATCTCCCTTCGGCAGCCTTTGTAGATACAACACAACTTGCGTCCAGCCATATTCACGGGTTCTATTGGCAAGTCAACTTGAATCCAATGCAAATACTTCTTAATTCATAATATAAAACCTAATCTTTTTTTTGTAAAGAATTTGTGTCCATGATAATATTTGGATATGACAGTGTTAACGTCTTCACTGTTTATTGAAAACGCAGATTCAACTTGGGCGCTCTTGGGTTCTCCGCATGCAAAAGGAGCAACTTCCTGGGTAAGTGAATTCTTTTTTTCTCTGTATTCTATATGAAAAATTGTAGTCTGCTCTTAAAAATTCAGCTGTAGGGTTGTTATATAGTTCCACTAGGATTTATATAATGTATAATAGGGTCTTTAGGTTTCCTTTCTTGTTTTCGGTTTTAGACCTTTGTTAAAACCACTTGTAAAAAAATAGGCTATTGTTTTGGATTTTATATAAGCCCTACATTGCTTTCAACAGTTATTATTGTTCTTTATCCTTGACTTGTATAATAAATATATGAGAACTTATTGTAAAAGAAGCATGTCTTCTAGTTAGCCAATATTTTGCAACCAATACTTTCCTTTATGACTATCTTAAATGGTTAGCATTTACCCATATTTAATCTGGTTATCCGTTCCATCGAATAATAGTGTTGTATGCGGGAAGATACTATTTGGAGAACACATGTAGTTAAGTTTGTAGTTTAAAAGTTCCTTTTCCCACAATGTAGATATGAGAAGAGCACACAAAGAGAGTTTAGGAAGTCGAGATATTGCCAGATCAGGAGGTCTCGATTTCCCAGTTCCTCAAAGGTGAAACCCAGTTCCTTAAAGGCTACAAGGCTAAGATCCCATTTTTCCTATACCTCTTCTAAAAGGGACAAAAACCTTTACAACCCAATAAAAAAAGTGGGTCAATATATCTTCCAAATAAACCCTGTGATAGTCTAGATATATTTCTCGACCCATTGGAAATGATACCATACCTTATAAGGGGCGGATATAAACCCGAATTCACTTCCAACTATTCTTTATAGAGGGAGAGCTACTTCTTGCCGGCTAAAAATAGTTCGTTCTTTCCGGCTAAAAATAGTTCGTTGGAAATGCTAAGTGCCCCTGCGGAGAAGTTTTCAGGTATATAATGGAAATTGGGGAAATTTGTCTGAAATATTGTGCCCCGTACGAGTTGGAATTTCTTTTACATATGAAAATAGTTTGGGATACACAACATTTTTCTACTATTTATTTAGAGGTTTGTAAACATAATGGCCCAGGAGGATCATTAGCAGCAGGATAAGGCCCAGGAGGATCATTGGCATTTCCATGAGTTGTACGCATTGGGTGATCGCTTTGCCATCCAACCATATGCCTCTTGCAGGCATGGGATTGTCATAAAATAGCCATAAAATTAAGGATACCCACGATATTGTCATTGAATCGATAGTTCAGACTTCAAATATCTCGTATCAGGCTTGTAAATGGAAATTAAAATGTGAATTTAATAGAGACAGAGAGAGAAATCGAAAAAAGTAGAACTACATCTATGCTCCAATTTCCGAGTCTAATTGTTATCCTTCCTACGTTCTCATTGAGTTCATTGCTATCCTTCCCTACATCAGAGGCTTTTTCATTTTCAGCATAATACTTTGTTTGAAGTTTGAATAAGTTAGTTTTGGAGAAAAAATAATTTTTTTCGTCATAATAGTATGTATTAAATTTTAGGGATGAGCACAGTTTTTTTAATGATTCAAATTTCATCTATAATATTACTATGCTTATAGGATTTTGTACAATATTAAGATCTTAATTGTATTATTTTTTTTAAATTTGAATTTATTTCGTTTGCTTAAAATTTGATAAGGAATTTTGTTTAATTTTAAATATATCAAAATTATCTAAAACTCAATTAAAGTTTTAAATTTGGATGCAACATTGAATTCCACAATAATATAAAATTAAATAAAATCTGTTAAATATAAACAAAATTTTTAATTATAAACAATAAAATTAAATAAAACAATTTTAAAATTAATATATGTTAATTATAATTAATAAATGTTTATTATAAAATAAAATTGATGGTTTTAACATTATAGTTATTTGTTTGCTAGAATTTCTCTAATTTGGCCTTTGGCTTAAGAAACCATGATGAGACCCACACCTTAACCAAACGAGCTACCGAAAATTGACAACATCATAATTATAATTATTTATTAATATTACACTTTATTAATCCTCGTTCCAACTTGTGTTTAATGTGCCATGAAGTGATGGAGCTTACCTTTACATTTAACTCTGAATGATTCCCAAAGGTGTGGTGAATGATATGGACTAACATTATTATGTTCAGATCAAGAATTTAGGCTTCAGGACTCCTACTTATGCTAAATATATTGTGCTCTGCCTCTTATCCATTTGTACATATCAATTTGATTGTTGGATGTTTTATTCAAAGAAGGATCACGGTATATGGCTTAATGAGATGGTCTCATTTATTTTGAGATACCCTTCATTACTTCGAGTGGCATTGTTTTCCCTTTCATCACCTTTCTGGTTTTGATGATGAAGAACATGGAAGAAATTGAGGGTGTTGAGGTTCTTGATCTCATAATTTATTTTGTCAATCCATCTAGTGAGAGTGATGTATTTGAGAGAGGTGACACCATGAACCAAATTGATTATAATTTATGAGTCTCCAAACACTTCGAGGCATTCTAATACTAGAAGACAAGCTTGTAAGAGGCCTTGATAAAGAGCAGTAGCTTCTACTTGATTGTTTGTGTTTTTTCCCAGTTCTCATTTGTAGTGTAGTTCTTATTTCCCACTAGGATCCAAAAGTATCCCTCTTGCACCTATATCCCCTGGGTATCCCTTTGAGGCTCCATCAAAGAACATGATGCTTTTTATTTACATAATTTTCCCATTTTGGAACTCATCATTGAACAGCTTCAATTTCCATTTCTTGTCTACTTGAGAGATGATGACTTTTTTTTGCAAAGAGGGTGGTTCCAACATATCCCTTAACTAGTCCCTTTCATTTTTATCTAACTGTTGCATATTCTGATTTAAAGCCTTCTTAGTTTGAAGGTAATCTTTTAATAGCCTGCGAGCTTTTATGGCTATTCTTCGAGGGTTGTCACACTGCTCTTGAAAAATAGTGCCATTCCTAGATAACCACACATTCAAGCAAAGATACTTGGGGAGAATATTCCAAACTCTTTTAAGAAGAGGTTTTATTTGAAAATTTCCTTTGTGTTCGATATTCTAGAAGGGCTCGAAAGTCCTCTCCGCTATAAATATTAGTAGTTAATAGTTTGTCGTGCACTAGAATATGGAATTGATTATATTAACTTTGGAAATGCCATTTGGATTCCACACATACTTCCACATCCTGGAATTCTGAGGAAGAGGAATATTTTGTAGTTCTGAATTGTATCCTTCTTTTACGGAGTAGCCTTGCTTACTGCATCCCCTTGAATCGTCTCTTTTGTTACTAGGAGCACAACCGTCCAAGGCTATGTGTAGCTCATTCAAAAGAGGCATCAATTTTTAATTAGTGTTAAGAACTTTCTAGCCTATCCATTTATCATTACTCTCATTCCAATTTGAAATATCGCACGAGCTTTTCATTCCTTGCTCATCCATCCACTGTTTCAGATGTATAAGATTTTGTTTTTGCTTCAGAGGAGGCCTCCCCATTATGTTGTTTGCTTATACTAAGATGCGTAAGGGCTCCTTTTTGTTACAACTTGATAACATGATATAAAGGGGATATTAAAAATGGGTTGATAAAAATAGATATGTGCAATATTTGGTGAAAGTTGGGGTTTTCTTAATTGGAAAGGTATATTAGGAGGGGGGTTCAACAATACAATTTTAGGAGGAGTTTTCCAATATTTAGTGAAATTAGGGATATTCTTTAATATCCTATGAACGGTCGTGCTATGTAACAAGTTCATTGAGTGAACCCCCCGTGGAGATGCTCAAGGAGAAAATAAAAGACTCTAAAAGACTTGAAGCAGAAGTTATTTTGCTTAGAAAGAAGCTTGATTAAGAATCTATTAAATCAAAATTTGAGAACAACTCAAGGACTTTAGATGAAATCCTAAGTAGCCAAAGGCAATCAAGTGATAAAATTGGATTAGGTTATGACCAAGAAAAAAATCCAGAATGTTTGCCTTTTACATTTCAAGATAGGAATAAAAGAGGCTATGCTGTTGTACTCAAAATCCTGATTAAGAATGATAGTCATAAATTTGTTCCCTCCTCTCATAATAAAGACATAACTGATATGATACCTAAAATACCAATGACAAGAAGGTACCAACAGATGTTTTTCGATCATTGTTACTCATGTAATAATTTTGGACATATGGCTAGAGAATCTAAGCTGAGAAAGAATGCTTCAATAAAAATTCAGAAACAAAGGAAGGTATGGAAGAAGATGGAAGTTGTGAAGCAAGAAATATTCCTCAAATATAAAGGAAGGTTCTATGGATATTGTCACTGCTGTCACAACTTTGGTCACAAAGTTGTTGATTGCAGAACCAAGGGAAAAGATCAAAGTACAGAATCCAAGAAACAAAGAAATGAAAAATTAGTGAGCAGAGTCCCTCATGGAAAGATGTGGAAAAGAAAGGAAGACTAAAAAGGTTCATAAGAAACACAAATTCCAAGCATCAATAAAGTTTCCAAAGATGATGCTCAACATACTAGTGTTGTAGATAAGAATGACATCCATTATGATGGAAAGCTAGATGAAGATGTAAAATACACCAATGAAGATAAATATGATGAATGTCTCTTTTAAAAGTCCCTCATGACCTAAAAGTGAACCCTGAAATTAGGTTTAGAAGGGATCATATACTCAGGGGGAGAATGTTGAATGTGATTGTCATTAATGTCAAAAGAATAACCAAGGACATGACGGCAGGGCAAACTCAACGAAAGACAAAGGAATAACAAAGGAAGTGATGACATGGCATGTATGATGATGTGGCATGGTTGATGAAATGAAAATCCACCTAATGGTGCTCTAGTACCTTCATGATGTCATTATTACAATTTGACCTGGTTATATAGAGATTTGTCAGTTTGGAGAAATTCAAGAAATTGACTAAGTGTTGGAAATTTGGTCCAAGTTACCTTGGGAAAATGCCCATCGTACATCATAGGAGAACAATAAAATATATCTGAAAGCATAAGGCTATATATTGTTGTAGATACTATCTTACCATGGTCTTAATTTGTCTGGAGAGTGTTTGAGGAGGAAGTTATAGGCCTGCCAAAACAAGGTTTTAGGCGTATTTACACCAAGTTCAGTAAAATTCCCACCTAGGGAAAATGAAGATGATTCTAAGAGTGAAATCAACTTGGGTGTGCTTAGTGATGTGTAATACATCATCTACTAACATTGGTTTAGGATTTTGGTGAAATAAAAAATCCACCTTAGAAATTGCACAATTTGTCTAAGTATAAAAATGCTGGTAAAAATGCCTAAGTGACCTCAGTAAAATGCCCGCCATTTCCTGTGGTTGATGTATTAAAGTATTTCGAGGGTATGATTCTATAGAATTTTAATTTTTGAATCCAACCATATCGTTGGTTTGTCCAAAAAGTCTTTGTAGGTGAAGATATTGATCTTCCAAAAGTGCCTCCTAGCTTGATTTGCACTGCTCCAGAAAAATGCTCGTCGAGGGGAGAGAAAGAGGTTTCAAAGGATGAAATTGGTCTGGATGGAATCACATTGTTGGCCTATATCCATTGGATATCTCATACTTCCCATTTGATGAAAATAAAAATCTCCTCATTTTAACCTAGGGTTTGACAATTTTGTCTAGTGTTGGATCAACAGTTTAAAAGGCCATTCGCAAATGTCCGCTAGATGATGTGTTTGTATCAACCTAATCAAAAGCTGACATGGATATGTTCCTTGTTGAAGTAGTTATCCAGTCATGTTTTTAGTTTTCCTTATGATGGTCACATGTGCAAGAAATCAATCTGCCAAAGTGAGAAAAATATTGTTTTGCATATTAAGAAACAAATGAAATTCGTCCAAGTGTTGAAAATTGAAGGTTAAAGGGGCCATTTGGAAATTCCGTCTAGGAATTTTCCATGTACTGATAAATTCATCCAAAGGTGTGGATCTATTCTTGGGAAGCTTGTTCATCTAGCCACTACTTGAATCAGCAAGGATCCAAAAGAGAGGTCATTGACAGCAATCTCCCTACAGTAGATAAAAAGGAGAAAAGACACTTTGTTAGGCGGAGACAGGTTGACATGGGGAGTTATCAAAATGAGCCCTTTGTCGTGGTTTTCAAAGGGGGAGAATATTTTTGGTGTTTCCATCAATGCCAAAGGGGGAGAATGTTGAATAATATGTGGGCATTGATGTCAACAAAGAAGAGGATGTCCATAAGAAGAAGATGCCTGCAAGGAAGAGGGCTCACAAGGGGCTTAATCATGCCTACAAGAGCTTATGATATGCCCGCAAGGGGATTCCATTATTCCCACAAAGGAATTCCTAACATGCCTGCAAGGGGATTCCAATATGCCTATAGGGGGCTCATAAGATGCCTACAAGGGGTCTTATTTATGCCCGTAGAAGGGGCTCATTTATGCCTGCAGAAGGGGCTCATTTATGCCCGTAAAAGGGGATTAATGCTCGCATAGGGAGATGCCCACATAGAATGAATGAAGGGTCTTAATTCCCACATAGGGAGATTCCAAAGGGATGATTCCTACATTGGGAGAGCCCGCATGGAATGAAGCCCGCAAGGGCCAAAGGTGTAGCCTACAAAGGCTAAAAGATGAAGCCTGGAAAGGCTAAAGGCCAAGCCCGCAAAAGGAAAATTCAAGCCCGTGTTTGAGATGGAAGAATCCCATAGGCTTGAGATGGAAGAAGCCCGCGGGCACATATCAATGCCGCATATACTTTCCCATGGGCACATATTCATGCGTGTATGCTCTACGAGATGATCAAAGGTTTAATTAATTAATTAATTAAAAGTTAGTAATAAACAGAGATATAAAATAGAACTTAATAAACAGATATTTAGAAATACATGAATTGGAAAGACACGAAATGAAGAGACACACTCCTATGAGTGAATGAGGTATTTAAATGAAGTTTTGAATTAGAAGAAATGTGTCTCTTTAGCATAGATTGCAATGGCATAAAGAAAGGGAGAGACAAGAAAATGAAGAATTTCCAGAAGCATATTTGATGAATGAAGAAAAGAATCAAGAAGATAAATATATCTCAGGGAGGTTGGATAGTGCTAGGGGCAGATTAAAGTTTTCCAAGGAGGTTGTATCCTCCTTCTAGTAGTAGCTGGTGAATAGGGTGTAGTAGCATCCTTGTCTGTTGGAGCAGGAAAAAACCAGGGTGTTGTAGCATCCTTCAACTGTAGCTAAGAAACTTGGGGATTGTAGTCTCCAGCAAGTTGTAGTTTGCAAAACAATTGTAAATATAATTTTGCAGTTATAAAAAGAGTTTGTGGCTTTCCCAATTGGGCTTCCACGATAAAAATTTGTGTTTTGTGTATCTTGTTGATTCCATGTTTTAGTTAAATTAAAAAGTGGTTTAAAATTGTTAAAAAGATATCAATATTGATTCATCCCCCCTTCTCAATATTGACCAATATTCCAACACAAAGTACTTCTAAACTTTGTCACACCTCTTCGAAATTTTAGTGCACTATACTTCCAGGACTTATCATGCTATATTTATGTTTGAGAAATGCTTATCAGTGGTCATGCTTGACCCTTCATGTGTGGCCACTACCCAATATTCAATGCACCATTAATGTAGCTCTAATTCCTTATCCACGTGGAGCTTATCCAATTTCTAAATCAAAATATGACCTAGACTTCCACCTCAAAGAAAACTCATTAATCCATCTCAATGAAATATCACAACTTAAATTATTAGCATGCTCAACTGGTTGGGTGATCAAAATCTACATCAAGGTCAATTTAGATTCCATGTAGAATCAAATTGGACCAACTTAGCAGTTAGCACATGCCTTAACTGATCTGATTCTAGGGATCAAGGGAGTGATCATCCTTACTATATACGAGGTTAATTGACATTCATTGTCTCCATTAATGCTTTTGATCCTCCAATTTTCTATGTGTGTGTCATTCCACTATAACGATCAAATTAACCTAGGATGAAGTAAGCTACAAGGTCATTATCTACTCAAGCATGTGAAGTGTCCCACATTCAACTTCAAACATTTTACATTGTTTGAAAGGTTGAACTCATGTAGTGGTTCCCTTACATGATTAGATTCCCATCTTTATCTCATAATGCTTTGATCTTTGTCAATTTTATATCTCACTATTTGTAATGACAATAACATGCATAATTGAACAATCTCTAGTGTTCTCATTTGAATTCTTTTATTCGATTATTTATTACTTATTATGAACTTGTTTATTACAACTGATTGTCTACTAGTTAGCCATTCTTAAATTTCCTTTGTGCTTTCACTATTAAATCATTGTTTTTTCTTTAATAATGGTGTCACATTGGCATACTATCCCTATCAATCAAGCCTTAATTTAACATGAAAAAACCTTCTAATTTGACCAAATAACTAACACTTTTATAGCTCATGTTTTTGCTTGAATGGTTATAATCATCTCGTTGGGGTGTCCCTATCAAGATCTACTCACAAATTTAATTTAATATATAGGGATTAGGGAATTTATGGACCAAGGATTTGGACTTAAAGGGATTTGAGATTATAATACTTGAAGGTTATAACAATTAGATGTTATAGACTTTATGACTTAGTGGTTAATATTTTTTTTCTTTTTTATAACCAGGTCATATATTTTTATATTAATATAAAAAAAGAAGGGCTTACATAACTCCTTTTAAGCTACATACCACATTCTAGTAATCTATAGTCCTTGATCATTATAGTTTGTGTACAATTCAAAATAATTGTTTCTTTAAAACTATATCCCCAAAATTCTCCCATATACTTCTGCTACTATAAGTTCTATAAAATACTGACAATTCTAACTAGAATTTACATTGCATAGATTAGATAAAAATATAATGAGACTACCCTTCATTTATGGGATGGTTAGGACCTATGAGATTTCCCTGCTTATCAAAAACCAGGTTCCCATGCATAGGATAGGTCTGCTCCACATTGTCTCTTTCTTCTTCCATGCAAGATCCCATGTTCACATCAGTACCAATTCCTCGAGCCTCATGCGTTTCCACCTCCATTGTCTCAGTTGCACCATATTCATTCAAATGTACCTTGCCAAACCACTAAAGAATATCATCCATGTTGGCCTCTTGAAAAGTTACTCAGCCATCCATCACCCTAAGCTTTTCAATGATAGCCACAAATAAGCTTATGAAATTAAGCGGCAAAGCACCACCCACATAACATTGAACTTTTCCATGTATCAAATCCATTGAGCCCGTAACTGCACTTACCTCACTACCTCTCTTCCTCATTCGAGTACCTAATTTAGGATCCCTATTAAATATTCCATGAAAGATTGAAACTACGAAGAATGACCCAAACATAACCTGAATGTGATGAGGAGATGTCCTTTCCCATATGGCATGCATGCTTCCCACTTTGTGTCCATACACCGCATTGATGACACACCTTAATTACATTAACCTTCTATTACCTCCAATCATAATGGAATTCCCGAGTTTCACTATGCCAACCCTTTGGGTGGTGAAACTATTGAAACTTGCAATGGGGTGATTCCTACAATTACTAATATGCCTACCAAAATTTTGAAGTACCTTTCTTTGTCTAAGAAGGAGCCGTTTTCAATTATTTGAGCACTTATCAAGGGGGAGGATAATAAAATAAACCATCATGAGTTTTCATAACAACTTAACAAAGACTAGTGCTGATATTTTCCATTTGATCAGCCTTTGAGTTGTGCTCCTAGAGAATATGATGATAAGAGATGCCTTCAAAGGAGGAAGAGACATGATGCAATCAATTGAGAAGATTGTGGTTTCTAACTTGATACTCCCACTTTCCTTGTCTTAACCTATGGATCGTTATCATTGAGTCTCCTACAACCACCACCTTTCAATGCTAGTGATATTTAAGGAGGTAAGACCCATCCATAAATCCCACTGCTCAACTTAATTATTAATTGCCTCAACAATACCCCATGCATGCTCAAATTCCCATTTTTCATCGTGGAAAAGAAGAATCGATCCCGATCCTACCACCCCTATATTTTCTTTCGAGGCACCATTAAAAATTAGCACTACATTTTGTTGAGACTAGATCCAAGGATCCAATTCTAGTTGGTCCATTTGAAGCTTCCAATCAATAAAAATCATAGGCTTTGTGTTAATTTTTTTGCTGACATGGGAACCTTTAACATTAGCTAACCATTTCTTATGATCCTGAAGCTGAGTGGAGTGTCCACCCAAAACGCATCAGTCTATCTAAATCTCTACATAGTTATATTCCATAATTTGTAATACAATAACCATTTCTTTTTGTTATCTTCAAGTCAACATAATTAGCTTGAGCTACACACACAATGAGTGCTTCACATGAATGGGAGGAGGATTTTTAGAAAACTTGTTGAGTATTTGAGGCTTCATGTTTGAACATTTTTCCTCATAAATATTTGGGCAAGGTTGTCGAAAAGATTATGAGCATGCCTTTGGATTGAATGGAGCTATTGTACTAAATTTCCCATTCAACAAACATTGATTTCCAGTCTCCTGGGACTTCATTAATTGAGATAAATTCAGAAAAGGTTAAGTTCCAAACCAGTCGGGTGAAGGTGCATTCTCTAAAGAGGTGAGATATAGTCTCTTCTTCTTGTATTCATATAACACACCATGATGGTCATGGTATGCCTTTTTCTTCAAATTTTATAATGTCAAAATTTTCCCATGAACAAAAGTCTAGTAGAAAGTATTGACTTTGGGTAGACCATTTTTATTTCATATTGCTTTCCAGATTCTTGCCTTGGAGTGGTTAGAGTTTTCATGTAGAAGAATACCATATTCCATCTTCACTCGATAACCATTTTTACTTGTATGCCATTGTCGCTTATCTAAGGACTACAAATCAAGAGGGGGAATTCCCTTTCAAGTTTTTAAGGAGATTATATTTTTGAGTTTGCAAATGATCTGGTATATCATCTATATTCCACCCTTCCCACATTCCTAACTCTACATCCCATTTTGAAATATCATAAAGCATTCTTTGACCCTGGTGTGGAAATGCTCAGTAAAAAAGGTGATTGGTTCCTCTTGTATTGGAACTTCCACATGGTGATTGGTTCCTCCTGTATTGGAACTTCCACATGGTGATTGGTTCCTCTTGTATTAGAAATTCCTCAGTATGAATGTCCCCTTCTTGATCATTTTATTCTATTATTTCTTTTTTTTGTTCTTGATGTACATTTCCTCCGCAGTTGATTGGGTTTCTTCTGGCACTTCAAGATCCTCATCATTCACAGTTGCAGCTAATGTAGTGAAATAGTTTTTAGAAGTTGAAGGTTTTTCAGGAGGTATCATAGCTCTTTTTGCATTATCGGTCTCCCCTCACCCTAGATTTATTTTTAGTTTTCCATTGTTCCTCCTAGACCTGAGATGACTAGACTTCTAGGGCTTCTAACTTACAATATCTAGAAAAATGGTCATATTCAAGGCATATTTTTTTAAGGGAAATTGCTCATGGTTGAGCTACTGGAAATGGGTCCAATTCACATGTTGCAGAATGATTTTAGCTGGAATACCTTTCTCCAAATCAACTTCGACACATATTCAAGTGCATGCAAATTGTTTTCATTTTGGCTCTGATATGTCAGTGCATTTCCCTAAAGAATTACCAATAGTCTGAAGACAACCATCAATCCAACATGGAAGTGTAAGTGTGGGAGTTTCACCTAGACAGGGACAATAGAAGGTATGTCATCTTCTAGATTGAAATTCAATGTCCATTTGTTTAAATATAATCCTTTGGTGAAAAACAAATGGCCCACTACTGAAAATCAAATCCTTGTCCTCTTTAAATTGGAAAAGGAAGGCGGAAAAATCCTTTCCAATGGCATACAATTGGATTTATCCCTCATTCATCGATCTACATGATTTGGCGACACAAGCATCCATCAATTTTGGTTAGGGATACATTCCTATGAATTGTCCCACCATGCCGCAAATTGTTAATGCACGAGTTTTATGCTGAAAGGAGGTCGGTGGCAGGATCACTAAGGGAACATGTGCTTTCTTCACAAATGGCAATGTTGTAATTTTGGCTTGGAATTTTTGGCCAGCAAAGCTACAAGAGGCTAAAATATATATATCATCCTCTGATGGGGGAGGGAAAGGAGCCCCCTCTATCTCCATTCTTGCTAAATCAAAGTAGTAGAACTCTAACAGCATGCAGAAACCCAACTAGCAGAGCGCTGGATCAGATTCCATTACTTACTTAATGGTTAATTGTTCAGTGTAATGGGTTATATGAGATAGTCTTAGGGGTTACAAACTCAGTAGGGGTTATAGGTATGTGGATTACAAGGGTTTAGGGGTATAAATTTAATAATTTAGAGATGAAAAAATATAAGAGATAAGAAAGGGATGACATGGTTTTACAATTAAGGTTTATAAGGTCCAAGATTAAACAAAATAGGTGTTAGATAAATTAGGGGTTATGGGTTATAAGGATTAGAGTGGTTATAAGTATAAGTGTTATTTAA
This sequence comes from Larix kaempferi, assembly GCA_027924585.1. NCBI lineage: Eukaryota > Viridiplantae > Streptophyta > Pinopsida > Pinales > Pinaceae > Larix > Larix kaempferi. The sequence continues at coordinate 2,096,108 of BSBM01000546.1, forward strand.
GTTAGGGGTTATAGATATTAATGGTTAAAGTGGTTAGATATTTTGAAAGTTAGGTTTTGTAAGGGTTATTGGGATTAAGGATTTTAGTGGTTAGTAGTTATATATTTTATGGGATTTAGAAGTTTGTTCTATATGGTTTAAAAATTAACTTTCATAAAGATAATGGTCATAAGGTGTAGGTAGTAAACGTTATAGGGATCGTGGGTTATAATTGATAAAAATGTTAGGTGTCATGATTTATGAAGGCTAGGGGATGAAGACCATAGAGGTAAGGATATATGGGGTTAAATGGACTAGTTGGTATAAGGATTGGGGATTATGAGGGTTATAGAGGTTAGGTTGATATTGGTTATATGGTTAGGGTTTACAAAGGTAGTAAACTTTAAATTTTAGGTTCTATAGGTAAAGAATTATATGGGATATGAACATTATGGATGATAGGATTTTACAATTAGCAAATTAAATATTTCAATTATATTGCTTAGAAGTTATATGAGCTCAAGGGTTGATGGTATCTCCAAATAGAGGTTACAAGGCTTTGATTTATGGGGGTTATATAAATAAAGTGTTATGAGTTATAAGGATTATAAGGTTTAAGATTTATTATGATTTTAGGGATTATAGATTACATTTTATGAGGTATAGGGTATAAACAATAATTTAGGCTTATGCTTATGGGATTAGGGGTTAGGGTTGTTGACATATTATATAGGTTAGGGGTTAGAGGTGATAATATATATAGGATAAGGAATTTAGAGGTTAAGGGATAGGGGTTATAATGGGTTTTTGTTATTGGTGTTAAGGTTTAATAGTTATAGGGATTAAATATTAGGGTTAAGGGTTAGGGATATAACCCATAACACACAACCATATATCTAACCCTATGTTTTTTAATAATATGGTAGTTTTCTTGAGTTTTAATTGTCTAGACTAGAGCAATATCATGTGAGTTCTAATTGTCAATCATATATGTGTTACTAGAGGATTAAAACATTAAGCAACATTCTGCTTGTTGGCACATCATTGAAAAAAAACTTAAATTTAAACTAAAAAAATCCAATAGCATTATTGTTATTGATTGATATAATTGAAATAATTTTTTTTAATTTAAAATAAAAATTGAAAATTCGGCAGCATAACTATCGACAGTCATAATTGTTGCTAATCAATAATAATAAAAAGAAAACAAATCTAAATTTAAATTAATTATATAATCAAATGTAAATTAAGGTTTATGCCTAAAATTGAAATTTTTAATAACATAATGGATATCCAACAACAATTAGATAAATCAATTATAATTTATTAAAAAAAGAAAAAAAATCACCAACCTATTAGGTTGGATGCCATTAGGTTGATTGGGGGTCGGAGGTTGTCAATGGAGCTCAATTAAGGATACATTCCATCTCGGTCAAGGATTTCCATTACCTAGATGAATGCTTGGTCAAGGGTTTTGTTGACCAAATGAATAGTGCATTGTTTTCTATATATAAAAAAATAGAGAGCTCAATCGAGTGTTTGGTTAACCCAAACAAACCCTTGATCAAGGGTTTAAATTTGTCACCAAAATTGCTAAATTTAGTGCTTATTTAATCTCTTTATTTGGCTCTTAATAGCTCAATCAAGAAATTAAAATAGCTTGATTGAGCATTTGTAAAACTCCTTTTTCCCACCTTGCCAAGAATTCTTAGCCATCTTCATGGATTCACCCTATGGGTTTGTTGTGTATTTTCCAATGGTAATAAAATGTGGTTATGATGAAAGTTTCCACAATTGTAGAAAATGAAAAAAATGGATGGTGATGAAATGCATTGAAGAACACAAGTGGGGGTGCGATGGGAACAAATATAGTGAAAATCCCTTGGGGATAAGGTCCAAGGCAGGAACAATTATTTGTTGCATGCACCTTCAAAATCACACGAAATCCACTTGGTGGGAAACTTATGAATTGATTGCTAGGTTACCTCTTCATTAGTTGTGGACAAGGGGTTACTAGATTCAAACAATCAATGGGAGGCTAGGTGGCTTTGTCAAACTACTTGTCCTAACCTAAGGATTGGCATTCAAAAGAGACCATGCCCCATAGTATTAACCTAAAATACAAATCCTTTTGGTCCTCAAGGGAGGATTTTAATGGGTTAGATTAAGATTATTTGTTGGTTTTAAGAGGCTTGGCTTGGTGGCATGAACCAAGCCTATGATATTTTGAGGAGTGGAAAAGAAGGTACTTCAAACTTCCAACCATTTATGATTCACCAAGATCACTAATGAGTGAAAGTGAAGACATTACCTTATGTGGAAGAGTTTTTAGATCCTTCACTATGTGCACAAGTATGTGAGCACCTTGAAATTTAAATGGTGAATATAATTGCATGATAAGAACAAATTAAGGTGATAAATACTCAAAAGCAATGTCTTCCTTATTTACCCACTTAAATTCCTTAATATTTGAAAAATTAAATGATATTGAACAAATAAAAATAAGTTAGTATTTAATGGGGAAAATTAACATGTAAAGCGAACTTTGAAAATAAAAAGGCTACTAAAAAATGAATTTAACAGGGATCACATGGGATCTAGACTTGAGAGTGTTGTGACAGGTGCAATTTGCATGGGATTAAAAGAGACAATAGTGTGATTCATGTGAGAAACTTGAGTCATGTAGTTTTGAAGGAAACCTTGTGCTATTCACGCAATAAACTAGGAAACTACTCTGCAATTTCTTGGGAATTTTTAAAACTAAAAGGATATAAAATTTGAAGGAAGTGAGACCTCTCAACAATGGTTTTGGGCTCAATATGAACCTAAAATAAAACACTAATGAAAATAAATAAAAATAGATGGCCTAAAACAACCAAGGAAAGAGACCTGGATCTCATGTTCCTGGTGGAGTCAACATTCACTCTATAGGGTTTTAGAATATGAGAGTACCATAATCCTATATCAAGTGATTGTAAATATGAGAGGATATAGATATGAGTGGACACCAAAAAATTATCTCAAGCAACTATAGAGATGAGACTAGAAAAATGTGAGCGGACAAGACAATAATAAAATCAAATCTTAAACTCGTGCATGTATATAAATTAGCAAAGCATTCAAACAATGAATTTACATTATTCAAAACAACATTTTGTGGGGAGAATTGATTCTATGATAATCAAATAGAAAGATGATACAATTAAAATAATATCACCCAAGGAGAACATTACATATGTGAATTCCAATTCTCCTCTATGGTAGGTTTCCTTGGTTCTCCAATGGCTTTCTCTACTATGGAAACAATTTGACAACATTTAAGAAATGACACATTAGAGGGAGTAATGGGAATCATAGAAACTTAGAATAAGTCAGTGGAAGCAATCATATTCTTCCCACTCTTTGTCTCAATTTCTTCAGTATAACCTAACATTAAGAAGTTATATGAAATACATAGGGGAAGACATGTATTTATATGTTGAAGTTGGCAAGAAGATGATCCGGTTCAAGTGTGAATTCCCAAGTCTTAGGTATGGGAACCAATTTGTTCTCATATGCTTGATAAGACATAAAGGGGGGCTAAGGCCCTTATATTGATGAGAATGGACCCCAAGACCAAACCTGCAATAGTTTCCCGGTTAATTTAGGTAAATTTGGGCATTAATGCACCACATAAATGTGTAAATTACAACTTTGCGGGGATCATGTGGGCATTGAAGGAATCCTATCATGATTGCATGACTACATAAAAGAACAATTGTGTGACTGCAAAGATGACACCACCACTGTTAATATAGTAATTTCATGCAACCCCCAAGATGATCAACTTGTAGTTTGATTGTGATTGTAGTTGTGCAAATGGAAATATAAATCATGCATAGTGTGTATTAAGTGAGGTTAATGCTAATTTAGGATTTCTTCAATTAAAATCACATAAACATGCTAGGTGGATGAGATCGGTGTGATAATGACATGATGCATAAATTAAGAAAATAATGATGAAGGAATTCAAGATGACTAAACTTGGATTAATGAGTTTCTTTCTTGACATATACTTATATTAATCACTTAGTGGTATATTTATTTGTCAAGCTAAGTATGCCCAAGGTCTATTGACACGATACAAGATGGAAAAATGCAAGGAAGATGCAACTACCTTATCCCAAGATGAAAAAAATGAGTAAGGAATATGAGAGCATAAATGTTTATGGGAATAAATTGTGACTAAATTTCATAGGTCGGTTGGTAACCAAGTGTAGCTTACACCTACTAGGAAACATATCAATTTTGAATTTAAAGTCTTATTTCCATATTTATGACCAATATGCATGGCAATCATATGGGAGCAGAGAAAATAATACTTTGGTATATCAAAGGTTCAATGAATCATGGCTTTCACTAAACAACAACACATAGTTTGTAATTAGCTGGATTTCATCATATTCAGATTGGGTCGGTTTAATAGATGATCGAAGATCAACTTTAGGATGTTGTTTTATTCTATGTAGTGGCATAATATAATGTGGAGTTTGAAGAAGCATAAAATTGTGGATTATCTTTCTATATTGCAAGTAGAATATATAGAAACAACATCAATGTGTTGTAAACTAGTTTTGGAAAATTTACAGTAGCATTATACCTTGAAATAAGAACAATATCATTAAAATAATAAAGAATCTTGTCCATTATTAAAAAATGAAGCATATAAATATTCATCATCACTTCATTAAGAATTTGATACATTAAGTAAAAGTGCAATCATAGCTTTGTAAAACAAAGAACCCATTGGTTGATTTTTTTTCAACAAAAAAAAACTGGTTTCTTGATATTCCATAGAATCAAAGAAAACGTAATCCATACACTTCTCAATACATATTTGAAGGACAAATATGTCACCTAGCTGAGAAGCCACTCCAATGTACCATAAGATCAAAACAAAGACTATAGACAGTCCTACATATGACCCTGCAAATAGTAATCACGGGTTTGATATTCCATATAGTGGATTAGCCTATAGAGCTACAACCAAAACAAACTTAAGTTAAACAACACGGATCATATTATGTAGTCATCCCAAAATATCAAAGACAAACTCAAGAGAAAAGGACATGAGAGCCCTCGAAGATAAGAGCATCCTCCAAGTATTCTTCAAAAAAAAGTGTGTCGTATGGACCACCAAAAGATTTTTTTGAAATCCCATCAGCAATGGAATTGTACTCTCTAAATATATGACTGATGGATAAATCAATAAAAGAGGAGAGAAGGTAGTTATTCTCTGACACCATTGCCCCAATGATAAGACATGCAAATTTGATAATCCTTTGGCCCATTTTACAATTGCCTTTGAATCACCAAATACATGTAAAGAAATAATACCATTAAGAGAGGCAAACTAAAGTAGCCCCCATAGGGCCAATAATTCTGCTCTAGAATTTGTTCTTGAACCACAACTCATCTAGAGTCTAAATTTATGGTCCTCAATAATTCTTAGGAACATCCCTTCACCACATTCACCCATTTGTGCAGTACCGTCAAAGTATCCTACTGCATAATAAAAGGATATAAAAGGAGTAGATATTTGTCGAGGCCTCTTATATTTTTACCTTGTTTAAACTTCTTTGTATAGGCCCATAATTATCATACTACCGACATCAACATTAGGAAATTTGTTTTCAAATATAGCATAATTGATTGATTTCCAAATGCCCCAACTTATAAATATTGGAAGAAGCTTGTGAATGTTAACTTTTTCCATCCAATGCCCATAATTATCTTCAATGGTATATGAGCCCCACTCTTGAGGAATATGCAATTCCTAAAAAATTACCATCCAAATATTTTTGTAGAAAGAACAGTGTACTAGGAGGTGATGCATAGATTCACCCTCCAGTTTGCAAAGAATACGGATGTTTGGACTAGCCCATCCCCTCCTTACTAGATTATCCCAAGTCAAAATATAATTTTCTAAACAAAGCCAGAAAAATCATTTGAGTCTTAATGGGATGTCCCACTTCCATAGTTTATCATAACACCACTTTAACTCACCATAATTCAATTGAGAGATAGAAACATAAGAAATTTTTGCATTCACCTGACCATATGAGCTATTCCAGGTCCAAAATAAAGGATCATCCTCATCATTTAATCTAATAACTGCTCTATTTAAGGAACTAATATATGCATTCCATTCAGCTACCCATTTCCCTTGCGTACTCAAATCCTCAGCAAGAATCTAGTAAGAACTAGAAAGCCTTAGCCAGTTTGGTCTTCTGATATGATCTAGAGTACATAAACCAAATTCTGCAAGATATTCTAGAAGGGAGGTGGAAATAATATAAGATTCCTACCCCCCAATGAAAGGTTAACCCACCCCAATGAGCACCTGAGACCCATTTTCAATTCTCCAAGATAACCAATTGCTTAACCAAGTAAATTCCCTTACAAAACCATTCTAGAAATTTGAAACCCCCTTAATATATTTATTGGGATTTCTAAGCCATTGAACCACTGACTTGTCTTTAAGATATTTATCTATGAGTACATCACTCCACAATCCTGTACCAAAAATACCACACTAGAAGCTCTTCAAAAATTATTCTTGACTGAACCAGTGCAAGTTTTTTATATCCCAACCCCCTATAGACTTTGGTAGAGATAACCTATCACATCTAACCAAGTGCATCTTTTCACCCTTAGCAGTAACATACCAAAGAAAATTAAACATTTTCTGTCTAATTAGATTCATGAGGCACTTTTGCTAAATATAACCAGTAAACATAAATCCCTACTAAAACAAATCGAACCAAGGTGAGTCTACCCCCTAAAGATAACATCCTATAACACTAGTTTCCAATTATTTTTTCAACTTTCTTAACCAACCACATCCAATTTGCAATTTGTGTAATTGTTAGGCTTCAAATAATAAACTAAATATTTGAAACGACCCTCAATATCATCAGCTTTGAAGGGGAATAGAGAAACAATATGAGAAAAAGAATCTACATGAACAACATTTTTGAGAAAGCAAGATTTATTAGAGCTCACTTACATACTAGTAGAAACACAAAATAAGATTATTATCTCTAAGAATGTAACATGATCCTCCACAGTACCTTTACCAAATAAAACCACATCATCAACAAATGGAAAATGTGTGATAAATTAAGAAGATGCAAGCTTGATACATGACAACCTGCCTTCATTCTTAGCATCAATAATCATTCTATTAAGGCCTTCAATAACCAGCAGGAAAAGTAAGGGGGAGAGCGAGAATCCTTCCCTGAGCCCCTTGGAAGATTTAAAGAAATTTGTAGGAGATCTATTTACAAGGAAAACAAAACATGCAGAGGATACACATGCCATGATCCAATCGGTCATTGCCAAAGGAACACCAATATGGAGGAGTAACAATATTTTTTTAAAAATTGCTCACTTATTCATATGCTTTCACTAAATCCATCTTAAGAATTAATGCATCCAGTTTCTTAGTCTAGATGGAATGTAGACACTCTCGAGTAACCCCAATGGAATCTAATATTTATCTATTAGCCAAGAAACCAGATTGTTCCTTAGTCGATACCTCATCCATATTTGGTTTAATCCTGTTGGAAATCATTTTTGTAATTATCTTGTATACAAGATTACAAAGGGATATAGGTCTGAAGTCAGAAAAGGACTCAGGTTTGTCACATTTGGGGATCAACACATTAAAAGTGGATTTAAGAGCTCATTAAACATAACCCTGGGTTCGAGACTGTTCCACCACCTCCAATGGTTGCTTTCCCATCAAATCAAAGAAAGCAATGAAGAATTCCACAAGCCAGCCATGTGTCCCTAAACTCTTGTCTTTGGAAAATTATCTTAATATCTTTTCAATTTAATCCATAGTGATTGCACTCCCAATTTGTTGACCTTCATCTTCAGAAAATAGTGTAGGATAATGTCTAATCACCTTGAGCTGAGAACCAATATAATATCCACCAAGATCCTTAAAATGATTAGAAAAATATTCCACAACCTTCTTTTCCAAGTCACATTGCGAAGAGACCCAATTCCCATTGTCATCCTTCAAATCCCAACTAGTATACATATTCCTTATATACTTTGCATACATATGAAATAACTTCATGTTATTGTCCCCTTGGGCAAGCCAAAATCCCCTACTCTTCAATCTTCAATCTCCAGGTCTCCTCCTCCAACTTAAGCAACTTTGCTTTTCTAGTCTCCAATTCTGACAAAACAACCTTTTCTTCAAAAGTAAACGAGCCTGTCCAATTTGCCTCTTAAACCCTCTCTAAATTATCCTCAATATCTATAAGATCTTGTAAAGAGTTTTCTTTCTTATCCTTTTCCCAAATCACAGCCAATTTTTTCATTCATTTAAGTTTAATAAGCAATCTTTCCATAGCACCTACCTCCTCTTGGATCTCTATATTATTCCATTTAGCTCTAACCAAAGTACAAAAATATTCTTCAAAAGTGTCCACACATAATTGAATTTAAATGGATATCAATGAATCATGGAGTCCCCAACAAGTTGCATGCATATAAGAGAAGAATCAAAGATTGGATTTTGAAAAAGAAATGAATATATTTCATATATTTACTAATATAATATATATTTCATTACACAAGCAATTGGGAGTTGGACCATTAAACATTAAGGGGGGGCTATTGAGAAAACAATCCTTGAAAAACTTAAATGGTATGCAATTAGTAGATTAAGAGTGGAGTAAAGCATGAAACATCATGCAACCCCGACATTCTTGGTTTGTTGTTATATTTCCATTGTGTGAGTTCCCGATAAATTGGGTAGTTCTTGGGTTGCTATATTTTAATTGTTTGAGTTACCGCGATAAATTGGGTAGTATATCAATTTTTTTTTTTCTTAGCGGAAAAATCCCCTTCCTGCTATTCCGAAGGAATCAAGGAAAGTTTGAATTACAATCATTACAATAGGGCTCAACAAGAGCATCATGTCACTTACAAGAATTGAACTTGGGTGGGGAGGGCAACAATCTTTCCTCCCAACCACCCAAGCTACAACCAATTGATAATATATTGATTATTTGAAAAAGTACATTAGGGGAAAATAATCATGATTTTTATTCACTCATTTTTTATGGTTTAAGTTCACACAATAAATTAGGTAGTGTATAAATATGAAATACTGTAATTTTTTAAAATTATTTTAATTTTAAAATTAAGTGGTGATACTTTTTAATAAAATGATTAAATATTAATTATAAGATAATTGTGATATTAATATTAATAATTTTTGATTTGAATTTTAGATTTCTATAATCAAAATTATGTGATTTTGAAGTAAAAATCTTAGTTTTCGAGCTGATAAGTTTTGTTAAATAAATAATTGTGATTTTTTCGCACCGAAAAAAAGTAACTTGTTATTCAACAGTAATCAAAGTTACATCCTTCAATACATCATGTGATTGCTAGGTTTAAAAGTCATCAATCCCCTTTCTTCCAAAAATACAAAACTGAGAATCTGAAAACATATTAACAAGCACCAGGGAAACATCCAAGATTTTTATCACACATACTGTGAGCTATCAAAAGAGACTAGCAAGCTTCCAATCATAGAGATCTACAGGAAAACAACATCCTAGTGGGCTTACATATGTCAAAACAAGGGACAATTAGAACACTCTATAAAAACTGAAGTCCATGATCGACTCATCCCTGAATTCCTCAAAAAATAAATATCCATCCATATCACCAATACCTGTTTTGGATAGGCCATCCACCTCATCATTGAACACCCTGTATATATGCCTAAAAGTGATATGAGTAAAATTCTAAATGAAATATGATACTCTCGCCATCCAATGTTCCAACAACAAAGCCTAAAGGGAAGAGATACCATTTGCCCAATCTATGACTACCTTGGAATCGCCAACTGTTTGAATATCCAAAATTATTCTCTTATTGGTGAACCATAACAACCCCCATAATGCAATTAATTATGCATGAGTATTTGAGCCCCTACCCACACCCATCCATTGCTTGACGATGTGATTTCTCTTAATCTTCAACAACATACTTGCACCACAAATTCCTTCATTTTTTGCACCATCAAAATACCCAATGGACGAATTATCATCCAATTGAGGCTTTAGAAGCATTTTTTTACCCTTCTCTTTAATATTTTTGCAGTATTAAAAGAGAGCATCAACAATTTTTGAACAAATATGAGGAATAGATGGCTTGATATTATGAAAAGTGTACCTATTCCCGACCTTCCATACCTCCCACATAACAAACAAAGGCAATTCTTTGTACTTTACCTTCTTCTTAAACCAATTGAATATAATGTCCTCATAAGACATCAATCCCCAAGTTTCTCGAATCAAGAGAAGCCTACCTAACTCCAACCATACTAATTTAAAAAAAATGCGATGACAGAAAAGATGAGAAACTGATTACGCATGTTGATTGCATAAAATACATACTCCTGGACCACAAAAACCCCTCCTTTCGAGATTATCCCAAGTTAGAATCTTGTTATGGAGACTAAGCCAAAGAAAGCAATTAAATTTTAATGGGATTTTTCAATGCCACAAAACCTTTTCCCACCAAGGTGGCCTTCTTTCAATCCACTCCTCTGCAATGACCTCATATGCAAGTTTAGCTATAACAACTCCATTTGATTTATTTTTTTCCCAGACCAATTTATCTTCTTGAGAATAAAGAACTATACTTGCACAATAAAGGGATAGAACCAATAATCACCCAATAGTCCAAAATTCCTTCGAACCTGAGCTAGTGCCAAAATATTTCTCTTTTGAAGCTCGGCTATCAGACCTACAGATAGTTTATAATAATCATTTAAGCCAATAAGAGGATCAATTCCCAAAAAGATATGCGATCCTCTACTAACTTTCCAACAAAAGGAATTTCCTAGAATTAGATACGGTCTCAAAAAACTCCACCAAATCAAAGAAGCATTGTGATAATTCTTTACCAGATTATGTATGCAATGAATGAGGGGCTGATATTTTAAATATTTTGATTTAATTTCTTTACCCCACAGATCATCAACGAATAGGCATCACTAAATACTTTTTGCACAAAGGGACCTATTGAACCATTTCAAAAATTTCACTCGCCATCCACCTAATTTTTTGGGCTTAGCAATGCTTTCCCACGATGATAAATGGATTTTTGAGATATCCAACCTTCCTGCCTAGAGGAAATGAAAAAATATTTTTTCTAATGTAAGATATAACTGACATTGTGATTACAGTGAGGGAAAACCAATACACTGGGATACTTTGAAGGACAGAAGTAGGAAGGACAAGTCTACCACCAGCAGAGAGCGATCTAAAAGACCAACTACTAATATGTTTATCCACTTTTTGAATTAACCATGCCCATTCTTCTATTTTATAGCTATTTGGATCCAAAAAATACTCGAGGTATTTAAACCCCTCATCCAACAAAGACATCTGAAATGGAAGAAGAGTAGAAATTTGTGCATAGATATCTGGATCATCACATTTATATAAAAAGATTAATTTATGAGGACTTGCAGCCATATCTAAAGAGGAGCAACAAATAGAGATAATGTACCAATAAGGATTCCATTCACTAATCAAGCCTCTACCAAAGATAACAACATCATCCACGAAGATCAGATGAAAATTAATAGAGATGGCGAAATGTTAATACCTTTAATTTTTTTTCCTTCTTAGCTTCGTCAATTAGTTTGCTTAGACCTTTGATTAATAAAAGAAATAGTAAGGGAGAAAGGGGACATCCCTGCCTTAGACCTCTGCTACAATAGAAAAAAGATGACGGAGAACAATTCACTAAAATAGCAAATCAGGTTGATGTAATACATGTCATAATCCAATTGGAGACTTCAGGAGTCAGGCCAATCTGAATTAGGATAAATAGAATAAAAGTCCATTCCACATTATCGTAAGCCTTAATCAAATCCATCTTTAGGATAAAATCTTGCAAGTTCTTCCTCTTGACTGAATGCATACACTCTTGAGCAATCCCAATGGCATCCAATATCTATCTATTAGGCAAAAAAACAAATTGCTCATCCGAAATGAATTTTCCTAGGATATGTTTTATCCTATTTGCAATAATCTTTGAAATAACTTTGTATATGAGATTACAAAGATAAATGGGCATAAATTCATTGAATGAATCTAGCTATCCTATTTAGGAATAATAGTAACATAAGTAACATTCATACATCCAAGAATTCTTCCAATTCTTCTGGTTTCATCAACAGCTTCAGTGAGGTCCTTTCCAAGTAGTTCAAAGAAGTGTAAAAAGAATTCCACCATCCATCTGTCGGGGCCAAGGCTTTGGGCCTTTGCTAATATGGACGACACCCCTTTAAATTCATCAATATTAACAACCTCACCAATTCCCTAACCTTTCGCTTCATTGAAGAATCTAGGGTAGTTTTCCAGATCCCTAAGTTGTTGCTCCAAATTTACAGAGGAATCTTGACTATAAATATCTTTAAAATGACGAACAATAGCACCTTTTAATGAATTTTGATCAACAATAGAAACCCAATTCTCATCTTTAAGTTCCCAAATGGAGTTTGTAATCCTTCTTTGATTTGCATATCTGTGAAATTTTTGTGTATTATTATCACTAGCCTCAAGCCACACAACACAACTTTTTAGATGCTAGGTTTCCTCTTCCTTTCTTAAGAATCTAGCTTTTTGTAACTCAAGGTGAACTAATATTTCTTTTTGGGGGTCGAGAAATAATCCTCATCCACCAGACCTATTAATTCATCCATCTTTTCCTCAATCTGAATGAGATCCTTCTTTATTTATTCCTTCTTCCCATTTTCCCATTTTATAACCTCATTTTTCAATAATGAAAGTTTCTCAACAAGCTGAAGCACTGGAGACATATGATCATCTTGGGATAAAGAGAACCATTTCTCTTTCACCAAATCACTAAAGGAAGGATCTTCTAACGAACTATGATTAAATTTAAAAGGATAGTGAATAAAGCTCTTGATAAAATCCATCTTTAGGACTATGGCTTTATGATCTTACACACTAGTTGCAACAGACCATGATTGACAATGACCCATGGAATCACATAAATTCTCAGAGATCATAAACCTGTCAGGCCGCTTTGCAATGCCAACTGAACTCATTCTCCCATTCGACCAACTAGGAAACAAAACATCTGGAATAATGTCAACTCTCCCAGTATTTTCAAAGAGCAACCTAAAATATCTCGCCAAGGGATCAACAACATTCCCTGCACCCCATATTTCAGCCAATGACAAGGTAATGTTGAGGTCCCCTTCCAGGATCAAGGATTGGTCCTAAAGCAATATTGATTGATCAATTGCCTCCCAAAAATCCCTCCTATGGTTATAAGGGCCATACACATTGATAATTCGTAAGGTTTTATCCAACCCTATAAATCTACCTTCCAATATAATACCTGCATCAAAAGAGAAAGACTTAAATTTATCCCATCGTCATATTCCATGCCAGATCCCCCCCCTGAGAATCCAGATGCGTCCAAAGCACAAAATTTCCGCGAAGGTTTGATTTTTAAGAATATGTCACCATCATTAATGGAGGAAGTCATTGTTTCCTGCAACAGAATAAATTCTGGATTAATAGTCTCAGAGATCCTTTTTATAGCAACTCTTATAGGGAATTTATTGAGCCCACTAATATTTAGGGAAACAAGGTTCCATGAGGAACATTGATATGGGCTACATCCTCTCTAAGAGCCCCAATTTCAAAAGAAGAAACATTAGTAACCCCATACAAACCCTTTTTCATTAGGGAAGAGACCTTTGGGTTGAAAAAATGAGGTTGATCCAGATTATTCATTGAGCCAATCACTTCACATTGTTTCCCTTTCTTACCTTTTGCAGTTTTTATGATAGTAAAATTCACCGATCTAATGGAAGAAATAGGAATAGAGTTTGAATGCTCCTCACAGACTATTGAAAAAGTAGGGATAAGGTTTTTGGAATTTAAACCCTTCATGGAAAGAGAGGAATCATGATTGTCGGGAGTATAGTGAGGAGATAAGGATAGCTAAGAACACTCAGTGGTGAAGATGATAGAACAATAGGTAATGGAGGTAGATACTTATCACCGAGGGGAGATAAATCCGAAGGGAGAAAAGGAACTTCAGAAAACTCTGAAATATTTTTTGGATCTTGACTACAATCTACATGAAAAATATCATCCAGCTTATCACAGGACTGGATGATGGAAGATTTTTCTCCCCCATTCTCCAATAAAGGAATTGTTGGACAAGATTCATTTAAGGGGTTCTTAGAAGGAAAAGCGGACACTACTTCATCCTTAGTACCCCACACCCCTAAATCAACTCTCCCAAAAAATTTTAGAACCTTCGAAATTTCTTCCTTTAAGAGGAATTTTAAAAGAAACATAATAGTTTGAGAGAACTTACCCAGAAACAGAGACACAAAGTCTTGGTCCAATGGAATAGGGAAGTTTAGACCTGAGTCTAGTTCTTCGATCTCTTTAGGAATGGATAGATCCCGCAGCTCATCTTCCATAACCCCAAATGGCTTATTTGGACATTTTGCCTTTGGATGACTCGTCTGCCGACACAGATGACAACGGAAAGGGATTTTCCAATAATCCAATCTTTAAATAAATGCTCCACCTTCCCAAATAAATTCAAACTCCTCAATTAATCCTTCTTTGGGATCAATTTCATCAAGCATCCGATGGATTTTCCTGTGAGACACCAACAAATGCTCTTCTTCCATTAGAATAAACCGTCCAATAGAGTTAGCCACAGGATTGAAACCCTTAAGGATCCAACAATGAAAGGGAAATCCTAACAATATAACCCACAGGTGATGCTTCATCATCTTTTCCTTCCAAGGATCAAAGCCCAAATGCCACCAAGATAAAACTAAATAGACAGATTCAATAACCCAATACCGCTCTTCAATATTTTGTATGTCTTCCTCTGAAAGAAAATGGAAACATATCCAGTCGTTCATCAACATCAAAACCCTAGGGAAATTTTTAATAATGGGTTTGCATTTCAATCTAACCCAATTCAAAATATAAATTTATGAGAGATTATTATATTCAAATTTACCAACCAAAGCATGATTTGACAGAGATAACACCATGTCGAAAGTCACATCTTTCCCTAGAACACACAATTACCTCCCTTTCTTAGCTTTTTCAATTTTTTGTATTCTGTGAGCATGAGCACGGTACCCATTTAGGATATTTCTTTGTTGAGATGGATAAACCCAAGGTGATGTTTCCTCCACCACCTTACAGGAAGCCGACCCTACAAGATTTTGACTATGCTCGACAGATCCTGCATAAATGGCATCTGGAAACCCAACCCTCACTGATAACTTCCTACCCAAGACACCTATCTCTTGAAACTCATCCTTTTGATTAATATCTAGATAACGCCTTGAAGGAGAAAACTCCACAAGAGTATTAGGGTTTGTTTTAATCTCACTCCCAAAAAAGCCAGATCTAGGAGAGAAGATATCATGGTCGTTCGATCTAAGATGCACATAAGGATTTCCTTGAGAGTTTGATGGTGATGTGACCAGAGAGCCACGACCTCCAATCCTTCTTGACATATGACCTGAAACAATTCCACGACCCCCCCTGTGGGCCATATTTAAAAATAAAAAATTGCAGAATAATAAATACTCTGCCAAATCACATATTCCAAAAATCAAAACCAAAAAACCAAAAAAACTAGGTTAGAAAACAAAAAATTGCAGTAGAATAGACCGATCATATCCTTCACACCTTTTTTACTCGGTTGGTACTAGGCCAACCAGAATGGATAGCTTAACTCCAACTCCACTTTTGTTTTCGCCATGGAAACCTAGCTAGGGATTATCGAAATAAGGCATTTGAATAAATAATTGTGATTATCTATGATGTATATGTACAATCTAAATACTAAATATATGATTATATTTATATGATCATTAGAATTTTCATACAAATGAAAAAATCACGTTTTGAAGTGGTTGTAATGAAATAATAGAGAGAGAAATAAATTGATTGATTCTATAAGGTGATACTTTCCTAGAATATTAAAAAAAAAACATCTAGACTTAGGATATAAAGAATTATTTATTTTGATACTTTCCTAGGTGTTTGACTAGGTGGTTGGCCACATATTTCCTTTTTAGGCTCACACTTGTCATCATTATGCACATGAGCGACCTCAGAAATATTTTGGATAGATTCTTCCTACTTTTATGACTGTCCAGAATTGGTAAGAGCGCATTCCTACTTTTACACAGTTTGTCCTACTTTTTCTGCTTTTCAGTGGATAAGGATAAATCTAGGTGCTTTTATGGACTTGCCAAGCTGTCTAGTTTTAGGCAAACACATCCTCCATATTTTTCTCTCCAAAATACATCATCACTCATTAGCTCCCAGATCTAATTTAGCTAATTCGTGAGGTCCATGATTGAGTTGGAAAGTGATGTTTCCACTATTGGGGGATTTTTGCTTTTAGTAAGCCTGTCTTTTGTGAGTTTTTCAAACTTGCCTCTAAGGCACTCAAAATCTCTCTAAGAGATTTATAATATATTGTATTCTAATTGTTGAATAACACAGAGATGAAGTTTACATCAATTGAGTTCACTCTCTTATGGTTCTGCTTCAATATTTCTTCTTATTTCTGCAATTCTCTGAGTAAATTCTTGTGAGGACTACTTTGTTTCTAGATCTTGGATTATTAGAATTCATACATGGTATCGGATCTTAGGGAGATCTTGATCAAATTAGTCTTCCAGTATAAGATTTCAAAGAGTTTGTTTTGCAAGTACTGAAGATCAAATGACAGAAATCTATTATTGAAGAAGAACTCAGATCTTTTCATCTCTCATCATTGTTCTCCTCGCATACTTCTAATACTAAGGATTCTATGCAAGATGATGATATAATGGTTATTTGGAAGTCCAACATGTACTATGAAGTTTTTAGTTGCGCTCTCGCTTCCACTGTCCAGACTTCTAATTCGAATTCTAAATATCATCACCCAGTTGTTGCATATCATACACACTCAGAACCTCTCTTTAGTTCACTTTTTTGTGTGTCATTGGATGATATAGAGGCATAATTACAGTTTGGAGTGGTTGGATTCACTCTTACTATCATGCTTTTGATCCACTGCATGATTATGATTGGCACCTACTCTCAAAGTTGCAAAGAAGATGGAGGACATCATCAAATCTCATTTGGACATGATCTCAGGAAGTTCAAGTCTAGTGAGCACATTCCACTTCTTCCCAAGAATAATATTCCTCCAAAAATTTGACCAAGTTCTCACCTGCTTGGATTTTGGAGAGACTTATTATGGTGTATTCCATGTTGATTTTGAGGGGAGGTTTTCTTCCCAAGTGGTTCTCCTTCTTTCCTCACCTACATGGACTAATAAATATTTGTAAAGGGTTACCAAAGGCCATAGTTTCCCAGGCCCTCATCATATTTTACTCACATACAATTAGGATTAAGGGGGGGTGTTAGAATATTTTTAAAAAAACCATCTAGACTTAGGATATAAAGTATTATTCATTTTGATACTTTCACAGGCATTTGACTAGGTAGTTGGCCACATATTGCCTTTTTAGGCTCACACTTGTCATCATTATCCACATGAGCATCCTCAGAAATATTTTGGATAGATTCTTCTTGCTTTTATGACTCTCCAGAATTGGTAAGAGCACATTCCTGCTTTTACAAAGTTTTGTCCTGCTTTTTCTGCTTTTCAGTGGATAAGGATAAAGCTAGGTGATTTTATGGACTTGGAAAGTTGTCTAGTTTTAGGCCAACACATCCTCCATATTTTTCTCTCCAAAATCCATAATCTTACTACATTTTCATTACTCATTAGATTCCATATCTGATTTAGCTAATTCGTGAGGTCCTTGCCTGAGTTGGAAAGTGATGTTGCCACTATTAGGGGTTTTTTGCTTTTAGTAAGCCTGTCGTATGTGAGTTTTTCAAACTTGCCTCCAAGGAACTCGAAATATATCTAAGAGATGTATTATAGATTGTATTCTAATTGTTGAATTACACACAGATGAATTTTACATCAATTGAGTTCTCTCTCTTATGGTTCTGCTTTAATATTTCTTCTTATTTTTGCAAATATCTAAGTAAATTCTTGTGAGGACTACTTTGTTTCTAGATCTTGGATTATTATAATTCCTACAATACTTAGATATTATGATGGATCATGTTTCCAAATCGATTGAATTATGTTATTGTAGGTCAAATTGGGTGATGGTTCTTGTCAAATAAGATAATATTAAATTTTATCACTAGGAAGAATGATTAGGTGTTATTTGATAAGTATTAATTACCAACAATACTCATTCTATATAACCCGATATTACAAGCATATCTCCACCTAAATTTCATAACCATTGAGATACCAATTTTAAAAATTATTTTGATTTTGGCAATTTTCAAGCCATGATTTAGTTTGTGCATTTTTCGAGGCCTTCCCATGAGTTTTTTTTGTGATGTTTATGCCTTGAGCAAAAATTTGTTATCTTGGAAATACTTCTCTTTTTTAAAACAATTAAAACTTGTCTAACTCAACATTCCTACTTAGTCCTAGCTTCATGTTAGGGTTAAGTTTCTTACATACCAAGGTTTTTTCCTCTTAGGGTTTTTGGTCTCATTATACAATGTAGTTTCAACCTCTTCTTATAAATTTTTCATGAATGACTTAGCCACCCCATCTCTTTTTAGATATAAGCTGCCACCATTCTAGATGTGCAATGTATAACATTATACATTACCCTTTTATCATTTTAGTCATTAATAGAATATTTTGTTTTCACGATAATACTTAATTTTAACATTATAGTTTGTAATATGTTAGCAGTATTATGTCCTTTCATTTCAATCTCACACACCATATTATTGTATTGGAGAAAACTCACTATGGCTTGGGAATACCACAATAGACAGATGACTACCAGAAATCTACTCAATTCTCAAAACAATGCTATTATAAACAACAATGTTAAAACAATGGAGAAATGTAACCAACCCCGATCCAACGTTTGATGTAGACCCCCGTTGGAGCTTTCAATCCGCGCACGTCCAAGCACTTGTAATGTGCAAATTAGTCTTGACAACAAATATCTAACAAGTACATGTGATATATAAATAACATTAACATCATCAATAACAATGGTCCATAATATCATAAGCAAATGCAACCCAATGTATAATAAATGACATTCACACCATGAATGGATGATAATATGAGTATTTCTATTAATGAACAAGAAGAAGTACAAAGTGATACGACCTCTTGTCAGCAACCAATTTGAACCAAGATCTAGATCAATCCACTTGTGCCTCCACCACTTCAATGCTCCATGAATGGCAAACTCAAACTAGAAAGGAGTTTGGAAGGTGAACATAACTGGTTCACAACTACAAGGATCAATGAGTGTAGACTCAAGATGGGCAAAAATACACTAGAGTTCCTTTACTATTCTCCTCTTCCTCCCGTCCATAAGCCATATGTGCTCAATATATAGTCCTCTCAAAGGTAGGTGAAAGGACTCATCGAGACATTACTTGGGAAGATGGAGAGCCAAAGGTCACCCAATGACCGCTTTTTGGGAGTAAAAAGTAATAACATAGTGGTTTTTACCATTTTACTTGATACCTGTGGGCGATAGGGATGCAACTGATGGGTACGCATGCTATAGTGATGCAACATGCGGGTAGGAACAAAAATAGGATAGACTGGTATCATTGAAGGATGAAAATGGATCTGAGTCACTGAAATGGATCCTACAGGCCAAAGAATGCTAATGCTCACAGGGTGGAAGATTTCTATGTAACAGATGCCCCCTAATGTGTGAGGTCAGAGACTGAAAGTGGTATGATGGCCGAAATACATTATAAAACTCAGAAGTGGAGTGATGGAGACACAAGTGGAAAGAACGGATCACTCATCATAATACAATAGTATCTCTGAATACATGTCGGTATAGTACAACAATCTGATACAATGGCCATGAATAGGAAGTACATAAGTAGATACATGCCACAAGTGATCATAGCCATGATCCCTCTACAGTAAGATATGGTCTTCTGCTGAAAAGAAGACAACTGGTGCAAACTGGAGGTACAAACTACTGAAATCTGAGAGGTGATATCTCAGATGTAAAGTCAAAGTCATATGTAGCATAATGAATGCCACAATCGCCTGGGGTCTTCTACACAAGTCTTCAACGGTGCAAGTCCCATCAAGTGAATAAAGGAGTTGGGGTCGAACCTGATGAGACATCGTCTGATTACCAGTCATTGATGTATACCGTTAATAGATGCGAGATGACCCACCGATAATGAAAATGGGAATCAAGGCACAGAGCACAATCATCAGAGTGTGAATAAATGGGTTGAAGTCAAACACTAGGATGAATCCATCGATCAGGGGACATTGATGTATTCCCAAAATTGTCGATGGCGAGAGAACCTGCCACTAATGACTGCAAGCCTCAAGGTACTCAACCGAACTCTAAGCCTCAAGTCCTGGAATAAATGAGTTGAGGTCGACGGAATGAGACTCACTGGAAGGAGGGCATTAAGGAATCGCCCATCAACCAGCACAAGGTACCAGCAATGCTCAAAGATTTGGAAGATCTCAGGTGAAACGGACTGACTCAATAAGGATGGCCGACATGCAATAGTCAAGATATCTGAGGAGTGGCCAACACTGGTTTCAGGACTTCCTTTGAACAAGAGCATGAGTAGATGGATAGACTCAGGCAGCATAGACTCGACATAAACTGTGCAATGCAGGAGGCATTACAGAGGGCTCCATAATGACTAGAAGCTTAACCAATCGGTGGAGAAAACTGAGAAACAAGTACAGCTCCTAAGGCCCAACTATAGTCCCGACTCATAATGTATGGAGTGGAATGAATGCTCTATTCAAAGGCAACACAACAGCTGCCAACAAGAAATAATGACCATAATCCCGTCAAGCTTTTTGGAATATTTGATTTTTTTGTCTTTTTCATATTTGGGAAAAGCTTGAAAAAGAATAAAATTGCTTATAGTACAACTAGTGAGGGAACGAGTGTCAAATAGCTAGCAGACTAGTCCCAAGCAGTGGAACATACCTATGTTCAATGCAAGGAAATGCGTGCAGGATGTGGACACTCGGGGGTGTGTTCCCTCAGGGTCAAAGGGTCATCAAATTGTGAAGGGAAAATATATAAGCTCTGCAGGGCTCGACAGGGAAAGTGCTCAGGCACCAGGCTAACAATTGATAAAGAGGAAGCCGACACAAGGCTCAAGCGGCAAGCAGGATGATGCAATGCAATCACAACATGATATAACTAAGGGGAGTCCTTAAGGGAGATGGCCAGCATAAGACAAAGTAGAGTATGAGTCTTTATCGCAACGTCATGGCATGACTACAAAGGACTCCCAATCCTAAGGACAAACAACGGCATGGGCACCAAAATGCATAAGGGGGTTCTAACTAGGGTACCCATGTTCGGGAAAGCCCTACCGCCACATGACGACACTTCTATAACAGTGTGAAGGTTCCGTGTCAGTCACGAAGCGGGGTCGCACCTAAGGTTTATGAAAATGGTCAACAGGTCAAATGTGTAATGCATGTGGAAATGGCATCTAACCTATATGCCAAGTGTGAAATATACCTGCCGTAGGTGTGAAATGAATCAGAACAACTCTCGCCAAGGAAATCTGTTGAAAAAACATTACTCCATGACACGATATTAGTTCATAACGGCCCAAAATGGACAAAACTATAGAAAAGTGGGTCTAGAAAATTATAAATAGTAACAAAATTTAATAATTTTCAATTCATTTGCACTATTCACCATTTTGGAGTTGAGTGGTAAGTTTGCACCTGAAGTTTCAAGCGTCGATCGTGGGAGCTACGAGCAACCGTTCAGCGAACCGTTTGGAGTAAGTTAGTGGTCACTGCCATACCTTTCATTTAAGTGCTTTTATTTCAATTTTGGTCTGTGGGTTATTTTGTTTGGCCAAGCCCTAAATGGCTTCGGCGATACTCGCACGCTATAAGTATGCGGGTCGCAGGTAGGGCATCAAATGCGCAGTCAAAAAACTGACTGCCTGCGTCTACCCGCACCTGTCTACAATATAGCTCACGGGTAAGGCCGTGAAGAAGTTTTTAAGCATGAAACTAACTAAAAATCTCTTGCTTTGCACTCTAGGATGGTTCTAGAGTGGAGGGAGAGAGAGCATGACCAGGTAGATGAGGCTGTGCGCAATGATTTGCCAGCACAACAAGCACTGCAAGCATGTGGCTTATATAAATACTGGAGTCTCGGGGGCTTAAGGGCCCAAAACCTACTACTCCATCATTTGATCAACTACTGGGATGTGGATGCTCAACACTTCATCCTCAATGGGAAAACACTGATACTGGAAGTAGAGGATATCTATTTCATTACCGGTTTGTCCCATAGAGGGGAAGTGGCTAGTCCTCGGTCACGGACCATGGGTGGTGGGATCACTGTGCAAGACTACATAGTACGGTACTGTCCCACCAGACACGAATAGTGGGAATTTAGGTGCCGATCAATCTCATAACGGACTTGAGCACCAAGATCATAGTGGCAACTCTGGTGTAGATCACGGGATCCAAAGCACTACACCAGGCATCCAGACTGGTGATGTTCTATACATCACAATGCTTGCAGCCTACTATATTCGACTGGTGTACTACTCTGCCGGTGTCTATGAAGACACAACTGATGGAATGCAAAGAGGGGAAGGCCAAAAAATTTGGGTATGGTAGCATCCTCTGTAGTTTCTTCTTTGAGAGGGTTCCGAGACTTAGCCCTGGATGTCTCTCCTCACAGTCTCCGAGATCCAGCCCTGACCTGGTGGGCTGAGATACTAACACGACAGGGTGGTGGCTATCTAGCGTCACCATATACCGAGGAGTTCTTCCGCTAGTGGAATCGACAGGTGATTGCTATCGAGGACTACCCCTATGCGGGGATAGACTTTAGACAGGACCATGACATGCCGCTCCCACCAGGTGCAACCTTCGGAGACATCGGTGAGTACTCTTTTGGTTTTGTGTTTTTAAATTTTTACGGATTTTTTGATGATAGTTAGAATGAAAAAAATCTTTTTGGTGGTAATGTCATGTGCTAATAGGTGACTGTTTGTTCACAGACAAAGGCCCAGTGAGACCCGAGGCCTTCCCGATACATGCTCATCGGGGTAGAGATGAGGTGGCAGCATATGCTACAGCAGGGCGCACACTATAGACATTGCGGTGCAACATATCACGGATGGTTTCCTGAGTACCACTTATATAGGTAGCCCGACTACCAGAGGCTATGCATCGCCAGGTAGTGGGTGTTCCTGGTGAGTGGGTGTGGCTACTGCAGCGGATGGCCAACGCAGTACAGTACTATTATGAGACACATCCTGTCAAGTCAGCAGCTAGACCTCCTCGGAGGGAGTAGATATCCCAGGGTCTCATCATTTTTTGTATCGATATGTATATTTTTGAGGGCTACGGGCTCCAGTCTTGTATGACACTACCATTTTTGGACATATTTTTATATATATATACAACTTTGGTTCTCAGTTCTACTATATGTGTGTATGGTACAAATGTATGAATGTCTTTGTATTTATGTGCTTCATGATGAATGTGACAAATGCCAATCTAATACATAGTTAGCATATCCATCAAATATATAATTATGACTTCTCGGAATGTGAATATATGTAATGGAAACAAAATGTCTCTCCAAGAGTCGTACCTTAAGGAATATCCATAGTAATGTAGGGTCTCATACACGGTACTACCCGTTCAGCTGAGACACAACTAGTTGTGAATCCAGGCAGACTTCTAAAGACTGGATGTCATGTGAAATGGCATCCCGAAGTAGCTCAACAACGACACTATACTCAGCCACATTGTTCGATGTAGGACCGAGACAAGCACCTCCTGAGGACACAACTAGATGGTCGGGTGAAAAGATAACCCAGGCAGCAGAAGCAAGCTGCTGCGTATGTCGGCTAGCACCATCCGCGAAACCCAAGAATGTATGACATCTCGCTAACATCTGTTAATCAAACAGAGGCTAATCAACAGACCCGACAACCAAAAATGTAACCTAGACTATGTACAAAAAAAACTATACAATAGTGTACAAAAGTATCAGCTTAAACCAAAGGTTCAAGCGTAATACCGCTTGAGGTAGAGCCCATTTCTAGGCTCCTTCAAGACAACTCCCTCGTAATCTTCTAACTCATAAGCTCCTTTTTCTAGGACACGCCTCACAATGTAAGGATCGTGCCACATGGGATTGAACTTGCCTGCCCCCAGGGGTTCTTTAGCTTGGTCATACAAGAGTACCAAGTCACCTTCAGCATATTATCGGGGATGGACAAATCTATCATATTGAACCTTGACACGATGCTTGTTAACATCAATGGCCATAGCGGCATCTTGACGATGCTCGCCAAGTTGCTCGAGGTGTACTAAACGTTTCTCAATCTCTGTCGTATCAGGGAGGAGCTCTATGGCTAGCTTGAGTGAAGGAATCTCGCATTCAACCGGTAAAAGTGACTCCACACCATGAACTAACTGGAACGGTGAGAACCCAGTGGCAGTCTTAACTGCGGTTAGATAAGCCCACAAAGTAGGATATAACATGATATGCCAATTGGTCTTGCTTTGTTGGATGGTACGTTGGAGAATGGTCTTCAAAGACTTATTGACTACTTCAACATGACCATTCGCTTCAAGATAGTAGGAAGATGAGTGTTCCTGAAGAAACCCAAGCTTAAGAGACAAATCCTCCATCATCTTATTTTGAAAGTGACTGCCATAGTCAGTGACAATCTCTTTTGGGATATCGAATCGAGTGATAATATGGTTGAACACGAAATGGGCTGCAGTAGCACCATCGGCTTTAACGGTAGGCATGGCCTCAGCCCATTTGGAAAAATAATCCACAGCCACAATAATATGATGATGCCCCCCAGTCGAAGCTGGTTTTCAATCCATGAAATCTACCCCCCACTTAGTGAAGGGACCAACGGTGACGACCAGATGGAGGGGTGCTGGATGCGAGTATATGTTCCAAGAAAACACCTGGCAAGTGTGACATCTCTTCAAAGCATTAATACAATCTTTAAAGATAGTAGGCCAAAAATAACCTGCTCGCATAATACACTGGGCTGTAGAAAGCCCGGATAAGTGACCGCCACACGCCCCCGCATGGCAATCATTAAGTACCCGTTCCGCTTCTTCATGAATCAAACAACGACGGAGAATGGAATCCTTTCCTCGGCGATACAAAGTGTCACCAACGATAGTATAATCTTTAGCGTGATTTCTCACATGCCATCGCTTGTCTCTTGAATAATGCGGAGGAAACTTCAAAGTTTGGAGATATCTAATGACATCCCCATACCAAGGGTCCTCGGTCGAGATAATAAATAGGTGTCCATCCACAAAGGAATCTTCATGAATGACATCCTCTTCAAGCCGTGGAAGGTCCGACATAAGCTCAGTGAACACCAAAGATTTCACCGACTTTGCAGAAGCAAACTGGAGATCAAATTCTTGAAGGATCACAATCCATTTATTATACTTACCCCCGATAAGGCGTCGTGATAGCACAAACTGAAACAGATTGATATGAGCTACAACAGTGGTTGTTCGGAGCAAAATGTAATGCCATAACCACTGGATTGTGTGAACAGTCACAAGTGCCAGTTTTTCTACGTGGGTGTACCTTAGTTCAGAATCTAGTAAATTTCGACTAAAATAATAGATAACATGCTCGACGAGCGCATCATTCTTTATGTGGCCACATAAAGAATGAAATCTCGTGTAAAATCCGGTGGACTAAGCACGGGGGCCGATACCAAAGCTTTCTTAAGGGCGTCGAAAGACTGCTGGGCTCGCTCATTCCAGATAAAAGGTGTGTCTTTCTTCAATAGGCATGCGAAACCTTTAGTAATACTGGCATAGTTAACTATGAACCGACGCATAAAAGTAGCTCTCCCTTGGGGGCTCTGAAGTTGAAACAAATTACGCAGAGGAGGCAACTGAAGTATTGCCTCAACTTTGAGAGGATCGACTCTAATACCCTCTTTCGAAACTATGAATCCTAGAAGGCGACTAGTCCTAACAGCGAAGATGCATTTGTTTGGATTCAATCCAATTTTGTAGTGGATACATCATTCGAGAATCATACGGAGGTGCTTGGGGTGGTGCACTCTCTTGCGAGAATGGCCAGCAAGATCATCCAAGAAAAATTCCATAATCTTCTTAAGATCGTGAAAGGCATAGGTCATGGCTCACTGAAAAGTAGCTCCGGCGTTCTTGAGGCCGAAGGGCATTTTCCGGTAAGCAAAAATTCCCCGTGGACAAATAAACGTTGTTTTATGTTGGTCCGCAGGTTTGATTTGAATTTGATTATAACCTGAGAATTCGTCCATGAATGAAAAAATCTCACTTCCCGCACAAGCATCGAATATTTGATCAATGAATGGCATGGGGAAGTTGTCTTTCGGACATGCACGATTCAAATCTCTGAAATCAGTGCATACACAGATCGTTCCTTGCTTCTTATCCACAGGAACGGGGTTTGACACCCATTCGGTAAGAGGAATGGTGTAGATGAAACCAGCTTTGAGCAATTTCTCTACCTCTGCCTTAATAGCAATTGCCTTCCTAGGGTTCACAGCATGTAAGTGTTGTCGAACCGGTTTAGCATCAGGATACGTTTTAATCTCGTGTTCAACAATGTGGGGGTCTATTCCTGGCATCTCCTCATATGACCAGGTGAAAGCTTCCCAGAGTTCAGTAAACAAATCAGTGTAAATAGCAATCTCATCAGGAGTGCAATCGTCACTGACGTAAACATTCTCAATCTTTCCAGGAGTGCGAGAGATGTTGATCGAAGTGGTTGGGGAAATACTGGCCATATTCCCCTCCAAGAAAACATCATGCGACTGCAAAAGAGCCACAGGGTGACCAACCATCTCAGCTAGAGTCATCCTAAACTCCTCCTGCTCAATGAGCTCATGGTTGGGAAGGAAATAAGATCGATGGTGCATATCTTCCCAAGGCCTCTCACTACCACACATGGCTTTGAGGATAGCTTCATCAGATGGCAAAGTATCATCGAGGCAATCGTGAGAGCAAGATGAGTTGGCTACCCAAACTGGCAGCATAACGGGATCTTCTTCAACTGTCTTGGGAGAAGAGAGATCTGGATCCGCAGTGGTTTGTTGGATGTGATCGTAAGTGATCTCCGCTACAGATAAAGGCATAGACATCCCAACATGCGCAATGTCTCCAGACATAGAATCCGCAGATGGAAAAATCCATGGATCACCACAATAGGAAGTCCGGAATGGCATACTATTCGAAGGAGGAGGCGCATTGTCGGAAATGGTTCCAATAAAATTCACAGGTGCAGAATGGTTAAAAGTTCCCATCAACGAGGGGTACATTCCAACACCTATGTTCCCAGTTGCCGACTGAGAATCAGAAACTTGTGGGACTACTGATCCCGTAGATGCTGTGGAAGGAGTGCCAACATAATCTAGCTGATCGATCGTCACAATATTTCCTTCATGGGGAAAGCAAATAACTAGAAATATAGTAGACGCGACAGCCTTCATAGCGTACATCCAGTTCCGACCCAGTAAAAGGTTGTAGTCAATGGGCGCATCAACCACTTCGACTTCAATAGGCACGGACTTACCTCCCAAGGAGACAACAAGGGAAGGGATAATTCCATGCGGTGTAAAAGATCTACTGTCGAATGCAGTGAGTGTAGTTCTAGACGCGAGTAGGGGAGGAGAGCCAAGAGCTTTCCAACAAGTCAACAACATTACTGACGCAGAAGTACCTTCATCAACCATAGTACGTTTGATGAAGCTCTTAAGACAAACCACCTGGATTTGAAAAGCCACGTGGTAAGGCAAGCAAGGTTGGACATCAGTAGTATTGAACTTGATAACACTAGGAATTCCCCCATCCTGAACTCCTAACGCACTCAAAAGGGCATGCTTCTGAGAAGGACAGGCTTGCAAAAATTCAAGAGTTGACATGGCACACGGAGTTTGGCCCAAATCTTCTACGATGGAGTAGTTATGGGCGGCTCAAGCATTAGGATTATGCGTAGAGCGCTTGAGAACACCTTTCGGTATTCGCGGCATTATAGAAGGCTTCTCGATATGCAAGGAATTATCAGGAGGAGGGGGAGGCTCATTCCCCAAATTCGGTTGTGGTGCACCGTAATCACATTGACGAGTGGCAACACAAATCTCCGACTGAACCATATTCACACATCCGTAACCACTGGTATTGGAAGAAGACGGTGTCGTTTCATTAGTACCATAACCAGTGGTGGGAGCATGGGAAGCCATGTTTTGGTGATGAGGTAGGGGATCCTTCAACACAGCT
This sequence comes from Larix kaempferi, assembly GCA_027924585.1. Lineage (NCBI taxonomy): Eukaryota > Viridiplantae > Streptophyta > Pinopsida > Pinales > Pinaceae > Larix > Larix kaempferi. The sequence continues at coordinate 2,124,584 of BSBM01000546.1, forward strand.
GGGCTCTGTGCCAAATGCTTCGATGCTTCTTCAATATGAGGACATAAGTGAGTAAGATGATCCTCCCCACAAAGCTTGCAAGGGAATTTCACCTTATGCCTAGGTTTCTGATCCTCGCTAGCATTACTGCCTTCTCGATGAGGGTTGGCATTCTCTTTACAAGGAGTATTACGATTGCTATTATTGTTACTTCCATTGTTTCCACCCCTATGATTATTTCTCCCATTTTTCTTACCACCAGGTTGTTGGTTACCCGACGGTTTCGTTGATTGCACATTGTGTACATCAGACGACGAAGTGGAAGTGGACAAGGCGTGAACCTGTCCGGGTGCAGATTGGTTTAGCGACAAATTTTGCATTTGATTAGCTACCAAGTCAACAGGGCGAGTGCATGCGGACCCCACGATGCCATCCACATGTGGTCCAGGAACTGACGTGGCCTCATGTCTTGTTCTCAGTGCGTTAGGAATAATGTCATACAAAAGGCCAGATTGAGAATAAAGAAGATCTAACTGCTGGAATTTCAAGATAGCTTGCTCCTCAGTCATAATGTCAGACATTGAAACATCCTTAGCAATATATGGAAGTAAATACTTGAGGAACCATTCCAACAGAAACTCTGGAGGAATGTTGGCTTTCATTAATCTCTTCCGCCGACGCCACTCTTGAATGTGGTCAGAAATATGTGTGGCCTTATTTTGACGAAAGGTGGACAACAACTCAGTACCAGTATCATAACGAACCGGCAACTGGAAATGGTCTAAGAAAACTAAAGCAATCTTGTTGAAACCCCTATAGGTGTTTCCGGGCAACTCCACATACCATTTCGCGGCTGCCCCCGTGAGGGTGTGTTGAAATAGGCGTAATCGAATGGAATCATGATTCAAAGAGTTGGAGGAGCACCAAAGGTGAAATGTCGTGACATGATCTCCCGGGTCCTCACCACCTTTCCCCTCAAACTTTGGAATGTCCGAAGGGAGCTTGGTAGGGACCGGGGCCAAGTAGGGTCGTGACACACCGGATCATTCGTGAGCTTCGAAAGATCCAGGAGATTCAAGCGTGCAAGGAACGGGAGTTGCGGCTGGAAAGCTTAATTATAAGCTCCCATAAAAGGTTGATTGAATGGAACTGTGTTGTACGACGGACCAAAAGCTTGACCATGAGGGTTAAACTACTGATATTGAGGACATAACGGCCCATAAGCTTTCCCATGGCCATAAGATGGATAACCTCCCCCTGCCTGACCCATTTGAGAGTAAGCAGGTATATGTGCGTTTTGAGCACCATATTGGGGTGGTGGGTGATACTGGTGGCCAGCATCGACTGTGTTGTAGTAAGGGTTGCCACCATGGGTATGGGGCATGTATGTACTATTCATAGTGGGAACCATGTTGTATTGATCGTAATGGTATGGTATGTTCCCACCCCCAATATTAGGATTATCTTGAGCAGTCATGTGATGACCATAAGCATGAGAAGTATTCTCAGGTCCAATATGGGTGTGACCAATAGCAGGGCTGGTGGTGTGATGTCCATGTGGATAGGAAATATTCCACCCCCTACATTACTATTACTAGCAGCAGTAGTGGATGCAAAAGTATGCGGTAAGTTTCCACCCCCATGGTTGGGAGGAATGGTATCATGTGCAAAAGTGGTCCTAGGTTGACGAGTAGCGACATGTGTACTAGGTGGTGGATGGCGAGTCATGTTTCGGACAGCATTCCGACTAGGTTGAGTATTCCTAGGAGGTGGTCGCATTCCAACATTAGCATGGTTAGGAACCGGACCAGTCCCCATACTATGTGAGTGGGTGGATAACGTAGTGCCCCCAGCTAGGGTAGTGCCCCCAGTGGGTATAGTATGGCTAACACTTTGACTAGTGCCAGCATGAGTACCAACCATAGTGGAAGGTTCGACAGTATTGTGACTAGGCATACCAAAAGAGAGTGCAATGGGGTTGACCATAGGGCAGGAATCATCATGAGTCTCAGGCCTCCTATATCTAGAATCGCGTGGAAATGAAGGAACGAAAGGCTCGTCTTGTTCTTCCTCCTCGGGTAAGTTGGGCATCCCGTAAAGGTAATTTTCCGGATTTGAAGGATCAAACGGATCCCGGTCAAGTGGATTAGGCCAAATAAAACCAGGTTGAGTCACAGGTGGATCACCTCCCTAATCCTCACGAGGAGTCTGGGGATCGAAAATGTGTTCAACTCTACCCGAAGGAGTAGAAAGGTCTTTCCCGATATCGGGATGTGTAGCCATTCAATCCTCAATGTAAGTTGTGTAAGAATATGAAGACTCAGAGGGAGCCTTCCGGCGTCCTCTAGTAATGCATTGTGTAACCAAAGCTGGCTTTAAACCAGCCAAACGACGGGACCGACGGAGTGTAGGGCTCTGCGCCACGTTCTCTTCAGAGAGAGACATAGCGTCTCCTAAAGGCCAACTATCGATAAAAAAACAGTAAATCAAAACCACACACCTAGAGAATCTACAGCCAAGAGTAGACAAACAGAGTGGCTAAATGAGCTCCCGACACTAGAGCCAGTATGTCTCGCCTAGGAGAGGCTTGAGACTCCCAAACTATAGCCGGAGGTAACAAAATCAGTTATAAAGACAGGGTCAAGTCCACTGCACAAACACAACTATGTTGTCCAATCCCTATCTGAATCAGGACACAAACAGCATAACCACTGCAAGTACCCTGTGCGGTACCTAAGTAAGGCAACTATGTCTACCGCAATATAACCAATGCTCAGGGGAATAGTCATAGGTGGGATCCATTGTATGGGCAGGGTAGCTAAGCCCGAAGCACAAGAGGACGAACCTCCGGTACCCCTAGATACGAACAAATCCTAGATATATCTCCCACGTTCAGCCAGTATCAGAGGGATATCTCCTCAACCAACCTCCTGTGACCTTGTGCTTAACTTTGGTTTGAGTAGAGCTTTCCTGAGAACACCGATCTATACCATGGATTCCTCTACTCCCTGGTCAGACACCTAATGTTTCGTTCAGTAGTCTTGGATTGTTAACTCACAATGATCTATTCCAATACTCTAAACCTATGCTAGTTGGTGTACCCTATAAATAAAATAAGTCTAATCAATTTTATGATTAAGCGTTAATTTTAGTGGCTGTGATTACTCAAGGGATATGGTCATGAAACTAGTGATGTGTAGACTCAATAATATGCACCATCGTCCAATCCTAGACTCAACTATCCAATAAAACAATGTCACTAATATGCAAAATCAACCAACAATTCCGAAATAAATATGCAAACTTTTATCTTTTCAATGCACAAGCATAATCTAAAATGAAGGCAACAAGCACTCAATGCAAAATGCAGTACATGGAAATAAAATATTTTTGTATTTTCTCTTATAAACAGAAAGGAAAATGCAAAAACTAAATTAATATTTTTGTATTTTTTCAATATATATGGAATGAAAAAATGCAAGGCAATTCCTACTATTCAGTCACTGAAGTGCCGAGAAGATCACTAAGACAACCCAACAGATCCTAAACAGCAAGACTCAGCGAAAAGGAAGAGCTCAAAAGGAAGAAATCAAGAGGTTAAAACCAAAGATTGGTAAAAAACCAAGAAGGCTCAACCAAGAGAAACGAAGAGATCTGGTCACATCCAAGGCATGAAACAGTCAAGAAAGAGGCCAACAAAGACTCAAGAATAAACCAAACTCACCCAGCAACAACCAATAGCCATAAACCAACAAAAGCTGGAGTTACACACTACTGTCGAAGGAATACCTGCGGGTACCCGCGAGTAGTAGAGTAAACAGAGGCGGGTAGACGCGGGCAAAACTCAGCTAGCCCGTGGGTGAGGAACAACAAATGGTCAAATATAGAGTCCAGAGGCTCAGAAAAAGCAAGTTTTCTACAATGTATCTTAACGGCCAATCAGTGACACAGAGCTTCAATAAACAACTACTCTAAATATGGACTAATGCCCAAATATTTTTCCAAACATAGATGTTATCCCCAGCGGAGTCGCCATTTCTGTATTGGAGAAAACTCACTATGGCTTGGGAATACCACAACAGACAGATGACTACCAGAAATCTACTCAATTCTCAAAACAATGCTATTATAAATGACAATGTTAAAACAATGGAGAAATGTAACCAACCTCGATCCAACATTTGATGTAGATCCCCATTGGAGCTTTCAATCCACGCACGTCCAAGCACTTGTAATCTGCAAATTAGTCTTGACAACATATATCTAACAAGTGCATGTGATATATAAATAACATTAACATTATCAATAACAATGGTCCATAATATCATAAGCAAATGCAACCCAATGTATAATAAATGACATTCACACCATGAATGGATGAGAATATGAGTATTTCTATTAATGAAAAAGAAAAAGTACAAATTGATACAACCTCTTGCCGGCAACCAATCTGAATCAATATCTAGATCAATCCACTTGTGCCTCCACCACTTCAATCCTCCATGAATAGCAAACTCAAACTAGAAAGGAGTTTGGAAGGTAAACATAACTGGTTCACAACTACAAGGATCAATGAGTGCAGACTCAAGATAGGGCAAAAATCCACTAGAGTGCCTTTACTATTCTCTTCTTCCTCCCATCCATAAGCCATATGTGTTCAATATATAGTCCTCTCAATGGTACGTCAAAGGACTCATCGAGACATTACTTGGCCAGATGGAGAGCCAAAGGTCACCCAATGACCACTTTTGGGGAGTAAAAAGTAATAACATAGTGGTTTTTACCATTTTACTTGATACCCGCGGGCTATAGGGATGCAACTCGCGGGTACGCATGCTATAGTGATGCAACATGCGGGTAGGAACAAAAATAGGATAGACTGGTATCACTGAAGGATGAAAATGGATCTGAGTTACTGAAATGGATCCTACAGGCCAAAGAATGTTGATGCTCACAGGGTGGAAGATTTCTGTGTAACAATTATGAGTGAGCTCATTATTAGCAAAAGTGATATACATGAAAATTTTCATTATAGATCAAGTACAAATATAGTGCTACATAATATATGTTGTGTCTAGAATCATAATATCACTAATTAATTGCTTCTCAAAGTTACAACATAAACATAATTCAATTATATTAGAAACAACTATACCATTATAGCACTCAATCTAATTGATTCATTGGAATGATTCCTTTCACACACAATGCCATAATAATTTATAATTTTACTTGTGGATGTGATATTTCCATTGATATAGGTACTTGTGCAAATTTCTAATTAACACCATTGCTCAACATTCGGCCTTCCCCTTGAGACAATAATCAAATGTCCAAATTTTCTTTTCAAAACAAGGAAAGGAAAACAAATTGTTTATTCCAATGGAGATGAAGAGATTGAACTTTGATCCATAGTGTGTGAGTATAATTTGTATTATAAATTTACCTCCACCATTGAGTTTCTCATCTACTAATTCCTTCAATGGAAAGGTGTTGTACTCCAATTCTTCACAATCAATAAATTTTGCAGTCAAATGAACCTAAAAAACTTTATGTGCATCTATTTTGAGGGTATGACAGGGATGCCATTTTGTTCATATCATTTTTGGTTTCATCATTCATTGAATTAAACTTTTTCTTTGATGATGTTCATGTAATTGTTAAGATATAACGGAGAAATAGATAGATCTATGTACAACATGGCTATAATTGCAATGTGGAAAAACATGGCTATAACTATAAGGATAAGAATGAGGTTGATAGTGAAAGCTTGCTAGCTCAATCAATATAGGTTAGAAACAATCCCTTGATCTTTTTATGAATATCAATGGACAGAATCTACTCAAGTACATGTAATAAATAGTTGTTTGTTAATGCAATATATGAAATTATGTTTTTGAGTGTTCAAAATTGTGCCTCGAGCACTCTTCTTGTTTTTTCTATTTTTGTATTAGAGCCAAGGTATGTTTCTCCAATGAAATCACTGGAGAAGGAGGGCGTGATTCACAGAAGCTGTCAGTGCAAGATTTCAAAAGTTGTTGTTTCTAACTAAGGAGTTGCATTTGTGCTTGCAAGTGTGAGCCGGCCATGAGAAAAGAATCATTTAGATCTAAAATTGCTACTTGGGAAATAGGTAATTCAAGTATTTCTTTATCAAGGTGTTGTGTTGTTGGTCCTTCATTTGCCTACTTGTTTATTAGCCATGATGAATTTGATAAGTTCTATCTACATAAAGTTAGTAAATTACATGGGTTAAATTACGTGAATCAGGAATTTAAGATGCAAACATTAATAGAAGGTTATAATATTTAGTCAATTGTAACCAGTGATGAATTCAAACCAACTAATCCTCCAATTGTAGTTACTGAATGGGAGAAGAGAGAAACTAAGATTAAAGTTTTGTTCCAAATGTATGTAAAAGATAACAACATTCCTCACATTAGAAGTTACAAGCCATCTACTGAAACATGGACCGTGCTAAAGAATTTGTATGAAATGGATAATTCAAATAGAATTTTGTAAAAGTAAGCTTTGAACACGAGAAAAATATTAATGCTTACTTATCTACAACAAAAGAGTTGAGAGATAAACTTGGTGACATAGGAGAAAAATATAGTAATGGTCTAGTAATTGTTACTTTAAATATGATGTTATAGAATGTTAAGTTTTTATCATAATCTTGCAACTATAGAAAATGTACCATATTTTGTTGATTTGATATGTAATCGCATGTAAGAAGAAGATAGAAGGAAAAATGTTAAAACAAACAAGATTTTATGGACTTGGCATCAAGCAGAAATTTAAGGGAAAGCTATGGATTAAAAATAAAGGAGTCATACTAGAATCAAAGTCACAAAAAGGAAGAGCGTCATCAAAAAGACTAGATAAATATGTTCAAAGGGAAAACTTTTTTTTTTAATTTTTTGTGGTGAACATTATAGGGTAAATATATTTAATGAATCAAAGTATAGAAGACATGGAGCAAATTTCATTGATGAAAAAAGGTGAAGTAAAAAAATGATTTGAAGCTACTCATTTCATACGGAGCTTTGTTTGTAGAAACAAGCAAGTATAATGCTTGGTTTATTGATCCATGATGTTCACTCTATATGGTGTGTAGTAAGGATTGGTTTTATGATCTTCATGGGAGAAGTCATAGTGAAAAAAACAATCTTAAGAGATGATAGATCTCATGAAATAAAAGTATATTGTAATGTATGTGCACAATTTTCAAATAGGTGTGTAAAGAAAATAAAAAACGTGATATATGTACCTGGAATCAAGAAAAACTCTATCTAGATTTCAATAATTTCAATAATTGTAGATCAATGAATGAAGATTAAATTTGTAAAGATATATTTCCTCGTGAGCGACATATTTGATAACGACAAAGTGATTGTAGAAGGAGTTGAAATGGGAGGCTTTTACAAGTTTGAAGCCACTATTGTAAACCATGAAGTAATGACATCCACTAATGTGTCCATGGAGAATATTTGACACTTAAGGTATGGTCATTTAAATTTTAAATATATTGCTTTGTTGCAAAGTAAGGATAGATGAAGTGTATTCGTATTTTTAAAAATGAACATATTGACCATAAAGAATATGTAAAGGGTGTGCACTAAGAAAACAACACTATAACCATAAGGAAGAATAAAGTTGATAATGATAAAGTTGATTGATGGATAAATATAAAGTTAAAAGTGATCCCTTAATCTTTCTATCAAGATGAATGGACAAAAGCCACTAAATATTGATGATCAATGGACAAAAGCCACTAAATATATAATAAATAGTTAGTGTTTGTACTTACGGAAGATATTAAATATGACACACAATTTCTAAAGAATTGGTGTATTTAGCCATTTAATCATTCTTCTTAACATTGAGTTGTATAAGCAAATTTTAAATCATTATGCTTTTTTGTCCCTTAACATGTTCTATAATGTTTTGATCCAATACACATTAAAGGGAAATCTAAGCTTGATTAATCATGATATAAAGTAATTTTTATTTACAAATTGAATTTTTCTTTAAAATTAAGAAAACAATAAAAATAAATGTTATTTTTTTTTTTTAATATTAATAATAATTTAATTTTAAATAATAACTTTTTTTCACACAGAAAAAACTGTAATTTGTTATTCACACAAAATCAAAATTACAAAAAGCTTTAAATTATAAGGAAGGACTTCCTTTTCCAACCAAACCAGTGTTTTAAGGACTGTTCTAACAAAATAACCGAAGGGACCACATGAAACTGAAATTTCATCATTCTACAAATTCAATAGCAACCAAAATCAGGGCTATGATCCTAAAATCCAACAGTCTAGAAAAGGTCTTGAAATTGGAGATCAAAAGGATTTATACAAAAAACATGTCAGAATACTCTGATTGAGCCAGAGTCAATGACTTCTTCATCCTTGGTCTCCTCAAAATATAAAAGGCCATCCATATCACCAATAGCCAAGTTTGGACAGGCCAGCCGCTACTTCATTGAAAACCTGGTAGATATGGAAAAAAGAAATCTGAGCAAATGTCCAACTCAAAATCTTACTCTTTTCATCCAGTGTTCCAAACTAAGTGCTTGAAGTGTAGAAAGTCCATTAGCCCAATCGATAATGACCTTTGAATCCCCAAAAATATGGAAAGCAATAAAGCCCCTTCTATGGGAAAAACACAACAGCCCCCAAAGTGCAAGTAATTCAACCAATGTATTTGATCCATGTCTTCCCATCCATAACTTGACAGAATGATTCCTCTTTACTAAAATAAACATACCAGATCCACAGAGTCCCTCCTTCTCTTCTCCATCAAAATATCCAATAGGAATGTGTTCTTCCTTAGTAGGATCAATATAGATCTGGAGATATTCTCTTTCCTTGATTTATAAAACTCAAAGAAAGAAGCATCAATTTTAGAACAAATATGCAGTGTTCCACGGTGACGCGTTTCTGTGTTTCCCCACGTCCCGGGGACGGAGAAACTCCATGCAAAACGTTTCGGGGCATTTCGCTTTGGGAGAAACTCCATGCGAAACGTTTCGGGGCATTTCGCTTTGGGTGAAACTCCATGCGAAACATTTCGGTCTGTGGCGAAACTCGTTTCTCCATGATGAAACTTGGGGGCGACTTCCTAGCGTCCCGCACGAAACTCTGACGAACCTTCTGGGCATCCCGCACGAAACTCCGAACCTCCAGCAAACCTTCTAGGTGTTCGGATAATCATATATAATCATGATGAATCATGTAAAGTGTTTGCATTATTAATTTATCAGATTCTAAATTACATTGCATGATTGCACAATGATGAATGTAGTATATAGTAATTTACTCATTTGCATGGGATAAATTGTTGTTGTTAGGATTTATATTTTTCATATTTTTTATATTTTTAGAATTTTTATGACCTCGACGTTGCACTGTGCCCCCCCCTCGAATTTTCCTAAAATTTGGGGGTGGTGTCCACGCGTCTCGAATGTGTGTCTCCCTGCTCCCGCGTCCTGCCGTCCCGGAACCTTGGGGAAACATTGCAAATATGATAGACAGAGGATTTAATATCCTGAAAAAATATACTTGTTCCTAGCTTTCCACACTTCTCAAACTGCAAATAAGGGAATCTCCTTAAATTTTTCTTTCTTCCTGAACCATTTAGACATACAATCCTCATAATTGTGCCTTTCCCATGCATCCTGAGTATTCAACGATCTGCATAATAGTTCCACGGTCAATTTTCCAGCTCAAGGAATTGCTAATAATGGGATAAGTTTTCAGAAATCCTCACCATTTTATAGAAGCATTGGAACAAGACATTTTAGGATCTCGTATCCATTGAATAGTTGAGTGGGGCTTAATATATTTTGCTTTAATGATTTCCCCATAGTCCACCACAAAAGAGACTATGCCACATGCTTTTAATGTACAGGGCATAGTTAAACCATCGTCCAAGTTTTTGGGTTAAGAGATACTCTCCCATGAACTCTGGTGAAATTTTGAAACATCCATCCTACCAGCCAATATGAAATGAATTATTTTCCTTCTTATGATGGCGTTGACCGCAACAGAAACCACTGCAAGAGAAAACCAACACACATGAATGCTCTGAAGGACTGAAGTAGCAAAGGTAAGTCTACCACCAACAAATAACCACCTTAATTACCACTTGTTGATTCTTTTATCCACTTTCTGAATAAGCCAATACCACTCTTCTTTTTTGTAATGATTTGGTTTTAAGTACCCTAGATACTTAAAGCCATCATCCAAAGCATTTATATGAAAAGGGAAGAAATTTGCAATATGATTACAGATATCATGGTTAGCACAATTGAACAAGAAAGACAACTTCTAAGGAATGACATCTATCCCAGAAGCTGGACAAAAAGAGGTGAAGCTGCACAAAAAAGAGGTGATTATAGTATGGAAATATTGCCATTCTCCAACCGATCCATGCCCAAATATTAAAACATCGTCAACAAATAATAAATGTGAGATGCTAACAAGATGAAATATTTTAATACCTTTAATTGTGTTCTCTTGCTTAGCTTCATTAATGAGTCAGACCTTCAACGACCAACGGGAATAATAGAGGAGCTAAGGGGCAACCTTGTCTAAGGCCTTTGTTGCAGCTGAAAAAAGATGATGGAGAACCATTTACCAATATTGCAGACTTTGCAAAAGAAATTGATGCCACTATCTTGTTTGAAACCTCAACAGGAAGGCCAATCTGAATAAGTATAAATCTCAAGAGAGTCCAATCAACCCGATCATAAGCTTTGATCAAATCCATTTTGAGGATGAAAACTTGAAGATTCTTTTTCTTGACAGAGTGTAGGCATTCATGTGCAACATCCACTGCATCCAAGATCTGTCTATTCAACAAACAAACAAAAAAACTGCTCTTCAAATATATTCTTAAACAAATATGGTTTAATTCTATTGGCTATAATCTTAATGATAATTTTGTAAATGAAATTACAGGGGGAAATAGGCTGATAGTCGTTGAAAGACTTTGGCTTGTCACATTTTGGTATTAAAGCTATGATTGTAACATGCATACGGCTAGGGATGTGACCCAATCTTCTAGATTCATCAACAACATCCGTTAAGTCCTAACCAGTCAAGTCAAAGAAATATAAGAAGAACTCCACTGACCAAATATCAAATTGGTATATTAAACTAGTTGATTGTTTTCAAAGGATACCTATGTCACAGCCTCACCCTACGTCCAAGTTACTTTGGCTATGTGCGGCGGCGAAAGCTAAGCATCAAGCTGCCCATCATTAAATGCGGCGGCTCAATGCATAGGCTCCGTCCAAATCCAACGAACCCTAAGCATTGAGCCGCTGCATTTAATGCTGGGCAGCTCGATGCTTAGTTTTCGCCGCGGCACTGCTCGAAAGAAGCTCGAGGACGTGGTGGCTGTGACGACTTATCCCACTAGTAACCAATATCTATTTTTTATTATAATAACTCAACGGAAAAATATCGAGTCTAAATAAATTAATTGATAAAGGAACATGAACATATTCACCTCCGATGGGTTAACAAGTTCATTCATTCATTATTTTACCATCACCTGAAATTCATTCATTGCATTACCAAATTCAACTTTTTAACCTGAAAGTTTGAATCTTCATTTCACCGCTACCAAGCTTACGTCGTCTTTCACAATCGGTTTAACTAAAGAACTGAACGGAGGCCTTCCAACACGCTTTAAGGAGATATTAAACCCCAACTTTTGTATTCTGTTCAAAAACTGAATCCAACAAAACTACATTGATGCCCACATTTCTCTTTTTGTTGATTCATGTGTGCCCTGATTGCTTGCTCATTGTGAGCTTTGAACTGTTCATACTTTCATGTTATGGTGAGACTGGTTACAGAAATCTAATACTTTTCCAGCATGATTATAAAAAGTTTATAATCCTGGGCAGGCATCCTATAAGCAATGAGTCAAGTCTAAGTCAATGTCAATGATGAACTATTAAAATCTTCTTACATAAAACAAATGATATATGTGAAAAAGAATGTCCAGAATTTCAAGAAATTTGAATATGTACAATTTACATGAAATCATGTTTCAAGAAGGAATGCGCAGACGCATATTCTTTTTAAGAAATAGAAAAAACAACTCCAAACATAAATAAAACTAATTAAGTGACAAGCTATTTACAATACACTAGAATGATGAACTTTGACCGCTGCCTCCAGGATTGCTGCCACTAGTACTTGTACTGCCCAGCAATCTTTCATATGATATTTGATTGGAATTGGAATTAGAAGTAGTTTCCAGAAAGGTGTCTCTAATGTTTTCCAATGTGCCAACAATGTCCATCATATCAGGCCGTCTTTGAGGAGATTGTTGTATGCATAACAAACCCACTCTTATGAGTTGACTGAGGCACATCAGCCTCTTATCTTCTTGAGTATTACTTGTGTTACTACTCTTTAGTAGACTCCTGTCCACCACTTCTTCTAGTCGATTTGTAAAACCACTACTCACCCATTTTTTCAAGTCCATTCCTTCTTCAAACAGATTATGGGTGGGTTTCTTTCTAGTAAGCATCTTTAATAGCACTATTCCATAGCTATAAACATCACCTTTTGTTGTGATGCGCCTTCCTAGTCCATATTCTGCATTTTCCCAACCTCAAATAAGTTTTTTTATTTACAATTTTTAATAAAAATATAAAACTCAAGACAAAGTTTAATATGCTATCTAGTTCAAATTATACTTGGAGGAATGTACCCTGCTGATCCTTTGAGTGCATAGGTAGAAGTGGATGCTGACTCCTCAGAATTTGCAAAACATATGGTAGCAAATACCAAAGTCTATTAAATATGGTGTGAGATCTTCCTCAAGGAGCACATTGTTGGGTTTTAGATCACAATGAATCACTTGCATAAAACAATGATGATGGAGATAAGCCATACCATGTGCAATGTCTATTGCTATATTCAACCTTTGAATCAAACTCAAAGCACTTGAATCTTCTTCTCCATTGGGATATAACCACTTTTCTAAGCTTCCGTTTGGCATGAACGGAAATATTAAAGCTTTGAAGTCCAGGTCTGAATAAGAGGTTATGATTTTAATCAAATACCGGTGTCTAACTCTGCTCAAAACATTGCATTCTCTATCAAAACTCTTTTTTGCCCCTTCATTTTCCAAATTGAGAAGTTTGACAGCTACATTTGTGCCATCTTTCAAAACACCTTTGTACACTTTCCCAAAACTACCAACTCCCAACAAGTTAGAGTCACTAAATTCATCAGTTGCACTGACTAGCTCTCCATATGAAATATTTGATGGCCCACTTTTAGGGATGCTGCAGCCGCTAGTCTCCTGTGATTTTGTCTCCACAAGATACCCAAAAACAAACACCATACAATAACAGCTGTAGCTGCAACAACATATATGATAACTCTTTCCGAATGCAAATGACTTTTATGTTCACTCGAAGAGCAGGGTGGCAAACTTACCCAACTTCCACACAAACCAACATTTCCCATAAATGCATTGGCACTGAGCCTTTTGAAAATTCCACCTTTAGGTACTTCTCCTGATAACTTGTTGAAAGAAAAATTAAAGTGGTTGAGCATTTTGAGTTTTTCCAGTGACATGGGTATTCCACCTGACAAATTGTTGGAGGAGAAATCCATGTCTTTAAGATTTTGAAGCTCACCAAGTGAAGTTGGAATTTGACCTTCAAGTGCATTGCAAGAAAGATTCAAGTGTTCTAGTGCTATACACCATCTGAGTGCACTTGGAATGCCACCAGTTAACTGATTTGCAGAAATATCTATAACTTACCTGAGCCATCTTACTTAGTTCAAAAGGTACAGGGCCCTGTAATAAATTGTTCGAAATTCTGAACTCGAAAGCTAAATTTACAAGACCTGCAACTTCTCCAGGTATGCGGCCACTGAGACTATTATATGAAAGGTCTAGCTGTAGTAGGTTCACACATTTTCCTAGATTTGTAGGTATATTACCTGATAACTGGTTAATATTAAGATTTAGAAATCTTAGTTGTTGAAGGCGGTAAAGAGAGTCAGGGATTTTTCCAGAGAGATTATTTCCCCATAGATTTAGAAGCCCTAACCTCTCGAGTTCCCCGATTTCTGTGGGGATGTTTCCGTGTAAATTGTTCCATGACATATATAGCCTTTCTAATTTTTGAAGCTTATTAAGTGAAGAAGGGATTGCTTCTGTAAAATAATTCTGCTGTAGGTCAAGGAGTGTTAAATTAGTTAGGTTTCCAATCTGTGGAGGTATTTCTCCTTCTAATTCATTGCCACCCAAGTGTATCATGTTCATGTTTTTAGAGAGCTGGCCAATAGACAAGGGCAAACGTCCCGTGAGACGATAAGAGAATAAGCCTAGTTCTCGTAGGAAGGAACAGTTAGTAAGAATGATAAGAATGGGCAAGCTCGTGGTGCTGCCGCTAACCAGTTGATTATTGCTTAAGTGAAGGCGCTGGAGCTGCGTCAACTTACCCAACGCCATGGGCACTACTCCGCTGAGTTGGTTTTCCCCTAAGTCGATCACTTGAAGATTTGTACAATTGAAGAGGGATGGAGGAATGTTGCCACTGAACTGATTACCGTGCAGATATAATCCCATCAACGGGGTGTGCTTAGTACACATGTCTGGCGGAATGTGTCCTGTTAATCGGTTGCTACTTAACCAATTGACGGAGATTTGTGCAATTTGACAAGGAAGAAGGAATTTGCCCTGTCAGACTGTTATTCCTAACATTGATATTACAGAGGAGACTTAGCATACCCAGTTCGAAAGGAACACGCCCGTGAAGCTTGTTATCATTTAGACCTATTTCCTCCAAAGAGGATATGTTTCCCAAGCATGCGGGAATTGCACCCGTCAAATTGTTAGATCCCAAGCTAATGGTTTGCAAGTGGGGGAGAACACAGAGTTCAGGGGGGATGTTTCCTACCACGTGGTTAAAGGCCAAATTGAAGTTGATTAAACTTCGACACCCACCCAGGGTGGGCGGAATGGAACCTTGTAGTTGATTCTGAGACAGGAGAATCATTTTTAAGCGAAAGAGGCTTCCCAATTGAGAGGGAATGTAACCAGGAAAACTGTTATTGCGAAGGTCGAGTATTTTAAGAAACGAGAGATTGCCGAGAAAAGGAGAGATGGTACCTTGAAATCCCATGCTCACTAGAGATATGGAAACAACTCTCTGTCTGCGCCGACTGCAGATAACACCTGTCCACTTGCAGACCGAAACATTAGGGGGTAATGTTTGCGATGGATAATAGGTAGTGATTGCTGACCTGAATCCAAGCAAAGCCTCTTGATCAGATACATTGCTGAGACGAGGATGCGAGCGATGAGATAATTTAACTGCAGAAATGACAGAAGGCATGAAAAAGAGGAATAGAAGCATTTTTAAAATGCAAAAGAGGGGAGAAGGAACGTAAGAGATCTCCATCGCCTCCTGCAAGAGAACAGTGTCTGCAAATATAACGAAGGGCCAGAAAACCATGTTGGGTGGGGTTTCTCCATCTATCTAGGTATATATCGCAAACACCTGTAACAGGCGATACTGTATTAAGCGTCCTGTTCAATCGCAAATCACAAGACGCACGCAGTTCAGTACGACCTTGATATTCAAACGTAATAAAGCAGAGATCACTATGATTGCAGACTGCCGTCACATTTGAAGTGATCGGCCGCACTTCGATAAATTAATCGAAAAGCTTGATTTGTGTGAAAACAGTGCTAGAATCAACTGTGCAAAAACAGTATTTCAGAACTCAAAAGACTTAGAATCAACTGTGTAAAAACAGTATTTCAGAACTCAAAAGACTTAAACAATTAATTTAATTACACAGTCAAAAACCATTTGATTGCGTGCATCGTTTGTAAATACTTATGCTCTCTCACTGTGCAGAACATGAATGGTGTTTTAGCAAAATACGATGCATGGTATTTTAGCAAATGTGTTCTCGCTCTGCACAGAGAGGTGGTTTCAGAGAGAGTACTATAGATACGTAGGCGTTGAGGAAGATAATCTTTTACATTTGCGATTAAGTGCAAACCTGCATAGTGAGTTAATTTAGTAGTGTAGTATAGCTGTAACATAAACTTGGTAGCAACCATTAGCTTAACATTTAGATTAAAGTTTTACATTTTTATCTTAATGGTCTATGTTTTCAAAAAAAGAGGGAAAAATTACTTCTGAAGCATTTTTGGGGAAGACTAAATGACCTCATTGAGTGAACGCTCATGTGCTTCTCTTTGGTACCTTTAGCCTACGTCTTTAGATAGCTTGATGTCCTTTTGAGGGATATTGTCTAATTTTTAATGGATAGATAACAATCTACAAGTGAGAATTTGAGGTTGATTCGAGGAAGACGGCATATAAGATTGATACTTCGTGACATTGTCACGGGAGTTGCAAGATGTGGTGATTTGGCTTGTCTTATCTACAATAAATCTATTTTTTCACTTTTTCAAAAATTTAAGGCATTATTCTCTTCATTACTATGTAGTGTACAATGATGAAAAACAAATCATATGTAATCATAATTCAAAATGTTAATCAATATATATTTATTGTTTGAAAGTTTGAACATTGTGTTGAAGAGGCTAAATAATAACACCATGAATCTAAGATAAGCCCACTAATTAGGTCACATACCTTCTCTGACAATATCAAATACTCAATTATGATCTATTGAAACCACGACCTCTTTCATGTGCATCTCTTGCCATGACAAAATTGGATGTGGCCTCTTTGGAAAGTTAAGTGGGACATATTTCCATTGATTCACATATCCCTCATTTTCACATTGTTCCAAGTATTTTCACATACCTTCTCTGACAATATCAAATACTCAATTATGATTTATTGAAACCACGACCTCTTTCACGTGCATCTCTTGCCATGCGAGAATTGGATGTGGCCTCTTTGGAAAGTTAAGTGGGACATATTTCCATTGATTCACATATCCCTCATTTTCACATTGTTCCAAGTATTTTCTATGATTGATGGTTGATTGCTTTGGTTATTTATCCTTTTCCTTTATCCATTTGCTCATATTTTTCTCCATAATCCCCCATCTGAGTTTAAAAAACGTTACTCTAATCATGATAGTTTTTTGGTTCCTCGAGTTGTTTTTGTCTCTGCCTTTGAATATGTAAAAGTGATGTTTGTTTCCCAATTGCTTATGAAACTCTCATTGACCATCCTATTAAGTATGAGTGTGATATTTTGGCTCAATGAATCCTTTTCCCATTTGAGATTCTTGCATTATGCATATCTTGATGTCCTTTGATTTTCCCAAAGCCATCCTTTTTATAACCTCATGACATCCTCTTCCATTAAGTCTTCTTTATTTATGTTGATTTTTTGTAGTTACTTTCTCTCCATTGGATTTTCATACATATTTCTCATATAAGATAACCATTTTGTTCAAGAAACTGGGTTGTGGGAAGGTTCTTTCAATTTTTGCATTAATCATCATCATCATCATCATCATGGTTTTAGTGGACGTTAATCATCATCATCAAAGAACGTTAATGATCATCATCATCATCATCAATAGTTGTTTATATCATAATGTTGAGAGGTGGTACCATTTCGTAATTTTCACTTGGTATAAAATTAACATTTCATATTTATACATGTTATTTTATGTTATTATCCCTACTATGGAAGGCAATTTATTATGTAATCGTTTCTGAGTTGACCATCTATTAATAAGCTTTGACTTAAACTAATTTTTACATTGGCTAAAGTTTAATTTTGCAACTTATTTATTGTATTTTTTAATACATATTAAAATTGATTTATTTAAAGTTTTATTAGTTTAGTTCTTATTTTGTAATCATTGTACTAATCAAGTATAATCATCACTGTAGTCTTGTCAATTATGTAGGTGGCACCCAAATTTTTGCTAAATATCCATTTCACCTGTTTTGTTTTTCTTGTTTCTGCGTTATTAGTTATTGCGAAGCAAAGAAGAGTATCAAGAGTTAGTGTATGTTCAGTCTATCTCCCTTCTAGTGGTCAAAATTGAACCCGTCCCAACCCTTCCTAAGGGTTTTAACCCATCCGATAAGTGATTAGAAAAAAAATACCCGTAAAAAAAAAATTAAATCTTTAATTTACCCGTCCACGAAAAAGGTCTAAGGACTAGTACAAGGTAATGATACCCAATTATGACATGTTAGTTGCAATGACATTCTGGAAAAACAGAAATATTGTCATTAAAATCAATTATTAGAGGTACCTACAAAACTTTTTCCGATTAGGTGTAAAAAGATGAAACGTAGAAAAACGGATGAGCTTCCAGAATATATAATTTTTATTTATGGAAAAGTGGTATAACCACCCCAAAATGTCATTATCCGAAGATGGGTATGTTATTTTTTTTCTAAAACATAATGCACATGTTTTTTTTGACCCACTTGTTTGTTATGTAGATTTTCAATTTACGAGAAAACAAATATGAGGCGTAGGAAACAAAAAAATCTTGTGCGGGGCTATTTTTCCAAAATTTTAAAAGTCAATTTTATATTTTTTTTAAATTACCGAAGTCAGTGAAGCCCTAAAACGACATGGTCAATTGTCGAGCCACCATATCATGGTCTAAAAATAATCAAAATGCATTTTTTTTTAGGTTGTAGGTATTTTCGTGCTCTTATGTGGGTTCTTTTTCGTTTTCGAAATAGGTAAGCCAATCAAAAGTTATAGGCCAAATAAACGACTTATGTTTTTTATAAATTTGACATGAGTGCAGTTTAAAATTAATTAAAAATAGAGAACAACAACAGATCTATTAAAAAATTATATATTTGGAGTCTGCACACAGAGCTCGACAAGTATGTGCAATTTCATCTGCAGTGCACTCATGGAGCTTATGCAGAACTAGCTGTGAAAAATAGGAAGTTGTAGCGTTTGATGTGTTCTGCCATAAATCATAGATAAATCAGATCGAGCCTAAAGGTGCATTCCGAAGCTAATTCCAATCCTGCAAGGGCGCCAAAAACAATTTGAATTCATACACGCGTGCATGCAAAGAGGCGCGCATGCGTAAGTACGCGCACGCGTCCATGGAAGCGCGCACGCGTGGTTGACAGCGCGCACGCGTAGGTGCGTGTACGCGTTCATGTAATTTCCTTTGTCACGAGGATACATAAAGTTGATGAAGATGTGATGACGAAGAAGATGACTGTTGAGCCCAGAATTGGACCCCTTCTAATCATCCTTGATCACCTTTCCTTCCCTTGTCCTACACTATTTATCATGCTAATCAGACCTGTTATCCTCACTTTATTCCCCCAAATTGCCAAGGTATGACTGATCATTGCTTTATATTATTAATGCTTATGATTGTGATAATTAAGGTTGTTTATCTCTCAATTGTGCTAACATGTTATGATTTATGAAGGTAGTTTGAGATAAGTGGACTGCAGGAAGATGGGCTGAACAAAGTCTTCAAAGGAAGGGTGTTCGCTGCTTAAAAAGGGATCCTCGAGGCCCGGATCATCGATTAAGGCACGTGGTTCTAATGCAACATTCTAGAAAGAGCTGTGAACAGGGTAGCTGTAATAGAATGCACCATAATTGGAGATCTTTTAGTTGTTTGCTGCTCGAGTTAATCGTGATCTGGAAAGATCGCTACTCTTGGGCCAACCAACAGCTTTCTCATATCTTTTTATATTCTTACTATGCCACGTTTGTAATAGCTTGTATCATTTAGGGCGCCTGAAGATCAGAGATCTTTATGGCTGCCTGTTAATAGAAATGGATGTTATGATCTGCATGTATAAATATGGGGAGCTGCCTCGACCCAGGGGGTTGAACAACAGATAATTAATTCATTGTATTAGCAGCAAAAGCAACTGTGTAATCATTCTTCTGTTAATATAAGGAGTTACTTCTGAGTTAAAGGAACTTGCGTTGTTCAGCCAGCGTCTCTGTGTGAAGGCTGGGCCCGTCTTCCACAGAGATTGCTGAGTTAAAACAGGATTTCAAATTTGTTGTTGTGTGATGTTTTATTTATGATATTTCCTTTGTACGCAGTAGTAGTAAGTGTGACATGAATTTTCAGTATAGTTAAGATTATATTTCCTTGAGATTGGTAAATGGTGCAGAGTAACAGTCGACTGAGTAGGAACTTTCTTTATGCATTTCATCTGACAGTTGTACATAGACTTGTTCATCTTGCAGTTAAGTTGTGATCCCATGAGCCTTTTACAATTTATCTTTCCTATTATGATTGTTGATTTTCATTCCTGTAATTCAATTTCTTAGAGCGGCTGAACTCAATCCTTTGCAATTGAATTTCTAGATTAATATTCAGTTTCTGCTTATGGTTTTCTAGAGTGATTAGATTGAAGAAGTGAGTTACTTGTTCTGGGATGTGAATAGGATTTCTTTTTATCTGCAATTGTCTTTGAATCTTATTTTATTTCTTGTTGATGCATGGTAGAAAGGAATTGAATTTATAGTATTTAGACAGCAACTAGGATTACACAGATCTTTGGGATGGACATAGTTGTTAGAGGATAACAGTATTCAATTATAATGATTTGGTGTTTAAGCATAGATTGTGCATTTATCCTTTGAAATAAAAGGACTTTCTCGGGTTGACAATAAATCTCATATGCTGTGTGTGTTGGTAACAATCTATCTGCATATAGGATGCTCGACATTTTGGCGCCGTTGCCAAGGAAGGATAAAAATTAAACACTAATCATTAGTTGCATCTGATAATTGTTTTTAGTTAGTCTCTTCTTTGCTGTAATGATTTGCTTCACATGAATACGAGGAGGGTAAAACGCGATCACCTCCCAACTCCCAAAACCCCACAAAATACTAACAGCACAGGTGGTTCAGGTCATGGTCGAGGACCACCATTGGGTAGAAGGACATTCATCGACGATCTTGTTGACAGAACTGATTCATCTTCCAGGGCTTGTCATCAAGAAACTCCTATCAGAAGAAGCCCTGCTAATCCAGGGGCACTAGCGTCAGGATCCACGTTGGAGAATACACGAGCAGCCGTGACTCCCTCATATACCTCTGCTAAGGAAGGTACAGCTGACGCAGCTGTTACAACTGAATCTATTGTTACAACTGAGGAATACGCAGCTGTTACAACTGAGGAATACGCAGCTGTTACAACTGAGGAAGGCGCAGCTGTTACAACTGAAGAATACGCAGCTGTTACAACAGAGGAAGGAACAGCTGTTACAAACAAGGAAAAGAACGCAGGAACGAACGAAGAAGAGGAAACAGAAGAGAACATGAGTAACAGACACGAGACTGATGAGGAAGAGGCAATGGTGGAAAAATATCATCATGAAAATCACGCCCTGCCTGAGGGAACGACGGCTACACTGCAATTTCCGATTCGGCAGCCAGAAGGGACAGCCCCTATGAAAAACATCTCACCATCGGTGTTGCCTCGCTTCTATGGAAGGGCGGCAGAAGATCCAGGCGAATTCCTTTTTGAATTTGATATCCTCTATCGCAGCTATGATTATGTCACCGATGCCCAAAAGCTAAAAAATTTTCCCGCCACCCTGAAGGACAATGCATTACGATGGTTCATGATCCTTGGGGGAGGAACCGTTGCTAATTGGGATAAGATGAAACAAGTGCTCCTGGAGAAATATCAGGAATACTGCAACACCAAGGACAAAAGAGAGGAATTATTCAAAATGGTGCAGAAGGAGGATGAAAGTCTGGAGGATTTTGTAGAAAGGCTGCTGTATAATGTGCAAAGAGCTGGGCAAACGAACATGGGGTTGGATGTGCTCAAGATAATTTTGCTTCGTGGCATCAGGGATGATTGTTTAGATATGTTAAATCTGCTAGGAAAGGGAGACATCTCCAAAGAAACTTTTGGGAAGATTGTGGAACTATGTAAGAGATACTCCAGGGGATCTTCTAGGAACAATAAGCGGGATAAACGAGATAATCTGGAACGTGATGTCTTCGACATAACTCAGAAGTCATCCAATGGAGGAGCTACACGTGCA
Source organism: Larix kaempferi (assembly GCA_027924585.1). Lineage (NCBI taxonomy): Eukaryota > Viridiplantae > Streptophyta > Pinopsida > Pinales > Pinaceae > Larix > Larix kaempferi. Next base: position 2,146,589 of record BSBM01000546.1, read on the forward strand.
GAAATAGGAAATCTCCTTGAAAATTTTAAAACAGAAATGATGAGCTCCATCTCTTCGGAGATTGATGTCCTGAAGGAAAAACAAAAATAGGCAGTGGAGGATCTCACACTAGGTGTGTTCTGTCCCCGATGTAGAAAGAATCACCCGCTGAAAGAATGCCGTCTTGACAAAGTAGAAGTATGTCAGCTATGTGAGTTGAACCATGACATGAAGGAATGTCCCACACTTCCCCAAGTGAAGGCTGTTCTGCAGGCATCAACTCCAGAGGTGGAATCAGCCTATTTCATTGCACAGAAGAAACCTTGGCAGCCTCGAAATCAAGGTATGCCTCTGGACTCGTTTCCATTTCTGAATAATATGAGCAATTGGAATAATAACATGCAAAATGTGAATACACAATTCCCTTCAAATTATGCTCAGTGGAATTCTTCCCAACCTGCAATGCAAAATTATAACTCATGGAGTCCTTGGACATAGCCACCACATCAACCTACGTCATGATCTCCTGGATGGAGGAACTTCCATCTTGGGAACTAGTTTCCTCACCCACCTCCACCTCAACAGTCACCATATTCTCCTCCATACCCTCAATTTCCTCAATATCCTCCTTACCCACCTCAGCAGTCGCAGCTGTAGCTGCAGAATAATCATGTTCCTAATATACCAATACGGCCTCAGCTGCCTGCCCAACCTAATCCTAACCCGAATAATAAAACAGTCCATCGATTGGAAACTGTCAATATGCCGGCCTACTCTCTCTCCCTTGTACCTTGTAATGATATTCGTCTACGATCTGGGAAGATAATAGAACCTGTAATTACAGAAGATATTCCACCTTCTGTGCATGAAGAAGGAGAGAGTTCACAGCATCCATCTGATACAGTTCCTATCACTGAGGGTGCTAAGAATCCCTTAGATAGGGCGGCTGAAACATCAAATGAGAAATCAGATAATGCGTAGCCTACCCAGCTGATAAGGCAACCACCATACCTCGAGAGACTAATGCTACCAAAAATAGGGGGGCAACCTCAGTTCAATCTCCTAGGAGAGTTAAAGAATCTTTATGTTAAAATCCCCCTTCTGCAAGCTCTTCAAGATGTGCCTATTTATGCTAAAACCGTTCGGGACCTGTGCACTAAGAAACCAGGGAGGAAACCTAGATATCCTCCCACTATTCACGTCATAGGGAATTTATTTGCTTTAATAACAGGAAAAACCCCTGTGACCAAGTATGATGACCCTGGCAATCCTACTGTCACTGTACATATAGGACAAACGCAGATACCCAACGTACTTGTCGACTTAGGAGCAGCAATCAATCTCATAACAATTGAGACTATAAGGAAGCTTGGACTCACTAATTTTAGGCCGACCCCTACCATTTTAGAATTGGCAGACAGATCCACCATTAGACCCGAAGGGATTCTGGACGACCTTGTCATCTCAGTAGATTCATGGGAATACCCTGCTGACTTTTTGATATTGCAACCAAAATCACAGCTGGGGGGGCATCCATTGATCCTGGGGAGGCCTTGGTTGGCCACAGCTGATGCTTGCATCAGCTGTCAATCTGGGTCCATGACTATATCTGATGGTACAGAGATTAAAAACCTCACCCTGTATCCTCCAGCTCGGCCAAGTTTAGAGGCTGAAACTTCCCTTTGGATAGAGCAAGAGGAGGAGGAGGATGTTCAGCCACTATTAACAATAGGGAAGGCCTTAACTTTTAAAAATGAAACAGAAGACGATGCTATCAGTAATTTCATTAGCGAACCTGCTTCAGTGGATAAAGAGGTCTATCAAATCCTGAACATTACCCTTGGTAAGGAAGAACAAGAAAATCTTATGAAAGAAGCACTAGTTGGTGACGCAAACATAATCCCAGTTTTGAAAAGTTCAAAAAGTATTCCTATTGAGGTAGAGCCTAGAAGGACTTTGAATATCAACCCTGGTCTCGCCTTAGAAGAAAGGACGCGCCTAATCAGTCTCTTGAAGGAACATAAGGGGGCATTCGCCTAGGAGTATACAGACATGAGGGGTATTCCCTCTAATCTGTGCACCCACCATATTCATATTAAAAATGACTCCTGGCCTGTGTGTCAACCCCAACGACGCATGAACCCCAATCTGAGGGATATAGTGAAGGAGGAAATCCAGAAACTTTTGGAAGCAGGATTTATATATCCTATTTCGGATAGTGAGAGGGTTTCCCCACTCGTAATTGTGCCCAAGAAAAATGGTAAATGGAGAGTCTATGTTGATTATAGGGAGCTGAACAAAGCTACGCAAAAGGATCATTTCCCTCTGCCCTTTATTGACCAGGTACTTGATACCCTATCAGGGAAGAAGTTCTTCTCCTTCTTAGATGGGTTCAGCAGGTACAATCAAATTCAGATTGCTCCTGAGGACCAGGATAAGACCACCTTCACTTGCCCCTGGGGAATGTTTTCCTACAGGGTGCTTCCCTTTGGTTTATGTAATGCACCAGCAACGTTCCAAAGAGCTGTAATTGGGATATTCACTGAACTAGTTAATGATAGTATGGAAGTCTTTATGGATGATTTTACTCCCTATGGCAAGGACTTTGAGGAAGCACTGGAAAATTTAAAGAAGGTTTTAATTCGCTGTGAACAAGCTCTCCTTTCATTAAGTACTGAAAAATGCCATATGATGATGAGTGAGGGGGTGGTATTAGGACATTTCATCTCTACCGATGGCATTCAGGTGAATCCTTCAAAAATTAAGGTGATAAAAAATATACCGACTCCTTCAACTCAGAAAGAGGTGCGAAGTTTTCTGGGACATGCTAGATATTATCGAAGGTTTATAGAAAACTTCTCCAAACTTGCTTCTCCTTTGTTTTCTTTGTTAATGAAGGATGCACAGTTTGTGTGGAGTGAAACATGCCAGACAGTGTTTGACAAGCTTAAAGAGAAGCTGTCCACAGCTCCTATCTTAAGGGGACCTAATTGGACCCTACCCTTCCACATTTCTTCAGATGCTTCTGATACTGCCATTGGAGCAGTACTAGGATAGCAGGATGGTCAAGTACCTTATGCCATCTATTATGTTAGTAAAAACTTAGCCCCTGCTGAACTTAATTATACTGTTACTGAGAAAGAATTCCTTGCTATTGTTTACTCTATTAATAAATTTTGGCATTACATTACTGGGTATCCTACATTTGTGCACATTGACCACTCTGCCATTAAATATTTAATGAACAAACCTGTCACCAATGCCAGAGTGACCAGGTGGCTCTTATTATTGCAGGAATTTGATATTACCATTATAGATAAACCTGGAAAAGAAAATGTTGCTGATTTTTTATTTCGTTTTACTAACAGTGATGACAATTCGCCTGTTGAGGATTCTTTTCCAGATGAACATCTATTCGCACTTTCAGCTCATTCCCCTTGGTATGTAGACGTTGCTAATTATTTGGTTGCAGGAAAGCTGCCGCCACACATGTCTAAACGAGAAAAGAGAAGAATTATCTAGCAAAGTGCCAAGTATTGTTGGCTCAATGGTCATCTCTTCTACACAGGGCCCGATCTTGAGATTAGGAGATGTGTAAGGGAAGATGAGATCTTTCACATACTGAAGGCCTGTCATGATGGACCTTGTGGGGGACACTTTGCAAACAAAAGAACAGGGCATAAAGCGCTGCGGATGGGCTACTATTGGCCGACTCTGTTTAGGGATGCTAAAAGGTATGTTCAGTCCTGTGACAGCTGCCAAATGATGGGCCAGCCTAATAAAACAGATCAGATGCCTCTACAGCCCCAAGTAGTAGTTGAACCATTTGATAGATGGGCATTGGATTTTGTTGGCCCTATCAGCCCTCCTTCCAGACAGAAAGTTTACATTATGGTTTGTACTGATTACATGACCAAGTGGGTAGAGGCTGTAGCTTTGGCTAAGGCTAATGACCAGGCGGTGATTGATTTTCTATACAGTGAAATCTTTACCCGCTTTGGGGTACCAAAGGAAGTAGTTATCGATGGAGGACCGCAATTCATCTCACACCAATTTGAATCCTTGCTCCGGAAGTATCATGTGCAGCATAGGATAGCTTCACCTTACCACCCCCAGGCTAATGGTCAGGTGGAAAGTACTAATAAAGTTATTGAAGCAATCCTTACTAAAACAGTTAAAATCCATCGAAAGGATTGAGCTGACAGGCTTCCGGAAGCACTATGGGCATATCGCACAACTTGGCGCAACACCACAGGGTTCTCTCCCTATGATCTAGTGTATGGGAAGAGTGCCATCTTTCCAATTGAGTTTGAGATCAAAACCCTGAAGACAGCCATTGAAATGAATCTGGATGTAACAGAAGCCCGGAAGAGAAGAAAACGGTTAGCTGCAGTAGACCAAATTGTGTTGCTTCAGCAACAGAGATCCAACTGGCATGACCGATTTATTAAAAAGAAAATATTCCGTGAAGGAGACTGGGCTCTACTAGATGACTCCAAGTTCAAGAGGGACTTTAAATGTAAATTACGTACAATATGGTTGGGTCCATATTTGGTCGACAGGGTATTTGACAATGGCACTGTCCGTCTGGTGACCATCGATGAAAACCGTATACCATTACTAGCTAATGGCCACAGACTGCGACTGTATCGTAAGCCTATTTCGAAAGATGCATTCACTTCGCAGATTGCCGCCAATCCAGATTATCAGCTGTCATCAGAGCAGGAATTTCTCCCTGCCCTTGCCAATCCTTAAACTGAAAATCGCATTTTTTATTACTGTACATAAATAACTTTCTGTTGTAGCGTATAATTGTTTTTTTTTCTCTTTGCATTTGATCTTTTCGTTTGCTGTGTTTTTCAAAAATTTCCAGGGAAGCGGCAGGAGAACGACCAGATTGGGCCAGTCAAAATAGAGTCGCCCTGTGTTGTATTTCCCTTTTTCCCTTAAAAAAAAAAAAAAAAAAATCCGGCAGCTGCGACATATTTTCCGGCGGCTGCAACATCTTTTCCGGCAGCTGCAATATCTTTTCCGGCAACCGCGATAGATTTCCCGGCAGACGTAAAAATCCTTTCTTCCAGTAGCCGTGAACAACTTTTCTAGCAGTTGCAACAACTTTTTCCCAGCAGCTGCAACATCATGTCCCAGCGGCTGCAACATCATTTCCCAGCAGCTGCAATATCATTTTCCGTCGACCCTAAAATTGCTTTCCCGGCAGCCGTAAACCCTTTTTCCCGGTAGCTACAACAACATTTCCCGTCAGCTGCAACATCATGTCACAGTGGCTGCAACATCATTTCCCAGTGGCTGCAATATCATTTCCCGTCGACCCTAAAATAGTTTTCCCAATGGCCGTAAACCCTTTTTCGCGGCAGCTGTGAACCTTTTTCATGGTAGCTGCAACAACTTCTCCCTGCAGCTGCAACATCATGTCACAACGGCTGCAACATCATTTTCCAGCGGCCGCATTATCGTTTCCCGTCAACCATAAAATCGTTTTCCCAGCAGCCTTAAATCCTTTTTCTCGGTAGTTGTGAACCATTCCCAGTGGCTGCAACATCATGTCTCAGCAGCTGCAACATCATATCCCAGCGGCTGCAACATCTTTTCCCGGCAGCCGTGAACCATTTCCCAGCGGCTGCAATATCATTTTTTTGACAATCGTAAAACCTCTTTCCCGGCTGCCGTGAACCATTTTCCGGTAGCTACAACACATCTTTCCCGGTGGCTGCAACATATTTCCTGGCGACTGTGACATATTTCCCGCCGCCGTAAACCTTTTCCCTAATAGCCGTAATTTTTTTCGATCCCATAAATTCTTTTCCCGACTACCGTGAACCATTTTCCGGTGGCTGCAACATCTTTCCCGGCGGCTACAACATATTTCCTGGCGACTGCGACATATTTCCCGCCACCGTAAAACTTTTCCCTGACAGCCGTAATTTCTCCCGATCTCGTAAATCTTTTTCCCGGTGGTTGTGAATCTTTCCTAGCGGCTGCAACATCTTTTTCGTCGGCTGTGATAGCATTTCTGGCAACTTGCAGTGGTAACTCCTGTGTTAACGGACGAATTGCTTCAAATCTGCTAAAACTATGGCTCTGGTTCATCCTAGTCCTGCCGACGAATTCATCATTCCGACCCTGAGGACGCGATGGTTCGTCTTTCATTGGTGGAAGGAATTATTGCATTATTTATGACTGTGCACGAGTCTGGTTCCGCAACGTCACCAACTGCACGCTCCACCATTCTCCGCAGGTTATCCGACGCACAGTCTCATGAGGTATGGCTTTCATTTATCACGTGATTAAGTGTTGATATCATTTAAACAATGTCAGTCGTACTTTTACTCATATTACCATTATCCCTTATTAAACCTTTCCCTCGTACAACGTAAACACTAATAACTGCCAACTTCCCCAATTCGGCATGGAAATTTCGAACGTTCTTCTGTGCTCAACTTTCCAAATTTGCCCATTCTCTCAAGGTCTCCGCTCAGCGATTCGTGCATCCTCTGTGCTGCAACTTCCATTCTCGGATTCTGCCATCTGTGGGATAGCAGCTTCAGCCTGTAGCCAGGACCATGGGGATTCCAGTTCGTCATGAACCTGTGAATACACAGGAACTCGGGAAAAATCTTCAGGTTCTTGCCATTTTTCAAGCTGCCGGCTGGCTCGATTTTTTTGAGCGACTGGATGGATTCAATAGGGACACAGCCCTGCAATTCGCTCTAAACCTCACCAAAACTCACTCTACGGTGTGAGGGCTACGCATAGAGGTCTCTAAGGCCATTATATCCGAGGTTACGGCCATCCCGCTGGTGGGAAAGCCATGGTTTAACCGACGAGTCCCTGCAACGACTACACGGGAAGCATTTTTAATGGAGGGGGAGCAAGTAGAAGCATCAAGAAGAGGGATTGCATTGCATTCATTGCCGCGGCCTTGGGACCAGGTTGCTGTCTTCCTTAAGAAGTACATCACTTGTGAAGTCTGCTGAGCATCCACTTTCCTCCCTCACCCACCATGGCCTTATCAAATTAATAATTGTAAGAACCCTTGCCCAGCATCATATAACCTAGGAACAATTCATAGCTCGAGCTCAGCAAACCGCCCCCTTGCGGGTTGTCCCATTACAGCAGATACGAGTCCCACCACAACAGGAGGAACGGAGTCCCTCCACTGAAGTTGGGGGGGGGGGATGAAATTGCAGAAGAACAGCAATCGGAGGCACAAGCAGGACCATCCGGGGTGGATGACATTACAGTAGAAGAACAGTAACCGGGGGCACAAGCAGGACCATCCGGGGTGGATGACATTACAGTAGAAGAACAGCAACCGGGGGCACAAGTAGAGCCATTTGGGGGGGATGAAACTCCATTAGAAGAAGAACAATTGGGGGATGAAACTCCATCACAGGCAGGGCCATCGGGGGAGGATGTAGATAAAAACCCTGTGGAAAATCTAGACAATAGGGCAGCTATGACACCAGAAGGTGAAATTGGAGCAGCACTAAATGCTGCAACAAGTGAACCTGAAGGTGACAGAGCCAGGGCAATAGAAGAAAACATTGAGCTGGTAACTATTGAATCCTCACCTGAGTGGGAAGGAGGAGCTTTAATTGAAGAAGAACAGCATGAGAGGCAAGAAAACATTCCTTCGACCTCAGCTATGAATCCCTATGTACCAGCCCCATAAAAGAAAACACCACAAAAGAAAAGAAAGAGAGCAATCAATGAATTTAACTTAACCTCACCTATTAGAAAGAAAAGAACTAGATCAGCTACAGCAGCATAGGCAGCCAGAAAAAGATGGGCAACCTTAGAGGCACAGGTTGAACCCCTGATCCTTGTACCAAGACCAATGGATGCTCCACAAAGGCCAGTAGAGGAAGAACCTGGAATTGAAGGACTTCTGGCTGAGAATGCACTATTAAAAGAAGACCTCCAAGTACTTCGAAGGGAGTTGGAAACGTGGAAGGAAACCTGCAGAAAACAAGGAGAAAGAAAAATGTATACATTGGTAGAGGCTGTAGACCAACTGGAGGGATCAGATTCTGCTGAAGCTGGACAAGAGGCTGAACGAATACTCTGTCCCACCTGTGGAGAAATATTCAAGGAGGCAGGCCACAAGATTATACTTCGTACCTGCTCAGCACAACAGCCTGCAGCCACACTAGAGGAAGCTGCAGAAAAAGAAGATGCTGCCACACAAGAACCAGCATATTTACACATCCTTGTTGAAGCTGCCACCAATCCTGTAACAGAGGAGCTAAGGGATGAAATCATGTATGATGATGGGGATAAAGAATTGACTGTAACCCCAAAATGCTCCCACGACACAGAGATTATAGAGCATATGGGAGAAGAACTAGGAATGGGGGACACTCGGGAGTCTAATGAAGAATTCTATACTGTAACCCCAGCATGTTCCCATGACATAGAAATTTTAGAAGATGAGCCACAAGGGCAGGACATTGATAAACTTGAACAGGGTGCTGTAACACAAGAACCAGCAACCCTGAGTGTACCTGTCCAACCGGCCAAGCAGATGGGAGAAGAACCTGGAATAGAGGATACTCTGGAATTTAATGATGAACTCTGGGTTGTAACCCCAGAGGGTTCCCATGACACAGAGCTCATAGGAGAAGAGTTGCAACAACAGGGGGATGAAGAGGCAAGCCAGGATGTTGTTACACAAGAACCAACATCCTTAGAGGCTGCAGCAGGAACTCTTGAATTTCATTTGAAAAATAACCCTGGAATGGATATCATTCCCGATACACAGTGGAGTGAAGATGAACAGGTACAGACACCATGCTCAGGTGACACCGAAATCTTGGAGGAGGAGCTGCACAATGAGAAGGATATCCAATCTCAGCAACAGAAGGACAAATAAGACACTGTTACACAAGAACCAGTGTCTCTAAATGCAATGAAGGTAGCTGCTGAAGAAGGTTTAAAGGATGTTGCTGTTACACAAGAACCAACAACTCTCTTATTAAACTTAGATATGCTAGAAGACACTGCCCCACACGAACCAGTGCTTCTACCTCCTAGAAATGTCATTGATTTGGATTCAGATTAAAGATTTCTTTTCAAATCCTCCCTAGGCACAGCATACAATAGACTGCAGGAAGAAGTGATTTCCACTTGTATCAATTACATTTTTAGACACCAGCAGGTAGCATTGGAAGGACAGATGGGGTGCCTGAGTCTCCCTACAATTTTTCCTCTCTCCATGGATAGAGCTCAGTACAGGACTCAGATTCCAAATGATGCAGGTTGTTGTATGAGGACATGCAACAGGGTAGTTGGGGGGAGATGTTGAGCCTAGAATTGGTCCCTTCTAATCATCCTTGATCACCTTTCCTTCCCCTGTCCTACACTATTTATCATGCTAATCAGACCTGTTATCCTCACTTTATTCCCCCAAATTGCCAAGGTATGACTGATCATTGCTTTACATTATTAATGCTTATGATTGTGATAATTAAGGCTGTTTATCTCTCAATTGTTCTAACATGTTATGATTTATGAAGGTAGTTTGAGATAAGTGGACTGCAGGAAGATGGGCTGAACAAAGTCTTCAAAGGAAGGGTGTTCGCTACTTAAAAAGGGATCCTCGGGGCCTGGATCATCGATTAAGGCATGTGGTTCTAATGCAACATTCTAGACAGAGCTGTGAACAGGGTAGCTGTAACAGAATGCGCCATAATTGGAGATCTTTTAGTTGTTTGCTGCTCGAGTTAATCGTGATCTGGAAAGATCGCTACTCCTGGTCCAACCAACAGCTTTCTCATATATTTTTATATTCTTACTATGCCACATTTGTAACAGCTTGTATCATTTAGGGCGCCTAAAGATCAGAGATCTTCATGGCTGCCCGTTAATAGAAATGGATGTTATGATCTGCATGTATAAATATGGGGAGCTGCCTCGACCCAGGGGGTTGAACAACAGATAATTAATTCATTGTATTAGTAGCGAAAGCAACTGTGTAATCATTCTTCTGTTAATATAAGGAGTTACTTCTAAGTTAAAGGAACTTGTGTTGTTCAGCCAGCGTCTCTGTGTGAAGGCTGGGCCCGTCTTCCACTGAGATTTCTGAGTTAAAATAGGATTTCGAATTTGTTGTTGTGTGATGTTTTATTTATGATATTTCCTTTGTACGCAGCAGTAGTAAGTGTGACATGAATTTTCAGTATAGTTAAGATTATATTTCCTTGAGATTGGTAAATGGTGCAGAGTAACAGTCGGCTGAGTAGGAACTTTCTTTATGCATTTCATCTGACATTTGTACACAACCTTGTTCATCTTGCAGTTAAGTTGTGATCCCATGAGCCTTTTACAATTTATCTTTCCTGTTATGATTGTTGATTTTCATTCCTGTAATTCAATTTCTTAGAGCAGCTGAACTCAATCCTTTGCAATTGAATTTCTAGATTAATATTCAGTTTCTGCTTATGGTTTTCTAGAGTGATCAGATTGAAGAAGTGAGTTACTTGTTCTGGGATGTGAATAGGATTTATTTTTATCTGCAATTGTCTTTGAATCTTATTTTATTTCTTGTTGATGCATGGTAGAAAGGAATTGAATTTATAGTATTTAGACAGCAACTAGGATTACACAGATCTTTGGGATGGACATAGTTGTTAGAGGATAACAGTATTCAATTATAATGATTTGGTGTTTAAGCATAGATTGTGCATTTATCCTTTGAAATAAAAAGACTTTCTCGGGTTGACAATAAATCTCGTATGCTTTGTGTGTTGGTAACAATCTATCTGCATATAGGGTGCTCGACAATGACGATGATGGAGATGTTGATGAGGAAGGGGGAGATGACAATGATGATTAAGATGTTGATGAGGAAGGGGCAGATGACAATGATGATGAATATGTTGATGATGATGATGATGATGATGAGATGATGGTGACAATGGTGATGAAGATGATGATGATGATGATGATGATGATGATGAGATGATGGTGACAATGGTGATAAAGATGATGATGAAGATGATGGTGGTGATGATGGTGATGAGGATGATGATCATGATGGTGAAGAAGATGATGATGATGATGATGAGATGAGGATGATGATCATGATGGTGATGAAGAAGATGATGATGATGATGATGATGATGATCATCATCATCATCATCTTCATCATCATCATCATCATCACCATCATCATCGACATCTTCATCATCATTATCATCTCTCCCTTCCTCATCAACATCTCCATCATCGTCATCTTCTTCATCATCACCATCTTCTTCGTCAACATCATCATCATCTTCATCACCATCGTCATCATCATCAACATCTTCATCTCCATCATCATCATCTTCTTCATCCTCATCACCATCACCATCACCATCATCATCATCATCATCATCATCATCGTCATCATCATCATCGTCATCATCAACACCATCATCATCATAGTCACCACCCTCTTCTTCCTCATCGTCATCAACATCTAGGTCACCATCTTGATCGTCAACGTCAGATCAACATCATCATTATCATCCTCATCATCACCATTGGTGTTGATGATGATGAAGATGATGATGATGATGATGTTGATGATGAGTACGAAGACCATCAACATCATCATCATCTTCATCATTGTACTCATATTCATCATCATCCACCACCTACACCATCATCATCGTCATCATCTTTGTCATCACCCTCTTCCTCATCAGCAACATCTTCGTCATCATCATCATCACGATAGGAAGATGATGACGAAGATGTCAATGACGAAGATGATGATGAAGGTGGCGATGATGAGTATGATGAGGATGATGAATATGACGATTATGATGACAAAGATAATGATGATTGTGACCATGATCATATGATGATGATGATGATGGTGAGGATGACGAAGATGGCGATGATGATGACTAATGAAGATGATGATGACAAATATGATGATTTTGATGGTCATGACAATGATGATGATCATATTCATCATACTCGTATTCATCATCATCGTACTCGTATTCATTATCATCCACCATCATCATCATATCATCATCATCTTCATCATACTCATCATCATCCGCGTCCTCACAATGACGATGATGCTGATCATGATGAGGAAGTTGATGATTATGATCATGTTGTTGATGATGATGATGTGCTGCATATTCCTCATCATCTTCATCATCATCATCATCATCGTACTCATATTCATCATCATCTTCGTCGATGACGATGATACGAAGATGTCAATGATGATGATGATGATATGAAGATGTCAATGATGATGATGATGATACGAAGATGATGATGAAGATGTCGATGATGATGATGATTATGAGGAAGATGGGGATGACAAGTATGATGACGAAGATGAAGATGACTAAATTATGATGACGAAGACATTGATGATCGTGCCCACGATCATATGACGATGACGATGATGATGAGGACGATGATGATGATGATGATGGTGATGATGATGACTAATGAAGATGATGATGACGAATATGATGATTTTGATGATGATCATATTCGTCGTCATCATCATCATCTCCATCATTGTACTCATATTCATCATCATCCACCATCGTCATCATCATCACCATCACCATCATCATCGTCATCATCATCATCATCATCATCATCATCCTTGTCCTCACAATGATGAAGTTGATGGTGATGATGAAGTTGATGATCATGATCATGGTGTTGATGATGATGAAGATGAGCATGATGATGAGGATGATGTGCTGCATATTCGTCATCATCTTCATCATCAACATCATCATCATCTCCATTAGTCATCATCACCATCTTCATCATCATTGTCATCATCATCATCATCATCCCCGTCCCCATAATGATGATGATGATGAAGATGGTGATGATGATGACTAATGCAGATGAGTATGACGACGAATATGATGTTTTTGCTAGTGATGATGATCATCATATTCATCATCAACATCATCATCGTACTCGTATTCATCATCATCCATCGTCATCATCATCATCATCATATCATCATCATCTTCATCATCCTTATCATCATCCGCGTCCTCACAATGATGATGATGATGATGATGATGAGGAAGTTGATGATGATGATCATGGTGTTGATGATGAGGAAGATGATGATGATGTGATGCATATTCCTCATCATCTTCACCATCATCATCATCGTCATCATCATCATCTCCAAATTAGTCATCATCATCATCGTACTCATATTCATCATCATCATCATCTTCGCCGATGATGGTGATACGAAGATGTCAATGATGATGATGATTATGATACGAAGATGTCAATGATGATGATGATGATACAAAGATGATGACAAAGATGTCAATGATGATGATGATTAGGAGGAAGATGTCGATGACGAGTATGATGATGAATATGAAGATGAATAAAGAAAGTGATGACGAAGACAGTGATGATCGTGACCATGATCATATGACGATGATGGTGATGATGATGACTAGTGTGAAGATGATGATGACGAGTATGATGAATTTGATGATGATCATATTGTTGATGATGATGATCATGTTGTTGATGATGATCATGTTGTTGATAATGATGAAGATGATGATGATGGGTTGCATATTCCTCATCATCTTCATCATCATCATCATCATCATCATCATCATCATCATCATCTCAAAATTAGTCATCATCATCATCATACTCATATTCATCATCATCCACCACCACCACCACCATCATCATCATCATCATCATCATATATATCGACGATGATGATACGAAGATGTCAATGATGATGATGATTATGATATGAAGATGTCAGTGATGATGATGATGATATGAAGATGTCAATGATAATGATGATGATACGAAGATGTCAATGATGATGATGATTAGGGGGAAGATGGCGATGACGAAGATGAAGATGACTAAAGACAGTGATGATCGTGACCATGATCATATGAATACAATGGTGATGATGATTACTAGCGAAGATGATGATGATGAATATGATGATTTTGATGATGATCATATTCCTCATCATCATCATCATCTTCTTCATCATCGTGCTCATACTCATCATCATCATCATCTTCTTCATCATCGTGCTCATACTCATCATCATCCACCATCGTCATCATCATCACCATCATCATCATCATCATCACCATCATCCTCATCATCATCCGCGTCCTCACAATGATGATGATGACGATGATGGTGATGATGAAGTTGATGATCATGATCATGGTGTTGATGATGATGAAGATGATCATGATGATGAAGATGATGTGTTGCATATTCGTCATCATCTTCATCATCAACATCATCATCATCTCCATTAGTCATCATCACCATCTTCGTTGTCGTTGTCATCATCATCATCATCATCATCATCCCCGTCCCGACAATGATGATGATGATGAAGATGGTGATGATGATGACTAATGAAGATGAGTATGACGATGAATATGATGTTTTTGCTGATGATCATCATCATCATATTCGTCATCAACATCATCATCTTCATCATCGTACTTGTATTCATCATCATCCATCGTCATCATCATCATCATCATCATCATATCATCATCATCTTCATCATCCTCATCATCATCCACGTCCTCACAATGATGATGATGACGAGGAAGTTGATGATGACAATCATGGTGTTGATGATGAGGAAGATGATGATGATGTGCTGCATATTCCTCATCATCTTCACCATCATCATCATCATCTCCAAATTAGTCATCATCATCATCGTACTCATATTCATCATCATCATCATCATTATCATCACCATCTTCATCGATGATGGTGATACGGAGATGTCAATGATGATGATGATGATGATGTGACGATGTCAATGATGATGATGATGATACAAAGATGATGACGAAGATGTCAATGATGATGATGATTAGGGGGAAGATGGCGATGATGAAGATGAAGATGACTAAAGACAGTGATGACCATGACCATGATCATATGATGGCGATGGTGATGATGATGACTAGTGAAGATGATGATGACGAATATGATGATTTTGATGATGATCATATTCGTCATCATCATCATCATCTTCTTCATCATCGTACTCATATTCATCATCATCCACCATCGTCCTCATCATCACCATCATCATCCTCGTCCTCACAATGATGATGATGATGATGACTATGAAGATGTTGATGATGATGAAGATGATGATGAAGAAGATGATGATGAATATGATGAGGATGATGAGGATGATGTGCTGCATATTCGTCATGATCATCATCATCAACATCATCATCATCATCAACATTAGTCATCATCACTGTCATTATCATCATCATCATCATCCACCTAGAAGCATTATTCTTGATGTAATACATATGTTTATAATTCAAAATTAAATTAATGTTTTGAAATTAAAATACATATTTGTAAATATACCCCTAAACCCCTAAACACCTAGAAGCACTTAAATGCACATAGGGAATATGGGTTAAAAGAGGTCCTAAAGGCTTTTATGGGGGAGGGCCTCTTTATGGGGAGGGGATCTAGGAATAACCTGACACATTTATATCTCTTGGGTAATAAATGCACTGAACGTTACCCACCAAACAATACAACGTTCAGAATGGACGCGCACGCACTAGATGTGCATGCACGTGCCTGTTGAAGATAAAATTTAGAAAATCACCCGTGTTCTTTCTTCCACAATTTTTTCCTCATTTTTGTGTTCTCTTCACAGGTTTCATGCACAGTCCGACAAGCATTTAAATGGTAGATTGAATTCATACACCATTTGGTGCTTCCTTGACCATTTGGATAGAATACAAAACATTTTGGGCTCTATTTTGGCTCCTTGGATTGAATACACACCTCTTGGGCTCCATTTGGATCAATCGAGTGAATACACAACAGTTGGACTCTATTTGGCACCTTGGATTGAATTCTCATGCTACTTGGACCCACATGAAGTCTTCTTACATATAGTGGACACATCAAAAGAGAATTTGACATTTGAGGCAAAGAGCAATCATAATCCTTGAGGTATGGTGATAATTTTATCTTGTTAAATGTAGTTTAGTCTTCATTCACTTGTTTGAATGGCATCTATTTTGGTTTTTCCTCATGAATTGTACGATAGATCTATTTTAGTTTTCTTAATCTTCAACATAGACAATAAAAACATCTTACCAAAAAAAAACTACAAAATGCACCAAGCAATGCTTTCAACCTTTCATGAAGATAATAAAAAAAAATTACTTGCATCACCACCAATAACATTTCATAATCACATTATTCCATCTAGTAGACAAACATTTGTTGAATTCCTCTTGGTTTCACTACAACAACTCACACAAACACCTAGAGAATTGAAAACTATTAGTCTTTTGGGGCTATTTTCCCTCATAGGGAAGTTGCTCCTACTAACATCCCATACCACCATTCAATACCGTCCAATACCATCCTACCGAGTTCCTAGAGGTGTCGTTGCAATTATATGTAGGGCATTCACAATAGCTTTTAAGATTATATGAAAACATTCTCACTAGATGTTGTTGTACATAATCAATTGCTACATTGAGCTTTAATAATCTTGCGCACATCGAGTTTTAATATCTTATTTGTTGTTAGGGCATTCACAATAGCTTTTAAGATTATATGAAAACATTCTCACTAGATGTTGTTGTACATAATCAATTGCTACATTGAGCTTTAATAATCATGCGCACATCGAGTTTTAATATCTTATTTGTTGTTCATTCTTGCAGGGGTGATATTTTTTTTTTTTTTTAAAGGCATTGAATATGGGAAACAGACGTAATAATATAAGAAATTCTAAAAGGACGGTGCTGCCCCCTGAAAAGGCCCATGAGATAAGAGAAAAAGCCAGGTTGTACATGCAAAACCGTAGAGAGCAAAATGTTAGTGCCTTAGATCCATCAACAAGCAATGACAAAGTGGTTGAATCCAATCAAATCTTGCCTGATGTCGAGTATGAAGGGATGGACGTTGAACAAGCTCTTAATTGGCAACCTCCCCAAGAAGAGCACACACATGCAGAACACACTCCCTTGCAGGATCAAGTTGTGAATGAAGGGCCACAACAAGCCATTGACGAGACTCATACTTTCTTTCTGACTCCATTGCCTTGACTATCAAGTGGATGGCGAAGAACTCCCAGACATATTCATGTGGATGAAAGTTCATTTTTAGGACTTGAAGTTAAGATGCCCAAACACACTATTGATTTCCACTGTAGTAAGATAATGAAAGAATTTTTTGAATCCAAAACCAATGCAACAAAATGTCAATTGTTTCTTGCTTTGTTGAAATCACATTGTCTAGCGGATGTTAGGAGAATTTTGAGCATAAAGGTAGTTAGAAGTTCAGATGTCAATAATCATGTTGTTAGAAATCTACAATATGCATTTAATTTGATTGGAAAAACTTCTTGTACAAAAGATTTCAATGCTGCCCATTGTGTATTGTCGGAATCGATTGTAGACAAATCCACAAGGCAACGTTGCCTACTATCACACACATGTAAAATCTTTAAAGTAGACAGAAAGACTCTTCAAAAGTATTCTGCCATTAGAGAAAAGCTTGAGACCCCAGGCCAAAAAGATTTTTGGGCCTTTGTTGGTAGGTTACCTCGTTCATACATGAAGCTCATTGATGCTGTTAAAGAACTAGTGCAGAAGTTTTGGCATAATAACACTAGACCGTCATCGAATCAAAGAGATGTTTTAAAGTTGAGAAAAGGTGTTAGGGGCGGTGAACCCCATGTCAAGCACTTCCTTGACATGACACAAACAGAACTCTACCAAAGGTTCAAGAACGAGCACACACAATTGAACTTGTGCCAAAGGTCCTTTGAAAAATGCAAACCCTAGTATGTTAAAATTTACAATGATCGCAATACATGTTGTTGTAGATACCATGTAGAATTTGAGTACTTTTATGATACATATAGACATATATTTTGTGATTTGCATACTAACATTGTGCAGGATTTCCCATCGTTACAACCACCAAATGCATCCAGAGAATTTACACATAGCATAATGTGTCCAAGACCTGAAGGACAAAAATATTATAAAAGATCATGTTTATATGGGACGTGTTCCAGTTGTAGTGGATTTGCATTATTGAGCCCCTTCATCCATGCAACCACGGAGCATGCATTTGGGAGGATGTCAATAGAAATGCAGAATTTCTAGTACATAACATATCAAGTAGATAGTTTGAAGGAAAGCAAAAAAATTGCATTGGTGAAGTCACAGGTAATCTAAGTTTGCATACTTTCATACTGTACATGTTGAATTTGTACATATATATTCACATTGAAAATGTCACGTTGTATTAATGCCCTGGGTTTTGTGGCACCAGGTACAAATTTGAAATTTCATTAAGGAATTCTACCAAAAGACCGAGCAGTATGTACAACATGTCCATGTAGCACAATGGCAGGATGAACAGTACAGACAGTGCAGGGACACCTTCCCCAATGGCACAATATTGTCGATTGTGGACTTTGTTGAAAACTACACCCTACAGCCACAGAATGAGGTTCAAAGTCAATACTACCATTCAGACCAAGTTAGCATAATGGTCCATATCACGTATAGGCACGCGCCAGAGAGCAGCAACGACATGAGGATAATATTGAAAAAGACCAACTTCTACATCAGTGACGATAGGTACCATGACCTGCATTACGTGCAACATTGCTTCAAAATTTTCTATGATCAGCTGAAGGAGAGAGGTATACATATGGATTGGCATTGGATATGGTCAGATGGTTGTGCAGGCCAGTTCAAAAATGCACGTGTATTCCAGTGGTTGAGTATTTTGCACAAGACTTGTGATGTGCTGCATGTGTGGAACTATTTTGAGACTGGTCATGGAAAGGGAGAGCACGACGGTGCTGGGGCATGTCTCAAAACTGCCCTATGAAGGGAAGAGATAAGGTGCACGAGAAACCCTCATATTTGAGATGCAGAAACCATAGTTCAATGGTGCTCTGCAAAAAATGTCAGATCGAACCACGGAACAACACATACCAAGAGGTAGAGGACATGATGTCAGAAATTCCTGGCATGTAGTTGATATAGACCGATCGCGTTCTTATAGTTGCAGTACTATGCAAGGAACTCATGGATTTCATTCGGTTCGAAGCTCAAACAACCCCTTATTTGAAATATGGACGCGAAAACTTGCTTGCTTTTGTGGGCCTTGCAGCAGTTGTGAATGGGATGAATGCGAATCAATGGATTGGGTTGATGAATGGGATCATGTATCACTTGCAGTGGACCCACGTGCAGTTGTTGAAACAATCCAGTTAGAGGAAGGCCAGTCCTCTATTTCGAATGAATATGATCATATATCTAATCTAGTACAGCCAGGTAAACATTTCTGCATGCATATCCCGGTTCCCTCCTTATTTATATGTAATTATCCAAGTTATCAAACCACTACTTGTTGGAATATGACCGTAAAATGCATCTTTGCAGGACACATCTACGTAGTTGTCGCCCCGACAAACAGTGCAATTGGGACGAATTATTGGTTGGCACGATGCATCCATGGGAAGCAAACCCTCCTCGCATCATTTATGGATAGTGAAGGCATTACCTTTCCCACTGGCTCGATGGTTGTTCAGGGGGAATATCTTACAATGGATGGAAAGGGACCAAAGAGCAATGGCTACACATACACGGATTATAGACCACGGTCGTGAGTGTATCCCTTTACGCACTTGATTGTTGGTACAAACATCCAACTACAGACAATGTCAACGAATTCATCAAACAAGGTACGCTACTTACTACCTCATGCAGAGCATGAGAGGTTGTTTGAGACAATAAAAAATTGAGAGGATCCAGAAGGCCTAATTGATTGAGGTACATAGTATAGTAATGATGTGATTGTTTATTCATGCATGTCCAAAGTTATTCATGTTAGATAGTTTATTTGATATCGCTATCTTATATTGTTTATTTGATGTTTGAGTTATGATTAAGTTATGATTTATAGCCATGTCATTGTATTCATGCATGATCAATGTTATTCATGTTAGATAGGAATTTGATATCGTTATCTTATATCATTTATTTGATGTACATGACTTATGATTAAGTTATGATTTATGTGAATATGTATGTGGTTCATGTGATGCAACAACTTCCATATTGTCTTGAGCTACTTCATCATCTCCTTGAGCAAATTTGATGGTAGTACAATGATGAAATTTGATGAAATTCCATCCATGAATTTACCCTCCATTTTTATAGGAAAAAGTATACTCAATAAATTCCAACATTGCCAAGTCAACCTACGATTTTGTTTTGGTAGTACAATGATGTTTTTGCTCAAGATTTTGGTTCTATCTACAATGACTAACTCCCAATAGTTCCCATCTTTTTTCCCTTTCACTCTTATTATTTTTACCCTCTCTTTTTCATAAACATTGTGCACTTTTGGACTTGTATCATTTTACACATTTTCAAATTATTTATTCACATCTCCTAGGTTCCTTGAAAATATCACTTCACATAGCCTTTCCCTATTTCACATTCCCCATTATGTTGTGTTCAACATAATTACAAATGTATAGGGAAAAAGGGAAATTATGGCATTTATGATATAACACCATTAATCTTTAAAATATGATGTAGCTAGAATACTTAGTGAAGGAACATAAGTGAATATGCTGTAAGAAATTTCATAAAATGATGCCAATGATCCCTCTAGTCCTTTAACCTTATTTCCTCACTTGGATAAATCATTTGGACCTCTATTGAATTTCATTTTCCCTTAAATATTGAGTAACTTTTTTCTTGCAATATTCAACACATTTTCAAAGAGGTTGTTTTGTTTGCTTGAGTTCCTTTAAAATATCACTTTGCGTTACCTTATCCCACTGCACTTCCCTCCATCTATGTTTTGTATTACTCTTGATGTCAACAAGGATGTCATTATGCAACAACAAACAACCCAAGAAATGAAACAATCCTTTATCATTTAGTGAACTAGGTCTGGTAACAATCATGAATCCCACAGTGCGCTTGATTCTCAGTAGTTTCAAAATTATGTTTAATGTTTTGAGAAGTAGTAATTTTGCTAGGAGAGTATATTATTCTTTATACTTGTAGGATAGATAGGTATAGAAATAAAATCTTGAAACCAACAACAACAAGGTGACACCAGGATAATTTTGCAAATTTGACCCCTGTGTGCAAAAATTGTACACTCCCTCACTGAGCAAAACCCTAGTTTCCAAGATGGACCTACAAGGTGACACCCGGGCCACGGGACCAGAGGGGAGAGGCACCCCTAGCACTATCCCGACATCCTGAATCCAATGGAGCTGATGGTTTGTCGATCGGAGCCACAGTCTTCATTCTATGGCTTGTTCCATCTCGCATCCAAAAGGCCTTCAGGGACACCCGTTGGATACCTGTCGGGGCATAGAGCTCCAACCATGCAGTAAAACCTGGTTCTAGGGAGTCCTGCAAGTGTGTCTAGAGAGGTTCCGGCTGGGAATGCTAACCACAAGTGCCCGGGGGAGGATTTTGCAAAGTTGACCCCTGTGTGCAAAAATTGCACACTCCCTCACTGAGCAAAATCCTAGTTTCCAAGATGGAACTACAAGGTGACACCCGGGCCACGGGACCCGAGGGGGGGGGCACCCCTAGCACTACCTCGACGTCTTGAATCCAACGGAGCTGACAGTTTGTCGATCGGAGCCATGGTATTCATTCTATGGCTCGTTCCGTCTCGCATCCAAAAGGCCTTCAGGGACACCCACTGGATACCTGTTGGGGCATAGAGCTCCAACTGTGTAGAAAAACCTAGTTTCAGGGAGTCATGCAAGTGTGTCTAGAGAGGTTCTGGCTGGGAATGCTAACCACAAAGTGCCCGGGGGAGGATTTTGCAAAGTTGACCCCCGTGTGCAAAAATTGCACACTCCCTCACTGAGCAAAACCCTAGTTTCCAAGATGGACCTACATGGTGACACCCAAGCCACAGGACCGAAGGGGAGGGCCACCCCTAGCACTATCCCGATGTCCTGAATCCAACGGAGTTGACGATTTTTCGATCGGAGCCACGGTGTTCACCACTAGAATGGCCCCGGGCCTGACATGAATGCCCGTAGTGCCCGAACCATGGCTCGGTTCACGAATTTGTCGACTCGGGTGGGTATGGGATAGCGGGTTTCAGTTAGGGGACCCCCCATAACATGCCTCAAAGACCCAGAAGCGGTGCCAATGGGCCATCCCCGGAGCTAGGGTTTTGCTCAATGAAGGCCATTCCAAATTCTCTCAAGGGGGCCATTTCTCGTCTGGACGCCCCTGAGCATGTGTGGCCACTGTGGACAAGTCCACTATGGCCACATGCACCTGTGGGAGCCGATGGAATCCAATTTTTCTCGCTGGTTTGGGTTCCGTGGCCGCGGAGCAAATGCCCAAAGTGTCCCTGAATCACCCCTGGGTGCCCGACTAGAATGCCCCTAGCGCTCGAACCGTGGCTCGGTTCGCAAATCCATCAACTCCGGTGGGTCTGGGATGCCGGGTTTCAACTAGGGGACCCCCCATAGCATCCCTCGAAGACCCAAAAGTGATGCCAATGGGCCATCCTCGGAGCTAGGGTTTTGCTTAGTGAAGGCCATTCCAAATTCGCTCAAGGGGGCCATTTCTTGTCGGGAGGCCCCCGGGTGTGCATGGCCACCGTGGACAGGTCCACTATGGCCATGTGGAATTGTGGGAGCTGATGGACTCCAAGTCCTCCCACCGGTTTGGGTTCCGTGGCCGCGGAGCAAATGCCCAAAGTGTCCTTGAATGGCCCCGGGGTGCCCGACTAGAATGCCCGTGGCACCCAAACCGTGGCTCGGTTCGTGATTCTGTCGATTACGGTGGGTCCGAGATGCCGGGTTTCAACTAGGGGACCTCCCACAGCATGCCCCAAAGACCCGAAAGCGGTGCCAATGAGCCATCTCCGGAGCTAGGGTTTTGCTCAGTGATGGCCATTCCAAATTTGCTCAAGGGGGCCATTTCTCATCCGGAAGCCCCCGGGCATGTGTGGCCACTGTGGATAGGTCCACAATGGCAATGTGGACCTATGGGAGGAAACAGAATCCAAGTCCTCTCATCGGGTTGGGTTCCGTGGCCCCAGGGAAAATCCTCGAGGTGTCCCTGAACGGCCCCGGGCTGCCCGACTAGAATGCCCGTAGCGCCCGAACCATGACTCGGTTTACGAATCCGTCGACTCCGGTGGGTCCAGGACATCGAGTTTCAGCTAGGGGACTCCCCACAGTGGGCCTTCAAGACCTGGAAGCAGTGCCAATGGGCCATCCCCAGATCTAGGGTTTTGCTCAGTGAGGGCCATTCCATATTTGCTTGAGGGGGCCATTTCTCGTCTGGAGGTAGAAGAAGATCAATTTTCAACAAAACAATGTAGTTAGGAGAAGAAGATTAATTTTCGACAAAACAATGTAGTTATTAGATGTGGAGGCAGCGGTTTCCCATGGAAAATGAGTGTAGGTTTGAGTAGAGGAAAGATGTTGGGAAATGGGCTATTACATTAGCTTTTCTGATAGGCAAGCGGTTTACAGAAGGAAATATGGCGGCTATAGGTATCTATGCTTTTCTTTCGACGAAAATAGGATTTCCCTCGGAAGAAAAGCATAGATACCTAGAGCCTCCAAAGTATAGATACCTACAGCTGCCCATCGGAAAAGCTAATGTAATAGCCCATTTCCCAACATCTTTCCTCTACTCAACTCTACACTCGCTTTCCACGGGAAACCGCTGCCTCCACATGTAATAACTACATTGTTTTGTCAAAAATTGATCTTCTTCTGCTAACTACATTGTTTTGTCGAAAATTGATCTTCTTCTGCCTCTGGACGAGAAATGCCCCCCTTGAGCAAATATGGAATGGCCTTCGGGTGCTACGGGCATTCTAGTCGAGCACCACGATGGCCAAGCACACTCGAGGACCTCTGGACGAGAAATGCACCCCTTGAGAGAATTTGGAATGGTCATCCCTAAGAAAAACCCTAGCTCCGGATATGGCTTGTTGGCATCGCTTTCGGGTCTTCGGGGGACGCTGTGGGGGGTCCCCTAGCTGAAACCCATCGTCCCCGACCCACCGGAGTCAACAGATTCATGAACCGAGCCACGGTTCAGGTGCCACAGGCATTCTAGTATGGCACCTTGGGGCCGTTCAGGGACACCTAGAGGATTTGCCCTGGGGCCACGGAACCCAACCCGACGAGAGGACTTGGATTCCGTCGCCTCCCACAGGTCCACATGGCCATTATGGACCTGTCCACAGTGGCCACACATGCCCGGGGGCATCCGGACGAGAAATGGCCCCCTTGAGCAAATTTGGAATGGCCATCATTGAGCAAAACCCTATCTCCAGAGATGGCTTGTTGGCATCGCTTCCGGGTCTTCTAGGGACGTTGTGGGGGGCCCCCTAGCTAAAACCTGTCATCCTGGACCCGCCAGAATCTACGGATTCACAATCCGAGCCACAGGCATTCTAGTTGGGCACCTCGAGGTCGTTCAGGGACACCTGGAGGATTTTCCCTGGGGCCAAGAAACCCATCCCGGTGAGCGGACTCGGATTCCATCAACTCCAACAGGTCTGCGTAGCCATAGTGGACCTATCCATGGTGGTCACGCATGCTTGGGGGCCTCCGGATGAGAAATGCCCCCCTTGAGCGAATTTGGAATGGCCTTCACTAAGCAAAACCCTAGCTCTGGGGATGCCCCATTGGCACTGCTTTCGGGTCTTCGAGGCACACTGTGGGGGGTCCCGTAGCTGAAACCCAACGTCTCGGACCCACTGGAGTCGACAGATTCAGGAACCAAGACATAGTTCAGGCACTACATGCATTCTATTCTGGCACCCCGAGGCCATTCAAGGACACTTAAGGCATTTGCTCTGCGGCCACGGAACCCAAACCGGCGACCAGAATTGGATTTCGTTGTCTCCCACAAGTCCACGTGGCCATAGTGGACCTGTCCATGGTGGCCACACATGGCCGAGGGCCTCCGGACGAGAAATGGCCCCATTGAGCGAATTTGGAATGGCCTTCATTGAGGAAAACCCTAGCTTCGGGGATGGCCCATTGGCACTGCTTCCGGGTCTTCGAGGCACATTGTGGGGGGTCCCCTAGCTGAAACCCGGTGTCACAACCCACCGGAGTCGACGGATTCACGAACCAAGCCACGGTTCGGGCGCTAGGGTCATTCTAGTCAAGCACCTCGGGGCCATTCAAGGACACTTAGGGCATTTGCTCCGCGGCAATGGAACCCAAACTGGCGAGCGGACTTGGATTCCGTCAGCTCCCACAGGTCCAAGTGGCCATAGTGAACTTATCCATGGTGGCCATGCATACCTGGGGGCCTCCAGATGAGAAATGGCCCCATTGAGCGAATTTGGAATGGCCTTCACTGAGCAAAACCCTAGCTCCGGGGATAGCCCATTGGCATTGCTTCCAGGTCTTCGAGGCATTCTGTGGGGGGTCCCCTAGCTGAAACCCGACATCCTGGACCCGCCGGAGTCAACATATTCATGAACCAAGCCATGGTTCGGGCGCTATGGGCATTCTAGTCGAGCACCCTTTGGCCATTCAAGGACACTTTGGGCATTTGCTCCACGGCCACGAAACCCAAACCGACGAGCGAACTTGGATTTTTTTAGCTCCCATAGGTCCACGTGGCCATAATGGACCTGTCCATGGTGGCCACGCATGCTCGGGGGCCTCCGAACGAGAAATGGCCCCCTTGAGCGAATTTGGAATGGCCTTCACTGAGCAAAACCCTAGCTCCGGGGATGGCCCATTGGCACCGCTTCCGGGTCTTTCAGGCATGCTATGGGGGATCCCCTAGCTTAAACCTGACGTCCTAGACCCACCGGAGTCGACGGATTCATGAACCGAGCCACGGTTCGGGTGCTACGGGAATTCTAGTCGGGCACCCTGGGTCCATTCAGGGACACTTTGGGCATTTGTTCCACGGCCATGGAACCCAAACCAGCGAGCGGACTTGGATTCCATCGGCTCCCACAGGTCCATGTGGCCATAGTGGACCTATACACGGTGGCCATGCACGCCCGGGGGCCTCCGGACGAGAAATGGCCCCCTTGAGCAAATTTGGAATGGCCTTGACTGAGCAAAACCCTAGCTCCGGGGATGGCCCATTGGCACAGCTTTCGGGTTTTCAAGGCACGCTGTAGGGGGTCCACTAACTGAAACCCGACGTCTCAGACCCACCGGAATCGACGGATTCTCCAGCCGAGCCACAGTTCGGGTGCTACGGGCCTCCTTGTGGGGCACCCCGGGGCCATTCAGGGACACTTTGGGTATTTGCTCTGTGGCCACGGAACCCAAACAGACAAGCGAACTTGGATTCCGTCAGTTAGAGTTAGAGTTAATTATGGTGACGAAGATGGTGATGTTGACGAAGACGTTGATGATGATGGTGATGGCGATGGTGATGGTGATGGTGATGGTGAAGAAGATGGTTTAGTGCTAGGGTTTGGGTGTGGGTTAGGGCTGGAGTTATAGAAGGAAATTGAGTTAAGGTTAGAGTTAGAGTTAATGATGATGATAAAGATGGTGATGATGATGATGATGGTGATGGTGATGGTGGTGATGAAGGATATGGTTTAGTGCTAGGGTTTGGGTGAGGGTTAGGGCTAGAGTTATAGGAGGAAATTGAATTAGGGTTAGAGTTAGAGTTAATGATGATGATGAAGATGGTGATGCTGACGAAGACATTGATGATGATGGTGATGGCGATGGTGATGGTGATGGTGATGGTGAAGAAGATGGTTTAGTGCTAGGGTTTGGGTGAGGGTTAGGGCTCGAGCTATAGAAGGAAATTGAGTTAGGGTTAGAGTTAAAGTTAATGATGATGATGAAGATGGTGATGATGATGATGATGGTGATGGCGATGGTGATGGTGATGGTGGTGATGAAGGAGATGGTTTAGTGCTAGGGTTTGGGTGAGGGTTAGGGCTAGAGTTATAGAAGGAAATTGAATTAGGGTTAGAGTTAGAGTTAATGATGATGATGAAGATGGTGATGCTGACGAAGACATTGATGATGATGGTGATGGCAATGGTGATGGTGATGGTGATGGTGAAGAAGATGGTTTAGTGCTAGGGTTTGGGTGAGGGTTAGGGCTGGAGCTATAGAAGGAAATTGAGACCAAGTTAGAGTTAGAGTTAATGATGATGATGAAGATGGTGATGATGATGATGGTGATGACGATGGTGATGGTGATGGTGGTGATGAAGGAGATGGTTTAGTGCTAGGGTTTTTGTGAGGGTTAGGGCTAGATTTATAGAAGAAAATTGAATTAAGGTTAGAGTTAGAGTTAATGATGATGAAGAAGATGGTGATGATGACGAAGATGTTGATGATGATGGTGTTGGTGATGGTGATGAGGGACCTAGAGATGACAATGATGATGAATATGGTGATGATGATGAAGGTGTTGATGATGATGGAGATGGTGATGGAGATGGTGATGAAGATGATGGAGATGGTGATGATGGTGGCAATGGTGATGAGGGACCTAGAGATGACAATGATGATGAATATGGTGATGATGATGAAGATGGTGATGATGATGAAGGCGTTGATGATGATGGTGATGGTGATGAAGATGATGATGATGAGGATGAGGATGAGGATGATGATGATGGAGATGTTGGTGATGATGAAGATGATGATGATGTTGATGATGATGAAGATGATGAAGATGATGGAGATGGTGATGATGGTGGCGACAGTGATGAGGAACCTAGAGATGACAATGATGATGAAGATGGTGATGATGATGAAGGCGTTGATGATGATGGCGATGGTGATGGAGATGGTGATGAAGATGATGGAGATGGTGATGATGGTGGTGACGGTGATGAGGGACCTAGAGATGAAAATGATGATGAAGATGGTGATGATGGTGAAGGCATTGATGATGATGGCGATGGTGATGAAGATGATGATGATGATGATGATGATGAAGACGGTGATGATGATGGAGACGGTGATGAGGGACCTAGAGATGACCACGATGACGAATATGGTGATGATGATGAAGATGATATTAGATGCAGTGATCATAATCATCATGGGGAGAATTTTTTATCAAATGCCACACAATCATAGTTGTAATAACCACAGTCACAGTCCCAAAGGTGCATAATTGAACCATGAGCAACATCAACTAATTGTGGCATCACATGAACATGGTAAGAATAACCATTGATGTGGGCGAGGGTGGGTATAAACATTGTGTAGATGATATAGAGAAAAAAGTTGGTGCTCTATAGAGGTTAAATGAGATGACCATATCCAAATGATGTATGATTTTGAATTTGGGAAAAAAACCTTATTCTCACTAAATACACAAAACACCTTACCATCCTTGAAAAACTGAAAAAATGGTTAGTTGTTTTTAGAGGCAGTATATAACTATTGATGGCAATTTCTTTGATGAACCATGTTTGGAAAACTACTATAATGGTTTGTGTTGTATCAAGTGAGAGTCCCTGGGATCCATTTGTTGGAAATAAAACTTCCATATTAGATTTTGAATGTCTACAATGACTTGGAAAAAAATTTCAATACTTTAATCAACTTTACTTGCAAAAATTCATCTTAACCCCCAATCTCTTTCATGCTAATATCTATCGAGAAAGTGTAGAGTGTCTATCTCAAAATTCTTAGACTCAACTCCTCAATTGTTTGGATAGGGTTAAGATCAATTTGTGTATCCCAAGGGGATAACTCAATGATTTGTAGCCATTTTTTATGGCCATTTCACTAATTATGTTCCAACACATGCTCAGTTCAAATCCCCCCAGGTGATGCACACAAATTTATGTTGATATGTTTACTAAAAATGCAATCCTTGAATATGGGGAAGTGTCCCTTCAAATTCCTCACAAGGTTTCCTTTAGAAAGGAAAATATCAACTTGTGATATCAAAGCAGTCAAATAATGTATTTTGAAGGTTAGAAACAAGTATGCTCTAAACTATGAAATATTGTCCATTAACAACCATGTAGATATTCTATAAGTAATCCCAAGACACTCTGCAAGTTTTCAACAATGGCCTTCATTGTGCATAAAATCACATAAATCAACCAGTAATCAAGCATGGAGTATACACTACACATCCATCACCATTGCACTTGAATAAAGGTAAGTTTATGTAGACTATTCAAGTGTGGATAAGTTATAAAAGTGGTTCCACAACCGATTTTAGCAGGCTTTTGATTGGTTGAAACAATCACAAACATGTTCTCAAGTAGTTAAATTTATCAAAAACAAGTCAAACGATCATGTACTAACAATCCACCAACAACCCTACAGTGAATCATATACTATGCATATCTTTTCGAATGTGTTGTTGAAAAATATTTCAATCATTCCTAGCAATTATTGAACATTTGCAAGTGCAAAAGAAAAAAGGGTTGAGTATTTCTTAATTATAAAGCTACACATCCAACATTATTGCACCTCAATGAGGATAGTTTATAGAGACAATTCAGGCATGGATAAGTAATACTATAAAAATTGGTCTTCCACAACTGAGTTTAGCGTGCTTTTGATGGATTCAAAGAATCATAGACATATTACTAGATGACTAATGTATCAAAAACAAGTTAAGGAATCATGTACAATCTAAGCAAGTTCTCTAATAAAATAGTTGAACATAGTCAAATGTCATTCATTGAAATTTTAATCCTAAAACAAGGATTTTTAAAACAAATGTCAAATATACATGATATAGGGGTACCTAAAAAATGTCATGTCATTTAATGCACTGCAACACTTACACTTTGGATGCAAAGGAGTAATCAAAGACATGATCATGATTTCATAACACAATTATAATTGTAATGTATTAAATTAGCAAACAATGTACTATTTTTACAGGCATGTGTATGCCAAAAATATTAATATTTTCCACTCTCCTATACGACAATCATTTATTTGATATTGACCGCTTGACGTTAAAAAAAAAACCAAAAATATACATATTCAACTAAAACATACGATAAGTTTGTCAATAACAACACTCTAGTATATCCATTGACATTGATTCCTTATATGGACGGAAAAATATTGTATTTGTCATGTTTTCACACACATGCCTATGCACTAGGTTTCGTTTATGTGTATTTTGCAATAGTGTATGATTTATTTTTGTTTACAAGTATTGGATTCAATCCTATCTAAAAAGATGCCTATTTTGTCCCATTTTCTTATTAGTGAGGAATTTTGGACATGCACATCCATTTTCTACTATTTTCAATTGCATAGATATCCAATACACACACACACACACACACACACACACTATGATATCCAACTTCTCTTCTAATATCTAGGTAAAACCAAAATTTAGACAACATCACATCCTGATACACACAACATGAGACAACGAGATTAGACAATGAGATATATAAATCACATAACTAAAAGTCCATGTACATTGAGGCTGCAAAACTCATCCAAACATATACAATTTCTGGCAAATAGTGGAACATGGTTCCCAATGTATGTACAGTGGCAACTCGTGCCCTAAACAAAATGCGACAACTCATGCCGTAGATCCAAAATACATGGCAACTTGTGCAGTAGATACAAAGTACATCAAAACTGGTGCAAAAAAGTGCCACATCGTGGCTAATGTACATAACACATGGTGTGTCAAGCATTGTGACCACCCCCGTCACTCCCAGGCGCATCTCTAAAGTTGATCTTCCTACTCTTCGAGCTACCGGTACCTCGGGTCTTGCTTGTTAGGTTTAAACTAATTTGACTAGCAAGATCATTGAAAGAAACATAATCACAAGATAGACAAAGATATTACCTTGGGAAACCCTCATGGGGTAGAAAACCCAGCAAAGCTTTCCTCAATAAGATGATCAACCAAAATACAAGATGTGCTCCAAGACTTGACCTCCTTCTCTACCTCCTATGCAGACCTCTCAAACACAAGTGCGCTACTTTCTGAGCTGAGCAAGTGTGAGATAAGTGAGGAGCAATCTCCTCTACTTATACTAGTTCCTGACTGACTAAATCCCTAATGGGGCCGACCTCTCCTAGTGAAGTCTAATAACCCCTAAATAATAAACTCAGGGCCGACCCCCACATGGTGGGTCTGATAACCCTAGTTACCACAATCCATCGGAGGAATAAACATCTCCGGATACATAATAGGATCACCTCGAAGGTATGTAACATCTCCGGAATAATAAAGTACAAATATAATATTCTTAGAAGTTACAATATTCAACACTCCCCCTTAACAATAAGGATATTATAACAACATTTGCAGGAGCAAGGAGTCATCGACTACATCATACATGATACATCTATAAATCATCAAAAGCTTTCTTCAATACATCATCATCAGTAACTCAACCAATTACTGGAACATCTCACGATCATCAGTATCGTCATCACACGATCATCAGCATTGTCATCAACATCATCATCACATGATCATCAACATCGTCATCAGCATCGTCATCACATGATCATCAGCATCGTCATCACACGATCATCAGAATCATCATCACATGATCATCAGCATCGTCATCATACGATCATTAACATCATCATCACAGCATACTCTGCAACACACATGATCCTTCCTTTCGGAATTCCGGGATCAATCTCATCTCAATCATGTTTAAGACTATCCTTCCTTTTGGAATTACTGGATTTACTGTCTAAGGATGATTAATCCACTCTCAATCTCATTTAATGATATCCTTCCTTTCGGAATTACTGGATTTACTTTCTAAGGATGATTAATCCACTCTCAATCTCATTTAAGACTATCCTTCCTTTCAGAATTACTGGATTTACTGTCTAAGGATGATTAATCCACTCTCAATCTCATTTAAGACTATCCTTCCTTTCGGAATTACTGGATTTACTGTCTAAGGATGATTAATCCACTCTCAATCTCATTTAAGACTATCCTTCCTTTCGGAATTACTGGATTTACTGTCTAAGGATGATTAATCCACTCTCAATCTCATTTAAGACTATCCTTCCTTTCGGAATTACTGGATTTACTGTCTAAGGATGATTAATCCACTCTCAATCTCATTTAAGACTATCCTTCCTTTCGGAATTACTGGATTTACTGTCTAAGGATGATTAATCCACTCTCAATCTCATTTAAGACTATCCTTCCTTTCGGAATTACTAGATTTACTGTCTAAGGATGATTAATCCACTCTCATACATTTTGAACTAAGCGCTCAGGGACAATGTAGTCCTATCACATCCACTAGGGACTTTATTCTCGGAGACATATGTCTACGGATCAATTCAGGGGACCAAAGTTCGGGGATGATACAATCCCCACCTGTCCACTAAGGACTTCATTCTCGAAGACACATGTCTACGGATCAATTCAAGGGACCGAAGTCCGGGGATGATACAATCCCCACCTTTCCACTAAGGACTTCATTCTCGGAGACACATGTCTACAGATCAATTCAAGGGACCGAAGTCCGGGGATGATGCAATCCCAACCTGTATCCTCATCAATACAGATATTGTTAGTACATCACTAGTACAAGTACATACAACTATCCTCATCAATACAAGTATCCATATCATCAAAACATGTATCCTCATCAATACATGTATACATATCAAAGCATGTATCCTCATCAATACATGTATACATATTAAAGCATGTATCCTCATCAATACATAAAAAATATCAGAAATATAAGTGATATAAGTATTCTAAATATACATATAAGAATCCTAAGCATACATATAAATATCTACATGTAATAAACATGTATCCTCATCATCTACCTTGCTTTCAATGAGGGCAATCTCATCATCAGTGACTATATCACTCCCCCTTTCGAGGAGTGTCCTTTTGAACTACACCAAGCTTGTCTCGAAAATATTCAAATTTCACGCGAGACAGAGGTTTGGTCAATATATCAACAATTTGTTCCTCAGTGCTCACATACTCGAGCTTAATAGCTCCTCTCTGCACCATATCTCATATGTAGAAATATCGGATCTCTATGCATTTTGACTTATCATGGAATACGGGATTTTCTGTCATCTTAATACAACTTTGATTGTCACACATGATCACAGTGGGATCCATTTCTAAGTCAAACACTCCGGATAATAGTTTCCGAAGCCACACTGCTTCACAACTAGTAGAGCAGGCAGCTATATATTCTACTTCAACAGTACTGAGAGCCACACTAGATTGTTTCTTCCTGAACCATGAGATCATGGCAGATCCAAGACCATAACATCCACCTGAAGTACTCTTTCTGTCTGAAACACTTCCTGCCCAATCAGAATCTGAATAACCATGTAATCTAAGTTCATGACTTCCAAGATAATATAGACCAAAATCTAATGTACCCTTTAGATACCTCATTACATGCTTTGCAGCTATTAAGTGAGCCTTTCTAGGTTCTACTAGATATTGACTCAAGGTATTAACAGTAAAGCATATGTCTGGTCTAGAATTTGTTAAATACATCAGTGACCCAATGATTTGTCTATATAGAGTCACATCCACTAATTCTGAAGAGTCATCAACTAATAACTTCAAGTTTGAGTCCATGGGAGTGGCCATGGCTTTACACTCCAACATATCGAATCTTTTTAGAATCCCCACATCATACTTACCTTGATTTAGAAAGATTCCCTGTGGTTCTTGCAATACTTCTAGACCTAAGAAGTAGTGCATTAATCCGAGATCTTTCAACTTGAATTCTGAAGAAAGCTTCTTCTTGCATTCGATAATTTGATTCTCATTTCCTGTTAGAAATAGATCATCTACATACAATAGTAATATAACAGGTTCATCATCCATAAATTTGAGGTAAAGATTAGGATCAGCTTACTTTTGGTAAAGCCCATGCTTGTTAAGAAACTGTTAATCCTTCCGTACCAAGCTCTGGGAGCTTGCTTTAATCCATATAAGGCCTTTTTCAATTTGCATACATGTGCTCTCCCATCTTTAACCTCAAACCCTTGTGGTTGTTCTATGTACACTTCTTCTTCAATTACACCATTTAGGAAAGCTGTCTTAACATCCATTTGGTGTAATTTGCACTTCATCATAGATGCAAGTGCCATGATAGTTCTAATTGAAGTGTACCTAGCAACTGGTGCAAATGTTTCTTCATAGTCAATTCCCTCTTTCTGAGAGAATCCTCTAGCTACAAATCTTGCCTTATATTTTTCAATGCTACCATCTGCAACATGTTTTATCTTGAATATCCATTTGGAAGAAACCACACTTTTATCTTTTGGTTTGGGAACTATATCCCAAACATCATTTTTCATTATTGACTAGTATTCTTCTGTCATTGCTTCTACCCACTCCTTCTTTTGAGCTGCCTCTTCATAGATAGTAGGTTGTTGATCCACAAGATCACACATCAAGGCCACGTAGTTGGATACTAGCTTTGGTTTCTTTCTTTCTCTAGTGGAGCCTTCAGGAGCTCCATATTTGTCAGCTCCTTGAATAATGCCTCTAGCCCATGCTAGCCTTCTTTTCTTAGATAAGTTTGTAATAGGAGGTTCTTGTGGTTCCAACATGTCATGATCCTCTGGTGTATCATCTTCAGGGATGGGAACAGCTTCTGTTGTTCTAAGAGGTGTATTTTCTTCATAGATTTCTTCAAGTTGGCACTTCCTAGATTTCTTGAGAGCTGCTTCTTCATCAAATGTTACATCTCTACTTATTTCCATATGATGAAAACCAGGTATGTAAATTCTGAAAGCTTTGGATGATTCACAATATCTGACAAATATTCCCTTCTTACAAGAAGGATCCAACTTGGTTCTCTTTTCTTTTGGAATGTGAATGTACACTAGACATCCAAATATTTTGAGATGACTTACCTCAGGCTTCCTTTCTGTGAATACTTCTTCTGGAATCTTGAATTCAAGATCACTATGGGATAGTCTATTTTGTACATAGACTATTGTCCTAGCTGCTTCATCCCATAGATACATGGGTAGATCTTGGTCATGTATCATAGTCTTTACATCTTCCATGATAGTTCTATTCTTTCTTTCAGCAACCCCATTTTGTTGGGGATTGTAGGGAGTGGTTAGTTCCCTCTTGACTCCAACTTCCTTACAAAGATCTTCAAAGTCCTTTGAAGTATATTCTTTGCCATTATTTGTTCTGAGAATCTTGATTTTATTTTCTGAGAGATTTTCTATTAAGCCGTTGAACTCTTTGAATTTTCCAAAGACTTCATTCTTTCCTTTTAGAAAGTATATCCAAGTATTCCTTGAATAGTCATCAATGAATGTGAGATAGTATTCAAACCCACTTAGGGATGTGGTGGGCATTGGTCCACATACATCTGAATGAATTAATTCTAGAGTATTTTTGGTCTTTGTTTCACTCTTTGGAAAAGGGTTCTTGATATTCTTTCCTTTGGCACACCCCTTGCATGTGCCATTATGATCAATCTTCAATTCTGGTAATCCTATGACAACTTTACTCACATGAGGTAGTGCTTTGTAGTTAATATGGGCAAGCCTTCTATGCCATAGTTCATTAGGACTAGTGGCTTCATGAACAAGGGCAGCTTCTGGATGTCCTATGAGTTTGTATAGACCTCCTTCCTCTTCACCAATAACAATTACATCCTTAAATGATTTTCCTTTGGGCCACATGAGTACCTGTCCATCTATGAATGCAACCCCGTAACCTTTCTTATCTAGAGTTGAGATAGAGAGTAATTTCTTCTTCAATCCCGGGACATATAAAATTTCTTTCATTTTCAATGATGTTCCAGAATCAATCTTGTAACTTGCTTCACCAATTCCCTTGATGGGATATTGACAGTCATCTCCTAATGACACCTTTTGTGGAGAAGTCTTCTCTTCCAATTTTGGAAGAGTTTTCTTTTGTCCAGTCATGTGCTTTGAAGCACCACTATCAATAAGCCATGTATCTTCTCCGGGTGTTATAGATCCTGAGAGTGTAGAGAATAGGACATACTCTTCTGCATCTTCTTCTTCATTTCTTCTAGATCTTTTCTTGGGGAGGGGCCTTTCTTCTTCATCATCTCTTTTAGATGTCTTCCTATGAGGCCTTACTTCCTCTTCTTCTTCTTCTTCACTTTCATCTTCTGCAAGATGTGCTTGATGTTTTTTATAGTGAAGATCTTTCCTCTTCTTTGAGGGACAAAATTTAGCAATGTGTCCTTCTTTATGACAAATGAAACATTGGAAGGAGGAGACTTTTCTTCTTCCTTTCTTCTGAAATCTTTGTGGATATTGAGACTCCTTGTGATTATCCCTTTTGAAGTGAGACTGATTCCTCCTTATCTTAGTGTGTGTAGCCAAAGCTTGGTCATCCTTCTTTAGAAGGGCTTCTCTGTTGGCTACCCTAGCTTCTTCTTGAACACAATCCTCCCATACTACATCAAACTTCATACTTTCTTTTATGGCACACATGGTTTGTATAAATGACTCCCAAGGTCTAGTGAGACCATTTAGAGCAGTCATCACAAGTTCATCTTCATCAAGAGTATCACCAATGGCATCTAGTTCTTCCTTGATTTGGGAGACCCTTGAGAAGTAGTCTTGAATGGATTCCCCTTTGTGCATCTTGGTACTCTTCAACTAAGTTCTTAGGTTCATCTTCCTATTGATGTTCTTTCCTTCATACATTCTTCCTAGGGAATCATACATTTCCTTTTGAGTCTTCTTGGATTCCACTTGGGGCATCAAGTGGTATTTAATAGAATCAGTAATGATTCTCTTTGCCCTAATCAAATCCTTCCTATGCTTCTCTTTGGGTTCATCTTCTTCAGGTTCTGCAACTTTATCCTTGATATATTGAGCAAGGTCATTCTCTTCAAGAATGAGACCAATTCTGTATTTCCATGCCCGAAAATTCTTTATACCTTCAAGATTGTCTTCAAGCTTAGTGTTTGGAGCCATCTTCTCTTGGGGGAATCCAAGAGATAAGAGATAGAGTAGTACTTACCAGGAACCTTTACCTTTTCACTTTTCCGGATCTGCAACAGAATTTCTGGTTTATCGTACTTTTGGTAAAACTAGGGTTTGACTTTCCCAGAGTTCTACCCAACCAAAAAACTCAATCCAGGGCTCAAAATATAGATCTTTAGAAGGGCTATTCAGCCATGCAACCATAATCCAAAAATAATAACTTTTGTAGAAACCCTAATTTTGGGAGAGAGAGAGAAATATAATTTCACCTTGTGAAAGATGTTCTTTTCAGGATAGCTCTGATACCATGTTAGGTTTAAACTAATTTGACTAGCAATATCACTAAAAGAAACATAATCACAAGATAGACAAAGATATTACCCCGGGAAACCCTCATGGGGTAGAAAACCTAGCAAAGCTTTCCTCAATAAGATAATCAACCAAAATACAAGATGTGCTCCAAGACTTGACCCCCTTCTCTACCTCCTACGCAGACCTCTTAAACACAAGTGCGCTACTTTTTGAGCTGAGCAAGTGTGAGATAAGTGAGGAGCAATCTCCTCTACTTATGCTAGTTCCCGACTGACTAAATCCCTAATGGGGCCGACCTCTCCTAGTGAAGTCTAATAACCCCTAAATAATAAACTCAGGGCTGACGCCCACATGGTGGGTCTAATAACCCTGGTTACCACAATCCATCAGAGGAATAAATATCTCTGGATACATAATAGGATCACCTCGGAGGTATGTAACATCTCCAAAATAATAAAGTACAAATATAATATTCTTAGAAGTTACAATATTCAACATTGCTCCGTCTAGGAGTAGACCGTCTCTCCGGGCTTTGGAACAAATGATATAAGATACCATCATTTTCAAGCATTTGCAACATTTACCACATTTATAAAACAAATGTAGAATTCGAATCTTAAATATATCGCCTCTTATGTGACTGAGAAACGTTGGATAGTTGTCGTAGATCTACGGAGCCTCTCCGCAATTCCAGCCTACAACCTTTACAACAATCATTTCATTGAAAAGTAATAATTGCTTAAATTAATTTGTGTTAATGCATCAAAATATTTTCATAAATTAGTTTGATTCTCACCGTGTACACCTCCGACGATGGACATGGCTGGGCTTCTGGGCTAGCAGGTGGTGCAGATGGCCGGACAACCACCTTCGATGCAGTGATGGGGGGGGGGGTGCAGATGTAGTGGCAGCCGCTACAGGTGCAACCACTAGAGATACAGATGAGGATACTGGAAGGGTAGATGCCACAATAGTGGCGGGAAGTGGGGATGATATGGTGGGAGAAGAAATGGTGGTATGGGGTGGAGGAGGACGTCGTGGACGATGAACCCCTGCTAGTTGTACGATAGAGGGTATCGAACCAAAAGGGCTAGGGGGGGTGTTGAGGGATGGTGTATGGGAGGGAAATCCTACATAGAGGAAGGAGGATGGACGGAAGGGAGGTTGTGGAGGAAGAGGGGAAGATGGAAGGAAGGGGGGGCGCGGATGAAAGGGGGAGGATGGATAGACAGGGGGGCGTGGATAAATTAGGGAGGATGTATGGACGCAGGGGCATGGTTGAGTGGGGGGGGGGGATGGATGGAAGGGGGAGTATGGTTGGAGAGGGGAGGGTGGATGGAAGGGAGGGGGTGGGCATAGGGAGGAGTCTAGATGGAAGCAAGGGGGGGAACTCATGGGAGAGGGTGGATACATATGACTAAAATGGGGAGCCACAGCTGTTGGTGGCACCTACATATACATTTGTAATATCACAATTTAGTAAACAAACAATAAATTAAACCATAGTAAGTCGCAACAATTCAAATTAAAAGTGTGCTTATAACTACACATTGTACCTGTGTATGTGGTAATCTGCCAATCCCTGGCGGGGGTGGTTGATCACCGTAGTCAGGGAACACCCGTGGACACCAAAATGAATGCATGTTATGGACATGTTAAACAAGTCATTATTTAGGCAATCAAGATATTCAAAAACATTGTACAAACTATCAACGTGTATGCCATAAATACAAATACTTGAGTAATATAAATGACATAAGTAATAACAGTATTGTGCCAACTACTGAAAATACCTCCATGTGGGGTGCCGCAATTTCAGTTGCAACTGCCATTGTTGCATCCAGGTTGGGAGATCCTACGTTCTCCCATGTTGGTGTCTCAGCTCTGAATAACTGTACATTGAAATAATAGTTTAAGTCAAACAAAAATGCTTTAAAAATACTTTACAAGTTATAAAGTGATGATTGAAAACACATTAAAAAAATTGCTGACCTGATCCATATAACAACCCTCGATCAGGCCAGGGTAAGTGTGCCCGCAATGGGGACAAAGATGTGGCATTGTCCCCATCGAACTGGAATGCCTAGCATGGCTACCATCGGTCATGGGTCTATCCTGGCCCTGTCGTGAAGGCCTTGCACCTAGATCTCTATCAAGGTCACCCGACCTCTCCACTGTAGTCGCTACTACAAAGGAGGTGTGTCTGAGGAGACCATGTGCAACATTCCTCATTGCCACCTCGATATGATCAAGCTTATGGGGCAACTGAGGTGGCTAGGGAGATGGGTTGGGGTCGCACCTCGGAGCTGGTGGCCCTCTCAGTGGGTTCCTCCTGGAAGCAGGTCGATCTTGGGCAGAGCCACGCCCAACACCCTGGAACTCAGTTATGTCAAAATAGTTGACATGTAAACCGAGGCAAAATTCAACCCACAGTTGGCGAAGGAAGTACTGTGGAACCTCCCTATTGTTGCAGGGAGGTTTATCGTACACCATGAACCACCTCTGCATCCAATTGTCCCTCCACGGTTGGTAATGACACCAATCCATGCAGACACGTGGATTTGTAATGTTCGGTGGTTGGCCTGTTTTTGGCTCGGTGAACATACTATATAATTGGGCTTTTGTAATGTTCAAATCTCTTATTGCTTCCTTGGAGATGCCCATGGAGTAGTACTCCCGCATCCTAGCTCTAAATTGAGTCATGTCTGTCAATTGCTGGTGTGTATGTATGAGGGAGTCGATTGAGTTCTCAATTGACATGGCAAGAGACAATCGAGATGGTTCACCCGAGTTTCTAAGTTCACGAGCGTGCACTCGCATTTCATTTACATAGTGGTTAAGGTCATCTTGTTCAAAATTAGGTTGTGGGTTTTGGTTTTGTTCGGCATTGGGTCCAAGGTTCAGGTTTTCTTGTGTTCCACCGGACTTGGGGTTAACATCTTGTTCACTCATTGTCTTCGTTGCAATCTGCAGTTGAAAATTGGTTCATTGTTTTTAAAATTTGGGAATTATTTACAATTACATAAAAAAAAAATACAAAAATTGACACAAATAATGAATAAAATTGGAAAAAAAAACGTGATATTTACCTATTAATCGAAGTGGTGACGAGTTTGTGGGTGTTGTTGGGTGGTTTTGGAGTGGATTTGGCCTCTATTGGTAGTTGAATGGATGCGTACGTGGAGGAAGAGGACGTGCTCGACCGGCCAAATGAAAAATGGGGAAATTGTCGACTATTTTTTTTATATATTTTTAACAGGGGCGCGTGCGCATCTCCTCTACGCGTACGCGTCAGCGATGTGCACGTGCCATCAACGTGCACACACCTCAGTTCGGTACCGAACCTAGAGGCACATGCGCACCTCCTTAGGTGCGGTCGCATTATTTTTTTTCTCCGCTAGCACGGCCTTATTGCAACGAATTTGGGGAGCATATTCGTGCGCCCGCCCCTAACCAAATTTCAATATATCAAAAGAAGGGTAAGTTGGGTTTTAGACCGTCCATATCAAATTTTGATTTGCACTTGCATGCATCGAGTGATCCAATCAATGGGTCATATCATGCCTTGTTCATGGTTCCTTTATATAAACTCGTTGCCCCACTAAAACAAAAAACTAGTAGTTAATGCTTTGACAGCGGCAGAATTTTATAATGTAATTCCGCCAATTTGCAGCATAAGTCGTTCACGGAATCACGTCGTCACTGATAAGTGATAAGCCCAATGCCTAGAGCCCTGCATTAATTAATTTTAACTTCTTGCCATTCCTAATTTGCTTCAGCCTCTAGAGTCTACAGACTATAGATACAAATCTATGATTTTGAAAATCTCTTTAGAGAAGTCTCTCGTACGTTTTCTTTCCAGATTCAACATAGACCAATTTAGCTCTCGGCGACCTCACCTTACCTCCCTTCATGAAATGATCTTTTTCTTTCTCGGTGACCTCACTTTACTTCCCCTCGCGAATTCACATTTTTAGCTCTCGGCGACTAGCTCTTTTTATCATTGATGCGCCTCGTGGCAAGTTATTTTCTATCATCGCTTTCAGGAAAATCAACATCTTCTTTTTATCTTAGGTGCTTTTGGGTTTTTATATCATTTAATCAACACATATTATTTTTTAAATGTATGGATCCGTCATTTTTCGAAGCATTTGGGAATCCTGGAGGTTTGTGTTGATGTATATGTAACTTCGGAATGTAATTCATCTATGTATTTCATATATATTTATTGTACCCTTATAAGAGATATGTTATTCCTCTATAAGGAAGTGTCGCAAGTGTGTGTACTTGCCGATGGGTTATTAGACCACCATGTGTGGGGTCCGCCCTGAAATATATATTATATTGTGGATGTATCTAGATAGACAAGTCGGCCCCGTAGTGTAACTGGGCAAACAAGCTAGTATAAATAGAGATCGGGAGATCTCTATTTTCATCACTCGGAAACTCACACTTCTCTCACTCAGAAAGTAGCGCACTAGTGAGGAGGAGGATCATCTGCTACTAGGAGACTATCTCAATGTATTTTGGTTGTACTTTGGTTGAGCCATTGCTCTCTCTATCTTTGAGGAAGTTGTGGGGTTTTTCACCTTAGGGTTTTCCCCACAGAAACTCTGTGTCTCTTGTCTCTCATGCTTTTGATTCTTGTGATGCTTGTCATGCTTATTGTGATTGTTATGCATTGATATACTGTATATGTTATTCTCTCAGTGAAGATCCTAGAGTATTGTGAATTAATGCTCAAAATTTAACATGGTATCAGAGCTAACCTGAGAAGAAGACATTTTGCAGTGACGAAAACTTGAGTTTCTTGTTTATTGGGTTTCTCTCTACAGATTTTGGAAAAGTAGTATAGTATATTGACTCTACTCATCAAGGAGAATCTATCTGTCTAATCAGAATTCAATTATGCGCATTTTCAGATTTGGCCCTAAAAATTAGGGTTTCCACAAAAATAGAAATTTCTGAAATATGGAGATAGCTGGAAGCTCCTTGCAAAAATCGAAGTTTAGAGCTTTGGATCGAGATTTTTGGCTGGGTAGATATTCGGGAAACTCAAATCCTAATTCATGGCTCTCCCTAGTGAACCCAGGAGGACAAAAAGACAAATATGAAGGGTAAAGCTTTGCTGATCTCAAATTCTAAATACACCAGGTTGATCAGCTCATCAAGGTGCATCTTTCTATCCTTTGAGAAAGTTGAAATTCATATTTTGAATTTTTAGGGTTTTTTCAACAAACCCTAATGCAGGACCAGATCCAGTTTTCAACATTTCAAGTGGTAAGACCTAAATCTTTTCTATTTCCATTTGAAGTACTCTTTAAGATGTCTCTCCACACCAAGCTTGAGGATAAGCTTGAAGGGGCTAATAACTTCCGAGCTTGGAAGTATAGGATTGGGTTAATCCTGGAAGAGAATGAGTTGGACTCATATATAAAAGAAGACATCCCTATCCCAGAGGATGAAGAGGCTAAAGTATTGCATAAGAAGAACTTGGTCAAGGTAAAGAGAATCATTGCTGATTCTATCAAAGACCATCTCATACCCCATGTGTCTTCTCTAAAGACACCCAAGGAGATGTTTGACTCTTTGACCAAGCTATTTGAAGGAAAGAACATAAATTGGAAGATGACCATGCAGAACCAATTAAAAGGAGTAAAGTTTCAGAATGGAGAAAACATTCAATCTTATTTTTCAAGGGTCTCCCAGATCAAGGAACAACTAGAAGCAGTGGATGAAATGGTGGAGAATGGTGAGGCTGTCATGACCACTCTGAATGGCCTACCTAGGGCATGGGACTCCTTCATTCAAGGAATCTATGCAAGAAAGAAGTTGGTCTCCTTTAGCAGACTACGAGAAGAATGCTCACAAGAAGAAGCAAGGCTTGTGGCACGAGAAGAAAAGATGGGGAATGAAGATCAAGCTCTCACAGCTCACACCAAGAAAGGGAAGTCCAAGAGAGAACCATCTCACTCCAAGAAATCTTCACATCACTATAAAGAAAGAAGAATATGCTTCACCTATAATGAAAAATGACATATTGCCATAAATTGTCCCAAGAACAAGAAGGACAACAACAACTTCAAAAAGAAGAAGAAGGGCAGCAAAAGAAGGTTTCATGCTCATGCTGCCGAGGATGATGAACCACCCAAGAAGAAGGCTAGGGTAGAAAGTGATGATAGTAATGATGACTCATCAAGTGAAGAAGAGTATGTTCTAATCTCTGCTCTCACAGGTACTATCTCCCATGGTTGTAATGATTGGTTAATTGACAGTGGGGCTTCCAAACACATGACTGGGTTTAAGGAATCTTTTGTGAACCTATTTGAACATGAATCACCCCACAAGGTGAAACTTGGGGATGATTATCAATACCCAATCAAAGGAAGTGGTGAAGCATCCTACAACCTAGATTTTGGAAAATCTTTGAAGATGAAAGAAGTCCTTTATGTACCTGGACTCAAGAAGAATCTTCTCTCCATCTCTGCATTGGATGCAAAAGGCATGAGGGTTGCATTTGTAGATGGCCAAGTCCTAATGTGGCCAAAGGGTAAAAAAATCGATGATGCAGTAGTAATTGGAGAGCAAGAGGGAGGTTTGTATAAATTGAAGGGTCAACCTAAACATGCCACGGTACATGACTCCATGGAGCCAAGTGAACTTTGGCATAGAAGACTTGCTAATATGCATTATAGGGCACTTCCAATTGCAAGCAAGGCTGTAGAGGGTCTTCCTGAAATCAAGACCAAACATGAAGGTGTTTGCAAAGGATGTGCAAAAGGTAAGAACATTAAGAAGGCTTTCCCAAGCAGTGAAAGCAAGGCAAAAGATATCTTGGAAATCATCCACTCAGATGTATGTGGTCCTATGTCATCCAGTTCTTTGAGTGGGTATGTTTACTATGTCTCGTTTATTGATGACTTCTCCAAGAAGACTTGGGTATACTTCCTGAAGAACAAAGATGA
This sequence comes from Larix kaempferi, assembly GCA_027924585.1. Lineage (NCBI taxonomy): Eukaryota > Viridiplantae > Streptophyta > Pinopsida > Pinales > Pinaceae > Larix > Larix kaempferi. The sequence continues at coordinate 2,190,860 of BSBM01000546.1, forward strand.
GGTGTTTGATAAGTTCAAGGAATTCAAAACCTTGATGGAGAATCAAACTAACAAGAAGATTAAAACATTCAAATCCGACAATGGTGGAGAATTCACCTCAGGTGACTTCAAGAAGCTTTGCAGTGATTCAGGGATTAAGAGGGAGTTGACTGCTCCTTATAATCCTCAACAGGATGGAGTTGAAAAAAGGAAGAACAGAACAATCATGGAAGCAGCAAGGGCAATGCTACATGACCAGGATCTACTTATGCATCTATGGGTAGAAGCAGCTAGAACAACTATATATATGCAAAACAGAACTCCCCACAAGATATTGGAAAACAAGACACCAAAAGAGGTCTTTTCTGGTAAGAAACCTGAAGTAAACCATCTTAGAATATTTGGTTGTCCAGTATACACACATGTCCCAAAGGAAAAGAGGACCAAGCTAGATCCTTTAGGAAAGAAGGGTATCTTTGTGGGTTACAGTGAAAGCTCGAAGGCTTACAGAATATATTTTCCAGGGTTCAAGAAGATTGATGTCAACAAGGATGTAACATTTGATGAAAACTCAGCATTCATCAAATCAAGGAAGGCACCTATCGAAGTTTATGAAGAACCTAAGAAAACTATATTTCAAGACACTTCCATGACTGAAGCAGTTCCAGAATTTGTTTGAGTTTGAAGATCCGCAAGAACCTATAGATCTGCCCCGTGAAGATAACTCTCACAAGAGAAAACCTGCATGGGATAGAGAGCTCATTCAAGATGCAGAAAGATTTGGCATTCTAGAAGAAGAACACAAAGCAAAGAAGAGAACCAGATCACATACCAGTTATGTTGCTTTACTCTGTGACATCATGAATAAAGAACCTTCCAGTTATGAAGAAGCAGCGGAAAAGAAAGAATGGAAGGATGCCATGGTTGAGGAATACCAATCAATAATGAAGAATGATGTTTGAGATGTTGTACCAAGACCTAAAGAGAAGTCTGTTGTGACTTCTAAATGGATCTACAAAATCAAGCATGCTACAGATGGCAGTGTAGAGAAATACAAAGCAAGATTCATAGCTTGTGGCTTCTCTCAGAAAGAGGGAATAGATTAGGAAGAAACTTTTGCACCTATACCCAGGTATACTTCCATCATAACAGTACTTGCCCTGGCTGCAGCAATGAAATGGAAAATACACCAGATGGATGTCAAGACTACTTTCTTGAATGGTGTAGTTGAAGAGGAAGTATATGTGGAGCAACCACTCAGTTTTGAAATACATGACAGGGAGTCATATGTGTGCAGATTGAAGAAAGCCATGTATGGCTTGAAGCAAGCTCCCATAACTTGGTGTGGTAGGATGGACAGTTTCCTATCTAGTTTGGGCTTTACCAAGAGTAAAGCAGATTCCAACCTTTACTACAAGGTTGAGGAAGGGAATCCTGTGATTCTACTCCTGTATATGGATGACTTATTTGTAACAGAAGATGACAGATTGATTGCAGATACTAGAGGAAGCATGCTGCTGAGTTCAATATGAAAGATTTGGGAATGATGCATTATTGTCTAGGTATGGAGGTGTGGCAGAATGCAGGTGGGATCTTCCTTGGTCAAGAGAAGTACACAATAGATATTCTGAAGAGATTCGGGATGATGGATTGTAAGGCCATGGCCACACCCATGGCATCGAATCTGAAGCTTCTATGTGATGCTTCATCTGAGCCAGTTGATATCTCTATGTATCGTCAGATGATTGGGTCCTTGATGTACTTGACGAACACGAGACCAGATATTTGCTTTGCTGTGAACACATTGAGTCAGTTCCTGACAGATCCAAGGAGTGTTCACCTGGTTACTGTAAAGCATGTTCTGATGTACTTGAAGGGTACAGTGGATTATGGGCTCAAGTATGAAGCAAATCAAAAGTTTAACCTGCAGGGTTATGTTGATTCAGATTGGGCTGGCAGTGCTACAGATAGGAAGAGCACATTTGGGTGTTGCTTCAGTATGGGATCAGGTGTGATCTCTTGGTTTAGCAGGAAGCAGTCCTGCGTAGCACTGAGTATAGCTGAGGTAGAGTATGTTGCAGCCTATTCAGCTAGTTGTGAGGTAGTATGGCTACGGAAGCTACTGTCTGAGTTATTTGATCTCCCATTGGATGCTACTGGTATTTTCTGCGATAACCAAAGTTGTGTGAAGTTGTTTGAGAACCCAGTGTTTCATGATAGGTTGAAACACATAGAGATCAAATATCACTATATCAGGGATATGGTGCAGAGAGGAGCTATGAAGCTCTTGTACGTTGCAATGAACGAGCAGATTGCAAATGTGCTAACGAAGCCACTAGCCAGGGTGAAGTTCGAGTACTTCAAGGAGAGGCTTGGCATTCTTCATATTGATGACACTTCGAGGAAGAAGTGATGGACACATTTGCTGAAGCCATTCCAAGCATGTTGGAAGGAGGATCCTTCACATGGCTGTGGATGTAAGCACTGGATGATGAGCATCAGGATGATGTTCTGGTTTCTGCTTTGTATGATCAGTTGGATCATTTATATGTATATGTATGTACGCATCATGTTGGATGCTGGATATGATCAGTTGGATCATTTATATGTATGTACGCATCATGTTGGATGCTGGATATGATCAATTGGATCATTTATATGTATGTACGCATCATGTTGGATGCTGGATATGATTAGTTGGATCATTTATATGTATGTATGCATCATGTTGGATGCTGGATATGATCGGTTGGATCATTTGTATGTATTTTGTATATGCATCATGTTGGATTCTTGGACCATGTATCTGTATATGTATCAGGTAGATCATGTATGTTGATATGTATCAGGTATGATCAGGTAGATCATGTATGTTGATGGATACATTGTGAGGATCATGTATCTATGTATCAGGTGAATACATTGTGTATGATTATATGTATCAAGTAGATACTTGGTATGCATTAGGTAGATGCATTGTATGATCAGGATGATCGTGGATGACGAGCTTCTCCAGATGACATGCAGCAGGATGTTGCAATGATGATGATCAGGATGATCATGTGTACATCAGGATGATGTGTGGTGAGTATCAGGATGATACTTTGTGGTCGTGGATCAGGTTGTGCAGATGAGCATGTCTGGGAGATCCTATAGGTCAGAGTTGTGTACCCGTAACAAACTGGGATTCTCTTTCGAGACATTGCTCTGGGAGGACATGTAATTTGTGCCCTGGGAGATTTCAGGTCGGAGTTTTGTACCCATAACATACTGAGATGCTCTTGCAAGGTTTTATCCTATGGCATGTAATTTGCTCCTGGGAGATCTGGACAGGATGAAAAAGGCCTCAGATGCTTCAACCAGGTTTTGCCATGACCACATGTAATTTGCTCATGGGAGATATGGACAGGATGAAAAAGGCCTCAGATGCTTCAGCTAGGTTTTGTGGTGAGATCACATGTAATGTGCTCCTGGGAGATCCGACAGGTAGAGCTGTGTGCTCGTAACAGCCTGGGATGCTTCAGCCAGGTTTTGTGATGGGTCACATGTAATGTGCTCCTGGGAGATCCGACAGGTAGAGCTGAGTGCTCGTAATATCCTGGGATGCTGCAGCCAGGTTTTGTGACGCACGTAATAAGTCCTGAGGATTCCACAATATGGCCAGTGACGATGAAGACCTACAGGTGGTGGGCCTACATCCAGTATGAAGAAGGACTGGCTATGTAGAACTTCCTATGACGAGTAGAGTCAAATATTGGTTGAGATAGCAACAGCAGTGACAATGATGATGACGATGCATCAATGACGATGATCCCGAGAAGAAGACTTGTCTAGCAGATCTGTGTCGAGAAATACCTTCCTAGTTAAGAGGGAGTGTTGATGTATATGTAACTTCGGAATGTATTTCATCTATGTATTTCATATATATTTATTGTACCCTTATAAGAGATGTGTTATTCCTTTATAAGGAAGTGTTGTCATGTGGATTGACAAGTGTCGCAAGTGTTTGTACTTGCCAATGGGTTATTAGACCACCATGTGTGGGGTCGGTCCTGAAATATATATTATATTGTGGATGTATCTAGATAGACAAGTCGGCCCCATAGTGTAACTGGGCAAACAGGCTAGTATAAATAGAGATCGGGAGATCTCTATTTTAATCACTCGGAAACTCACACTTCTCTCACTCAGAAAGTGGCGCACCAGTGAGGAAGAGGATCATCTGCTACTAGGAGACTATCTCAATGTATTTTGGTTGTACTTTGGTTGAGCCATTGCTCTCTCTATCTCTGAGGAAGTTGTGGGGTTTTTCACCTTAGGGTTTTCCCCACAGAAACTCTGTGTCTCTTGTCTCTCATGCTTTTGATTCTTGTGATGCTTATTGTGATTGTTATGCATTGATATACTGTATATGTTATTCTCTCAGTGAAGATCCTAGAGTATTGTGAATTAATGCTCAAAATTTAACAGTTTGTTGCGCCCTAAGTCAGATGGAACTTCTATAGGTGTCATGTAGGATGGATTTTGGTGTGGAGGCCTATTTGGAGCTGGATTGATTAGGGGCAGTGTATTGTAGAGTGCGATAGATTCCAAGCGACTACAGGCTTAAGATATTTAATATGTCAAAACGAGGATAAGATATCTGGTGGAATGATTACTTATTTCAGAGTTACTTATTTCAGGTATTTTTGTCAAGACTATTTATTGCTTTTATCTATCTTAATTATGAAATGGCAAATTTGTTTTTTTTTTCTTAATCATATTTTATGTAAGAAATTATGTTGTAGCCTCTAATCCGTCAGTTTTCATTGCTTCATATCTCATAATAATGAGCATATTATTATTTTTTCCATGCTGGTTTATATTGCATATTTTAAATCTTTAATCCCATTTATATCAATCGACGGTTCGGTCCACCCACTTTGTGTTGTATCCCACCTATCACTGGTTAGTTCCTTCGATTAAGGTCTATTTCGAGACCCGGAAACTTATGCGTGACCCGTGCAAAGGCCTGCGATAAGAGTATCCATGGAATATTTTTTATCAGATAGTGTGTGAAAATGATCCTTAGTCATTACTTTTGAGATTGGTCTTTACTTTGGATAAAAAAATGAAGTTATTTAGTGCATGAATTAACTCGGTCAAAATTAACTTGCAACAAGTTAGTGCTTTTGTTTAAGATAAGTGTACCAAGACTCTTAATTGTTCAATGTATTTCTATTTCACCGCTAATTAGTTATGTTTTTTATTATGAATCCATGAAAATTATGATTAAGAATACCTGCATTAAATTGTTGTTTATGTATACAAACATATGAATTTTATTGTTTTCATAATAAACAATGGAATGGAATTATGGGTCTTGCCCGAGTTGAATGATGGAAAGAAATTTTCGGTAATTAGGGAATGACATAACTCCATCACAATCTACTTTATCTTCCCATTCCTTTAAGTAAATGATTGCCTACCTTCATTTTAGGATTTTATATACTAAGTGATCCAACCATGAAAATATTCTTGAAGCCAGGACCAAAGTTAAAGGCCAAATAAATATTATATATCTGTAAAGTTCAAAGTTGGAGTAAAGGATGTTATATATTGAATTATAAACCACCTCAAATCTTAGTGAAGGGTAATCAAACTCCGTAGATATAGATCACAACTTGGACCGCATATAGATATTATATTTCGATCAATATTTATTATAGAATTAGTTTCAAATTTGAAAGAAACATTTATTAAGTTTAAATGAAATTTTACAATGTTTTGATGTAGCTGTTATTTGATTTTTTTTAATTATAAATATTTGAAAATACACTATTTTATTTTAACATTCTTTTATTAAAAGATATACTTAATTTACACTTTTCCATGCAATTATTTTTATAACCTTTCATCGTGAAAGGGTGAGATGGTTACATACCCTTCCAAAGTGAAATGGTTACATACCCTTCCAAAAAAATTAAGACAAGCCCTTCAAATCTTACCACTGGGACTCAGTCCCTTCCCTCCACTGTTTTCACAAACGGCAATAAATAATAACTAGCATTTGCCCCTGGAGGGGCAAAGTGAACGCCAGTAGGAAAAGAGGAAAGGTAAAAGAAACAAAAATGGGATAAATCTATGCTCAAGTATCATGCCAATCAAAGATACGACATGTGACATGTGCAGCAATAGAATCAAGCTCATCAAAGAACAAGACACATGGTGCAGATTGTTGAGATTTGTCAAAAATCTCTTGTACATTAACCTAAGCTTCTCCAAAGCACATTGTTAAGAATTTTAGGCCTTTTACACTAATGAAATCATCTTGACACTCATTAGCAATGGCTTTTGCAAGTAGAGTCTTCCCACAACGAGGTGATCCATAAAACAACAGCCTACAAAACAACATTGAATCATTGGTGATTTACTGTTAGAAGGTTCCTCTTGACATTTTCCAAACATTGGGCACCTCAACAAACTATCGAACAAATCTTAACATGTTGTTATTTATACACTATTTACTATAAATAAACAAATAAAGATAGAAAGACAACATTGCACCATAGTGTTTATATACACAACTTAAACCTTGCAAACCTTCTAAGGGATGGGTCAATACTATTTGGCATTTTGTTGCTCCAATCACAATAAAATAGACTCGAGTTTTTAGCTCATCCAAAGTAACGATCTGATGTGCAAATTGTTGGTTCTCTAGATTAGCTATGAATTTTGTTGCTGCCAATAACAGAGGCTGCATAATAGCTAAACAAAAAATAAGCATATCATGCAAAAGATAGTTTCAAAATAAAACAGGAATCGACAAGGCCAAAAATTAGCTAATAAGATAAAGGCAAACCAACCTTGTTATTGAGTTTGAATGCCCTTTTAAGTTGGAAAATAATTCTTCTCAAAAGCAGATTACCAACTTTTGGAAATTTTGTATTCACCACAGCAACCAAGGCAGTGAAAAACATCAATAAATCCAGGTGATGGCATTTGGGATTTCATACATGACCTGCAACTCTCTTTTTTTGAGTTGAAACAATGGGGGGATTCGCTTTTGGAAATTATACAGTAGTGTTTCCTTCTCTTGCCCTTATTGTTCAACTTCTAGGAGTTTCATCATCCCTCCTTTGTTCATGGTTACGTCTATCAGCCCTCTCATTTGGCTCCTTGTGTGAAAGGTCCGACCTTGATCTCTTATAATTGTCCGCGGTCGGCGTGATTCGTTCATTTCAAATGAAATGGTTGGCAACCTTTGTTGTTTTATAGCGACGTTGGCATCAATTTACTTTTCCCGAAAACTTCTGTCATTAGCCGGTCGATGTGTCTTGTTCAAATGATGCGGAATTGTCGGTGCAAATCGCACAACTGATGCGAAACCCTTGGCGCAGATTCGTCAAAATGATGCAAAATTTCACAAAATAACTGCGACATGTTTGCATCGTAAAAGCATGAGTTGTACTTAGTCGAAAACTCACCCTTTTCTCGAAACTCTTAGGTCCAAATCAAGATTACAAGACATTTGAAGGAACCACATAATTTTTTAATCGTGTTACCTCCACCTAAGGGAATTGTCAAATTTAGATTGTCCCCATTTTTTTCTGCATAAGGTGTCTCACCAACAACCACAACAGCCATGATAGACAATATCAACAGCAAGGTCATTGATCACGGTACACCCTCGCTTCAATTCATTTCATCTTTAAAGTTCCTTGATGAGATCTTTCTCTAACAGTCCATTTGCTAATAATCACTCTTAGATATCTGATCTTCTGAATATGAGAGTGTAGGAAAATATCCATATGGACATTAAAAGGAAAAGATATGTAATCAAATCTTCCTTGATGTTTTGAACTGCATACCTACCTTGAATTTATTGAAATACATTATATCCTTATGCTCATCTATGAGTGAAACCATGCATTCCAACAACAAAATAGTCATTGGTAACAAATGCAACTACAAATCCAGAATAATTTATATCCTTGTGCTCATCTATGAGTGAAACCATGCATGCCAACAAGGCCACGCTTACATTCTCTGTGCGTACACAGGGAATGCCCAGACCTAGCGTTGGACAAAATAATAAAAAATGAAAATGAGACTCCCATAGATCGAAGCGAAAACCTAGATTTCATATATGTGGAGCGACTTCAAACCGTGTGCATGTGATGATTCCCAATGTCTTTGGCTCTCGTTCCCTTGCCATCCATTTCCTCCATTTAATGTTGTCCAACCCCATCACTGTTGTTGTGTTCATTGCACTATGGGTAGGTTGAAGGTTTCACATCACATGGAAAGTCTTCACCAGAATTAACGTCATTTCCCACTACTACAAACTCAGTGCATTGAATGCCCATTGACATTAACCTGGACACATGGCAGATGAAACCTTCGGGCTTATCCGTATAGAATATGTCATCCACTGCAAACTAAATGAAAACACAGATAAATAGGTATTTAAATAATTCAAAAATTTATGTCTAAAGTTAAAGTTGAGTTCATATCACGATGCATATTGTACGAGTACGAGCTGACTAATATGTTCTTGCAGGAACTATATGTCTTACAGGGACATAAAAATGGAGAATTGTATCCTAGAATTTTAACATATTTTAAACTAACTCAAATACCCAAAATTGCAATTTGAATATGTAAATATCAAATACATTTGGCCTTATTATTTGATCCATGTACCACTTAGGTTTTGACAAGTATGACAAAGTGATAGAGTTTTTAATATTCATTTTGGTAAACATTCATTATATATTATCTATCCATAATTTTATGAAATTTTATATAATATTAATAATAATATAATTTTAAGGTCACAACAAAACCAAACATCAAATTGTAGATCGTAGAGTAAGTACATAGAGTTTAGTCACAATATAAAGGAAGGAAACATTGACATAATTTTTTTCATATATTTGGTATAAGAGGAGGTTACAATGTTCAAGGAAGAAGATTAATGCCATTAGGTACAACCCATTCAAATTATGTAAAGAGGTGAGTAAAAAGGAATTGTAATTGAATGTTTCACCTGACATGCGTATTCTTTTTCATTGTGCAAAATACATTAATTTGTTTGAATCTTGGATGCTTTATGAAGATGAAGAGGTGTTGCCAAGGGTCGTCACCAAGTTCGAATTGGATTCGGATCCAGTTCGATACGAATAAAATTAGAGTGAAATTTTTTTAATTGGAAAAAAATTCCCCATAGTTTACATAATTCACCAACAATCTTGATCAAAATATGTGAAAGGATTTTTTTTTTTACAAAGTTGTTCTACAGGGATTGACGCCCTTCTCTTTCCTGTATCACCACATATCTTCTTTTAATATATCTCACATTGCGCACGCAAGAAATGGAAATATAGACATACCTCTTCCTCGGGGAAGTAAACAGTGAGGGTAAATTGTCTTACCCTTGGTCCCAGTACTACAGCATAGTTGAACACCAGCTCGTTGAAATAAGGTACCAATTTTCCTCCATTTGAAGCTGTCAAATTTATGAGTCTTGCCACTGGTATAAAGGGAGAAAATGAAGGAGGAGGAGGAGGAGGAGATGTTGGTGGTGGTGGTTCTGGCTGTGGAGCTAGAGGCGGAGGAGATGGTGGAGGTTCTTGGTTCAAATCCTGCATAGGAAGATCATTCATATTATGAACCAATAAAACTCGCAAAATCCTATCATTGCCTGCTCCACTGACTCCCATGCACAAGCATAAGAACAGGTACAAATTGAGAAGACATAAAGGAGTAATGTAGGTAATCCCCATTTTTAAAAATAATTCATTCAGTGAAGATAAGCTGCGCAACCACCATGGAATGCGATACATACGAAGGAATCCGAACAGAGAGCGAAGAGATTTCATTTATGCTTGTTCGTTGGGCATACGGGTGTGTGAAGCTGAAGAGCATACGTGGCTTGGAGCAGGCCACAAATGTTGTTGGAATCCAGACTTTAGACAAAGTTTTGTGTATTGTGCGCTAACTCCTTGTTTGATGCCGAAATTCCAATGGCTCCAATGGCCTGTCGACATGCTTACACCTTCCTCTATTTGGTGTGATGAAGCCTTCACATTATGGGTCAGCTGCCATTACTGGTTTTAATGCAGCCTCCATGATGACACTTTTCTTGCATGATGGTATAATCCTGAGTTGTGTGCATATGGACAAGGTAAACCCATCTAGGGATCATCCTCATTCACTCTAGACTTGCCACAGAGCTCATGTTTCCAGCTGCAACAACAACTGCAAATTGGCTTCAGGCCATATATAGGATACAAAGGTATTTAAAAGTAAAAACCACACCTCATAGCACTGTAAATGGAACAAGTGTAACCTTTATGTGTCTCATGCACAAACAAATCCTTGCTGTGCAAACCACGTAAACATTGGTTTTGTGTTGCATTTGGTTACCAAGAAAAATTTTAATTTTTAAATGGTTTCATTGACAAAATTAGTAGACACAATCGCACAAATTTTGGCAATAAGTTAAAATTTGTAGATTTTTTTAATAAAAAATGTTTATGGGAGTCGGACAAATCCCTGCCCAAGTCAAGGTTTTTTATATTAGGTGTGTGTTATCAATATTATTGTTTAAATGTTTAATTAAAAAAATAATTGTGAGAGTTTTCAAGAATAGAATAAAGTTATTATTATTATTTAAATGTTTAATTAAACAAAATAATTATCATAGAGTTTGAGAAAAGAATAAAGTGTATTTTCTACCATGGTTGTTAAAATTAGTTAGCTATGTAGACAAACTTTATTCGATCTTTTGTTTTATAATGATTTTTTCTTAGTTTAATGTGCTAAGTGCTCATATGTGCTAATGCTTTCATTTTAAACGAAGCATAATATTTATAATGTTTTTTAGTTTTTTAGTTTAGGTGTGTGTTGCAACACAACGTTGTTATAATTCTAATATTTTTTGTTGAGGAGGTTATTGGTTCTTCAAATAAAACTCTTTTATGTTTTAGAGTTATTTTAATAGCATTTTCACCTATAAAATGGTCATATGAAGAGGAGCCTTGTCTATTTTAACATTGCATTGTCTCAAGATAAAGATTGGAGTAAGTGGGCTTCAAAATATTTTCATATATTCTTTCAATCCCATAACACTATAAATTTTGATCTTATTCAAATGGAGGATGGAGACATCTATTTATATATATTTTTTGAGTTGAAACTATGCTTGAAAGAAAAATGACTTCAATGTGAATATAGTAACTTTCGGGATGGGCAAAGACTAGACTGTGTGATTTTATTAATTGGTTTAAGTGGTATGGGAAACAATTGACCAACATCCATCCTAAATTAACTATCTCTTTGAGTGAGATGTAGAATTAGACATAATCACGGTGCGATAATGATTTAATGATATTTGAAGGAATAAGTGCATGACTACATTCTTCATAAAGAGATAATTGTGTAGGTATTCCATTAGTGAAATTGATGTTTGGCTTCTTATTTTTGTATATAATTAATATTTCACCCATTAAATGCATATAACCGTCACAAGTTAAAAATGCTATGATAATAATATAGTTTCACATATATTTGCTATGATAATAATATAGTTTCACATATATTTGCTATGATAATAATATAGTGTGATCACTATTTCATGGTCTTTGTATTGATGGTATCTATTAAAATATGATAGAAAAAATGGTCCACATGGAAAAGCATTTTCCAATGGAGAGATTCATTGTTTTGTCCACTTTTTTGGTCTCATATCTCCATAGTAGATTTGTTAGTCACAAATAAGTGTCAACTTGAACCTCTCTAAAGCCACGGATAAAAGAACAAGTTCTCTCTAAACAATTAAAATTGTCCTTCCAAGAGGAAACTAAGATCTAATACCATGGAAAGAATTGTAACACCTAAAAGAACAAGTTCTCTCTAAACAATTAAAATTGTCCTTCTAAGAGGAAACTAAGATCTAATACCATGGAAAGAATTGTAAAATCACTCTTGACATGACACCAAAGAGAAAATAGAAAATGAATAAATAAGGAAGAGTTACTCAGACCTATTTTCTACAACTCATATAAACTCTTACTCATTCAGTACACTTTATTGCTTTTTACCTCCTCGCAAATAAAGCAAGTAGCAATGTCAGGGACATTACCACCTTGTGACTTTTATTTATAAAAATAAAAATAAATACATTTCCACCCTTCTTTCAAATGTTATCATTCAATAAATAAAAAATTATTCATGAAATATGAGAGCAGCATTCCTCATGAAGGGGACCTCACCTTTTTGGCCCAAGAATTGGGAATCAAAGGGCTTTGAGATTTGTTTTTAAAAAAAGGCAAGTGTTCCAAATCCTACATCAATGACGGCACCAACCAGACCGGGTTTTAACTAACCAATCAAAATTATAGATGGAATTGGTGTGCCTTACACTGCACGTCTTTATGCCAAATTCTGATAAACAGACCAAACCCCAAGAGACTGGATACAAAACATGGAGACATTTAAATGTATTTTTCTCCAAATTCCCCCAAAAAACAAATCCAATCGCCATTAAATAGGAGCTTTCATCGTCTACCGTTGAACTTTATTGGTACGAAATATTATTTAATCTTTTTAAAATTCTTTGGTTTTGATGGTGGGGATTAAGGAAACTTAAATTGTCATTAATTTATGGATTTAAATTTGGTCAAAATTTAAGAGAAATTATAATTTTACCAATGGTGAAACAGATCGTTTTACCATGAAAGATTAAAAGGACATTATATTAATTAATATAATATTAAGATTTAAGAGGACATTATATTAAAAAATATTAAATTAGTATTAATGTAAATAAAGTTATTAATTATAATATTAAAATTTTAAATAAATATATTAATAAATATTAAATTAATATTAATTTTATCATATTTTTAAATTATTTATATATTAAAAAATAAATATTATAAAATTGAATGCTAAATTTTAATAATTATACTAATAACAAGTTAATAACTTCCTCAAACGATGTATTAAGACATGTTTGAGGTTAATGCATAAGAGGAAGATAAAGATACTAATGTATTTGAGTGGATCACATCTATTAATAAGTATACTTAGTGACAATGTTATTTTATTACCCTTTAAACTTTCTAACTTCCTCATAGGGATGGACTAAGATGTGTTTGAGGTTAATGTGTCATAGGGATGGACTAATATGTGTTTGAGGTTAATGTATAAGAGGAATATAGAGATAGTAATGTACTTAAGTGTGTATCATATTTAGGAGAGATTAATAAGTATGAGTGGTAATGTTATTTTACTACCCTTTCCTTAATGTAGGCTTTATTAATCATATTCATAAAAAAGTATAGGGAGTTGGTGAGTTTTTAATAACAATTGATAGCATTTGGAGTCTTTATCTTTATACGGTAAAAGGACTTTAGTTTCAATGGAATTGTTGTGTTAAAAAATATTAGTTGAATGGTTTTATAAAGTAATGTTATTTATTTTTTTAATGTGGTTTTTATTCTCTATTTATGAACTCAGAGTTGGTTAATAATATTAAGCTATGTCCATATGTCAAATGCAAGGCATTATCAATTTTTTTTTCATGTTATTTGAAAACAAATCACCTCTTTAATGATTGTTTTTATATATATTATACATTTTCCAAAGCTGGTTAATAATGTAGTGTTTTGCACTTTTTTTTCCAAAGAAAAAATCATACTCATGCACGATATATAAAGGATGAACTTATGCCCAAAAATAGGTTTTGCATCACAAAAAGATTCATAGATCAGAAATCAAGATTCTTCCAACTATTGACCTGTATTCCATTCCTTACTGAGGTATGAGGTGAGCTTAATCTTCCCTTCAACGAGAAGAAGACCTTAGGTAGTGTTTCATACCTATGCCGTAATTTTCATATTATTTGGATGTAAATGCAATGCATACTAAACTATTTATTAAAATGGAAATTTCCCATATTATTTGGATGCAAATGCAATACATACTCAACTATGTATTAAAATGATAATTTTCATAATATTTAGAAAACAATAAGAATTACAATTTATTTTGTTTAAAAATAATTTAGAATAGAAAGATGACTAAATTATATTAATGTGAGGATCAATTAATAATAATTTTTCAATAAATCAATGGCAACAAACCCTAAATTGTATTTATCTACTAAGCCCCAAAAGTATGGAAATGCTTAAAAATTTACATTTAAAATTTTTCTATGTAAAAAAAATTAAAAGAAGAATTTTGACTTTCCAAATTTTACTATATTACAAAAAGAATATCATAAATTATAAAATTGAGTAAAATTATTTTCCTTTTATTTAAGAAAAATTACTAAAAAAAATACCATAAACCATAAAATTAAGTAAAAAAATTTTCCTTTTATTTGAAAAAAGTTAATCTTTATCCAAGCTTTACAACCACATATTAACATTTTACAATATAGGATACAACACTCAAGTCTAAGCAATCCCCTTCTCCACTAAAATCCAATGTTTGAAGTTTTAACTTCTTTCCACTTGCAAAGTATTTTGTTACTTTTTTTTTTGTAATAAATGAATTATAATATATATGATTTTAAACATTTTAAACTAATATATATTAAAATGATAATAGATAAGAATATTTTTATAATTAAAAATGATAAATAAATTGTTATATAATTTTTTCTTTGAACTAAAAAAGAAGAGTTTGAAACATATTATTATTTAAAGATATATAAAATAGTATTTTTCCATAACAATCAATCATTCTAACCATCTAATTTAAACATATATATATAAATAAAGAAGTCTAAATACTCTTAATATAAAGATTATAATTAATAATAATAAATATTTTGAATGTTATTGTACTTAGAGGAGCAACATGCTCTACAATCTAGTATGGAGGAGATGTTGTCACATAACAAAATATAAAGTAATAAAAAAATTAAAACCAATGAAAAGTAATTAAAAAAATCCATGTAAACTCATAAAACATAAAAATTAAAACCAACATAGATCAATCTTAAATCCCAATCTATAAAGCACAAAGAGGGCTCAAATTTGTAGAGAGGTTATTTTTTTTAAATGTATAAAAGATTTAAAATAAATAAAAAAATTACATCACAATAAATTGGATCCGTCTAGGTTCTAAAATAAATAAAAAATTACATCACAACCTTAACTCTTCCTTGACTTTTCAATTTCAAAATCCATAGTACCACTCAGAATCAATCTTGGTTTCAATTTTCAACCTCAAAAACAACAAGAAACATGACAAATCAATTATGGCTTTGATCTTTGATTACAAAATTCTACAATAACACAAAAAATCGAACATAACCTTAATATAAAATAACTAATTTATTTCCTATAAAGTATAGTCATTTTTCATTATCTTTTTTCATTTTCCTATAAGTAATGAATCAAAGTCAACAAATACATTTCAGTTGTTTTCCAAATTTTTTTTTTTCTTTTTTCTTTCAGATTGATTTTAAATAGTTGCTTGCTATTCACTTTCATGATTTTTAATACAACCTATATTAAAATTGTGGTTAATTATTTAATATAGATTTGATTAATTATTTAATATTAAGAATTAATTATAAGATTATGATAATGACTAAAATTATCACTAATTACATGTTCGTGAGTGAAATGTTAACTCAAAAATCTTTTAAACCATTAAAAATCAAATATAGTTTAAATACAAAATCAATATTTTAGTTATTTACTTTTACATCTCGATGTATGTGAGAGTAAATTAATAAATAAAAAATTCAAACAAATTTAAACGAATTCAACTTTTTCATAATTCAAATTCAATTAAATTTTTATTTAAATTATAATTTCATTTTATTGATGTAAATTTTAATTATAAAATTTTGTTTTTAAAAATTTTAACATATTTAAAAAAAAAATCAAACTTAATTTTTGATACGGTAGACTTACACGATTTTCTCCGGTGTTGCGGAGGAATTTAATTAAATCTTTGCGTGAGGAATTTAATTAAAACATTCTGTCTCTTTGTCTTGCTTCCACCTTAACCTTAACTCTTGCGAAAGAGTTGATTGGAAATGTCCCCCATTGCGGTAAAAATAACCGAGTTCCTTGGCCGTTTCGAAAAAAGAACCTTAACTCTTCATCAAAAATTTTTGCCATTGCTAAGGACTTTAATCAAAACCTACTTTAATTAAAACCTTCCACGATTTCAGAGACATTTAATCTATTTTCTCCCACAAAACGGACAGAATGTCTTAAACCTTCGGTCGTTACAGCTCAGATCCTTGAGTTTTACTTTGTAATTATGTTAAGAAAAACCCATCTGAATTGCTACAGTGACCCCATCCTTCCTTGTATCTCTTGAGAAGAGCCCTAACGTCTTCTACAACATCATCGCTGAATGCAGAATGTATGAATCCTACCTCCTTGAGCCTCCAAGCCCACTGTGCACCCTTCTCTCTGTGAGTTGCAGACCAGCGTCTCTCTGTTCTCGAGCATTTTCTGCTGCCTGCGCTATGTGCAATATTTATCTACCTGACGTTTCTCCTCGTCTGAGCCTTTCTTAGTCTCGTACTCCGTGAGAACCGGTCCCTTCCTTCTTGAGAATGTAACGCCCCCTACTTCTGATCTCTGTGGGATGCGTGGTTATGGAGAGACGCATCCAATTTTTCTATGTACACTACACTATACCGCATGAGCTATCCAATAGAGCTCTCGTGGTTGAAGACCACCTCATGTGAAGATTGAGTGTGCCATAGTTCGATAGTGTCCCCTTTGAAGGCTACAGAGTGGCAACCTGCGTGCAGACCAATGCAATGGAATGCTCTCTCAAAGCATTGAAACTGAAGTCTGAGTTTGAGATCTTGAGATTCCAGCTACATGAGACCTGTGATTGCTAGTGCATGATCTACATACCCAATGCTCTTTCTCTTTGCTGCGTTAAAGAATACTGATGCGACCATGGAACTGCTCATTTGGTGTGATGTATTGTATCTATGTTGAAGAAGATGTGTGGAGATCCATGTGTTGAGAAACATTGTATGTGAAGGTTGTGCTTTGTTTGAGCTATACTCTCAATATTCTGAGAGAGATACATTATGCGTGATACATCAGAGTGAGGCTGCGACCTGGGTGTGATGAGCCGCAGAGAGTTGCGGTCTTGTCCAAGACCGGAGTTGCCCCCGTATGCATGGAGAATGATCGATCTTCATTCCAATGAGCTGTGGAGAAGAACTACGCCCGTGAGCTGTTAGTTGTGCTCCTGCACCTTCTTCGATAGCAATCTGCAGCGGCAATAGAAAAAACATGGATGAGGACCCAACCGTAAAAGACTCAGCTATATTATTTGTGTTGCCAAAATATTTCTGATGCTCGAATCCTTCAAATCTTATTTGAAATTTTTAAAAATATTCTAGAAGCCTTCTTCCTTAACCCATGGGAATCTGCTGATCTTTGTTGTCTGCAACCAATTCTAGACGTTCTCTAGGTATGATCTCAGTTTAATCTTGGGTTACAGGCATTTCTAATTGATTGTTCTTTTCTTTAATCGAAACCAATTCGACGTAGGTTTTTTTCGGCCGGAGTGCACCCAATTCGTGGTGGGCTTTTTTCGGCCGGAGTGCACCCATTTCGAGTGGGATTTAGGACATAGATACATGCAAAATGCATTGGCCCAGTTTTTTCAGTCGCAGTGGGGTCTTGGGACATCTCATTTGGGATTCTCGCATATCACCCTACGCACCCGGTGGTAGTAAATTGCCACAGATCTACCCTCGGACTTGGACCACAGCCTAATAGTGGTTTCTTGGTGATATGGTGAGTCTAGGTTTCCAATAACACAAAGTGCTATGCTCTAGTTGTTTTCGGATAACAAGATCTTGCGGCCCCAGGTATTTATAATGTAATGAAATAATTCCAGTATCGTAGTCCGACACATATCAGAAACGATGGCACCAAAATCATCCACCTCCTCAATCACTGTGTTAACTGGTCGCTTAAAGAAGTATCAATCTCCAGCGAACAACAAATTAACCGAGTGACAGATGGCAATAAAAAGCCAGTTAATCAGAACTTAATCGAATCACATGCCCGTAGGAACTCGCGTATTTTTTTCGCAACGGATGACATTTTGATGAACTCTTCTGCAAATTAATTGTAATATTATTAAATTAATTGATAGGAAATTTATCTGCTCACAGCTCCGTATAAATTTGCTTATCTCTTCCACAACAACGAATGAACAAACTTGAATTCTCTTTCCCCATAGCGGGCAAGTCGGCCTATCTTTTCCGCAATGGCGGAACCAGTTGGGCCTACAACTGAAAATCCTCATCCTGTAAAAGATTTCCTTTGATTTCTCACGCATGGAGGCTCTGCAATAGAGATTCATTAGATTCGTGAAATACAATACTGAGACCTTAGACTCAATAAGCATATTGTAGCTTATTACAACCTTTCTGTTCTATTTTTTATGTGAATAGAGTGACACTTCTTGAACACTGTCCAAGAACCTCTTATGTGGGTGTTTCATCAATGGACATTACTATTGTAGGGAAATATTGCTTTATTCGCCTGTGTCCCTTTAATACCGTCGCTACCAGAACTTCATGTGAGTAGAATCCGGTATATACAAAGAATTTGCAATTTGAACAACTTTTGTAGATCTAAAAACCCATAATTTTACTGTGATAAGAGTTACAAAATCTGAGTGACAGTAGAAAATAAAAATTTAATAACACCAACAAATCCATTTAATATAAAATGTTTCAATTAGCTTTTAACCTGCACCTATCTAAATAAAAACAAAATACCCTAGCCACAGAAATCGCTCACTGGAGATCACTGGCCACGCTTAGCACACATTAACATTCAGTAACCTGCCCTAAAAATAGATCATGAAGTAAAAAAAAATTGGGATAAATGGATTTAAGGTCAATGGAACTAATTTAGCAACTAAAAACTTGTGCTTAGGTTGATAGCTAGAAAATACTGACAAATTCTAGTCCCTAATGGTGTGCCTCGCGAAGAAAATCTACATCAGATACTACTGCATCAGGAATCTGCATCCTTGTGTACAGCAGAACTGTGGAGGCCTAAAAAATATTGAGGTAATTGTTCAATGCTCTCCTTAAATACTCTGTTAAAGCTACCATCGTGCCTACTTTCAACAATTTATTTTCGGTAACAATAAGCTTTAGTCTCAGTAAAACCATTCTCCCTAGAACGATTCCCCGCCCGCATACTGTAACAGAATTTTATTTAAATTTTCAGTGTGATTATCTCAATAGTGGACGTGAAACAAAGGTGCTTGTAGACCGTTCAGATTATTAGACGAACTACGTCGCTGTGCGAGAGATATTTGACTGTTTTGGGCCCTTTCGGGATCGTTGGCACGCCATTTTCTGGTCTACGAGGTTCCAAAAATTGGGAATTCGGAGAGGGTTTGGCGGCTGGCGTGAACTGAAGGGGAGAAATCCATTGAATCGAAGAAAATCCTCGAGAAAATAAGATACCCACGAGAGATTTTGCTAATAAACCCAGCATGCCGAGAATTTACAGAATCACATCTGCGTAATGAAGCATTTTCGGATTATTTGTAGTTAGTGTTACTGTAGGAAGTGACGGCTAAGCATAACCATCCATGTAACAAGATTCCACATCTTTTTATTTTTAGATTTTTTTAACAAATTTAAAATGATTAAAATTATAAAATTTTGTTGTTTAACTTATTATACATCTTATTATCCGTGCAGCAGGCTCATGGAGACTCCGCCTTACAATGCCTTATTTCAAAGACCGTGATTTCTTGGATCGTCAAGAGATGGGTTGGTATATAAGAGATAGATTTTATGGGTTGGTATATGAAGAGATGGATTTTATGAAATATTATTAACTTAATTCATGTAATTTACCTCAAAAGTTACTCTAAATAAAAGTTCAAATCCACTTACTATTAGAAGAATAGAATAATGTTTTAATTTTATTTTATATTTTCACCTTTTTATTACTTAACTCTGTGCTTGCAGCTTGGATAATGATTCTCAGAATAGAATAATGTTTTAATTTTATTTTATATTTTCACCTTTTTATTACTTAACTCTGTGCTTGCAGCTTGGATAATGACTCGCATTACCAGACCTAGATCATTTCAATTTAAATTTAAATTCTTGTAAATATATCTTTACAAATTTATAATTTTAAATATTACTAAAATATATATGTGAATTTCCTTTTTACCATTTTTTATTTATTTACTGGATTGTATTTCTTTAATATAATACATATTATTTGAATTTTATTAATTAGATTGAGTTTAGTTTAGATATTTGAGAGAGTGAAACCTTGTTCACCCAGAATTTTAATTTATTTGTTTAAAAAATTAAAAATATATTTTAAAAAATGGATAATCATATTATTAAAATTTATATACAAAATTATAAATATCTGATATGATTATTGTTGTGAAATGACAACATAAATATAATAATTAATTTAATATTAAATAAAACAATCAAATTCACCATTAAATATTATTTTAGTTAATTTTTTGTTAAATATAATTATTGTTGGAAATATTAACTAAAATTGAATAAGAACAAATTAATGTGGTTTATACAATATTCTTTCATCTTATTTATTGTTTATGGACGTAATTTGTTTCTTTCATGTTATTGAATAAAGCTCGTGGATGCATTTTGTTTCTTTCATGTCATTGATTACTTATGGAGGCATTTTAGTATATCTAATTATGTATGAACAATATTGTTTAAGAAATGACTTTAATGCCTAGAGAACATAACACAAAAGAATAATCTATTATAGAGCATGTGCATTCATGGATCTAAAATGATACTACTACAAGTCTTGAACTATTTGAAACAAAAAACTAAGAGTAACAAAAACTAGAGAGCTTTCTTCAAGTGCCTTTCTTTTCTAACCTTGAAAGCTATTGTAGGATTTCTTCATATTCACTACATACCCTCCATATCCTTGGAGTAGACTTTTGAAAGCTACCAACAATGAAAACACAACATTAATGTGACATTATATTCATTTGCCAATAATGAAGTTGGATTCATGGTTGATATTAGATTGTATTTACTTTAGTCTATGTTATCCGTATTATAGTGTTTCAACTCTCTTGAAATGAAATTTAAATATTCCTATACAAAGCGGCAAGGCTAGCTACTATGTAGCAATTTTTTCGTATTCACTACATATCCTCCATATCTTTGGAGTAGACTATTGAAAACTATTGACAATGAAAACACAACATTAATGTGACATTATATATTCATTTATCAATAATCAAGTTGGATCGATGATTAATATTACATTATATTTATTTTACTCTAGATTATCCATATTATAAACTACAATTTAACTATTCTTATACAAAGTGACAAAGACTAGCTACCATATAAAATAACTTGTTTTACATGACATAATAGCTTACCTGCTGTGTCGTTAAATAATATTTCAAGTAGGAAAATGGAAAAATGAATCACAAACTTTATATAAAGCCTACATGTTATGTCATTAAATAACTGTATGTCATTTCAAGTAGAAAAGCGTGAAAGTGAATAACAAACTTTATATAAAGATGGAGTGATTGAAATGAAAATGTGGGACAAACTTTATATAAAATGGTAGATTCTTATATATAAAGGTGTACGTTAAGGTGAATAATTGAAAGATGTCAATTCCTACAATAATTGAGAGGAGTTATATAAATTTTATATGTAAAGTTGTAAATAGTATGAGCAACTTTATATAAAGTTGTGGAAATGAAACTGCATGACTGATTTTATATAAAGTTTTTTTTTTTCACAGAAAAATATAACTTACTATTAATATACGAAATAGTAAATGTTGCCAACTGTCAGAACAAACATACATCTCATCACTGCCCTGCAGTGCATATGTGTCATGTCAAAACATTTGGCCACATGCCAACAGCCACAACCATGAAAACCATAATATGTACCATAAGTTCACGCATAAATATCATGAACCCCTCCCGTAGGAGAAACAGGTTCATCGATCACCAGAAACCATCAAAGAGTCTTATCAAAAGACAAAGTTGTCAATAGTAACCAACAGCCATGGCTGCCAACTCCAAAAAAGATATATGTCCAGTATGCTAAGTATATCAAAACATAAACAGACAATCCCATACAATATAGCCGCAAATAGGAGTATACAAAAAGTCCAACAAGGAGTTGGAGACAGCCCCTATGTGATATCTGCACATAGAAACTAACAGCGAACATAAGTATATCTGCTCATAAAGGATATCAAAAAAGCAACATAATATAACTAATTAAGAAGAAAAGAGCCAAGAAAATCAAGACCAATGAAGAGGATGTGAGCCCTGTGAAAACAACGAGTCCTCCCTCCATTCCTGCCACAAAATGATCCCAAGCTCAGAGGAAAGAGCCATTTTCGAAAGCATGTCCGCCACCATGTTTACCTCCCTGTAAACATGGTCGAAGTGTATGTGATGAAAATCCATCAATAACATCTGAACCGCATCCATCCAGTGCTTAAGCAACAAATTATTAAGAGAGGATTTTCCTTGCGCCCAGGAGATGATGGAAAGGGAGTCGCCAAAAACCACAAGTGAGGTGATTTTCCGCTAGTGTGCCCAGAAAAGTAATAACCATAGAGCACATAGCTCGCTCCTGGTATTGGACCCACAGCCCAGATTTAGCCAGAGATGGATGGAGACAGTATTAGAAATGTGTATTACAGGCCCAGCACCGCCCCTCCCAGAACTGCTAACAGCAGCACCGTCAAAGAAGCCACATGGGTAGGTCAGCACCGGAGGGGCAAATCGGAGATTCCTATCCAGTTTATCACGGCCCCCGACCCGACCATGGATGGAGAGATATTCATGATGTGCGGCGAGAGTTTTAAAGCCAACCCCAGCCAAGAAAGGGGCACGATTCTAAAAAATGTGCAGGTTCCGAGCCTTCCAAACCTCCCAAATCATAAAATATGGAAGCTCTCTGACCCCGAAATCGTGCTGGGCCCAATCAACAAGATAGTCACTGAGGGAGCAATAATTCCAAGGAAAGGATATACCTGTATTGTTCGCAACAAAAGACCAGAGTTCTTTTATGAATGGACAGGAGGAGAAAAGATGATCAACCGTCTCCCCCTCAGAGCAGCATAAGGTACACCAGCCCGGGCCACAAAAACCACGCCGGCAAAGGTTGTCCCATGTAAGGATTCGGTTATGCAGCGCTAACCAAATGAAGCATTTAATCTTGAGAGGCAAGACAAGTTTCCAAATAGTTTTATCCCACCAGCGAACCAGTATCTGAGACTCCGCAAATAATGCATCATATGCCATTGCCGCAGAGACCCTTCCACCAACCACGTCCCATGACCACACCAGCCTATCAGCGTCATCAGAGAGCCGCAAATTAGATTGATACAATGACTTAATATATTCCTCCCATTCGAGCCTCAAAGAACCCGCAAGGCCCATCTGGGAAGCCGAGATCCATCTAGGGCGTCCGTCCCCACCCCAACCAGCAGCATGAGCTAAGGTGTAGTAACCATTAGCATAGAGGTAAGTTCACAGTTCCACCGATAGAGAGTGCCTTAATGGCCCCCCAATGAATGGATCAAGGCCCAGTTTAATATCCCGCCCATTGCCAGGCATCCAAGCAATCCAGTGCACAATAACCCTGTAAGCGCCCAGCAGACCGTTCCAAATGTTTGAGACACCCACTATTGCTGGGCGATTAAAACGAAACCATCTAGAAACCGGAATATTACGTAGATATTTGGCTCGAATGACCCTTCCCCAGGTCGATTGATCAAAGAGTACACGCCAGAGGCTTTTTGCATGAAGGGCCATAACAAACATTTCAATATCCTTTATGTTCCAACCACCCAGATGCCAGGGTCGGGCCAAAACCTTCCATTTCATAAGATGTATTTTTTCCAGATTTCCTCCACCTGACCAAAGGAAACTAAAAATCTTCCTTCTAATAAGATTCAGAATGGTTCGAGGAATTTTGCAAAGGAAGAACCAATATACGCCTAAATTCTGCAGGACAGCTTTGACCAGGGTAAGCCTGCCTCCCAAAGAAAGATGCCGATAGCTCCAGTGTCCAAGCCTCAATTCAAATCTTCTAATAAGCCAGGACCAATCATTAATCAAGTAATTTGTAGGTTTGATGAAAAAACCCAAATATTTAGTACCAGCTTCGATATCTTTGAAGTTTAAGGGCAGAAAGTTGTATATCGATTGCTGAACATCCTCAGCCAAAGAGTGTTTCAAGAAGAATGATTTTATATAACTGATAATCATGCCTGTTACCCTACAGAACAAATCAAGAATCTGTTTATATGTCACCCATTCGGCCAGAAAACCCATACCAAATAGCAAAACGTCGTCCACAAACAAGGAGTGGGTAACAGATATATCCCGGGTTACTTTAATGCCAACAATCCTACCTTCTTGGCGAGCTTTAAGAATGGACAGACTTAACCCCTCAATGACCAGGAGAAACAGTAGAGGAGAAAGAGGACATCCCTGTCGGAGTCCCCGAGTTGCCTTGAAATAATCTGTAGGAATACCGTTGATTAGGATTGCATAGTTGACAGAGTTAATACATGCCATAATCCATTTCATAACCTTCCATGGCAGGCCGATCTGGATAAGAATTAATCTCGGGAAGTTCCAATCCACCTTATCATATGCTTTCACCAAGTCCAATTGAAGAATAAGAGCATCAATCCGCCTCTGTTTAATAGTGTGGAAAATTTCCTGTGTCACCCCCACAGCATCATGGATCTGTCTCCCATTTAGGAAGCCATACTGTTCCTTAGATATGTATCGAGATAACACCGGTTTGATTCTTTCAGCAATGATTTTAGCAATAATCTTATAGACCAGATTGCATAACGCAATTGGTCTGAAGTCATCATAACTGTTCGGATGGGAAGTCTTAGGTATGAGAGCCAAATATGTAGAGTTTATTGCTCCAGAGACCATGCCAAGTTTCCAAGATTCTTCCACTACCATTCGAAGTTCTTCCCCCATGATATCAAAATTGTGTATGAAAATCTCCACCGTCCATCCATCCGGACCCGGGGATTTGTCTTTTGCAATCCCCCGCAGGGTTTTCTCCACTTCTTCCAGGGTGACATCCAGGAAAATATTGTCACCCTCCTCCTCATTGAACATACGGGGGTATTCCTTAATAAGTTTAAATTGTTCAGCCAGAGTAGTATTTTTTGGATCACGATAATACTCCTGAAAATGAAGAACAGCTTCATTCATCAGGTTCTCCTCCCCCCAGATCCTCCGACCCAAATGATCATTCAAATCCCAGATTGAGTTTTGCATCCGACGGGAGTCAGCGAACTGATGAAAAAATTTTGTATTCATGTCTCCCGCCTTGAGCCAGGTTGCTCTGCTCTTCAATCGCCAGGTTTCTTCTTGCATCAGAAGAATTTTCATTTTCTGACTCTCCAAAGTAGAGAGTTTGGTGAGCTCACTCTTATTAAGTTCAAAATCAACACCTCTGTTCATCAGGTATTCCACTTCAAGTTCAATCTGTGATAGTTCCTTTCCCATCAGAGCTTTTTTGTTCTTTTCCCACTTTATTGTGAAATATTTTAATACCTTGAGTTTCACCGCCAGCTTATCCATGGCCGATCTTTCCCCCGATACATCTGTCTGCATCCACATATTTCTCACACCCGAACAGTATTCCACCTCAGAAAGCCACGTTGAATTGAATTTGAAGGGGTAGGCTTTACGCCAGGGGTCATCATCAAATTGCAGAACAATAGGGAGATGGTCGCTAATTTTTATTCGATGCATCCAAGATCTGTAGTTCTGAAGACATGAAAGTAAAGATTCCGATATTAGAAACCGGTCAATACGCTTCTGGATTTGTTGATCCCCCGTTCTGCCATTTGTCCATGTTGGTGCCAACGCCCTAGGAGCCACATCAACCAAAGAAAATTCCTTGAAGAGATTAGTGAAATATGGCCCCAGAGGGTCCCTCCTTGCCAGACCCCCCCATATCTCCCCGTCGGCCCAGGTAAAATTTAAGTCACCATCAATTATCAAATTTTCAAGGTTTAACAAGTTTTTCGAACCAGCCAAGTTCCAGAAGGACTCCCGGTCACAATACGGGCCATAACAATTGATAATGTTTATATTTTTCTTCGCTCCCCTTATGTTCCCAGAAAGCAGTATGCCAAGTGAGACATGAGAAGGAATTAACTTCAAAACAAGGGGATCCCAAGCCGCTAATAGGCCACCCGAGAGCCCAGCTGCGTCCACAGAGCAGCACATCCATCCCGGCTTGATTTTGTTAAAGAAAATACGAGCTTTTTCACCACTAACCATCGTTTCCTGTAGCAGTACCAAATCAGGTTTGACAATTTCTAGCACACGTTTGAAGGCCAATTGTTTGGGTAGGCCCCCCACCCCCCTGATATTCAGTGAGAGGAAAATCATTTTCTAACCCTCGCAAGGGCTTTCATTCCTCTAAGAGCCCGGGAGTCAGAAGTTTTGGGGGAGTGCATCGTGTTCTGGTCATTCTCCATCCCCCCCAGAATGACCTTTTTGTTTTTTCTGGCACTTCTTGTTTTCAGTGGTGAGAATTCCTGGGCAAGTCCACCCCTATGTGCCCCATTATGAGTGACTACGTCTCCAGAAGGTTCGGACAAGGTTGCTGTATCAAAGTTACATACCCCCCCATCTAAAACAGGAGTCTCCAAAGCTATGGGTTCCCGCACACCATTTTCCGATGGCTCATTATTAGCCACCACCCCATCTGAAACAGGAGCCGTCAAATCTATGGGGTCCCGCACACCACTTGCCGAAGTCTCAATATTAGCCACCACCCGATTCCGGAAATATGTAGGTATGGCCGCTTTCTTTACCATATCAGAATATGATGGTATGAGCGGCTGCTTCCCTCCCATCCCATCAGAAAAATTGTTACCCACATTGGCACATTCCTTCACAGGCAACGACTCCGACAACATACCACAGGACGCCGAAACCCCAAACTCATTGGCACCAGGGATCATAGCAGCACAATTCTCCGAATCCTCACAGAGTTTCACCTCGTCCCGAGTAGGGTCGACGAGTGCATTTAAACCCGGGGAGACAGATAAGATAGGAGGAGCGGGAGCCGAAATGTTTGGTGAGTTATTCTCCGGACACAGGTTGTTCATCTTGATCAATAGTTCAGTCTCAGACTCCGGATCATCATTTTCAGAGTTTTCATTTGTTGTCTGACCCATCCCAGATGAGTTGGAATCAATGTTATGGATGCGACTCATATAATTGCCTTTGTTTCCATTGTTCAAATCTAAAGAATTAATAAAAGATATATCCAATTCGTTTAATGACTGGAAAAACATAGGGTCCTGTAGTTCCAACTTACGGATTATCGACGAGTCTGGAGCAAGTGGGTTGAGCACCCTGTTGGAGAAGCCTTCGAGAGCACCCGTTCCATCCATTTCGATATCACTGCTATCATCTGACGACCACATTGGCCCCCCATCCGTGTTTCGACCAGAAGACGCCGGAGCCGTGCATTGACGCCAAAGGTGCCCCACGGCTTTACAGTTCGAGCAGCGAAATGGAATGCCCCAGTAGTCTACAATCTGTGTCAGCTGACGACCCCTCCAATTAATGTGTAGCACATCAATGAGCCCAATTGATATATCAACTTCCACCAGTAGTCGCCCCATCCTTCTATCAAATCCATTAAGGTGAGCCTCCTCCACATGCAAGAACCTCCCGAGACGGTTACCAATGGCCTCGAAGGCCCCACGGTTCCATAAGGCCAGTGGAAGGCCAGGCAGAAGTACCCAAAGATGCCTCAAACGCACCGTAGCCGTTTCTGGACTAAAATCCGTCTGCCATTTTTGAAGCATCAAGCTTCCCGAGCCATAGAGCCACAAACCCTCCAAGATGCGAGTGCAGTGAGCCTCCTCCCGAAATTTAAATCCATACCACCCACATGGCATAGCAAATACCTGTGGTGTGTAGTCTAGAATGGGACTCCACAGCCCCTCAATCCATTTTACCACATTCCGCCGGTTCATGGCATGATAGGAAAATTTTCCAACGAGCACTGTCATGTTGAAATCAACAATCTCCTCAATGCCAATATCGCGACCGACCGTCATCCAGGCTTCCCCAGGCCTGCAAAAATATTTTCCCATATGCCTACCATTTGCGCGGGAAGACGACCCAAGCTTTCCACATCCACCCTGACCCGGACGAAACCTAGTGTTGCCGACAGATGGGTCTGAGCCCGAAGCATCTCCAAGTGTCGTTCCTGTGTCCAGGTGTCGTTTATTTGCCATCCCTTGTGACGCCACCTGTCGGCCGATAGGTTTTGTCGCCTGCAACTCCTGCAGCTGGTTTTTGAAAGAAGCATCCGGCTTCAACAGTCCAGCCTCCTCAAGCTGGGACTCCGTTACATTCAGGTCGTTTTCCGAAAGTGGAAAGGTTGCCATCCCGGTATCGTCCATTTTGGCAACAATGCGGTCACAAACCCCCTGAATACCAGGCCAAAACGGGTCTTTACCGGCGAATACCCCCGAAATTCCTGACAAGGGTTTGCAATGATAAGCTGGAACCACAGACAGCCAATAATTATAGAATAATGGCTTATAGATTCGGAGGACCACACTATTGTCTGTTGACAATTTTTTATCCCAAGCCAGACCGGAAAAGCCCTGAATCCGGCACCACCCAGCAGAGAAATATAAAACCCCACAGCTACGCCGATCGATATTACCAATATCGGTGGATATAACAGATTGTTACCCAATGGCAGTGTGTTTTACTCCCTTAATCAACGGCAGTGTGTATTTCTTACCCGTCTGAGATGGTCTACGACAATCGCCGGTATCCCGTGAACCATCGAGTGTTTAGCCGCAAAGCCTGCTGGAGCCCTGACCTGTAGTTTTCGCCATCTTTATCGCCATGTAACCCTCCGCCATCTTCCAAACCACTCCTTTCGTCTCTCAAATGCTGCTCACAGCTGACGGTTCTGAAGCCTCACACGGTTGGAACCGTGACCTGCAGTTTTTCATGAAATATGTCAAGACACCTAAAGTTAGATTCCTTAATTGAGAGGATTTATATAAATTTTAAATGTAAAGTCGAGTTCATTGAAATATTGGAAGTGCATGCCATGGTTTGCCATTAATTATGTTTATGTCTATATTCATGTAATGTAATTCATAATCTTTCACCATATTTTTTCTATTTTTATTTACTAGCAATTGCCTCAAAGGTATAAAGGAATGTCGAAAAAAAAAAAAACATAACCTCATACAAGGAAGGAACATGTTCAACATGATCTGAACTTGGGTCTTCAACACATCCATTGTTCTAAGTTGCCATTAAACCATGTGATGACCATCTAGATATTGTAAATGTCAACACACCGTGTACATAATATTGAATGTATGATAACAATTAAATTTAATAAAATATACTATTGAATGAACTCGAAAACTTGCACCCAAAATCAAGTTGTAGAATGTCTAATTTGGGTTGAGATTGCACCATCTGGGTGCAATAGGGTATTTTAGGGCATTGATTCTTTTTTTTTGCAATAAAAATGGATTTTGAAAAATGAAAAACCCAATGTTGTCGAAGATTAAATAGCCAAATTCCATCAATAATGACTAGAAAAGTCAAAGTTCTAATCTTAAAACAAATACACTGCATTCCAATGTATGTTTGTAAAGATTTGTACAAGTTCTATATTTTATTCAGAAATCTTATATATACCACTGAAATGACAGACGGAGAAAGGGAAAAGCACAAATAAAGAAAAAAGGGGATTTGAATAACATTTACCCTCCAACCGAATGGGTCCCACAAGAGAAATAATTTGTTGATTGGGAAGAAAGGGGGAAGCATGAATAAAGAAAAGGGGGATTTAGGTAACATTTACCCTCCAACAAAGGGGTTATGCAAGGGGGATAATTTATTGATTGGGGAGAAAGGGGGAAGCATGAATAAAGAAAAAGGGGGAGTGGGATCATTCCATTGGGAGAACCAATGGAAAGTTAGGGAGAAGACACATACCAGAGAAAAGAATAGGGTAGTGAGCGAGGTAAGAAGAAATGGAGAGACAAGGAGAAGAGAATATAATAGGGCAACAAGCGAAGGAATAAGAAACAAAAAGATAGGGAGAAGACGTGGAGAAGAAAAATAGTAAGGAAGAAAGTGGGTCCAACATAGAGGACTAGGTAGAATCACGAGGGAAGGGAACCGAGCGAATAACTCATGGAGAACAGAGAGGAGGTTGGAGAAGAAGAAGAGTTCCTTAAGGCATTCGCGCAATTGCATTTCAATTTTATAAATGCAACCTTGCATGTTTGTTTTATTTATTGCTTGTTGTGTGTATACGATTGTGTACCTTTGGCTTTTGTTACTTGTGTCACATATTATGGGATTGCTCTAAATTGTATGTGTGAAGGCTTGAACAATAGAGACATAGTGATTTGTTGAGCAAATTTCAAGCTATTTAGAATTTAACCGTGCACCATTTGGTATCAGTGTAGGAAGAGTTTATGTAGTAATAACAACTCCATTAAGAAGAAGCAATAGGTAGACATCTCTTTTAAGAAATAACTTGTGTGATTGGTTGGGTATAATTGTAAAGGGAAGGAAGGATAATAGCTCCCATAGGAAGTTGCATAGATACTACTACAAGGTTAAAATGAACAAAGTGAAGGGGAAGCACAATGAAGAGGTTAAAATCCACAAAGTGACAGTGAAGGGGAAGTAGAAGGAAGCATGAAATTGAAGGTGTCTCTAAAGTCTCCCTATTTTGAAAAGGAATCTCCACCAAATGAGTGTTGGGTAGAGTTGTCAAAAGAAGGGTAGGAAAACATGTAGCGAAGTTACAGGTAAAGAGAATTGTAAAAAGAAATTGGAGTAACAAATAAATCTTATAAATAAAGACTTGCATATTTGTGAAGAACATTGCATGGTGAGTTGGAGCATGACACCAAGAGGAACAAAGAGAATGCCTCATAGAGTCAAGGATCGAGTTATAAGAAAAGTGCAATCGCTACTTGAACAATTGTAGACTTTGGAGGTTCTCAGCAAAGAAGAAAGGCAAAGGAATTGGCATAAGAAAGTGAAGAGTGGTAAGAACTGTCCACTTAAGGGACACAACAATGTTCATTTAATGCTAAGAGAATCTTGTGTAGAGAGTAGTGGAAGACAAAGGAAAATATAGAAGAAAACTCAGTGAAAGAACTTCGTAGCAAAGCATAACAATGAAGGGAAAATCAACATGATAAATTGAATTTGAAATCAACATAAGAAGGTTTCTATATTGAACATAATATCGATGAAGATACATCGATTTTAAAATTTTCAAATTGTAAGTATATTTCAGTTTTTAACCATTTTGTTAACATACCCAATCCGAAAGTATTTGTTTGGACTCTAGATGAATGAATTTATATTTAACCATTTTTTTAACATACTTAGTCCTAAAATATTTATTTGAAGTATAGAGGAACGAGCCTACCAAGTGAAATGCACAGCACAACTGGAAATTGAAGCTTAGAATTGCTACATACAGTCACACAAACATAATGAGCTAAAAAAAAGCTCATTATTATTAGTTTGTGGAACTAAAAGACGTTGTCTCACGTAATAAGAAATTGCCAAGATCCTTTGTTATGGACCTACTCTTTCTACCGATGCAACTTTGCTCACATTTTCAGTTGCATGTCAGTTTGTGTGGCCTAAATAACTAACACTTATCATTATTTAATCATCAAATGGTGATATTCAACCAATTATTATGCTAATCTTTTCTTGTTGCTTTAACCTCGAATGACTAGTGTCATGTTTGATTCCGATGCAAATGCTCCATAATCCATGAGAAAGATTTAAGCTGCAATATTCAATACACCTTAGATCATGCAATCATTGATGCAATGCATATCATCCATGGTAGAAGAGATTAAAGAAAACATTTTGCATTATGAGAAATGGGTTTTGACTCTAGTGTTGCATGTCAAGAGTCACAACTCGCTTAGAACACAACATGTCTAAATGAACGAGGTAAAATGAAGCAAAAAAATGAAGTCTAAGAGTGGTAAGAAGTGTCCACTAAAGGGACACACCAATGTTTGTTTAATGCTAAGAGAATCTTTTCTAGAGAGTAGTGGAAGACAAAGGAAAAGACAGATGAAGACTCGGTGAAAGAACTCTACAACAAAGCAAATCAATGAAGGTAAAATCAACACGATAAATTGAATTTCAAATCAACAAAAGAAGGTTTCTATGTTGATTAGAAGATCGATGAAGATATATCAATTTTGAAAATTCAAATCATAAATATATTCAATTTTTTAACCATTTTGTTAACATACCCAACCCTAAAGTATTTGTTTGGAGTCAAGATGAATGCAATTATATTTAGCCATTTTTGCTAACGTACCTAGTCCTAAAGTATTTATTTGGAGTCTAGAGGAACACGCCTACGAGGTGAAATGCATAGTGCAACTGAAAACTGGAGCTTAGAATTGCTACATAGAGTTACACAAATGGAATGAACTTGAAAAGTAGTTCATTATTGTTGGTTTGTGGTGATAAAAGATGTTGTGGAAATAAGAAATTGCCAAGATCCTTTACTATGGACCTACTCATTCTACGGATGCAACTTTGGTCATATTTTCAATTGCGTGTCAATTTTTTTGGCCTAGAGAACTTTAATGCTTATCGTTATTTATCATCCAATAGTGATATTCAAACAATGCTAACGCGAAGCTTTTCTTATTACTTCAACCTCGAATGACCAATGTCATGTTTAATTCCTATGCAAATGCTCCATAATCCCTGAGAAAGAATTTAAAAGCTGCAATAGTTGATAAAACATAGGTCGTGTAATCATTGAGACAACACATATCATCCATGGAAGAAGAGATTAAATAAAACATATTTTATTATGAGCAATGGGTTTTGACTCTAATATTGCATGTCACGAGTCACAACTCGCATAGAGCAGAGCATGTCTAAAAGAAGGAGGTGAAATGAAGTAGAAAATGGATGTCTAAGATTCATGACTCAACCCAAGAAGCACCATAGATATTACAAACTCGAAGAAAGCAACAAATACTTGAACTCTCAAGCAATTCAGTAGCCCAGAAACATGATCGGGTTAAATAAGATAATTGGTTGCTTGGAGTGGTGATGATGAAGTATTTGGAGACTTCCATTATGTCGATACAATTGGAAAGCAATATACACTAAGTAGAGAGTAGTATATGTCGAGATATTCATGATTAGATTGGATATGTTTGTTGTCAAAATTTGTAAAAAACATTTCTTATGAAATAAATTTTTGGATACTCTATATGAATACATTTTTTAGAATCCTTACCTTATCTCTACAAAGTATAGCTCTAATTGGAAACCGGTATGTAACTAAGCTTCTGAATTACATGATCCCTCATTTTGAATGCATATCTCATAAATTGACATAATGATTACATGTTTGCTTATGCTAACAATATAAACTAAAGGGTTTTCATTTTTACTACAAATTGTTGTAAGGAATTTTCGTAGATCCTCATAGCTTTCTTAGAATAACTAGATTCATCAATTTTCAATGAGAGGTGTATTTGTATGCAATTTTTTTTCATAGAATAAAGGACTTCATGCCTCCTATTTCAAGGGTTTTCCATACAAGTGTTTCAATTATAATTGAAATGTAAGAAAGAACTACCTCTAATCTATCACCATTTAATGTGATGTTAATATTTCTATCCCACGTACGTATTAAGCATATATTTGTTTTTGTTTATATCAAATATTATTTCAAAGTATCATTAAAATTTATGTAAAACATCAACATCATGTAGATAAATCAACAATTAAGTAAGCCAAATAACGCTAGATATAGAGTAAAACGGAGTAGTCTATTTATTCTACATTTTCGACTTCACTGTGGGTTTTAGTGGGAATCAGGTAATTTCTACGTGTTTAAATTATATTTTTTAATTCATAAATAGATTCAATACCCCATGGCACTCAAATTATGCAATTTCCACAACTAATATTTGTGATTCTAAGATTTTTTAAAGATTTTCAACCGGAATACAAACAAAATTAAATGGAAAATATGCTCGGAAAAGGATGAAAACTTAGAATATTTAGACTACACCAAAGAAAACTTGTTTCACATTAATATTATTATCGATTTTACTTATACTTTATTTTAATGTTTCTCTCATAAATTCACTAATTATACTATAACTTGCTTTTCATTTATCTTGCAAATCCATAACTTTTATTATTATTATTTATCTCTCCCAAATTTTCATTATTTAAAAAAATGCATTCACTGCATGTGTATTTTTATTTGAAATGACATAATTTAATACTATTTTTCTAGTTGATTTACATTTTCATTAGATCAATATGATTAAATCTTTTAAAACATTTTTCCGTAAAATTGTATTAAAATTAAAATATTTTCTCTAAATATATATTTAGAGAAAAGAGCATGTGTTTCCTCCTAGGAGGTCACAGGTTCAAATCCGGAGGGGGTAGGGTATGTACACTTCTACAGACTTTAGCAGTTACATCGTTGCGTAGAAGCAGGTCCCTTATCCCACAAATAAGGGGGTCTCATACACCAAAGTGGTGTCTCGGTGACCTTAAAAATAGATTATTATTATTATTATTATAATATTTTCAAATTGTTCATTTCAAATAAATTAAAATTTTAATTCATATAAAATAATTTTTTATGATATATGATAAATAAAAAATTCTAACTAAATTATTTGATTGGTGAGTCCCATATCCCAAAGTCTTTTACAAATAATTAAAACTATTTAAAAAACAAATTATAATATTTTTATTGAAAATAAAAAATTACATTGTCGGTTTAGATGACTGTCACATACTTTCTACTAGTCTGAGAGGAGTACTGAATGGAGCGGGTTACTATGCATTAGACATTGTGAAGAATTGGAGGATAGGCAGTTACTGGTGTAGTGGAATTGATTTAGGTTTAAGTGGAGATATGGCAGTTGAATGGGACTGTTACATAAATTCATTAAACAATGATGGGTGTAGATTGAACTAGGAAGAAGATAAGATAGTCTGGAAAAGTAATGAAAGTCTCGGCACGGTGACAACAAATACAGCTTACAAGTCCATTATCAAGAGGAAATGCCATTTTCCAAAACATTGGTGGTATAAAGTCATATGGAATTGGAAAATTCCATTAAAACACAAATGTTTTCTATGGTTTGTTCTAATGGACATAGTGAAAACTTGGGAAAATCTCATTAAGAGGGGATGGATTGGACCTAACAGGTGTATATTGTGTTCAAATTGCACTGAAACTACTTCTCATATTTCTCTGGATTGCCCATTTACTTTGATTAATTGGGAAAATTTCTACAAGGCATTAAATATTGGCACTGTTTGGGGGCATGGCAATTTTGAAACAAGATTGAAAATATGGATAAAAAATTGTACAAAACACCCTACACTTCCAGTGTTTATTTCATGGACAATTCGGAAGGTGAGAAATAAGAGTATATTTGAGGAGCTGGCCACTAGTACTGAAGTTGTTTTTCTCCAAACCATTAGTTTTTATATGCCTTACAAATAAGTGGAGAAAAGTTCGGTCCAAAGGAAGGTAAGAAATTTCAATTTGATCATTGATGACCCAGTTATACTTTTTGATGGTGCAGCCTCCATGGGACAATGTGCAACTAGGGGAACAATCCTATTAAATCAGGATCACTATTTCACTTTCCGCCTTAGATATGGCAAAGGCACAAACATGAAGTCAGAGCTTTTAGCACTTTGGTGCTCTGTGAGGATGGCAAATCATTTTGAGTTTCCAAGACTCAAGATCTATGGTGACACCCGAGTAACTATTAAATGGGAAAAGGGCGAATATAAACTGAACATTTCTGCCTTAACACATTGGTGCAACAGGATTAGAGATGAGATTGAACAACTCAGGAATATAATACTTGAGCATATCTACAGAGAACACAACCAGCTGACGCATAAGATGTCCAAACAAGCACTTGCAGACGATGATGGCTATCTTCACTGGGAAGAATATTTTGAGGAGGAGATCTAGGATCATGGACCTTTATATTTCCTAGACTAGATAGTATTGACAGGTACTTATGTATCTTCTGATCAGATTGTTAATTTCATTTTGTGAAAATGGCAAGTATGATTATATTTGTCATCATTGCTGTAATATTTTGATAGGAACAAGATCAGTGTCACCGATCTATAGTTATACTATTTTAATTAATTTTTGAATATAAATAATATGCTTTTTTTGCTGTAAAAAAATGTATATTCAAAATACAAACTTTGAACTCTCCCAAAAACAAATTTGATCATAACATCACATGTCAATTATCAACAAATACATATGCCTGTTCAAAACATTTTTGAAAACATTATCCGAATAGTTCTAGGCCGCACTAGGCCTCATCATTAATATCTGACACCATTCATTGACTTTGCAACCCAAGAACTCGACTAAAGTTTGATTGTCCTTGCTAGAAATTAAAATTCAAATATAAATATGTGGAATCTCGTTTGTGCAAGATCGTGTCTTTTTATAGTGCAGGAGAGTTTTCATTAAAGTGGTAGTTTATTAATTTCTTAATAAAACTCTGTATTTTAATCGGAAGGTTGTAATTTTTTTTTTTTAATTTGAAAGAGAAAAGAAATCAGGCAGCTTTTTATTTTTATTTATAAGAAATGTGTATTTTAGTTTGAAATGTTAAAGTGGCAGGTTGTTTTTTTTATTTTTTATTTTTTAATAGAAATCTGTTTTTTTATTATTTTAAAATAGGTAAACATTAAAGTAATAGTTTATAAATGTTAAAGTGGAAGTTATTTTGTTTCTGTTTTGGAAATTTGTATTTTAATTTGAAATAAAGTAAATATCATTTACAAAATTTGAAAGTATTTAATTATTCATTATTTTAATTTGAAACCTTGTGAGAATCATTGACAAATTTTTAAGATGTTAAATTAACCATTCAATTTCAATACCAATTAAAAAAAATCAAATACCTTTTCATATAAGTTAAATACCCAACAACTTCCCGAGCTAGTTCGTTTCATAGTTAATGCGTTCAATTACCCCACACATTTTCTTCAATTCAGTTTCATACGTTTGCACTAGAAATTCTGCTGGAGGTTAAAACACCATAAAAGCGCTTGAAAACATGATGGAATTTTACTTGTCAAAATCATTATAGGCCAAGGATATTCCAATGTTTGTTAAATATGTTCAAATTGTTTTCTTCAAATGGTGAAAATAATGCTTATCATCTTTAACGTACACAAATCAGTCTAAGGGGATCTCATGTTATCGGACAATCCACTCGAGCGGACGCGAGCCGGATCTTCCTAGCTCAATGTGAGTCTAGAACAAATAGAACAGACTACAAACACATCTCCTAGATCTACTTAAGGATCAAGTACTAGATGTCTTACCCTTTTACTACGCAATTCTTTCTCCCGAATGTTGATCCACGTCCCACGATCGTCAGATCCAAGCTGCAAGACCTATCGAGACAAAGAAACAAGAGAAACCAGTAAAAGACATCTATACAATAAGTGATCTAAGTAAACAGTTAAGCAGGTAAACTACACAATATCATTGCACATAAGAACAATATTGGTGGAAAGCATTTGTATTACTACAAATAGAGAAGTACATGATAGAGATATAGAACTACAACCAAAGACTTAATGCAATAGCCATTCTCCGACCAAGCCAATTGCCACGTCCTTCCAAGGAAGTATGAGCTCTCCAATAGGTGAATGGAGGTGTCTTAAGAGAGATTTCACCAGCATATAGATACCAGAGTCTTCCTCCCTTTGGGATGGGAGTAAATCTCACTTATATAGAACTAAGTGGATAGGGTATGGATAGGATAGGTTGAGAGGTGGTAGGAGAGAGATAGGGGATCCTCCCAAAGAGTTAGGGGTCGAGTACCAACTCCCCTAGAGGTCAGAGATAAGCCCTTAAATGGGTAAGTTTCGAGAAGGATCTCGAATATGCTATTTTTTCCCATTAACAGACCTCGTTGCACCCTGCAGTGGAGCAAGCAGTGACGTCGCATGTTGCTAGTGTGCAACCTGCGACAACCTCTCAAAAGTTTGCAGGATTGAGTGCAAATCCTCCCAAATGAAAGTACTTAGTCCAAGTGACTTCAAGGATGTATACACTGAATCTGATCATGAGTAGATTTTAGGTGTAACACTCAAGACTAGGTTTAATTTTTTATGAAGTTGTCTACATTGTAAAATCTGCTCAACAATGAAGTTATCCCTTCATAAGTGTACATACAACCTGCGTATAATCTGATTTGCTAAAGATATCGTAAAAGGTGAAACATAAAGGCTTAGGGGAGAGGTGTCTATTGTTGAACAGGGACTCGCAGTTGTCATAGTAACACACTCAAATTTTTAACATAAATACTTCATATTAAGTGCATAAATACTTTAAATTATGTCTATAATACCCCAATTTTGACCCTTATGAAATATTGGTTCTTAATGTAAATATTGTATACATGCAATGTATGTTTCCCTAGCGTGGAGATCAAGGCCAAGGCCCCACTAGTGTATGTTCGTATTTTATTTAAAATGGACAAACATTTGACATTTTGTTACCCATGTGCTATTAAACCATGGGATATTGTAAATTGATGTAAATATTTAATATTGCAATCAAATACCAAAAACTAGCTATGGGAGAAACGAATGAGAAGGGGCCATGTGTATCCACTAGGGAGTGGTGAGGGGGTTGTGGGGATGAACCATATGTTGCCAAATGTCATTGTGAGAACCCATTTGACTTTCCTTGATGACATTTATTTCTGTTGTAAGGAAGTAATTGAAGATTTCAATCCATGGCTTCAATGGAGCATGGGCAGCCCAAAAATTCATATTTGCAGGTATGGGCTTTGTTTTCTTGTACCACAAGTCACTCTACCTCATGGGAGTTTCTTCGTCCTCATCCCCATTCCATGGTGGAAGAAACCAGTATCATGTTCCAGCCAAAAACGAATTCCAGCAGTGAGCAAAAACCAGAAATCACAACTTTGCAAGAACCCGCGTTTTGAAGAGCCAAAAACGCTCAGATTTAGTTTTTGACAATGAAATCCAATAAGGGATTCATATATATGAACCTTGGGGCAAATTTGAGAGTATTATATACCACGAAATCCATTGGAAAACCCAGTTTTAATAGCCCAGAAAACCAATGATGTGATTGAGTTATTTGATAAACAAAATTGTGAGAAATCCAATTGTGAATGACTGAGCAGAGGTTGGGTTTACTTGATAAACCCAATGAAGGCTAGAATATCAAGGATTAGTAGCTGGACCTTTCCATACCCACCCTGAAGAGCACTAGAGGGAAGGGACACCTGAGGGACTATGCAGCAGAGAAGGGGATCGTCCTTGTGTTGGGTATGGTAGGTAATGTGGGTGCCTTGACTGTTGAATTCATTTGAGATGCATGTAGCTCTGTGGTTGAGCTCACTGGATTAGCATTTCCCTCCTTTGTCTTTCATATTCTTGACAAACCCAACTGTGTGTTGGCTTAGCATAGCTGTTGAGTGAAACCATGGCTGTGAGTGAGCCCAGCTAGTTCCTCCTTAGTGGATACACAACCCAGCTCGAGGGTGATCTCTCAGCTAAAAGAATACAAGCTGGATAGAGATCTATGGTTGGGTGGAACGTTGCTCTCACATAGCCAGTTGTTTGGACAGCTTCATATTCAAGATAAGTGTTATCTATGTTATAAATTATATGCATTTTGTGTACTGTAATGTGTTAATTCAGAATGATATTTATTCATGATTAATGGAATTGGTATGAAGTCTGTGCATAGCATGAGAATGGGACAGATTCTTTGCCTATTGATGCATCATTTGCTTGAGATAAATATGCTGATGTATGTCTGTTTTGTGTGTGCAATTATGTATTTTAATTCCACTATGTAATTTAATTGTGCATTTTATTTAAATGGCAAAAATTTTACCATTATGGCTTTGGGGAAGAATTAGACACCCAATGTTACAGTCATGTTCCCTCCCTTGCATTGGATTGATGGAAGGGGACGTGATAGAGTGGTATCAGGGCCCAGCTTGCAGCACTGGGGCTGCTTGGGCCAAACCCTGAGTTACAAGCAAGTAACAGAATGGTTTTAACGCGGTATTGTTGAAGTTGGGGTGGCATTTTCGATTGGAAAAATGACAGGATTAGAGTTATCAAGTGTGGGAAAGGATCACATCATTGCATAGAGCTATCCAACAACTTTCCAATGGTACCAGACTCGCCTCAATTGGCTAAGGGATGAGGGAGTTATGGACCCCGAAAGTTACAGGAACGCAGGTGTTTTCGCAGTTTCAGGATGTCAGGTTTCGGGTTTTGGGAACGCAAATTTGCGTTTGGATTTCCGAAATCCCGAACCCGCAATTTTCGGCTTTCGGGATGTCGGGTTTCGGGTTGCAGGAACGCAAGTTGTGAAATTGCGCGTTCCGGTTTTTGCAATTGTGGGTTGTGGGATGTTTACATCCCCGTGACAGCAACTTGACCCCCCGAACCCGCAATTTCGGGTTTCGGGTTGCGGGATGGTTACATCCCCGTGACCGCAACTTGACCCCCGAACCCGCAATTTCGGGTTTCGGGTTGCGGGTTGTGGGATGGTTACATCCCCGTGACCGCAACTTGACCCCTCGAACCCATAATTTCGGGTTTTGGGTTACGGGTTGCGGGATGGTTACATCCCCTTGACCGCAACTTGACCCCCCGAATCCGCAATGTCGGGTTGCGGGTTGCGGCCTGTGTGTGGCGGGATTAAAAAAAAAAGTATAGAGATCGAAAATTTATTTTTGGATAACAAGAGAATGCAAGGTCAGAATTTAATGAGTTCAGTGGCATTCTGAGGCCATCGATGGAGGCCATGAATGAACCAGTAAAGATCCGGAGCTCAAGATGCTCCAATTTGGCATAAAATTGGAATTAATGGCTTTTACAAATCGGTGTCTCGACGCTTGACAGAAGGTCGGATTGAGCCGAAATTGATATGGGGCAGTCATGGAGCAAGCATGGTGTTAAGTTTGGAGTTTTGGAACCAAACTCCAAAGGATGTGGAGTCGGGGTGTGCAAGAAGTCCAAAAAACACTATTCTGGGTCACATTTTGAGAATTTTGAAAAGCTTGCAGTGGTTGAAAATGACCCTATAATTCGGAATCAAGAAAATTACTAAACTCAGCATTTCATATTCTCAGTAAACTAGACATATTTCGTTAGACAAAGATTTCCCAAAAATGCACCGTTTGAGAAATAGCCATTTTTGGCCCAAAATTTGGAATTTTGGAAAAATGTGAAAAGCGGAAAGTAGTCAAACCCATAATTTTATAAAAGATGAATGGTGCATCGGAACAGAGATCCGCAAGTTTCTAAGCGTTCCTTGTTATATGGGATAACTTCTCCCGATAGAAAATTTTTCGTGATTCTTCATAGATTTTCTTCCACGGGTGGTTGAAGTTGGCATTTTGGACCAAAATACAACTATGTAAAAATGTGCAGAATTGGGGTGAAAGTTGTCATTTTTGAAATAACATAGTTTCCACACCCGAGGTCGGAATGGAGCACAAGGATAGGCATTGGAAAGATTATCCAGTAGGGAATAAGGGCACATAACCGGAATTTGGATGGGGCCATCATACATCATAGATATTTAGAACCGAAAAGTGCCAGTGACTGTTTTTGACATATTGTTGACAATATGGGCAATTTCCAGAATTGCATGAATGGGCAAAAGAAATGAATGCATAACAACTATGTGAATTATTCCATGAGTTGATTATGTTAAATATTGATTGTTGTATATTTCTAGATGCATTCTTATGATGTCTAACAAATATTTTCATAATGCACAGTGCTTGCAGCTCATAAAATTAATAATTGTAGCAGAAGTAGCATACAGGAAAAATGGTGACCATAAATGATGCTCAATATCCTTATGAGCATGAAGAAGACGTTCTAGGAGAAAATGTGCATGGAGAGAATGCTGAGACTGAATCCAATGGGAGAAGGAAGTAGGTGACTCCTCAGAATTTGGTTGAAACCATGGTGAGCTTCAATGAAAGATTGATAAAAGCTCAAGAAGAACAACACCAACTCAATGTTGCTATCTTGCAAAGTCTCGCTGATATGCAATAGAGGATAAACCTTGGGTCCAACCCAAGCAATGTAGGTGAAGAAGAAAGAGAGGCAGAGAGTCGCTCTAGAGGCCGTTCAAAGAAGAGGACTCCAAGCCCAATGAAGAGTTTTGTGAGCAAAAAGCATAGAACGCCTTCCTCTAGATCTTCTTCTAGCATATCATGTGAATCCAAAGGTTCTCAAAGAAGTCCAAGGCATGCACCTAAGAGATTTGATGGAAGAAAGAAGTTCAAAGTTATCCCACAGGGAGAATTCTGGAAGGCAAGGCCTCCCACATTTGATGGGGAAGGTAAGACTGGTCAAGAGGAAGAGGCATGGCTTCTTGGAATGAAAAAATATTTCAGAATTCAAGACTACTCAGGAAATGAGAAAGCCAGAATTGCCATCTACAATCTAAATGGCAGAGCTTCAATTTGGTGGGACAATCTCTTGCAAGTGAAAGGAATCAGTGAGAGGAAGATCAGTTGGGAGAGATTCAAGAAGTACTTCAAGGAGAAATACCTTTCTGCTAGGTATTATGATAGTAAGATAAAAGAGTTCAATGAACTCAGGTTGGGACTAAAATCTATGGAAGAGCATGTCCATAAGTTTTTGGAATTGTTGAGGTATGTGGACTACATTAAAGATGAAAGGATAAAAATCCAATGTTTCCTTGGGAGTCTACCTCAAAGTTTCAAATACAGGATTGAGTTTGTTAATCCACCAAGTCTTGATGAAGCCATTAGAATGGCAATGCATTGCTATGAGTAGAATAAAGGAAAATCAGAGGCTAACCAAGAATGGAAAGGAAAGCCAAGAGGGAAGTTTGATCAAAAGAAGAGTGGATTCAAGCCACCATTCAAAGGTCAGCCTAGAACCTTTCCACATGGGCAACAAGCAAGGAGTGGATTCAAACTAGCAGTAGTAGCAGACAAAGCATCAAAAGGACAACTTTAGTGTTGGGGATGTGGAGAAAACCACATGTTGAAGGACTATCCACATTGGAAGGATAATCCCCGAAGGTTGCACAACTTAAAGGGAGTAGCTACAGTGGAGGACATGGCAAGGGAAACGCCTCGAATTTATGCAGTGTTGGATAATCATCAAGCAGACCATCAATCATTAGTGGTGGAAGTATAAGGTAAGATTGCTACGCAATCTATTTCTGTTTTGATTGATCTGGGATCTACTCATAGTTATGTTTCTCCAAAAGTGGTTGAAGGATGTTCTCTTAGAAAAGTGAAGCATAATAAATATTGGCTAGTTCAATTAGCCACAGGGACCAAGAGGAAAGTAAGTGAAGTAGTGGTGGAGTGCCCCATAGATTTGAATGGACTCCACCAACATGCAGAATTGAATGTGCTACCTTTAGGATCGTATGATGCCTTAATTGGCATGGACTAGTTGGAAAAGCATAGAGCCAAATTGGACTGTTATGAGAAAGCACTTGAATGTTTTGATGAAGAGGGAAGACCAAGATTGGTAAGAGGAATTCACAAGCAAGTTTCAGTGAGACAAATTTCAGCTCTACAGTTGAAAAAGTTTTATAAGAAAGGTTGTCAATTATATGCAATTCATATGTCAGATTCGTTTGAGGAAAAGGGTCCAAGGATAGAAGATTTCTCATTATTGCAAGAGTTCCAGGATGTATTTCTGCATGAAGTGTCGGAACTACCACCAAAGAGAGATATTAATTTTACCATCGATCTTATTCTAGGGGCAGTGCCAAATTCCAAATCTCCTTATAGAATGAGCACACCAGAATTGGTAGAGTTAAAGATGCAG
Source organism: Larix kaempferi (assembly GCA_027924585.1). Taxonomy (NCBI): domain Eukaryota; kingdom Viridiplantae; phylum Streptophyta; class Pinopsida; order Pinales; family Pinaceae; genus Larix; species Larix kaempferi. The sequence goes on from BSBM01000546.1 coordinate 2,234,861, forward strand.
CTACAAGAATTAATGGACAAAAGGTATATCAGACCAAGTGTGTCTCCTTGGGGAGCACTGGTGTTATTTATTAAAAAGAAGGATGGGACTCTAAGGCTGTGTATTGATTATAGGCAGCTCAATAAAGTGATAGTTAAGAACAAGTATCCATTGCCAAGAATTAATGACTTGTTTGATCAAATGAAGAAAGCTAAAGTGTTTTCAAAGATTGACTTGAGGTCGGGGTACCATCAAGTAAGGATTAAGGAGGAAGACATTCACAAGACAACTTTCAGAACTAGATATGGTCATTATGAGTTCACTGTGGTGTCATTTGTTCTTACCAATGCACCTGTTACGTTCGTGTGTCTTGTGAATAATGTCTTCAACAAATATTTGGATAAGTTTGTGATTGTGTTCTTGGATGACATTCTTGTCTATTCAAGGAATGAAGAAGAACATGAGGAACATCTAAGGATGGTGTTGCAAGTCCTTAGAGAACATCAGTTGTATGCCAAGTTAAGCAAGTGTGAGTTTTAGCAAAAGAAGATTCAGTATTTGGGTAATATAATTTCTAAAGAAGGAATTGCAGTGGATCCGGAGAAGATTAATGCCATCATAGATTGGTTTACTCCAAATAATTTTTCAGATGTTAGATCTTTTATGGGCCTTGCTGGTTACTACAGAATGTTTATTGAAGGCTTCTCCAGGATATCTCACCCAATCACTTCATTGCAGAAGAAGAACATCAAGTTTGTATGATCTGAAAAATGTGAGAAAAGTTTTTAGAAGTTAAAGGAGTTACTTACTAGTGCTCTTGTTTTGAAGATAGCAGATCCAAAGAAGGATTTTGTAGTGTGCACAGATGCTTGCATTGAAGGGTTAGGTGGAGTGCTCATGAAAGAAAGAGTTGTGATTTGCTATGAGTCAAGGAAATTAAAAGAGCATGAAAAGAATTATTCCACACATGATTTAGAATTAGTAGCCATAGTGCATGCTCTGAAGATGTGGAGACATTATTTGATGGGAAGAAGATTCAAGCTTAGAACCGACCAAATGAGTTTGAAGTATCTGTTTGATCAACCAAACTTGAATGTCAGGCAAGCTAGATGGATGGAGTTCCTTTGTGAATTTGATTTTGAAATTAAGCATGTAAAAGGAAAGGAGAATAAGGTTGCAGATGCTCTTAGCAAAAAATTTCATGTTGCAGCAGTAAGTATGTGTAAATCAGACTTGAAGACAAGAGTTATTGAAGCACAACACAGTGATGAAACTTGCCTTCAAATTAAAGAAAAATTGCAGCAGGGTAATGTGGATGAAAAGTGTGCGGGATATCAGCTTGGTGAAGACAATATCCTCATCTACAAGGATAGATTGTACATTCCAAATAGTGCAGATTTGAAGAAGATAGTGATGGATGAAATTCATCAAATGCCATACTCTGGACACCCAGGATATCAGAAGACTATAACAGTAGCAAGAAAGCAATACTTTTGGCATGGTATGAAGAAGGACATAGCTAAGTGCATTGCTAGGTGTCAGAAGTGCCAACAAGTCAAGGAAAAACACCAACATCCAGCAGGATTGTTGCAGCCCTTACCCATTCCAGAATGGAAGTGGGAAGTGATCTCTATGGATTTTATAACAAGTTTGCCCATGACAGTGAAGAAGCATGATTCAATCATGGTTGTGGTGGACAAGCTATCAAAGGTATCTCACTTTATTCCAGTCAAGTCCAATCACAAGGCTAATGACATTGCGAACATCTTCATGAGAGAGATATTCAGATTGCATGGATTGCCTAAGGCAATAATTTATGATCGTGATACAAAGTTCACCTCCAATTTTTGGAAGGGATTGTTTCAAGAATTGGGAACGAAATTGAATTTCAGTACAGCATATCATCCTCAAACAGATGGCCAAACTGAGAGGGTGAATCAGGTTTTTGAAGACATGCGAAGAATGTATGTGATAGATAAACCATCCAAGTGGGAGGATTACCTACACTTGGTAGAGTTTGCATACAATAATGGACATCATGCATCCTTGGGAATGAGCCCATTTGAAGCATTGTATGGCAAGGGATGTAGGACTCCAGTGAATTGGGACAGCCCCATGAACAAGGTAGTACTTGGACCAGAGATGATCAAGGAAATGGAACAGGAAATTGTTAAGATCAAACAGAATTTAAAGGCAGCTCGGGACAGGCAAAAGATTTATGCAGATTTGAAAAGATTGCATAAGTAATTTCAGATTGGGGATCATGTTTATTTGAGAGTGAAATCAAGGAAGAGTTCCCTCAAGTTGGAGAGATGTTCCAAGTTGTCCCCAACATATTGTGGGCCATTTGAATTCCTTGATAGGATAGGGCCAGTTGCATATTGAATTGCATTTCCTGCTAACATAAAAGCTCATAATGTTTTCCATGTATCTTTGCTTAAGAAATATGTACATGATCTTAATCATATGATTGATTGGAATGTGATATAGGTGGAACCCGAGGGAGAGTTCCAAGTAGAGCCTATGCGTATCCTCGATAAGAAGGTCACTTTGCTCTGGAACAGAGCCATCGGGCAAGTAAAGTTCCAATGGGAGCACCTTAGCCCCGATGAAGCTACATGGGAGCTGGAGGATGCCATGAGAGAGGCATTCCCATTTTTGTTTAGTTTTGAGAACACCGAGGACCGTGTTGTTCTAAGAGGGAGGGGAATGTAATACCCCAATTTTGACCCTTATGAAATATTGGTTCCTAAATGTAAATATTGTATACATGCGATGTATGTTTCCCTAGCGTGGAGCTCAAGGCCAAGGCCCCGCTAGTGTATGTTCATATTTTATTTAAAATGGACAAGCATTTAACATTTTGTTACCCATGTGCTATTAAGCCATGGGATATTGTAAATTGATGTAAATATTTAATATTGCAATCAAATACCAAAAACTGGTTATGGGAGCAACGAATGAGAAGGGGCCATGTGTATCCACTAGGGAGTGGTGAGGGGGTTGTGGGGATGAACCATATGTTGCCAAATGTCATTGTGAGAACCCATTTGACTTTCCTTGATGACATTTATTTCTATTGTAAGGAAGTAGTTGAAGATTTCAGTCCATGGCTTCAATGGAGCATGGGCAGCCCAAAAATTTGTATTTGCAGGTATGGGCTCTATTTTCTTGTACCACAAGTCACTCCACCTCATGGGAGTTTCTTCTTCCTCGTTCCCATTCCATGGTGGAAGAAACTAACATTATTTTCCATCCAAAAACGAATTCCAGCAGTGAGCAAAAACCAAAAATCGCAACTTTGCAAGAACCCACGTTTTGAAGAGCCAAAAACGCCCAGATTTAGTTTTGACAGTGAAATACAATGGGGGATCCATAGATATGAACCTTGGGGTGAATTTGAGAGTATTAGATACCCCGAAATCCATTGGAAAACCCAGTTTTTATAGCCCAGAAAACCAGTGACGGGATTGAGTTATTTGATGAACAGATTGTGAGAAATCCAATTGTGAATGACTGAGCAAAGGTTGGGTTTGCTTGATAAAACCAGTGAAGGCTAGAATCTCAAGGATTAGCAGCTGGACCTTTCTATATCCACCCTGAAGAGCATTGGAGGGAAGGGACGCTTGAGGGACTGTGCAGCAGAGAAGGGGACCATCCTTGTGTTGGGTGTGGTAGGTAATGTGGGTTCCTTAATTGTTGAATTCATTTGAGATTCTTGTAGCTCTGTGGTTGATCTCACTGGCTTAGCATTGCCCTTCTTTGCCTTTCATATGCTTGAAAAAACCAACTGTGTGTTGGCTTAGCATAGTTGTTGAGTGAAACCATGGCTGTGAGTGAGCCCAGCTAGTTCCTCCTTAGTGGATACACAACCCAAATCGGGGCTGATCTCTCAACTGAAAGAATACAAGCTGGACAGAGATCTATGGTTGGGTGGAACGTTTCTCTCTCATAGCCAGTTGTTTGGATAGCTTCATCTTCAAGATAAGTGTTATCTGTGTTATAAATTATATGCATTTTGTGTAATGTAATGTGTTAATTCGAAATGATATTTATTCATGATTAATGGAATTGGTATGAAGTCTGTGCATAGCATGAGAATGGGACGGATTCTTTTCCTGTTGATGCATCATTTGCTTGAGATAAATACATTGATGTATGTCTGCTGTGTGTGTACAATTATGTACTTTAATTCCGTTGTGTAATTTAATTGTGCATTTTATTTAAATGGAAAAAATTTTACCATTATGGCTTTGGGGAAGAATTAGACACCCCATGTTACAGTCATGTTCCCTCCCTTGCATTGGATTGATGGAAGGGGACGTGACAATGTCCAAAAACTGCCCATATATCGACTGGGCCAACAACAGTCCATAAATAGTCTTTATGTTAAAAAGAGGACAAAACATCTTGTCCCAACTACCTACAGATCTGCTTGAACATACAAAAGAAAATAAACTACAAAATATCCTTTATAGTCTAATACGTCAGTGCAAGGTACCCATCAAATCAACCCCGATGGATCTCTATTCAAGCCATCATAGAATCTACTAGAGGTAAATATCCCATGGCACATTCATACTTGTGCAACAAAAGGGTAATGAATGTCAGCCATAACTGCATGGTAGTTCAACAATTCAACCTACTGAGTTCAATAAATGACACCTACTCATTAAATTTACCCATTAAACAGATGAAAGCACAAGGGTCGACCATAACAAATTCACAGCCATTGGATCACATCCAAATCAATCCAGAACACACATTCAAATTTGATAGATTGAAATCCATGTCCATCCTTGTTACCAATCGAATTCAACAGCAAATAACTATAAAAGAACCTCAAACCCTTATTGAATTTGCATTTCAGACATTCAAACTACTCTGGAGACATACCATCAGAGAGTGTGTGCACAATATAATCAGGTTTCAGCATAATATTCTTTTTATTTCTATTTCTATTTCTATTATAATCAAGTTCAATTTTTCTATTTATATTTTCCAAGTTTCAACTTCCAGTTTTCTAGTATAATCAGCTTCCAGTATATAATCAATTATTAGCTATATACAATTACTAAGAACATCAGCCTTTCTTCAACATGTAAGATTGGAATCCAAATTTCTCTATAATAAGACATTTTTGTTAACTAAACTTGCATCATAAATTTGCAAAGTAGTTGCAGCCATGCCAAGAGTCAGTATTGATGCTCGTATAAGGAGAACAAGGAGGTGACTGAGCAGGGGTGCCCAGCTACAATGCACCTCATCAGATGAGGAGAGGGTGGATCATTTGAATGCAAACAATGCTCCTAGCAATGTTGTTAAGAATGGCCATGTGGTTTTCGATGATGATGTTGTCCCACCATCAACCACAGAGCCACCGTCAACCACAATTCAAGGTGCAAATTCAACCAAGAATATCAGTGCAATAAGAGGTTGGACAAAACAAGACATGTTAGTTGCGATTGATGATATAGATTTTAATGGATATTCCATTCGCGCAGCTGCAAAAAAACATGGGGTTGCTACCTAATCAGTACATTATTGGATAAATGGGATCACACATACAAAGAGCAGAGGGATTCTTAAAGTTATGAGTGAAGAGGAGGCCGAGGTGGTTCAGTGGTGTAAGGAGATGGCCCAAATGGGAGGCCAAGTAGCTCAAGGGGATGGCCCAAATGGCACAGTATCTCAAATCTGTTAGGGGAGGCCAAGCCCCTTCAAAGATGGGTTTCCTGGTAAGTCATGGTGGTTTGGGTTTAAAAAAATGCATTCAAACCTTGTGTTACGTACAATCAAGGGCCTAGATAGAGACAGGGATTTAAATCTACACCCTTCAATTCTGTCTAAGTTCTATGCCACTCTTTCTAGTGCATACGAGAAAAATTATTATTCTCCGGACCATATATGGAACTATGATGAAACAAGTTTACAGACATGAAGGAATTGTGGCATAAGGGTAATTACCAAGAGAGGGAGTTGAAATGTGCCAAAGATTTTTCCTAGGAGGAGGGAGTGGATCACTATTCTATGTTGTGTTAATGCAATTGGTGCTTCAATCCCTGGATTTTATCTATTTAAAGGTAAAACTCAACTCAAAAACTATATACAAAATTGTGAACCAGGTACATGCATGGCTGCACATCCCCATACACGGATGACTAAAGAACTCTTTTTAAATTAGCTTACTCACTTTACTGCATCTATATAAGGCAATGCCTCAACTGTAAATAGACACCTGCTGGTTTTAGATGGACATGGAAGCCACATTGTTGAGCAAATAATTGAGGAGGCTAATAATTTGGGCATCGACCTGTTGACACTGCTTGCTCATACCACTCACAGATTGAAACCCCTAGATTTCAGTGTGTTTGGGCCTTTCAACAACTATTTCAAGGTTGAGTGAGCTTCATGGATGGAAAATAATCCAGGGGTGAAGGTAAAAAGGTTTGAGCTATCCAAGCTTGCAAGTAAAGCCTTTAAAAGGGCTCTCATACCTTCAAATATCAAGGCTAGGTTTAGGAGGACTATAATATGGCCATTGAATTCTGATGCTCTTATGCATGATACTAGTTGTATCCAGGCATTTGATGTGGATGGTCAAGAAGAAGGGGATGTCCAAGCACATTTTAATGGCCAATAAGATGTGTAAGTAGAGGAAGATGTTGTTGCTTCTAATAATATGATATCCCTCTCTCAAGGAGGACCCTTCTATGGTGATGATGATGAACATGTAAGTGAAACACATTATAGCAACGAACCAATTGACAATAACATGGAGGTTGTTAGACCAACTGAAACACCTGCAACTTTTGCAAGTGATATTCTTAATGACTCTATTGATCATGCAAATGTCAATGAGAATGTAATTGGAAATGACAATGTTGATATGAATATAGTTGTAGGTGATCATGCACCAGGAAGCAACAATGGACAATTGACTTTTCCAAGTCGAGTAACCCCATCGTCATGGCTGGAAGAAGCCATGATGAATATGGACAAACATAATGTCTCAAGAACTAATGAAGAAAGCATGAACATGCCTTCACAACCAACAGAATTCAACAATGAAATTGTTCATTATTTTGTGGACAATGGAAATATGGAAGAAGATACTGTACAGAATGAGGTTCCAGCTAAAGAGGACAATATGGTTCAATTAGATGTCCAAAATATTGACCCAAATATTGAAAGGCAAGTGTCAAGCAAGGAGCAGCAAGTGTCAACGAAAGGGCAGTTACTTGGTCGGTTCCTAAAGCTACCAGTAGAGAGAGTGTCAACGAAAGGAAGGAAAGGAACAACAGACAATATTCGTCTATGCCGAAGTTCACAGTTACTCACCTCAAAAGACTATATAAAACTATTAGTTGAGTCTGAACAAAAGAAACTTGAAATTCAGGATTTAAAATAGAAAAAAAGAAGGATTTAGCCAAAGAAAAGAAGGCAACAAGGATTGTTGCAGCAAAACTTCGAGCACATGAAAGGCTTGAAAGAGAGAAAGTAAGACAAGAAAAGGACCATAAAAAACAATTGGCAAGGCAAGAAAAGGAATTGAGAAAGGCTCAACAATTGCTTCAAAAAGAACAAGGGATGACAGAAAGGGTTGACATTGATGCAAACATAATCGAGGAAATTAGGATGATGCCAAACACATTGGAACATGTTGCAGATAATACACCATGTTTCCAATACCTCCTAAACATCCAAGTCCCCCGCTATCAACAAGTGTGCATGCCCACTTTACATATTCCTACCACTGCAGGTGTCAATCGTATGTATGATTATCGGGGAGCTCCACTTAATGCAAGCGTTAGTAGCACAAGTGTGAACTGTGGCTACTCAATTCCTCCATGGCTACAAGAAGCAAATTGGATATCATATGTAGGCAATCATCCACAACCTAATCACCCATTGTTAGGTAGGCCAACCAACTTGGCTCAAGCAGGAAACTCAACAAGATTGGGTAGTGAAGATGTTGGAGGAAATCAAGCATAGGGGTGTCATAATTTTTGTTGTGACCACATTGCGATGTAGATTTTGTAATGACTAATTTTGTTGTTTGTAACATGGCCATTTTGGATACAATCCTAGGTCATAGCGTTCCCTACTGTTTGAGTCATTATAATCAGGGGTTTATCATACGGTTAATATAGTAGTTATGGGTTTTTAGTTATTACTGGCATTTGCTTGTCTCATGAAAAACATGTAAAACATGTAAAACGTTCAATTATAAAGATAGACTATGAATACTATTATCAATTATTCAACCCATAAAAGTTTCATGCAAAATGCAATTTCAACATAACTCTGTAATGTGCCATAAATAGACATTTCAACAATAATTTTGCCATGAATGCATAACATTGAATAAGAACAAAACTTAGCATTTGGATACAATCCTGAAACCTCTGAATTTCTTTTCCACAATTCAAACTTACATTATGCAATAGTTCTAAGTAATGCACCAAAACCCTCAAACAATAGTTCTAAGAAATGCACCAAAACCCTCAAAGAACAGTTTTGTTCTGAGAAATGCACCAAAACCCTCATTCAACAGTTCTGAGAAATGCACCAAAACCCTCAAAGAACAGTTTTGTGCTGAGAAATACACCAAAAACCTCATCCAACAGTTCTGAAGAATGCACCAAAACCCTCCTTCAACAGTTATGTTCTGATAAATGCTCCAAAACCATCATTCAATAGTTCTGAGAAATGAACCAAAACCCTCCTTCAACAGTTCAACAGTTATGTTATGAGAAATGTAGCAAAACCCTACTGCAACAGTTTAGATAAATGCACCAAAAACCTCATTCAACCGTTATGAGAAATGCACCAAAACCCTCATAAGACAGTTCTGAATTACAAGAAATGGACTACAATTCCCAGCGAAAAGAATGTGCTAGGAAACATAGTGACCGGTATAGAAAACAACATCAGAAATGCACCATAACCCACATAATAATACCAAAAAAGGTCCCCACAATTCCCAACATATTGAAAGTGTTGAAAAACATAGTCATAGTTATAGCTGGTAGGTTAAATTCCTACCAGTGAGCCAACCACGAAGCCACCACCATGCCCAAATGCCACTGCAACTCACGAAGCCACCGCAATGCCCAAACGCCACTACGACCCGAGCACCTCGCCATAAACTAGCTGCATCGGAGACAGAGTCTGCATCGCCAAGACCTCGCTAAATTTAACCTACAAAACCCACCGGGGGGTCAAACAGGGGGAAAACCATGAAACCATAGAAATTCACAAAGAGAACCACAGAAATTTACCTCATGAAATTGCATAAATTCACAGAGAGAACCCGCTTGAAGCGATAGCGGCCTCATGAAAAACCATTGGAGCACAAAACTTCCATCTCCAACACCGAACCAACTGAAATATCCCACAGGGTGCAATGCAGATGGAATCACCAACCCCTGGTGCGCCGCGGGCATGGGGAAACACTCCATGAAACAAGAAGAAATAAACCATTGCAAGGAAACTGGTAAACCCCCCACTAACCAGGTGAAATCACCTTCCAACCAAAACGGACGCACAACCATAGAAACCAAGGATCAAAGCAGAAGGACCATAGCATAAGTTATGGGGAAGCCGAGAGACCACACACCATCCCTACGCAAAATAACACGAGACAGTAAACACATCGCTGGAAAAAGTGCAGGAAAAAGGGCGCATTAAAGTGCCCACCCACCACGATAGGTGGCACTTCCATCTCACCCATTTACTTACACATGTCGAGGTTTCCAGGTGGCGTGGGGGGTCACGACACGTAGGGTGTTCATGTATTGGCATCCCTTCCCTAGATAAAGTGAAGGACAACGCATAGATGATATGGCAATTTGGATGGAGTGCCGAAGGAAATATTCAATTCAAATACATTAATTACATATCTATTGTACTATACGTATCTGCAGTTAGTAGGTATCAGTACTGTACTATACATAGCCAATGCTTGCTGTGAAGCCTTGGTGGTTTAAGGAAAACCGAATTGTGGGAAAGCATAATGGTTGTTGCGAAGCTAGTTTATGGACAATTGAACATCGAGACAGTCGAACAACATATAAATTTTGAAGATACAAACACATGTTGTTTTTTAATTGGCTTGATAAACGAAGAATCTGAAACAGTGTTCTGAGACCTTTTCTCAATGAAGAAACGTATTCGACGTAAATATATGTGTTTTTTTAAGTAAACATGGAGGAATGTATGCCTTATAGAAAACATAAAGGATTGCACGTCTCAGGAAGGAAGAATTGGAAGATAACATGAAGTTTTGAAATAAAAATAAAAATATTCAATATGTTCTAAATCAAAATGCAATAAAAATGTAGTAGCATCTTCTCGATAATTATGTTATTTTACATATTTTTAAAATTAACATTTTATTAGAAATAAGGACTTAACAATAAGAAAAGAGGGAAGCTTTAAATAACAAATTCTATAAAAACATATATTCTTAGGTATAGAACTGCTCTCGAGTATATTGTTGCTTTAAGCATCGTATCCTTTACATTTTCCTATATTGTTAACGGATCTACTCCAGGTGGCACTTTCATTACCTTTCAGTTAGCATTAGTTTTAGTTCAAAGTCATAATCTAAATCACTCGTTATGTGGATAAGTGTTAGAATAACACCTATTGGTGTTATTTTCTCCACATTTGTCGGATGGAGGTCAATCTCCCAAAGTCCTAGATTCATAGAGATTCTTTGTCCTTCTTTTTGCTACACATTTTTACTGGGGGTTTTACTATAGGTTTTTATTCAAGGATTTTTTATTGAGCGTGCAAGGGTGACCACTTCCGTAGATCATTACGGACACAGGTTTGTATTGGGCATGCAGGTGCAACCTCTTCCATAGATCATCGTGGTCATGCAAGGTTTTTTACTGGGCATGCAAGGGAGACGATAAACCCCTAGAAATATTATGGCCCTCTATATGCTTATGGATTCCTGTGCAAATATGAATTTGAATAACCCCAATTTCCTCAAACTTCACAAATTTCCTCAAAATTCACATCTCTAGCAAAACATGCTACCAAATCGAAAGAAAAAGGTCACAGTTCGATTCTCAACAGAGAGAGAAGGAAACAAAGAAAAGTGAGGATGAACCAACCGAGAAACATTCATTTGCACTCAAAACTGGACAATTATTTATTGGTATTGTTGCGTGGTTTTTAAAATATCAAGTTACACGAGAGGATGCAAGAAGTGCCTTTGAAGATGCTTGGAAAGGTAGAATTTCTGCCTTTGAAGATGCTTGGAAAGGTAGACTTTCTAGGGTCTTCTCTCCAATACATTTCTCATTTACAATTAACTTTTCTTTTTCTCGTTGCGAAATATTATTACAAGTGAAGCAAACAGTGGCTAAAAATCAATTATGAAAAAAATTATGCATGACAATTGTTACTCTTCAAATCTATAGACTTCTAAAATGAATCATTCAGCGAAAAGCTAAGTACATTTAGTTACTAGCACCATTGTTTGGTCCCTATCAACATTCACTAACCGCGAGTTATGTAGTGTGCTAGTATATGGGATTGGCACAAGAGTGGTGATACCTATGGTGGGATCTCTATAAAAAACACAAGCTCCTTCATGTTACTCTCAAAACATACTTCCAATGGTTGATTAAAGATGAGGGGATTTGGAAAATGGAATACTTCCAATGGTTGATTAAAGATGAGGGGATTTGGAAAATGGAATCAATGATCACAAGCAAGGGAGTCACAGACTTCGATGAAGATATTCTAGACTTGTGTCATGCACACAACATCATTATATGTAATGTCATTGAGCAATCAAAAGGACCATGTGAGGCCATGCGTCATACACATAATGGTTAAAGTGTAGTAAATTACATAATGATTTCAACTAACATAATAGACAAGATAATAATTTCCGCAATCCACAATTACAATGAGGAGATGGCATTGGACCATGGCCATATGTTTGTAGAGATAAAGTCGACAAAAAGAGGGTCAGGGAGTGCACTATAAAAACACAAGTACATAAAAAAAAGTACAACCAAGTTTTGTGAACAAAATGGTTATCTTATGTGAGAAATATGTATGAAAATCCAATGAAGAGAAGGTAAGTACAAAAAATCAACATAAAGAAAGAAGACTTAAGGGAAGAGTATTTCATGAGGTTATAAAAAGGATGGCTTTGGGAAAAGAAAAAGACATCATAGAGATGCAAGATGCAAGAATCTCAAATGGGAAAAGGATTCCTTGAGTCAAAATAAAACACCCATACTTAATAGGATGGTCAAAGAGAGTTTCATAAGCAATTGGGCAACAAACATTAGTTTTACGTATTCAAAGGCGGAGACAAAAGCAACTCGAGGAACCAAAAAACTATCATGATTAGAGTAATGTTTCTGAAACTCATATGAGGAATTATGGAGAAAAATATGAACAAATGGATAAAGGAAAAGGAGAAAAAACCGAAGCAATCAACCATCAATCATAGAAAATACTTGGAACAATGTGAAAATGAGAGATATGTGAATCAATGGAAATATATCCCGCTTAACTTTCCAAAGAGGCCACATCCAATTCCGGCATGGCAAGAGATGCACGTGAAAGAGGTCATGGTTTCAATAGATCATGATTGGGTATTTGATATTGTCAGAGAAGGTATGTGACCTAATTAGTGGGTTTGTCTTAGATTCATGGTGTTATTATTTGGCCTCTTCAACACAATGTTCAAACTTTCAAACAATAAATATATATTGATTAACATTTTGAATTGTGCTTGCAAGTGATTTATTTTTCATCATTACACTACATAGTAATGAACAGAATAATGCCTTACTATTTGATGTGGTGCACACAAATAAAAATCTAGTTGGTGATACCATATCAATATGGAGAGTACAAATACCAAATTGACAACATGATTGTAATGGGTCGTTAAATTTTTGAAAAAATGAAAAAATAGAATTATTATATTATCTACAAGTGTTTTATTCCTAATTATATATCTCAATGGTATAGTCATGTATCTCAATGGTATAGTCATTTTTGTGATAGCAACTCATATGCAACTCATGGAAAGTAGAGTGAAGAGACGTGAATCTAGGAGATGGAAGATAGTAGAAGATCACGACTATGAATGCATTATGGAGACTTGCATTCCTAGAACCCATTAGCCATATGAGTAACGTGTAGGTCACTTTTGAGGTTAATGGTTTGTGCAATAACTTATTTTGCAATGAGTTAATCCAATATTTGATTGCATTGCTTGATATCTTAATCATATATGCGTTTCATATTTATTTCCTTCCTTGGTTGGATTGCATTTTCGTTTTTGTGTTTCATTTATATTACATTATTGAAATCATTTTTTTGTGTTTCCTTTAAATTGTATTATAATTTAAATCACATCGGAGTGGCTTAAGAAAAGCACAGTGGACCCACAACCCATAGGCCCAAGTTTGAATCTTGACTCTGATACATTTAACCATAAACTTACATTTCACTATTCCCTACATAGTTTCATTGGCAAGTTGGATTTGGGTTGCAATTCCTTGGATGCCCACTCATTAGGGCTTCCTTAGGTAAATTTAAATGCTCTTTTGTCTCATTGTATACCCAACATTTTTCATATTTTAAGTACGCTTTCTTTTAGGCTCACCTTGTGTTAGTGAATTTCAATCTTCCTTGCCAACTTTGGTTGTTTTAAGTTATAATATAATGCATTTCCATCATTAAAAGGGATAAGATGCCACCATAACTTATTTTCTTAAACACAAATCGACATTGATCCTAATAATGCTTTGGATGATTTAAAATAATTATGATGGCAATTTGCAAATTAGTTAAGGTTAATATAATATGCATTGCATTGTCTTGGAGAGGACATAGTGGATTGAATATATAAAGTGATTGTGCGTTGGAGTTAGTTTTCTTAAGCAAGGTTAATTATAAAAATCCTTATAGGCCCATGGCAATGGCAACTTGGAGATACCATTTAGTATGTTTGTGTCAAAATGGAATAGATAGCATTAGTGAATAGTTTAGTTTTTTTTGTTAAGTATTTAGTAATTCTTGATGTTACCATCCTCTCATCATTCTTCAAACACATTAATTTCATAAACTTTAAGCGTTAAGTTAATAGAAACTTTCAATATTATGTTGTGTTATATATCATGAATCTAGTTTGTGTATGCTTATATATGAATGTTAAACTCATATAATCACAAAGTCACAAAGTTAAATTCATCAAGGTCAAACTTAGCATGAATAAATGGCTTATAATTGACATCTCTAATATAATAAATTGCTTATAATTGACATCTCTAATTAATTTGTTAGGGAGTGTTTATGAATACATAATGTATAAACATAAGAATGCTATTTTTTTAATATTGAAGATAAAGTTATATTAGAGTTTGAAATTGCAAATAAATAAATAATATTGCATCCCACCATGATTTTGTTTTCATATATATCCATTGATTGAGTTGGCGCAATAAATTGGTAGAACATTGATTATGAAATGTGGTGATAATATAATGATTATTTGAAAAAGTATTTTAGAAATATGGTAGTATATAATTATAAAATATGATAATAAAAAATTAATTTCATTTTAATAAAAGTAGGTAGTGATATTATATTATTGTTTTTAATAAAAGTATTAAATATTAATAATAAATAATAATTGTGTTATTAGTATTAATATTTTTTATGAGGTTGAAATTTAGATATTTTTAATCAAAATTATGTGATTTTAAAGAAAGAGTTTTTGTTTTAAGATTATAGTTTTTGTCAAATAAATAATTTGATTATTTATGTTTTTTTTAATATGGTTTATGGACCTGGAGCTCGCTATGTCTATGTATATAATCAAAGGGGCCCATCTGAAGGGGCCTCACCTTGTCGGCATTACTTCCGTGCCTAACCTCGAAGGAACCAAAGAATTGAACCCCCGACCTCAACCATGCACCGTCTTGGTCCCAGATAATCCAACCAACTAAGCTACCCCTTGGGCTAATTTGATTATTTATGTTGTATATCAATAATCTAAATATTAAATAATTGATTGTATTTAGGTGATCCTTATAATATTTATAAGGTTGAGATAACTATGTAGAAAAAACATATTTTTGAAATTATTGTAATGAGGGATGATAGAGAGGGAAACATATTAGTTGATTCTACAATGAAATACTTAGAGATTATGTTGGATGATGTTTATTGATTGAGTCGTGTTATTGTAGATCAAATTACATGATGTTTACAAACAAGTAAAGACAATATTAAATTTTATCATTTGTAAGAATGGTTAGGCATTATCGGGGTGGCAAGTGAGGAGTGGGGAAGTACTATATGACCCTGGTGGAAATTGAAAGGCTGAGTATTTGTCAGGAGTAGGGATTGCATCAAAAAATGAAGCATAGGCATATGCACTATGCCAAGGGTTATTGGAACTTCAATTCTTCCAAGTTAAATAGGTAATAAAGTATTGATCTTTGGGGACTTGCTCATGACAATGAACTTGGTAAAAAAAATGTGAAAGGAGGAAGACTAAGTAGAATAATCCAAAGGATCATTTGGAAATTGGACACCTTTGAAGAGGTAAATATCTTTCATATATGTCATCATAACAACAAGAAATTTGATCAAATGGCTGACAAATGCACATACTTGGACAAAGAGGTTCTCATTAAAAACCAAGACACTCTAGGCATAAGTTGGATTCCATAAAATTCTCTCATGGCAAAAAATTATAGTGCAAATGGACTTAGGTCCAAATACTCACTTTTAAGGACCAATCTACAAGCCGTGTGGCATTTTACTAAGCTTGAAGTACATGCAGACTTATTCCACTCATGTGAGGGAGATTTCAAGTCTCATAGTGCTCTCGATCCCCTTTCTTGTGGTGAGATATATTGGGTACATGCTTTTCAATCTCATTTATAACCTTGAGTAATCATAGAGATTCCATCAAACATGCTTCAAAGTAATGACTATTAAAAGTTAAATTATGGCAATGAAACACATAAAGTAAGGTAATGTACTTGTTGTTTAGAAATGTAAAGCAATCACATCGTAAATTAACTACTACCTTACTATAAAAGTCTGTAAAAAAATCTAAAATAGAATGAAAAGACAAAAAATAAGTAAATATATAAGTTCTCAGTCCCCTCCTTGCGTAGAACCTAGCCAAGGAAGATCTTGGAACACTTATAGGTAATTAACACTTAAGAATGCAACATAAATATATCTTCTTTATTCAAAAAATATTATAAACACGAGAGTGGAAATCTACTTTCTAATTACGACTTGAATAATCAACAATAATAGATGAATGATAAACACAATAATAAGATCCCAATTATCCTATCAATCGATGCTCCTACTTATACTTGTCAAGAAACCTAACTATGTGTCCCATAAATCCCTTCATTGATAGGAACCATCCCATCTTCTTCTAGAATATACATGTTGTCCATGGAACCTTTGCCTTTCTTGTGTAAATCAAATTGCCTAGATAAGCTAGGGTTTTATATTATAGAGGACATTAATTCTTCCCCTAAGTGTCAAGGAAGCTTCTAAAGTGGGTCAAGGGACAAGATCCCTTGAAATTATTAACATCCAATAGGTTGAACTTAATACATGATTGAATAGGATCAACCTAGCCTTAAAGTGATTCAATTTCTTGCACTTTTAATCTTTAGCAATAACATTAGCTTTCACATGAAATATATTCATAAATCATGAAAACCATTAAAAATTAATGTCCATCCACTCATACTTAGTAATGAAACAAATTATGCATAAATAGATCAACATGTGCCACAATAACCCGAATGATCATTAAAAGCACAAGTGTTTCACATGAGGGACTAGATTTAGGGAAAAACACAACAAATGTTTTCATAGGATGGGTCAAATAAAGGATAATATGGAGACCCATCAATACCCCCCAGCTAGAGGTTTTGCATGTCGGGTTGTGCAACAAAACAATACCTCAAAATTGATTCTTCCACTCCTCAACCCTCCTTATATGATTTTTGATCCCTTGATGTTATATTTCTAAATTCATAGGCTACAATATGAGTGATTTAATCCCTACTATGCTAACCTAATTTTATCTCAATGTCATCCCATCTCCTTTTCTCTTCTTCTTCATTCATCTCTCCTAGAGATTGCCAAGAAGGAATGGGATCGAGGAGTAATGGATATTTAAATCTAATTCTTATCCAGTTGAGCTTATTTCTATTGAGAGTCTTAGTATATAGGTTGGCCCTAAAGAAAGAATCTTTTAGATTGGATGGATAATGAGCATCCATATTTCTCAAGGTAGGTGGGATCTCCTCCTACTGTTTTGGAAAAACAACACTATTATATGCCTTGATTTATTCATCATGATCTCACAATGGGTAACTAACCCCTTCTTGTTCACCTCATGTATGTGCACTAAATCTATGTTAGAAATCATCCTTGTATGATTCTTGAATATTTCTTCAAGCATAGTGTTCTTTGTTAAATGTACAACATAAAGAGACATACTCCAAACCAATCTTGTGCAACCAAGATTGATCCTCCCGTATAGAAGTGAACACTTTGATTTCCTTCCGTGTAAAGGTTATTCTTCACATATAGAGGTAATTTATCAAAGTAATGATGTTGTAAAGTCTTGTTGGAGAAGGCTCCAGACTTGTGTGTCAAGTCATGATTCTCATGTGAACCTTTCGTATAAAGGTATCCATGGGATGGACCTCTCGTATAAAGGTGGACCTTCTGTATAAGGTTCATGATTTACTTGTTCAAATCATTTAATGTTGTGTGATGTATTATTAACCATAATCACCAAATTGCTATTAAGTCTCCTTTAGAGATTGATCACCTCTAAAGTGAATTACTTTAGCATATGATCATTTGGTCCGGAATAATATACTATGATCACAACATCTGATAATTCTTCTTAGTATAATGTAATGTGATGGATAATTAAAGTTAGTAGATATTGACCATGAAGTAAAATATAAAGAGATAAAGATAAATGCATATAGAAAAAGAGAATTTGAATTGATCAAGAGATCACTAAGTGAACTTGAATTGTCAAGCTTCAGTTAAAGCCACAATGTATGCCTCAGTTAACTAAAGAACTCACAGTTTTCACTACAAGTAAATCTATTAGCATGAGTCCAGTTAATAATAGTTAACTAAGTGTTAAATAAGAAGGAAAAGTTAACTAAAGTTTTTTCACTTTAGTTAAACTAAAAGACAGCACTTCTAAAAGTCAAGGAGAACTCGAATTGTTCACTACAGTGATGTTATCAAGAAAGAATCAGTTAAAGAGAGTTAACTAAGTGACAACAAAGAAGATCTAGTTAACTAAGTCTTATTCCATGATGACACTTATGTTAAACTAAAATACGAAACTTGAGTTACGACACTTGCATGACGACACTTAAATTAGCCACCTAACTAAGTGGTCAAGATTTTAGTTAAGAGGCGAGTTCATCCTAAGAGACAGTTAGTGAGATGAAGCACTACATGAGAAGTGGGGTGCACTTCTTCATGCAATATTGATACATCCAGTATGAGGGTGAGTTCATCCTGAAGTTAGAAGAATCCAATGCATGAGAAGAATGTATAAATATGTTATACGGGATTGATGAATTCAATGTGAAGCGAATTCTCTTCTCCATTGAAGGAAAGGCTCTACTCTTTGTGCAGTTTAGTATTCTTTCTATTTATTGATGTGTTGGGAACAATGGAAAACACATCTGATTGATCTCTCTTCTCTATTGCTTCAGTATCTTCACCAAGGGTGTTTGGTGATCTCTTATCTTCCGAAAGAAATCTGTTATGTTTTAAAAGAAATCATTCTCTGCTATCCATTATATTATACTGAGAATAATTGTTGGGCTTTTTGTTCTCATAGTTTTGAGGATTTTCCCCAGGGTATATCTTATGTTATGGATGTATGAATTTCATGTGATTGAATTGTCTCATTGTTTCAAGTTTCAGCATCTAAAAGAATTAAAGATCAAATCTCAACCAAATATTAACATGGTATCAGAGCTCAAGGCATGAAGGAGCTCCATTTTGCATGCCAACTAGAGCCTACGTAGATCCTGAGAAGTTGAGCACAATATTTGAAGACTATGGCATCAATCTCTGTACGACCGGAAGACCGTCTTGAGGGAACCTCAAACTTCAACACTTGGAAGGATAGGATCCTCAACATCCTAGAGGAACATGACTTGGATAGCTATGTATCCATTATGGTGGAGGAGCCTACATCTAATGCAGGGTGCATCAAATTCAAGAATAATCAAGCTAAGGCCAAACGGATCATCTATGATTCAATAAAAGATAACTTGATTCATGTGATCACACCACTGAAGACCACAAAAGAATGTTATGATACATTGACTAATCTATATGAGAAGAAGGCCCCAACTCAAAAGAGGGAATTGAAGAACAAGTTACGAAACCTCAATATGGAGAAGGATGAGACAATGGCCTCCTTCACTAAGATCTCTCAGGTAAGAGATTAGCTTGTTAACATTGGAGTTGTAGTGGATGAATATGATCTCATCCAATCCGCTATTGATGGTATCCCATCTTCGGGGGAGACATTATTGGATGCTATAAATGGCCAAGAAGTGCAACCTGGGTTCGAAATATTGTGGCATGACTGTATCGAAGAGGAAGGGAAAATCTAGAGCAAAGTTATGTGCACTAAGGAAGAAAATCTTTCCCTCACGGAAAGAATGAAGAAAAGAAAGAAACCCTTCTTCCAAAAGAAGTTCTCTCATCCAAAGAAGAAGGAGTTCAACAAAGGATTTGACAAGTCAAAATATAGATGCTACAATTGCAACAAGAAAGGCCATTTCTCAAGAGAGTGCAAAGCAAAGCGGAAAGGAATTTTTCATGCTTCTACCGCCATAGAAGATGAAAACACTCAAAAGAATGCATCCGAAGAAAAGGATACAAAAAGAGATTTTTACCTTGTCTCATCCCTTTTAGGATCTGTCATCACAAGTGTAGACACATGGTTGATTGACAATGGCACATCCAAACATATGATTGGTTACAAGAGTGCCATCACTGGCCTAAAGGAGAAACGTTTCACATGCATGGTAGAGTTGGGGGACAACTCAACATATTTGATCCAAGGAGTTGGATCCACCTCGTTCCAACTGAGCACCGGTGACATTTTACATGTGGAGGACATTCTATATGTTCCGGGATTGAAAAAGAACCCCTTGTTAGTTTTGGTTCTTGAAGGCAAAGGATTTCGAGTTATATTCATGGATAACAAAGCAATTTCATGGCCAAAGAACAAAAGCCTAGAATCTGTTGCTGTGATTGGATTTTGAGAGGGGGGACTCTACAAGGTATCTAGGAAGTACATTCAAGCTATGATTCACCACACTATAATTTCATGAGAGATATGGCACCGAATTCTGGACACCTACACTACAAAGCACTACCATGACTTCAAAAGATGGTAAAAGGTATGCCCGTATTTGATTTTGAGCATGATAGTGTATGTCGGGGTTGTGCACTTGTGAAGAATGTTAAGAAAAGTTTTTCCAGCAGTACTACTAGATCTAAAGGGATTTTAGATTTAATACATTCTGATGTATGTGTTCCCATGCCATCCCCCTCCCTGAGTGGCTTCTTATATTATGTATTGTTCATAGATGATTTTTCTAGGAAGTCATGGATTTATTTCATGAAGGCTAAAAGTGAAACTCTTAGAAAATTTAAAGAGTTTAAATCCCTAGTTGAAAATCAGAAAGAAAAGCACATCCGTGCATTAAGGTCTGATAATGGAAGTGAAATTTGATTCACATGCATTTAATGAGCTATGTAGTGATGCAGGAATATGTAGACAATTAACAGTACCATACAACCCTTACCAAAATGGGGTTTTCGAAAGGAAGAATAGAACCATATGTGAGGCTGCAAAAGCCAAGATGCATGATCAAGATATGTCTACCTCATTATGGGCAGAAGCCACCAGTACAGCTATGTACATCCAGAATAGTGGCCTACATGCCATTCTAGATGAGAAGACACCAGAAGAAGTTTTTACCGGTGAGAATCCAGACATGTCACACTTGAGGATCTTCGGGATCCCAATATACATTCATGTACCGAAATAAAAGAGAACAAAGGTGAATCCTTCTGGAAAGAAAGGCACCTTTGTGGGTTATAGTGAGTCATCCAAAGCATACTGAATATATGTACCTAGTGAGAGACACATTGAATTTAGTCGAGATGTTACCTTCCATGAGGAAGTTGCTTTCAAAATATAGAAAGAGATTCAATGTTATTCATAGATGGAGGATCTTGAGTTTGATTCCGCCCCTTAAGAGTTTGAGAGGGAGAAACCGAAAGATGCCTCAGATTCGCTAGCTCCTGAAGAACTAGTAGAACTGATTGAGAGGTCACCTCATGAACCTACCACTAAAAGAAGATCTGCTTGGTGCTGGGATAACTTACAAAATGCAGAGAAACATGGAGCACTAGCATGCTCATCCAGAGAGCGCAAGCAACCTGATAGATATTCATGGTATGTTGCACTAATGAGTCACATCAGTGATTCATAACCATCCTCATATGAAGAAGCTGCAAAGCAGCAAGTTTGGAAATATACAATGACGGAAGAGTACAACTCTATAATGAAGAATGATGTTTGGGAGGTTGTTCCCAAACATGATGTAAATTCCATTGTGACTTCTAGGTGGATTTACAAGATAAATCATGATGTGGATGGTACCATTGAGAAGTATAAAGCCATATTCATTGCTAGAGGTTTCTCTCATAAAGAAGGCATCGATTATGATGAGACCTTTTACCCTGTGACAAGGTAGACCACAATCTAAGCAATGATTGCACTTGCATCTATCCTAGGTTGGAAAATTCACCACATGGATGTGAAGATAGCCTTCCTCAATGTTGACGTTGAGGAAGAGGTTTATATTCAGCATCCCGAAGGATTTGTGGTGCATGGGAAGAAGTCTCATGTTTGGAATCTAAGGAAATCTCTATATGGGCTTAAGCAAACCCCCAGGGCTTAGTACTCCAGAATTGATAGCTACCTTCAGAAACTGGGTTTCTGTAAGAGTGAAGCTTATCCAAATTTGTACTTCAAAGTAGTGAAGAACCAACTATTGATATTGGTTCTCTATGTTGATGATTTGTTTCTCACCGGAGAGGAACATCTGATTGCTTGGTACAAGAGGGAGCTCACCTCAGAGTTCAAGATGAAAGACTTAGGTCTGATGCACTACTTTCTTGGCCTTGAGATCTAGCAAAGAAAAGATGAAATTTTTCTATCTCAAGGGAAGTACACTGTGGATATATTGTGTAGGTTTGGCATGATAGATTGAAAATCTATGACTACACTAATGGTTTCCAATTTGAGGAAACTTCATGAGTCAGGATCTGGTTCAAATCTAGTAGATCCCACTTTGTAAGACATCTTATAGGCTCGCTAATGTACTTGATACATTCGAGGCCTGATATACGTTACGCCGTGAGCATTCTGATTCAATTTATGTCTGATCCGAGACACAGACATTGCATAGTTGCTAAGCATGTGCTTAGGTAAATTCTAGGTACAATTTCATATGGACTCAAATATGCCTCAAGTGGAGGAGTCATGTTACTTGGTTATACATACTCAGATTGGGGAGGAAGCATTGTGGACCGTAAGAGTACATATGGCTACTATTATATCCTAGGATTAGTTATGATATCTTGGTCCAACGGGAAGTAAGGCTTTGTATCCTAGAGCACTACAAAAGCATAATACATAGTTGCTAGTGTTTCCTACTGAGAAGCAGTGTGGCTCAGAAATCTACTTGCAGGGTTGTTCGATGAAAAGCTTGAGCCTATAGTTATTAGGTGTGACAATAAGAGTTGCAACAAGATTTCCGAAAACCCAGTGTTTCATGACAAGTCGAAGCACATTGAAATGAAGTATCACTTTATCCGAGACATGGTCCAGAAAGGTACAGTGAAACTTCAGTACATTGCTACTGATGAGCAGATTGCAGATGTGTTAACAAAGCCTCTATTAGAGATAATATTTAAAATAGTTCCGAGACAAGCTTGGTATGGCAAAGAATGCCTCCCTCGATGAGAGGGAGTGTTAAATCTACAGCATCAAGAGACATTCTCCAAACCTCTTGTGCAACCAAGATTGATCCTCTCATATAGAGGTGAACACTTTGATTTCCTTTCATGCAAATGTTATTCCTCCCTTATAGAGGTAATTTATCATAGTAATAATGTTGTAAAGTCTTATTGGACAAGGCTCTGGACTTGTGTGTCAAGTCATGATTCTCATGTGAACCTTCTGTATAAAGGTATCCATGGGATGGACCTCTCGTATAGAGGTGGACCTTTCATATAAGGGTCATGCTTTACTTGTTAAAAGCATTTAATGGTGTGTGATGTATTATTAACCATGATCACCAAATTGCTATTAAGTCTCCTTTAGAGATTGATCACCTCTAAAGTGAATTACTTTAGCATATGATCATTTGGTACGAAATAATATACTATGATCACAACATCCGATAATTCTTCTTAGTATAATGTATTGTGATGGATAATTAAAGTTAGCACATATTGACCATGCAATAAAAGATAAAGAGATAAAGATAAATGCACAGAGAAAAAGAGAATTCGAATTGATTAGGAGATGACTAAGTGAACTTGAATTGCCAAGCTTCAATTAAAGCCACAATGTATGCCTTAGTTAACTAAAGAACTCACAACTTGGTCACTACAAATAAATTAATCAGCATGATTTCAGTTAATAATAGTTAATTAAGTGTTAAATAAGAAGGACTAGTTAACTAAATTGTTTTTGCTTTAGTTAAACTAAAAGAAAACACTTCAGTAAATCAAGAAGAACTCGAGTTGTTCACTACAATGATGTTATCAAGAAAGAATTAGTTAAAGAGAGTTAACTAAGTGACAACAAAGAAGATCTAGTTAACTAAGTGTCATTGCATGACGACACTTATGTTAAACTAAAATATGACACTTGAGTTGCGACACTTGCATGATGACACTTAAGTTAGCCACCTAACTAAGTGGGAAAGGTTTTAGTTAAGAGGCGAGTTCATCCTAAGAAACAGTTCAGTGAGATGAAGCACTAAATGAGAAGTGGGTGCACTTTTTCATGCAAGATTGATACATCTAGTCTGAGGGCGAGTTCATCCTGAAGTTAGAAGAAGTTGATGCATGAGAATAATGTATAAATATGTTATACAGGATTGATGAATTCAATGTGAAGTGGATTCTCTTCTCCATTGAAGGCAAGGGGCTTCTCTTTGTGCAGGTTATTGTTCATGCTTGTTATTGATGTGCTGGGAACATTGGAAAACACATTTGATTGATCTATGTTCTCTATTGCTTTTGTTTCTTCACCAAGGGTGTTTGATGATCTCTTATATTCCGAAAGAAATATGCTATGTTGTAAAAGAAATCATTCACTGCTATCCATTATATTATATTGAGAAGAATTGTTGGGGTTTTTGTTCTCATAGTTTTGAGGATTTTCCCCAAGGTATATCTTGTGTTATGGATGGATGAATTTCATGTTATTGAATTGTCTCATTGTTTCAAGTTTCGGCATCTAAAAGAGTTAAAGATCAAATCTCAACCAAATATGAACATTCTCAACCCTCACCCAAATTTTGTTGATGTGCTCTTCATTCTTGTATCTATGTTCCTCTACAACCTTTTCTCTTCATTATGCACCCAAGAGAAATTTTCCATTAGTTGGGCATGCCCCACATATGAATTGGGGGACCATCTGTAAGGGTGAGGAATAAAAATATAATGAAGGTAGAACTCACAAAGTTGATCATGAACTATTTCTTTATTGCATTATTGATAAGCCTCTATGAACTATTTCTGAGTGTCCAACTCATGACGGTGGCTCTTGGCAATTTGACCTGATTGAAGCTTGAGTAATTGTTCTTTGAGGAACAATTTGTATGTTATTGTAGGGAGTATACACGATATCATGTCTTCTATCACCACTATGGTCTTATGGATAGTTGCTTCTAACTCTTAATTTTTCTGCACTTTACCTTCAACCTCTCTTTTTTTCCTTTCCATTGTTTCTTTGAATGTCTCATTATCATACTCCAATTGTTTTCTATCATCCAAATGTTACATATTGAGGATTTGAAATTTTTAGTGTAGGACCACAATTGGTTTCTCATAATGTGATCGGGGCCCTTCTACATTTGTAATAACTAATTCCTTTTTTTCTTATGCAATTTTCTTCCACTTTAGGGCATCTTCCCTAGCTTCTTCTAGTTGGAATATAAGGTCTGTAATGTTGTGCTCATCCTTCTTAGTATGACTTACTTTATAAGATTCTCCCACTTCTTTTTTTGGCTAGAAGTTCAGTTTATATGGCAAGTGTGCATTGAATAATAGTTATCTTCCTTGCTACCTAGGAACTGGTTCTTGTCGGTGTGGCTATACTTGGTTTCCCTCCTAATGGGTCACCTATAGCAACATTAAATGGAATACTTCGTGGTGTGCCCATATGGACCAAAGTGGTAGCAATGTCCTTATCATTTTCCTCCATTCTACCAATCACCTCTTTTCTACTTCTTTTTTGCTTGTCTTCATGTGTGTTCTTCTATTTTTTCCCATCCCTACCTTGCCTCCAATCTTTTTTCTTCTTCCTGGATTCTTATGTAGCTACCTCTTTGCTTGGACCAACATGTAGGGATAATAGTTTCTCTCTGATGGTGGTTTACTATTTTTTTGAGGTGATTTGGCAAGCTTTCCCTTCCAATGCACCACATATAATCAACTTGATTATCCCATCATGGGATAAGGCATGTACCTTCCTAGTCTACACCTTATAACTCAATTCTCTAAGAGACTAAAACAAACAATAAGGAATGATTAAGTTATTTTCGGGAATTTGATAGTACATATGTCTTAGCTAATGTAACATTTTGAAGTGAAATGCATTTATCATGTTCTTCCTTCCCTCATAGTTTATGTACTTCATAATTATGTACAAGGCCACCTCATCCCATGGTGAGGATACGCTTTCCCTTTTAACCGCATTCTTTGTCTCCTCTATTATTTCATAGGATCTGAGCAAAATATTATTTGCATAAAGGGAAGGTTGTCTCTCCTCCTTGTCCCATGATAATCCAATAGGGATTCCTATTACCCTTAACAACATAGGTTCATTAATTTGGATATGCCACACCCCTAACTATTGGTGTATATTATTGTTCTTCCAAGTGTTGGAAATTTTCTTCAAATTTAAGGGAAATACCATCATCAAAGCCTTGGATCCTATTGAATATTGAATTATTCCAACTGATTGGACTTTCGGAATACTTCAACTGCTTCTAGGTTGGAAGAAAACCCCCATCTTGGTAGTTAATCAGGCTTATATCCTAAATGTAGTATTTTTTCCTAGGGCCACCTCACTATGTATATCTTTATGATATTACAATTAAGAAATTTTTGTTTTAGAGTGATTTTTCTTATGAGTTTAACTCTTCACTAACTCATAAAATAAAAACACATGCTATCAACATGTTAAATCCTCTAGGAGAAAAAATACGAAAGAATGAAATGAATAAAGAAAAATAAAGAAATCTACTACTCAACATACCTCCAATCCATGAATTTTGCATCTCTCTTTTAAAGGGTTTAGCAACGTTATTGATTATTTAAAAATATATATATATATATTTAAAAGAAACTTAACGTCTACCCCTAACTATCTCTCGACCATCTCGGGATATCCACCAATTAGAAAATCTAGTGAAATAATTAAATTAAATATGAGCCACATGAGCTCCTGGCTAGTCTTGTTCATTTCTTTTAATCTATTTTCCACAAAGTATTCCCTTTATTTAGTTTATTTTCACTTTTCAAAAGGGTGCATAATGTCTCGTATCGAAGTATTATATGATCCACTCTTTACATCAAATGAGTTGTATATAGTAACATGTACAATCTTCTCCACAAATAACTAATATTTTGTTAGATATAAGATTTCATTTTTGTCAAGACGCTTATCTCCAAGGTTCACACCGGAGTCAAGGAATCTGGATGGCCAGGCTTAGTTTCATCCATGCTTAGATTGGACTAATAACAAAACTGACAAATTGAAGACTATAGAGAGATTCAATCAAACCACTTTTTTTTCCACAAATAGAAAGCTATACTGGATATTCATTATGAATCAAAGTATACATAGATTGTCTCGAAACATTCAATCTCATCCATATTGTTACCATCATCCTCGGAAGGTAACCATCACTTTGCACTAAAGCACCATTACAAAAGCTGCTCAACAGAGCAGAAAAGAAGAAAGAGACCACAAATAGAAAACAGGAAGGAAGCGACAACCCTACACAAAGGACTGTAGACCCAAAACAAACAAAAGTCGAGATAACGGTAGTAGGGCAGGGGAAACCTGTACCCCAAAGCACACATATTGAGCCACAAGATAGTTCGTGCCTCTGGAAAGACCTCTCCAATCCATGCACCGTGGCTTTGGAAAGCCACTGCACCAAGAAAAACCACTTGGAACACCGCATAATAGACACCACCCAAATCTTGGAAGGGTCGCCAACAACAAGCCCAAACAACTGGGCACATTGGCATCCACCGCTTGTTCAACCAAACTGCCTCGAAGCAGGGACCGTGCCAAAGTGAGCCGCTCCTCAACTTTGTCGACATCATCGCCGTAGCAATGGAGACACTTTTCCCTGCTAGGGAACCCCACTAAACCACAGAAGAACCACCCACAAGAAATCTTGAACATGGTCGCTCAAGGGAGGGAGGGAAGGAACCCTAGCTTCTTGGTTCAGGTTCTGTAGGTGACTCTCAAATCCTCGATATAAAGGTATCCCCAATTTCCATCATAACATGTTAGTGAGCTAGATTTGAACCTGGGTAGGGAGTATCACAACCAATGTTCCCAACCACCCAATTTAGGCTATGTTGACATAACCACCAAACCAAACCACTTTGCAAGCATTATCATGAGAATAGAAGTTAACCAATTTGAATATTGTTGATGTATATGTAACTTCGGAATGTATTTCATCTGTATATTATATTTATATTTATTGTACCCTTATAAGAGATGTGTTATTCCTCTATAAGGAAGTGTCGTCATGTGGATTGACAAGTGTCGCAAGTGTGTGTACTTGCCGATGGGTAATTAGACCACCTTATGGGGTCGGACCTGATTAATATATAATATATTGTGGGTGTATCAAAGTAGACAAGTCGGCCCCAGTAGGTCACTGGGCAAAAAGGAGAGTATAAATAGAGATAGGAGATCTCTATTTTACTCACTCGGAAAAGTAACTATCTCTCTCTCTGAAAAGTGGCGCACTAGTGAGGAGGAGGAGGATCATCTGCTAGGAGACTATCTTAGTGTTATTTGGTTGTATTTTGGTTGAGCCATTGCTCTCTCTATCTCTGAGGAAGTTGTGGGGTTTTTCACCTTAGGGTTTTCCCCACGGAAACTCTGTGTCTCTTGTCTCTATGCTTTTGATTCTTGTGATGCTTGTGATGCTTGTCATATTATGATTGTCATGCATTGATATACTGTAGATGTTATTCTCTCAGCAAAGATCCTATAGTATTGTGATTTAATACTAAAAATTTAACATGGTATCAGAGCTTAACTGAGAAGAAGACATTTTGCAGTGACGGAAGCTTGTATTCCTTGTTTATTGGGTTTCTCTCCACAAATTTTTGAAATTCAGTATAGTAGATTGGATCTACTCATCAAGGCGCATCTATCTGTCCAATCATAATTCAGTTCTGAGCATTTTTAGATTTGGCCCTAAAAATTAGGGTTTCCACAAAAATAGGAATTTCTGGAAACTGAAGGTACAGCTGGAAGCTCCTTGCAAAAATCGAAGGTTTGAGCTTTGGATCGAGATTTTTGGCTGGGTAGATCTCCGGGAAACTCAAACCCTAATTCAGGGCTCTCCCTAGTGAACCCGGGAGGACAAAAAGGCAATTTTGAAGGGCAAGACTTTGCTAATCTCAAATTCTGAATGTACTAGGATGATCAGCTCTCCAAGGCGCATCTTTCTATCCTTTCGGAATTTTGAAATTCACATTTTGAATTTTTAGGGTTTCTCTGACAAACCCTAATCCGGGACCAGATCCAGTTTTCAGCACTTCAAGTGGTAAGTCCTAAATCTTTTCTATTTCCATTTGAATTACTCTTAAAGATGTCTCTCCACACCAAGCTTGAGGATAAGCTTGAAGGGGCTGATAACTTCCGAGCCTGGAAGTATAGGATTGGGCTAATCCTGGAAGAGAATGAGTTGGACTCATATGTGAAAGAAGACATCCCTATCCCAGAGGATGAAGAGGCCAAGGCATTGCACAAGAAGAACTTGGTCAAGGCAAAGAGAATCATTGCTGATTCTATCAAAGACCATCTCATTCCCCATGTGTCTTCTCTCAAGACACCCAAGGAGATGTTTGAATCCTTGACCAAGCTATTTGAAGGAAAGAACATAAATCGGAAGATGACCCTGCGGAACCAATTGAAAGCAGTAAAGTTTTAGAATGGAGAAACCATTCAATCTTACTTTTCAAGGGTCTCTCAAATCAAGGAACAATTAGAAGCAGTAGATGAAATGGTGGAGAATGGTGAGGTGGTGATGACTACTCTAAATGGCCTACCCAGGTCATGGGATTCCTTTATTCAAGGAATTTGTGCAAGGAAGAAGTTGATCTCTTTCAGTAGACTTCGGGAGGAATGTTCTCAAGAAGAAGCTAGACTTATAGCTCGTGAGGAAAAGATGGGAGGAGAAGATCAAGCTCTTGTAGCTCACACCAAAAGAAGCAAAACCAAGAAGGATCTCTCTCACCTCAATAGATCCCATCAAAAGAAGAACAAGAAAGACCTAAGATGCTTCACATGCAATGAGAAGGGTCACTTTGCTTCAGATTGTCCTAAGAACAAAAGGGATAATAACAACAACTCTAGTAAGAAGAAGAAGGGCAGCAAAAGAAGGTTTCATGCTCATGCTGCCGAAGATGATGAACCCCCAAAGAAGAAGGCTAAGGCAGAAAGTAGTAGTGATGATGACTCATCAAGTGAAGAAGAGTATGTTCTGATCTCTGCACTCACTGGTACCATCTCCCATGGTTGTAATGATTGGTTGATTGATAGTGGGGCCTCCAAACACATGACTGGGTTCAAGGAATCCTTTGTGAACCTTTCTGAACATGAATCACCTCATAAGGTGAAACTTGGGGATGATTATCAATATCCAATCAAAGGAAGTGGTGAAGCCTCCTACAACCTAGATTCTGGAAAATCATTGAAGATGAAAGAAGTACTGTATGTACCTGGACTCAAGAAGAACTTACTCTCCATATCTGCATTGGATGCAAAAGGCATGAGGGTTGCATTTGTGGATGGCCAAGTCCTAATGTGGCCAAAGGGAAAGAACATAGATAATGCAGTAGTGATTGGAGAGCAAGAGGGAGGCTTGTATAAATTGAAGGGACAACCTGAACATGCCATGGTACATGAATCCATGGAGCCAAGTGAACTTTGGCATAGAAGACTTGCTCATATGCACTATAGGGCACTTCCAATTGCAAGCAAGGCAGTAGAGGGTCTTCCTGAAATCAAGACCAAGCATGAAGGTGTCTGCAAAGGATGTGCAAAAGGAAAGAACACTAAGAAGGCTTTCCCAAGCAGTGAAAGCAAGGCAAAAGACATTCTGGAAATCATCCACTCAGATGTATGTGGCCCCATGTCATCCAGTTCCCTAAGTGGGTATGTTTACTATGTATCATTTATTGATGACTTCTCTAGAAAGACTTGGGTATACTTCTTGAAAGGCAAAGATGAGGTGCTTGACAAATTCAAGGAATTTAAAAACTTGATGGAGAATCAAACTGACAAGAAGATCAAAACTTTCAGATCCGACAATGGTGGAGAATTCACCTCAAATGACTTCAAGAAGCTTTGCAGTGATTCAGGGATTAAGAGGGAGTTGACTGCTCCTTATAATCCTCAACAGAATGGAGTTGCAGAAAGGAAGAACAGAACCATCATGGAAGCAGCAAGGGAAATGTTGCATGACCAGGATCTTCCTATGCATCTATGGGCAGAAGCAGCTAGAACAGCTGTATATGTGCAGAACAGAACACCCCACAAGATATTGGACAACAAGACACCAGAAGAGGTCTTTTCTGGTAAGAAACCTGAAGTCAGCCATCTCAGAATATTCGGTTGTCCAGTATATACTCATGTTCCAAAAGAGAAGAGGACTAAACTAGATCCTTCAGGAAAGAAGGGCATCTTTGTGGGATATAGTGAAAGCTCGAAGGCTTACAGAATATACTTTCCAGGGTTCAAGAAAATTGATGTCAGTAGGGATGTAACATTTGATGAAAACTCAGCATTCATCAAATCAAGGAAGGCACCTACCGAAGTTTATGAAGAACCTAAGGAAACAAGATTTCAGGACACTACCATGACTGAAGCAGTTCCAGAAGTTGTTCGTGAGTTTGAAGATCCACAAGAACCTGTAGATCCACCCCGTGAGGATAACTCTCACAAGAGGAAACCTGTATGGGCTAGAGAGCTCATTCATGATGCAGAAAGATTTGGCATTCCAGAAGAAGAACACAGAGCAAAGAAGAGAACCAGATCATACACCAGTTATGTTGCTTTACTCTGTGACATCATGAACAAAGAGCCTTCCAGTTATGAAGAGGCAGCGGAAAAGAAAGAATGGAAGGATGCTATGATCGAGGAATACCAATCAATAATGAAGAATGATGTTTGGGATGTTGTCCCAAGACCTAAAGAGAAGTCTGTTGTGACTTCAAAATGGATCTACAAAATCAAGCATACTGCAGATGGCAGCGTGGAGAAGTACAAAGCAAGATTCGTAGCTCGAGGATTCTCTCAGAAAGAGGGAATAGATTATGAAGAAACCTTTGCACCTGTAGCCAGATATACTTCCATCAGAACAGTACTTGCCCTGGCTGCAGCAATGAAATGGAAGATACACCAGATGGATGTCAAGACTGCTTTCCTGAACGGTGTAGTAGAAGAGGAAGTATATGTGGAACAACCACTCGGTTTTGAAATACATAACAGGGAATCATATGTATGCAGATTGAAGAAAGCCTTGTATGGCTTGAAGCAAGCTCCCAGAACTTGGTATGGTAGGATGGACAGTTTCCTATCTAGTTTGGGCTGTACCAAGAGTAAAGCGGATTCCAACCTTTACTATAAGGTTGAGGAAGGGAATCCTGTGATTCTACTACTGTATGTGGATGACCTATTTGTGACAGGAGATGACAGACTGATTGCGGATACCAAGAGGAAGCTTGCAGTTGAATTCGATATGAAATACTTGGGAATGATGCACTATTTCCTAGGTATGGAGGTGTGGCAGAATGCGGGTGGGATCTTCCTTGGTCAAGGGAAGTACACAGTAGATATCCTGAAGAGATTCGGGATGATGGATTGCAAGGCCATGGCCACACCGATGGCATCGAATCTGAAGCTTCTATGTGATGCTTCATTTGAGCCAGTTGATGTCTCTATGTATCGTCAGATGATTGGGTCCTTGATGTACCTAACGAACACGAGACCAGACATTTGCTTTGCTGTGAACACATTGAGCCAGTTCCTGACAGATCCAAGAAGTGTTCACCTGGTTGCTGTAAAGCATGTTCTGAGGTACCTAAAGGGTATAGTGGATTATGGGATCAGGTATGAGGCAAATTAAAAGTTTAACCTACAGGGTTATGTTGATTCAGACTTATTCAGACTGGGCTGGCAGTGCTGCAGACAGGAAGAGCACATCTGGGTGTTGCTTCAGTATGGGATCAGGTGTGATCTCTTGGTTTAGCAGGAAGCAGTCCTGCGTAGCACTGAGTACAGCTGAGGCAGAGTATGTTGCAGCCTGTTCAGCTAGTTGTGAGGCAGTATGGCTATGGAAGCTACTGTCTGAGTTATTTGATCTCCCGTTGGAGGCTACTGGTATCTTCTGTGATAACCAGAGTTGTGTGAAGCTGTCCGAGAACCCAGTGTTTCATGACAGGTCGAAACACATAGAGATCAAATATCACTATATCAGGGATATGGTGCAGAGAGGAGCTGTGAAGCTCCTGTATGTTGCAACGGACGAGCAGATTGCAGATGTGCTGAAGGCTTGGCGTGCTTCAGATCGAGGATACTTCGAGGAAGAAGTGATGAACACATTTGCTGAAGCCATTCCAAGCATGTTGGAAGGAGGATCCTTCACATGGCTGTGGATGTAAGCGCTGGATGATGAGCATCAGGATGATGTTCTGGTTTCTGCTTGGATATGATCAGTTGGATCATTTTATGTATGTATGTACGCATCATGTGGATGCTGGATATGATCAGTTGGATCATTTTATGTATGTATGTACGCATCATGTGGATGCTGGATATGATTAGTTGGATCATTTTATGTATGTATGTATGCATCATGTTGGATGCTTGGACCATGTATCTGTATATGTATCAGGTGGATACATTGTATGATCAGGTGGATCATGTATGGTGATATGTATCATGTATTTGTATTTGTATCAGGTGGATACATTGATGATCAGGAGGATCATGTATGATGATATGTATCAGGTAGATACTTGGTATGCATCAGGTAGATGCATTGATGATCAGGAGGATCATGTATGATGATATGTATCAGGTAGATACTTGGTATGCATCAGGTAGATGCATTGATGATCAGGAGGATCATGTATGATGATATGTATCATGTATTTGTATCAGGTGGATACATTGATGATCAGGAGGATCATGTATGATACTTGGTATGCATCAGGTAGATGCATTGATGATCAGGTGGATCATGCAGCAGGATGTTGCAGTGATGATCAGGATGATCATAGATGACGAGCTTCAGGATGTTGCTCCAGATGACACGCAGCAGGATGTTGCAGTGATGATCAGGATGATCATAGATGACGAGCTTCAGGATGTTGCTCCAGATGACATGCAGCAGGATGTTGCAGTGATGATCAGGATGATCATAGATGACGAGCTTCAGGATGTTGCTCCAAATGACATGCAGCAGGATGTTGCAGTGATGATCAGGATGATCATAGATGACGAGCTTCAGGATGTTGCTCCAGATGACATGCAGCAGGACGTTGCAGTGATGATGATCAGGATGATCATGGATACATCAGGATGATGTATGGTGAGTATCAGGTTGATACTCTATGGCCGTGGATCAGGTTGTGCAGATGAGCATGTAATTCGTTTCCCTGGGAGATTTGTAGATGGTCTTTCGAGGGTTTGCCTATGGCATGTAATTCGGTGCCCTGGGACATCTGGCAAATGCTCTTTCGAGGTTTTGCTCTGGGAGGACATGTAATTCGTTTCCCTGGGAGATCTGCAGATAGTCTTTCGAGGTTTTTCCTATGGCATATAATAGCGCCCTGGGATATCTGGCAGATGCTCTTGCGAGGTTTTGTCCTATGGCATGTAATTCGTTTCCCTGGGAGATCCGATAGGTTGGGCTGTGTGCCCATAATCAGTCCTGGGATGCTCTTGCGAGGTTTTGCCATGACCACATGTAATTCGTTGCCCTGGGAGATCCTATAGGTAGAGTTGTGTGCTCGTAACAGCCTGGGATGCTCTTGCGAGGTTTTGTGGTGAGGTCACATGTAATTCGTTGCCCTGGGAGATCCTATAGGTAGAGCTGTGTGCTCGTAACAGCCTGGGATGCTCTTTCAAGGTTTTGTGACGCACGTAAAAGTCCTGAGGATTCCACAGTATGGCCAGTGATGACGAAGACCTGCAGGTGGTGGGCCTACATCCAGTATGAAAAAGGACTGGCTCTGTAGAACTTCCTATGACGAGTAGAGACAGAGATTGGTTGAGATAGTAGCAGCAGTGACGATGATGATGACGATGCATCGATGACGATGATCCAGAGAAGAAGACTTGTCTAGCAGATCTGTGTCGAGAAATACCTTCCTAGTTAAGAGGGAGTGTTGATGTATATGTAACTTCGGAATGTATTTCATCTGTATATTATATTTATATTTATTGTACCCTTATAAGAGATGTGTTATTCCTCTATAAGGAAGTGTTTTCATGTGGATTGACAAGTGTCGCAAGTGTGTGTACTTGTCGATGGGTTATTAGACCACCTTATGGGGTCGGCCCTGATTAATATATAATATATTGTGGGTGTATCAAAGTAGACAAGTCGGCCCTAGTAGGTCACTGGGCAAAAAGGTGAGTATAAATAGAGATAGGAGATCTCTATTTTACTCACTCAGAAAAGTAACTATCTCTCTCTCTGAAAAGTGGCGCACTAGTGAGGAGGAGGAGGATCATCTGCTAGGAGACTATCTCAGTGTTATTTGGTTGTATTTTGGTTGAGCCATTGCTCTCTCTATCTCTGAGGAAGTTGTGGGGTTTTTCACCTTAGGGTTTTCCCCACGGAAACTCTGTGTCTCTTGTCTCTATGCTTTTGATTCTTGTGATGCTTGTGATGCTTGTCATATTATGATTTTCATGGATTGATATACTGTAGATGTTATTCTCTCAGCAAAGATCCTATAGTATTGTGATTTAATACTAAAAATTTAACAAATATGAAGGATGGAGATAGAGATAAACACAAAGATTATGCATAATGAGCTACGACTCTTCAATCTTTATTCATAAACGGAAGATCAACTGATGCATTACAAACCAAAACTGAATGTGTGTTTAAAACACTTATGGAAACCCTAAAAATTCTAACCTAGATTTTGCATGCTGTTGCATGTTTTATTAACTGAAATTCTAAATAGTAACTAAAGTAAAAGCTAAAGCTAAAGCTAAGCTAACAGAAGTAATTACTATTTCTAACACTCCCTCTTAATTATTATTGCTGACTACTGCAACTTTTACAATGCCTAAATTATCTCTATGGGTTTCAAAAAATTATTT
This sequence comes from Larix kaempferi, assembly GCA_027924585.1. Lineage (NCBI taxonomy): Eukaryota > Viridiplantae > Streptophyta > Pinopsida > Pinales > Pinaceae > Larix > Larix kaempferi. Next base: position 2,270,859 of record BSBM01000546.1, read on the forward strand.
TGTCAATGGATTTGTGAATATGTCAGCCAATTGGTCAATCGATTTACAATGCTCAACATGAAATCACAGGGGCTTCACTCAATAAACAACTATCATAGCATGTTCGTTCATGGCATATGAAACAATACCCCTAATTTCACTAAATATTGGAAAATACCTTCCAAATTTTATTTTTTAACCCCCTCCCAATATGCCTTCCCAATTTAAAAAAACCCTTATTTTCACTAGATATTGTATGTATCAATTTTTTCATTAACATTTTTTATACCCCTTTACATTTCTTATGACCCCACATGCATTCTACAGTGCACCTTGCTTCTTTCGATGTATATTGTGGATTCACATTACTTCACCCACAATGCAATTACTCAGCCACATATCATTATGATTTGAAACATCTAATGGTCTAATGAAGAGATAAGAGATCACTTCTTGTATGTCACTAGAGCCAATGCACATAGTACAACATTTAGATTGCATGTTGCAGTTCCCCAATCGCTGACTAAGCCTATTGCGAGCTAGGTATCCAACCCCCTAGGGCCTGTAACAAGCTCTAGGAGGATGACTAAACCTCCCAAGGCCTGTAGTAGGCACGATTGGTTGAGTATTCAAGCCCCCAAGGCCTATCGAGGGCCTATAATAGGCTCTGGAGGCTTAGAGCCTCCCAAGGCTATTGGCAACAACTGGCTAATTGCTATTGTTAACAATTGGTTTTCAATGACCACTGTCTCTCGACTATGATCGACTGGAAACCCACTTCACTGCGAAACCCTTGGCCTCAATCATGCCTCAAGATACGATTTCCCTATGTATTGGTAAGCCCGAGCCTTGCCTCAACCTGATTTCTCATCTGGCCATGATCCCGCCATCTCCATTTGGAGGATATTTGTCATCCCTCCCATATAAAAAAGACCCCAAAGTATTTTTGTATTGTTACATTAAATAAAAAAAACCTTTGCCCCTTAATATATAAGCAATATAATTTTTCGGTTTTCATGAATATTTAATACCGCAATATGAATGAACATGATATTATATTGCCTTCTAGTGAAGCTCCCGTGCATGAAATTCACCATTGTTCACAAGTTCTCTTATGAAGTGATATTTGGTATCAATGTGCTTTCTTTTATGGTGAAAAACATGGTTATTGGATAGAGGGATTGCTGAATTATTGTCACAATAGATTGTGGTTGGTCCTTATTGTTTTCGTTGAAGACCTTCTAAAACTCTGCGTAACCAGACTGCTTGGCATGCTGTTGATGTTGCTGCTACATACTCTGCTTCTGCTGATGAAAGTGTCACAATGGGATGCTTCTTGGATTCCCATGAAATCACCCCTGATCCAAGATGAAAAACATGACCAGAAGTGCTCTTCCTCGTCCACACTTCTTGCAAAATCACTGTTAGTGAAACCTATCAAAACATCATACTCAGTGCTTAAGTATAAAATTCCATATCTTGAAGTCCCTGCAACATATCGTAAGATCCTTTTTCCAACTTGCCAATGCGAGTCTTTGGGAGACTCCATGAACCTGTAAATCAAGCTGACAACAAACATAATATCTGGTCTTGTAGTTGTGAGATACATGAGACTTCCTACAAGTCCTTAAACAATGTTGGATCTACTTTGGGACTTGCATCTTCTTTGCTCAACTTTGTACCTATTTCCACTGGTGTAGGTGTTGGTTTGCAATTAAGCATTCTGAATCGCTTAAGAACTTCATTAGCATATTTACTTTGAGAAATAAATATACATTTTTATGACGGTTCTACCTCTAAGCCAAGAAAGAACTTCATTAATCCAAGGTCTGTCATCTCGAACTCTTTCTTCATAGCTTCCTTGAACTCATCTACTGACAGGTCACCTGTACAAACCATATCATCAACATATAAACAAACTATCAAAATATGTCCTTGTTGATTTACCTTTGTGTAAAGTGTTGGTTCGTTGCTGCTTCTGCAAATACCATTTTCGATCAGATAAGAATCAATTCTATTGTACCAAGCTCTTGGAGCTTGCTTGAACCCATATATAGCTTTCTTCAACTTGTAAACTTGCTCTTCATGTTCTTTGATTTCATACCCGTGTGGCTGCTCCACATAAATTTCTTCTTCAAGAATGCCGACTTAACATCCATCTGATACACTTTCCATATGTTTTGGGCTACTACTACTAGGACTGCTCTTACTGTGTCCAGTCTTTCCACTAGTGCAAAATTTTCTCCAAAATCAATTCCTGGTTATTGCGAGAAACCTTTTGCTAGTAACCTTTCCTTGTACCTATCAAACTCACCCTTTTCATTGAGTTTGGTCTTATAGACCCACTTCACACCCAATGGGTTTCTGATCTTGTGGCAGGTCAACTAGATCCCATGTACGATTTCTCTCAATGGAATCTATATCTTTGTCCATAGCTTTTACTCAATGCTCTTATTTTACTGCCACTTCATAAAACACAGGTTCACTAGCAATAAAAGCATAATTGGTATTTGCATCCAATTCATCATAAATATCTTCCAATCTTCTAGTCTTTCTATTACTGTGATCAGATTCATTACCTTATTGTGGACTTGATGCTTCACCTCGAACTAAGTTTCTAGGTGTTCTTGCTGGAGTATTTTCTACTGGTGAAGATGCTACTGGATCATGTTGTCCAATCATCTCCTCTTCTTCTTCATCTTCTGGTTGGGGTATTACAGCTCCCACAACCTTGTCTATGGTTCCATCCCATGACTCTTCCTCCTTGAACAACACATCTCTGCTGAAGACAACATTTTTGGTAATAAGGTTATATAGTTTGTAGGCTTTAGATTCTTCATAGTATCCAAGAAAGATACATTTTTTAACTGTTGTCATCTAGCTTTTTTCTTAGTTGTTTAGGAACATGAGCATAAGCAATGCAACCAAATATTTTGAAACGATAAATATTACAACTCATACATGTCCATGCTTCCTCTGGTACTTTGTTCTTCACAATTTTGGTGGGAGATCTATTTATCACATGAACAACACAAGCCACTACATCTCCCCAAAAATCATGGGACAAGTTTCTTCCTTTCAACATGCTCCTTTCCATATTCATGATGGTTCTATTTTTGCGTTCCGCAACACCGTTCTGCTGAGGTGTATATCTTGTAGTGAATTTCCTCCTGATTCCACGATATTTGCAGTAATCATGAAATTCCTTTAAGTCGTACTCTCCCCCTCCATCTGATCTCAATACTTTGAGTTGATAACCACTATGTTTTTCAACCAAAGCCCTAAATTCCTTAAACTTGCCAAAAGTTTCAAACTTCTCACAAAGGAAATACACCCATGTTTTTCTACTGAAATCATCAATAAATGTAAGAAAATAATAGCTTCCACCAATGGTCTGTTTTTGCATTGGACCACACAGATCAGTATGAATAAGTTCTACAGGTGCATGTGCCCTTCGAGACATACCTTTAGGGAAACTATCCCTGTGTTTCTTTGCAATGATGCAACACTCACGACTGTTTGTTGGCTCCTTCACAAGGGGTAATCCTTTTACCATCCCTTTCTGCTGCAACAACTTGAGACCACCAAAGTAAAGATGTCCATATATGAAATGCCATAACTAATAATCATCCATGCATGTGGCTTTTTGAGCAAAAGAGCTTACCTTGCTGCTACAAGTCATAACTAGTGGATACATCCTGTTCCTAGTCACCTGTACTTTAATGATCAACTGTCTATTTGGGGGTTTGTTATAGATTTCACAGTCTGATCCAACAAAGACAAGTCTGTAGTTCTTTTCAATGAGTTTCCCAATGCTAAGCAAATTATGCTTCTATCTTGGAGCATAATATACATCTGTGATTGTCTTTTGTTGGCCTTGTTTGGTCAGAATGTTGACCACTCCTTTGCTAAGAACTGGAACTACCTCATCCATGCCGACTTTTACCTCTGTCTTCACTGATACATCTAGGTCTGCAATTAGACCTCTATCACATGTCATATGGTTACTGCAACCACTATCTAAAAGCCAAAGTCCCTTTGGGATTTCGTGTGCAGCATGACATGTGAGAAATAACATATCTTCTTTATTCTCAGAGGTATTAGTCACATTGGCATTTTTTTTTTCCTAATCAAACTTTTTATTTCTACATTCTTGAGCATAATGGTCAAATTTACTATAATAATAACACTTAACATTAGATTTATCTAACCTTTTTTTGTGGTAGTTCCCGCCTTCATGGTTATGATCGTGATCTTGATCTTCCTTGCCATTGTTTTGGCCACCTCTGCCTCTTCCTCTTGATCCTCTTCTGCCTCTGCCTCTTCCTCTACCTTTTGAGAATGAGACTTGTGCTTTGAAAGCACTCTCCAGAGAGGACTCTTGATTCCTATTGATTCTGGATTTGTATGATAATAGAGATTCGGTCAACTCGTCTATAGAGAAAGTACTCAGATCCTTTGCTTCTTCAATCACTACAACTTTTGGATCAAATTTGTGGGGTAGGTATCTCAAAACCCTTTCAACCACCCTTTCATCTTCGATATTTTCACCGTAGGTATTCAGATGATTAACAATCCCCATGACTTAGGTCATGAAAGAATCTGCTGAGTCTGATTCTTTCATCTTTAGATCTTCAAAATCTCTTCTTAGGTTTTGGAGTGTAGCTGTTTGCACCTTACCAGCACCTTGATAACTGGTTGCCAAGGTTTCCCATGCTGCTTTGGCATGTAATGAAGCTGATATATTTGGAAATACGATGTTTTCCAAAGCATTCATTATGTGATGCAGTGCCTTTGCATCCTTCTTCTTGTGAATTCGCAGGATATTCTTTTCTCCATTTGATAAGGCTTGATAAGATGCGTCATCTGTTGGTTCGGAATAGCCATTCACGACATATTCCCACACATCTTCTGATCTGAGATAAATCGTCATCCTCGTAGAGATAAATCGTCATCCTCGTGGCCCATACATCATAGTCATTTTTCCCTGTAAGAGGAAAAATCTTAGACTGATTGCTACTGCTAGAAGCCATAGACGCTGCAGAATATTTCACTGGCTTATTAAAAAAAATCTCCTTCCTTTTGTTGTTTTTTAAATGACTCATCTTCAATTCCTTAAGAATAAAAAGACTTTGGTAAAAAAAAATATCTTCTACCCCTGTAAAAAAAAATCTCTTCTACTTTTGTAAAAAAAATTTTACTTAAAGCATCTCATAAAAAAAAATAACTTCATGAAAGTAAACAAAAGTCACTCTCATGGAATAATGAAAAATTCTTCTTGGAGAAATTTTTGTGGGTCTTCTCGAATTTTCACACCTTGGCCTATAGAGAGGCCTTGAAAATTTCAGCAATGATTTTTGTTTGCAAATTTCTTCAAAGCTATGGCTTTGGCTTCTAGGGAACTCTCACGATCGATCTTCTTCCAAGCTTTGATACCAAACTAAGGATGGAGACAAAGATAAACACAAAGATTATGCAGAATGAGCTACGGCTCTTCAATTTTTATTTATTAACGGAAGATCAATTGATGCATTACAAACCAAAACTGAATGTATATTTAAAACACTTATGGAAACCTTAAAAATTCTAATCCAACTTTTGCATGCTGTTGCATGTTTTATTAATTGTACTTTTAAATAGTAACTAAAGTAAAAGCTAAAGCTAAAGCTAAGCTAACAGAAGTAATTACTATTTCTAACAGAAACAATAAATACCTCCATCATTTTCCATCTACGCTCTTGATTGCCTCCATTATCAAATTCAAGTCACGAACTCAGTTTAATGCCACCAATCGATGTTAAATGGTTTATTGTTTTATGGAGAACTCAACTCTCAGACCATATTACTTGAAGGGAAGATACTGAACAGTGAATCTGAATAACTAATCTCTGACCATTGCACATAGATTGCCGTATTTTGATAAACTTTTTAATGACTGTTAAATTAAGCTTTGAAAGGTAAAAGTTAACATTAATAAGAGTTTTCTTGAAAATATATTTTCAGGATGTGACACCACCGTAAGTGTAGCCATTTCTCAAAGGTGAACACCTCTCACATATAAAATATTCTTCTCTGGAAAATTGGACAGAAGCCGAGCGGATTGTTCATTCGCATTATTACCTGAAACACTTAGCAAATATTTTCCAAGCTTTCAACAAACAACTGATTGTTTTCTTTAGACTGGCACTTATGAACGCCATAGCCTGTCCTTAATCAAACAACGAAATCAAACAAACTATCAGCCAAAATGATGGAATATTTGAACATGTATAGTGCTATACATATTTGGCCCTTCAACCAAGTAACTCTCTGTCTCGAGCCAAAGCCCAACAAAATTTTCAACTGCTTATTCCAAAAGTATAAAAAAATATTCCAACTCTTACACTCGACCGAACTATTCTTCAATAATCAATATATAAAAAGCAGTGATTAAACACTCGAATGATGAGGGTGTAAAATCTCTAAGACTTGTACTTTTTGTTTGTGTAATGGAGCTTCACATTATACAATCTTTGATATTTACCATCTTAAATAAAATTACATCCTGGAAAATGCTCACTTAATGTAATTTTTATACAACCAAGATTGCTTCGAAACCATCATTGCTCATGGGTTAAGTTATGGGCCACTTCCGAAATGCATCTTGATTCAATTCTTCAACTTGTTCCACTTAATGTTTGTCGAATTTTAAAACATATTTGAAGACATGAGAGCATATGGGAATCCTTTTAACTTGAATTGTCCTTATAATCCTTTACCTTTTTACTGAAATTTGTGTAAGACTTTATGCCAAGAATACTAAGCCAATCACCTGTCATACATAAGTCACCTGATGCAACCGAGTCAGAACTTAATCATTTTATTATAATTCCATAAACGTCCTAATGGTGGAAACTCCACACAATCTAAAGCTAGTTAGAGACGTAAAGACATAAGCTAGTTTTTTTTAGGACTTGAGGAATAGAGGCGGTAAATCAATAGACATGAGGAATTTTGGTGAAAATTTTATTGATGTTAGGGCTTGGCAACTCTTTGTCGGCCAAGTGTCGTTGGTGACAAAAATCGTCATCAACAGATAGCTTGCACAACCTTTTTCTATAGCCCACCGAGACCTATCTCTTTGGTGCTTATATTTTGTGGGAGCATATTTGTTTTCATTTTCAGTCATCCATGATAGATTTATTTTCATGCTATATCCACATTTATGGATGATAATCTTTTGTGTTGATGTACCAGCTATTGATTAAATGTGAAAAGTGTAATAGTGATAGACATGTATTATCATAGAAGAGTTTTTTATGATGAAATTAGTTGTTGTAATTTTTAAGGCAATATCTGAAGATGATTATGTAAGGAAATATATATGTCAAATGAACAATATGATTGAGAGTTTTATTAATAAAATTTTGAGTTGTGATCTTTTTTTAGGGAAAAAAAAAGTTTGCGGGACCTTTTATTGAGTCGGATTGTCCTTTGTAGATGTCCCTATGCTTGCTTTGTTTGTGGAGGTCGAATAAATATCCCCATGTAGCTTGTGTGTGTGTAATGATCATCTCTTATAGTAGTGGTCCTTCTTGTAAATGCATGTAGCTTGGACTCTTGTAGTTGTTATATTTTTTAGATGTCTATATATTTATACTCCTATGGGAATATTCTCCTATAGATGGTTGTAGGTGATAATTCTTGTGGGAATAATCTTTTGGAGATGCTTGTAGGTGTCACTTTTTGTAGGAATAATCTCCAATATATACCTGCAGGTGTTAATTCATGTAGGAATCATCTCATATAGATACCTATAGGTGTTGATTTCGGTAGGAAATTTCTTTACAAAAGTATGAATCAAATACAACCTCCAATAGGTGTTTTTATGAGTTACAAGGTGAATGCACATATACAATATATTGAAGAGGGCATGAGGTGAATGCATGAGGGAGATGGTATATGCATGAGCTCAAATTGTAGGCAAGTGAAATGTGAGTGTATGGAATGTTGGGTCGTGTGTTGATTAAATGGGATGTATGTATGAGATGGATGAGTGGTTGAAAGGAATGAATGCAATGAGCTTGACAAATGGTGATGAATGATATTGATAGTGAAAAATTGAAAGTTCACTAGCCTTTGTAATATCACTACATTTTCAAATATGTATGTTGATATTGTGTACATTGATTCCTCGTTACTTGTGTATTGATGCTTTGTTAAGGTGGATTTTGAATAGACTCTCTCTCTCTCTCTCTCTCTCTCTCTCTCTCTCTCTCAAATACTATATCAAAGACAAGGATTTCCATATATGAGGGTTTTTATACCTCATGAAACCCTTAAGAATTTATTTTGCAGTGTTAAAGACAAGTCCAACCCTTTTCTCTCTCAAGGTGTCTACCAGATTCCTTGTTCCTTCATAAAATATTACATTGGACAAATAGGTCATTCCATCCAAGCTCACATTAATAAAGAACATATTGTTGATACTAATCATAACTGTCTTAATAAATATACCATTGCATAGCACTCCTTTGACACTAAACACTACATTTGTTTTCATCAAACTAAAATACTAACATCTACCCCCCACTACTTATGTCATCTCATCAGAGAAGCTCTTGAAATAGAAAAACACCCAAACGATTCCAATCGCGAATATGAGTATAAAATCAGTAACTCTTGGAAGCCTCTAGTCCACCATATCTTGGTTAGTAAATTCATTCATTATCCTCCTCTTATCCAAATTGTTCAATTTTGATCCTTGCTTTCGTGTGTCTTTCTCTCTTTGGTTGCCTCCTTCTCTAATTAATATCTAGGCTTGTACCATTCCCTTTCCTATTTATTTCTTCTTTTTATTCACTTCTCTTCTTTTATTCTCCTAATCCCACCCTTTTTAAATCTCACATTCCCTCTTTCTAAACTCGCCAACACTTTCTGTTGTCTATTAATTAATGTCATCTATACATATATTGAGAGAGTATATTAATTGTTTCATTCTCCTTAGTTTTATTCTTTCTCCCTATCCATTTTGAAACATCATACCCCACCTTTTATTTTATTTTCAAAAATCAAACCCACCTTTCATTTTTATTTAAATTATTTTTATTTTTACCCACTTTAGCTAATTCTCTCTATTTTTTAAATTTAATTAATTGTTATATTCAAATTTAATTTTGAATTATCAATTTGACATATTCCACCTCTCGTTGATCAATCATTTTACCTAATTCCTAATGGGTAATTTTTCTCATTCTCTTTTTAGTATGCCTCTTCTTTTCTAATATTATTTAGCTATGTTTAGTTACCCTACGGATAGGTGGAGTGTCCACTCAAAACATTGGACGTTTCTAAACTCCTACGTGGTGTTTTTTTTAGAAACTCCTACATGTTAATATTATGCGTTGTAGAATGCTCTATTTTTTCTATGCTAAGATACAATGCTATATCCACACTTATAGGTTATGGATATTGTGTGCATGCCTTGATCTCTAATTGATATAAATGAGTGGTAGAAAATTTCCTCTCGGCCTCAATAAGACTGAAATGTGGATGTATTTGAGCATTGCTTGTTTATTATGCACAGATTGGGTTGTTGAAACAAATTATTATCTGAGTATTCCAATAAGACTTGGTTCCTTGCCATTTTTCAAATGGAAACATGATTGGTAATAAGGGCATTAACCATATTTATGATCATCCATGTGAATGATACTCTCATTTTCCTCTTGTATACAATGTTAGAAAGCCTTGACGTTTATTACTTGAAGATATGAAATAGTGTAGTCATACCTCTTCTTGTTTCTTTTTGTATGTCAAGTTGCTTGCCTCAATTTGTAGCATAAATGAAGATGCAGTATCTATGTGAACCCTGAGCCTTAATGCTCTAAAGATGAACTTTGATGGTTATCCTCGATGGTTGAACCTTGTGTGCCACTATTTGAGTTGTTCTTCTAGATTGATTTGTAGGCAAAGGATGCAAGAGAAAAACTAAAATGAGAACTAAAAAAATGCAATTATATAGAAATATATGAGTTGTTGCTCAATATATTATTATGCATAAGAAGTTGCAGCCACAATTCTGCCTTATGTAGCTCCCAAATGATCTATTTATAGCAGATTTTACAAGCATGTTTGTACTGTACTCCTGGTTGTTGGATGGTGGAGTTAAATGGTTGGACGGATGGGTAGTTGTGGATGGTTGGAAAGCTATAGTGGGACGGATGGGCGGTTGATGGTGGGATGGTGTTGGTCGATGATTGTTGAGCTACGACTAGACGACTCTTTCAAGCTTACGTTTCCAACACCCCCCCTTAAGCTTGACTTCCGATGATGCCCAAACCTTTTATTAGGTGTTCAAGTCTCTCTTTTCTTAATGGCTTTGTGAATATATTTGCAAATTGATCTTCAAACTTGCAAAATTCAAGATATACTTCACCATTGTTGATAAGTTCTCTAATGGAATGATATCTAGTATCAATGTGCTTGCTCCTTTTGTGAAAAACATGATTTTTTTATAATTCTATTGTTGAATTATTGTCACGGTGAATTTTTGTTGCTCCTTCTTGATCTTGCATCAAATCTGACATAATTCTTCTTATCCACACTATTTGACATGTTGTTGATGTTGTTGCTACATATTATTCTTTTGTAGTTGAAAGAGTAACGATGGGTTGTTTTTGCGAATCCCATGAGGTTGCTCCTGAACCAAGATGGAAAATATATCCATATGTGCTTTTTCTATCATCAATGCTACCTGCAAAATCATTGTCTTTGTATCCAACTAGTATGAAATCCTTTGACCTTGAATATAAAATGTGATAATCTCTTGTCACACTAACATATCTCAAAATCATTTTCCATGTTTTCCAATGTGATTCCTTTGGTGTCTCCATGAACCTTAAAATCAAACTGACTGCATACATAATGTTAGGCCTTGCTGACTTTAAATACATCAAGTTGTCTACTAATTGCAATGAACATATCCGTTCACTAAGTTAATAGTCGAATCCGACTCTCATATTGGATAATAAGTAATAATAATATATTAGATGATAGGATAAAAGATGATATGTTACAATGATGGCCCTGCCTTAAATATGGCTCGGGCATTTGATGTTGAGGAGATGCCTCATTTCATAACCTGACTTTAGTTAACCTAATTATTAATTATTTAATTATTATCTTATTTTATGTTTGTAGCATTGCCACTCTCTTAGAAAGGCTTTGTCCTCAAAGCCTTATAATGTTTCTACATCATTTTATGTGGTATCGTAGATGACGAAACATGTCGATACGACTTGCTAAGAGTCGAACATAACTTCTGATATGTTGACGGATCAATCCATCCCAAATTGATTTGTTGTGGACTGATGGGATTCCCTACTAATGTGTCGTCGGGAGATTTGATCACATTAGTACCATTATCTTTTGACATTTCCCACTTTTTCAAATATCGGTTTTTATGGTTGGGGTGTCGATAGGAAACTTTCACGATGTCATTTTCGTTTACGAATGTCACCTTTAGAGCATTGATCTGAGTTGGAAGTTGTATTTTCGTCTCTTGAGGATTTAAGTTTTTGTTCTGTATCTTTTCCAACTTGTTTTCTAACTGCCTATTATCATTTTGAAACTTCTTAGTCAATTTGACTTGCGATTTTCTGTCATCTTCAGATGTCTTAAGTTGTTCCTTAAGATCTTCATTATGACTTCTGATACAACTATTTTCTTCCTGCTTGTCTAGAAGTTTCCCTTCAATGTCGTCCATAGATTGTTCTATCTTTCGGCTATTTTTCAACTTATTAATTTGTGTGACTAGTATCTTGTTATGATTTCTTAGTCTAAAAATTTCTTCAGCATTGTTAGATAATGCTTTATTACTCTTTGCGATCTCTGACTTATGTGTCTTTTTAGAGTCGTCATTTTGTTGTTGAAGAACTTTTATCTGTTGTCGACACTAGTCGACCTCTGATTCTTGACTTTCTAATTTATGTCGTAACTGCATTAGTTCTTCATCTTTGTCGCTAACGATTTTGTTTAAGTGTATTATTTCTGCTTCGTAATTATTTATTTCCTTCTTTATATCTTGATCTCCTAACCTCTGATTGAATCTATTTTTGGCTTTTAATTCATCAATTTGCGCATACAATTTTTCTATACGCCTTTCCTAGTCAGAGATTTTTATTTCATTGTACCTTTCTTGTAATTCAATTCTTATTTCTGAACTGTTATTTATGTCGCGCAATTCTTCATTGTCTTTTCGATAATGTTTTAACATGGCTTCTAATTTTTCTCGCAAATCAGCTTCCATGGTTTCTGACTTCTTCGATGGTGGTATGATCTTCTTTGATTTATTTGATGAGTCTTTTTTAAACTTGGTCGTCTTTCTTTGACTTGTCTTATCCAATGATGGATAGTCTTTGCTAGATCTTCACTTGTTGTCTTTTTTCTTTGTTTTGTCTTCTTTGTCTTTTTCTCGATTTTGTCTTCTTCAATACTTCTTATCCCTTTCTTTTTTTTTCTCTTTTTTTTAAAGTAATTATTATTTTAAAGTAATTATTATTATTATTATTATTATTTTATTTTATTTTTACTTTTGACTCTTCGATAATAAATAATCTTCTTTTCAACTTGATTTTTTTCTTTTTTTTTCCAGATAATAATAATTATTAATTATTTAATTAATAATAATATTATCAATGCTTCCATAAACTATATATATAGTTTTTTTTTCACAAATTAAGATATTTAAACAATATAATAATATTATTATAATGTTTAATATTTAATTCAAAAAATAAAAAATTAGGGTTTCGATGGCCGATGGCCGGAAGAGAGGCAGAGGTGGTGGTTGGCGTAGAGCAGGAGGATGGAAGGGAAGGCAGAGGGGAATGGAAGGTTGTAGGAGGATGCGCCGAGGATGGGCGAGCAGTGTGCAAGCGGGAGGATGGGGACGTTGGGGGGGGGAGGTTGGATGATACAGTTGAGAGAAGGCGGGGAGGCTGCGCAGAGGATGGGAGAGGGTAGCATGGAGAGCTGGAGGGCGCAGGAGGTGCAAAAGTGGAGAATGCAGCGCAGTGGAGGGCAGAGATGTTGGCTTGGAGGTGGAGGTAGCTGCAAGGAGCTGCGGGAGGAGCAGAGAGGGACAAGCGCAGGGATGGGGTCGACCGTGGTGGCGGCTGGAGGGAGCTACGGGAGGAGCAATGAAGGGTTGAAGGTCGCGAAGGTAGTGGTGAGGTCGCGGGGGTATGGTGGGAGCAGTGTTTACAGGGTGAGGTCACCGCGTGGAGAGCTGGGAGATGGTGGAGGATGTGGGAAGTGGATGCGAAGGGAGGGGTGGGTGTAGATACAGCAGGTCGTGGTGGATTGCGTGGACGCGAGCAATGGAACCGTGGAGTGCATGAGCTGAAGAGTGTAGGCACAGGTTGGGTGAGGCTGGAAGTTAATGATGGTAGGTGGATAGAATTTCTTAGGCACTGGCAGCGACCTGATAACAACGAGCTGTTTTCCACATTAATTGCAGCGAGTCTTTATTTGTTTCCTTCACTTGCTTTTTAATGTGCAGCGAATATTTTTCTTCTTCTTCTATAAAACTCTTCTTCTTGCTATTATGTTATTTCTTTCTTCAGATCTGCAGCATTTAATTTTTTTTTCACTGTGGATGGCCAAGGGCCAGTAAAAGTTTGATCAAATACTTTTAACAGAGAAACTCTGATACAATGGGTGAGGATAGGTGAGCCGAAACCGAGCTTAATAGTAGGAGGAGCCGAATCCGAGCTCTGATACCAAATGCAATGAACATATCCGTTCACTAAGTTAATAGTCAAATCTGACTCTCATATTGGATAATAAGTAAGAATAATATATTAGATGATAAGATAAAAGATGATATGTTACAATGATGGCCCTGCCTTAAATATGGCTCGGGCATTTGATGTTGAGGAGACGCCTCATTTCATAACCTAACTTTAGTTAACCTAATTATTAATTATTTAATTATTATCTTATTTTATGTTCATAGCACTAATATTTTGAACAAACTTGGATCTACCTTTGTGCCCTTATCTTCTTTCCTCAATTTCAATCCCGTTGCCACAGGTGTAGATTTTGGCTTGAAATTCAACATCTTGAACCTCTTCAACACATCATTTGCATATTTTGTTTGACAAATGAAAATTCCATCATCTGTTTAACTTACTTCTATGCCCAGAAAATATTTCAAGCCCAAATCTGTCATCTCAAATTCCTTTTTCATTGTTGATTTAAACAACTCAATTGAAAAAATTCCTGTAAATATCAAATCATCAACATATATGCATACATTTAAGACCTTACCTTGATCATTTACCTTGATGTAAAGAGTTATCTCACTGCTGCATTTGCTAAAACCATGGCTCAAGAAGTATGATTAAATGCGGTTGTACCAAGCTCTTGGAGCTTGTTTGAGACCATATAAATCCTTTTTAAATCTATAAACTTTATGTTCATGACCCAATATTTGATAACCTGGTGGTTGTTGCACATATACTTCTTCCTATAACATCCCATTAAAAAATGTTGATTTGGCATCCATTTGATCAACTTTCCATTTATGATTCCCTATTATTGCTAACACTGTTCTCATTGTATCTAATCTAGCTACTGGAGAAAAAGTCTCATTGTAATCAATCCCGGGATGTTGTGAAAAAACCTTTGCAACTAGCCTTTCTTTATGCTTCCCAACATTTCCATCAACATTAAACTTTGTCTTATAGACCCATTTCACAGCTATTGCATCTTTCCCTTATGGAAGATTCACTAATTGCCAAGTTTCATTTTTCTCTATTGCTTAAATTTCTTCATCTATTTCCTTTTTCCAACTTTCATACTTGATTGCTTCTTCAAAACATATTGGATCGACAATAGAAAATAATGCAAAATCAGAAATTAAATCATCGTCATCATTACCTTGAGTTACCTCATATATTTCCATGAGACTTCTTGTCCTCGCTAGAGTTCTATCTGACCCTGAGCTATCACTTGAGTGATATCTAGGTGTTTACTGAGATCTTGAAGCAGATTGAGGAGTTGATATTGTATTATGTGAACTGGAGCCATTGTTGGGAGCATGATCTTCACCAAAATATTTCATCTCAAATTGTTGTTGTTGTATATTTTCATTCCAAATCCATTCTTCATCTTCAAGAAACTTAACATCTCTATTGATTATAGTATTTTTTGTGATGGGATTATACAACTTGTATGCTTTTGATTTCTCATTATAACCCACAAAAATACATCTTTCTCCTTATTATCTAACTTCATCCTATTTTCATTAGGAACATGTGCAATCCAAAGACTTCCAAACGAGAAACATTATGTTTCTTATTACTCCATGCTTCTTGTGATACTTTATCTTTCACACTCTTCGTGGGGGAAGGATTCAAAATATATACTGCACAAGCTACAACTTCATCCCAATACTCAGTTGGCATATGTTTATCTTTCATCATGCTTCTTGCCATTTCCATTATTGTTCTATTTTTTTCTTTTTGCAATACCATTTTGTTGTGGTGTATAGCTAGTTGTAAGTTTCCTTTTAATCCCATTTGCTTTGCAAAAAATCAAGAAATCATTGGACACAAATTCTCCACCTCTATATGTTCTTAGAAGTTTAATGTAGTACCCACTTTACTTCTCAACCATGACTTTAAATTGCTTAAAGATTTCAAAAGCTTCTGATTTCTGTTTCAAAAAATATACCCAAGTTTTCCTGGAATAATCATCTATGAAAGTTATGAAATACAAGCTATTTCCAATAGAAGGTGTCTACATACACCCACACAAATCTGAATGCACAATTTCAAGTGGATCTCTTACTCTATATGACTTGCCAACAGGAAATGATTCTCTATGTTGCTTACCAAGAATACAACATTCACAAACTTTGTTCAGCTACTCAATCAACGACAAACCATTCACCATGTTTTTCCTATGCAACAAATTTAGACCCTTGAAGCTTAAATGAACAAATCTTATGTGCCATAGCTAAGACTGATCTGAGAGGACTGCTTTGAAAGCAACAGACAAATCATTTTGAAACCTTAAAGGGAACATCTTGTTTTGTGTCATTTGTACTTTTGCAATTAGTGTTCCATGTGTATCAAGAATCTCACATGCATTATCTTCAAAATAGACTTTATATCCCTTTTGTAGTAGTTTCCCAATGCTAATTAGATTTTGTTTAAGATTGGGGACATAATACACATTTGGAATGTTTTTCTTTTCTCCTTGCTTAGTTTTAAAGTTTATGCTACCTTTACCCATGACAGCTACTTTGTTATCATCTCCCAATTTTACTTCTAACTGCACAAATTCATCTATGTTTGCAAACATATCCTTATTTCCATTATGTGGTTACTACAACCACTATCTAAAAACCATACTTCTTTTGAGCTATCTTGTGCACTATTACACGTAATAAACATTGAATCACTATTTCCAGAGTGATTTTCTCTTGAAAAAATTGCATTCTGCCTATTCATATCAAACCGCTTCTTTCTACACTCAGGTGCATAATGTCCAAATTCTTGACAATAATGGCATTGGATATGTGATTTGTCATACCTTTGTCCTTGATCGTGAACTTCATGAGAATGACTACCACCTATGCCTCTTCTTCTTGCAAATAAATTAGAATTTGCTCTTTCTTCATGAGAGTTGTCTAGTCTGTCACCTTCATTGTAGTTGCTAGTTCTTCCTCTTCCAAATCCTCTTGCACCTCTATTAGTGATTCTTCCTCCTCTTGTGCCTCTACTACTGCTAACCTGAACTTGTGATTTGAATGCATATTCCATGGAGGAACCAATTGATCTATTGAGTCTTTGCTCATGGGTTTGTAAATACCGCATAATTTCATCAATAGAAACTTGAGACAAATCTTTTGATTCTTCAATAGCTACAACTATTGGGTCAAATCTAATGGGAAGACTTCTTAAAATATTTTCTACAACTTTTTGATCATCCAAATTATCTTTTGAGACTTTATTTCATTTACTATATTCAGTGCACGAGTGAAAAAATCATTTATTGTCCAGAAATTCATCATTTGCAAATTTTCAAAATTTCTTCTAAGCATTTGTAATCTTACCAGCTTGACTTTGCTAGTACCTTGATATGAGTTTTGTAGAGTGTCCCATGAATGCTTAGACCTTATAGTTGCTACAACCCATGGGAAAATTGATTCTTCCATTGCTTGTTGTATTAAAAACAATGCCTTGGCATCCTTCTTCCTATTCTCCTTGAGAAGATCCTTTTGTGCTTGTGATAAAGCATTAAATGTTGCTTGATCTGCGGGCTTTGTCAAACCATTATCAACCAAGTTCCATAATTCTTGTGAACAAAATAAAGTCTTCATCTTAATTCTCCAATATTCATAAATTTTTCCATTAAATTATGGAATTTGGGGTTGAGTGAGACTATTGCTACTCACACCCGCTATACTTCAACTAATTTCAAGAAGATAAAGCACTTTTCACAATACTTTGTTAACGCAACTTTGCATAACCAATGAAAATTGATTAAAGCACCATATGAAAAATATTTTTCAAGTCCCAACAACCTTTTAATAAAATCATGAATAAAGCACCAAAGTTGTGAGTGGACCAAAAACAATAAACTAATATTAAACAACAAACTGGCATTTGCATGTTTACATGTCTACGAATTACTTGGAGAAATTATATCACCATTTGCACAACAAACAAAATTATATGCCTCATGCATTCGGCATCAATATCATCCTAAAAATATTCTTCTCTTCCATAACCATATTCTCCTCTTCCACAACTATACTCTACACTTCTACAAGCAGCCTCTGCACATTCACAACTAGGCTCTAATACCAGTTTGTAGGAAAAGGATGCAAGAAAAAAACTAAAATGAGAACTGAAAAAATGAAATTAGATAGAAATATAAGTGCTGCTGCTCAATATATTATTATGCAGAAGAAGTTACATCCACAATTCTTCTTTATGCAACTCTCAAATGATCTATTTATAGCATATTTTACAAGCACATTTGTAATGTACTCCTGGCTAATGGACAACAGAGTTAAATGGTTGGACGAATAAGTAATTGTGGATGGTTGGACAGGAGTGGCGGGATGGCTGGGCGATTGATGGCGTGACAGTGTTGTTCGGTGATTGTTGAGCTATGGGTGGATGAATTCTTCAAACTTACATTTCCAACATTATTTTGAAATGCAAACTTTGTCTCCTTAGAAATTTTTTGACCTTGGTAAATTTGGAAAGTTTATTGTTATTCATGTACAATGAAATGGATCTTTTAGTGTGTCATTTATGTACTTGATGGTAGCAAGATGTGAAATGAATCCTTTTGGAATTTGTGCTTGGAATAAAACCCTTGATACAGTGAAATGGCACAAGTTGAATGTTTGCATGTTTGAGGATATATGCATGTTTTCTTTCTTTATGAATTGAAAAATAACCTCTATTTATTGTGCTCGAGAATAATTTCATGCAGATGATCACCTTATTTAATTAAGACATTTGATCCTCGATTGTCATTGTTTTGGTTTTATGAGAGCAAATATTTATTGACTACCACTTTGGATTTTTATTAGTATAGAAAGATGTTAGCTTCCATACCTTGTTTGGACATAGTCAACCTATTCTTTTTATGATTTTGTATATATGTCTTGGAACCAAATTGTACTTGATACTGCATGTTGAGGTAGTTTTTCTCTAAATGTTTTAATATAGGATTTATTATTAATTTTTGTCAATTATGCATAGCTGACACTCATGTATTCGTGTTGTGCTGACACTCATGTATTCGTGTTGTGGCCTAATTTTGTATCGCCTAAGACAAATGATTTTTTTAACTATGATTTGATTTCCGAATAGTTTGATAAGTTATAACTTATATGATTGAAAAAATAATCATTGTCATTCACCACTTTATTGTTGCATTTCCCTAATAATTCGTACCCCTTGATTCCTTTGTGGGACAAAATTGTGATGAAAGTAGATATTCTCATGGTTAGTTTGAGGAATGTCTAACTATTCAACCATAATTTTGACCATGGGAACCTCTTCTGTGAAATTTTGCATAGAATATCTCACAAAAAAGAAAATAGTCCTCGCTAGTTTCACAGAAATTCACACACAAAATTGAGCAGAAATATGTGCTAATTTACTAGAGAGAAGGAGCTCTGATGGAACTAATTTTATTAATCTGATATCAACAATATTTTTGATGTCCAAATATGTAACAATATGATAAATTTGTTAGCCACAGATGGCATTCGAAATCCAAGCAAAAATCAGCCTTACTTAGGAAGATTCGCCAACTAGACATGAGAACTAGTTACAACTCTGATGAAAGGCCAATTAACCGATGGTAGGTGAGACTGAAGGG
Source organism: Larix kaempferi (assembly GCA_027924585.1). Taxonomy (NCBI): domain Eukaryota; kingdom Viridiplantae; phylum Streptophyta; class Pinopsida; order Pinales; family Pinaceae; genus Larix; species Larix kaempferi. The sequence continues at coordinate 2,290,236 of BSBM01000546.1, forward strand.
CACATTAGTCAGTTAACTGATATTAGGTAGGCCAAGGAGCTGGCACATCAATTATTTGGAGGCTCAAAATAGCAGTGATGAAACCAAAGAAAGGTGCATTATCTAGTTGACTGACAATGGTCTTCAGTGATGAATTCAAGGAGAGGGTTATGGATCCCTAAATTGTAGGAGGTCCCTAAAATTTATGATATCAACTCAACATGTCCCATAAATCATGGAAGAGGGCACATCAGTGGGTGAAGGGACCAAATATGACAAATCAGTGGTCCAGTGGCAATCCCAATGATGGCAGCTATGCACTAGGAGGTCAACAGCTTGGTCTAAGCACTAGGAAATAACAAAAATGACTATGATTAATGTCTAGATGGGTAATATATCCCAACACCACCCCTTAATCCTGACTGATTTGAAGGAAATCAAAATAGGGCCCTGGTAACAAGGACCAAAGGTCACCCTTTACAAAAAAATGTCCAAATCAACTGAGGAAAGAGGGAAAACCCAGTGGGAACAAAACCCCCACTCAAAATGAACATTAATAAAATCTAAGTTGTATTCAACATGGTTTCGCTCGCCCCAAGGAGTGATCTAATATCAGTGAACTTATTTTCATTAAAAGTCTTGGTGAATATGTCTGCAACCTGGTCTTTAGAAGGACAGTATTGCAATGAAATGATGTGATCATGCACCAAACCTCTGATGTAGTGCATGTGGATCTCAATGTGTTAGGTTATTTTCCTTTGAACTAGATCTTTTGATATATTGATATCACTCTGATTGTCACAAAATATGACAATAGGAGCACTAGAGAAAATCCAAAACTCTGACAAAATTCCTTGCAGCCAAGTGGACTGTGTGGATGCATTGACAGCACCTATATACTCAGCTTTAGTAGATGATAAAGAAATGGTCGATTGCTTCTTGCTTTACCAACATATAGGACTAGAACTAATCATGAACACATAACCAGAAGTGGACTTCCAATCTGAGTTATCACCGGCCCAATTAGAATCAATGTACCCAACAATATCTAGTGGAGAGTCAGTTGCATAATGAATACCAAAATTCTTTCTCCCTTGCACATACCGAAGGATCCTCTATGTTGCTTCCCAGTGGAGTTCATGGGGATCCTGCATGTATCTATAAATAGCACTAATTGCATATGAGATGTTAGAGCGAGTATGTGTGGGAAAAAAAGACTCCTAATCAACTATCTATACAATGTACTATTCACCAAAGGTGAAGAACCACCATCCTCAAGAATGACACAGGAGAGGAAGGGGGATGTTGTTGACTTGGAATCTGACATATGAAACTTGTTAAGCAAATCTAAAGCATACTTGGATTGTGATACTTTGATACCTAAAGTAGACTGTGCTATCTAAAGTCCAAGAAATTGCTTCAACAAACCCAAATTTGTCATGGAACATGAACTATGCAAAGTAGATTTAATGGAAGGAATACCTGCAAATGAAATCCTCGTGATCAACAAATCATCTACATACAAGAAAATGAGTAAAAGAGAATCACCATAATGCTTCGTGTACACATTCAGATCTGATTTTCATCTTTCGAAGTCTTGTGACAGAAGGAAGGAATATATCTTAGCATACCAAGCTCTAGGAACCTGGTTGATCCCATAGAGAGACTTCCTTAATATGCACACAAGTGAAGGATCTGATTTGTACCATTTTAGATGCTACTTATACATCTCTTCCTCAATATATCCATGGAGGAAGGGTGACTTTACATCCATGTAGTGCACCTCCCAATGCTTGGATGCAGCAATGGCCAAAACCAATCTGATAGAGACCAGTTTAGCTACATGAGTGAATGTCTATGTGTATTCAAGCCCTTCGACTTGAGAAAATACCTTTTCCACCAACCAAGATTTGTATAACTTGCATTTGACCCCATATGAAGCCACCTTGGTTCGGTATACCCACTAGCATTGAACAAGTTTTCTTCCAAGAGGAAGTGAAACTAGCTCCCAAGTTTCATTGTTTTGAAGAGATTGGTACTCTTCATCCATTGCAGCTTGCCATATTGGATCTTTGGAGGCCTCATAAAATGTTTTTTTATATGATCCAATCATCATGAAACACCTCTCAGGGAGAATTGCATCAGTAGCAGAAAAATGCAAGACTTGCATCTTGGAACTGAGATCTAGTTCTTCTTGGATCATGTGGATTTCCAACAAATCCACCAGCTCCTTCAATGGTATTCTCAACCCATTTAGGCCTTGGATGTGGATCTACTGGATCAACTGGATCTGAATTTGGATCAGCATGTTCATCTTCATCATAAGTAACAAAATTGGAACTATCATATAAGGAGGCTACACTTTCTTGATCATCTTCAAGTGGTGGTGTAGAGCTATCTTGTTGGATCTCTTGCAAAGGACCTTCTTCAAACTGTACACTTCTCTCAATGAGAGTCTTCATGGTGGATGGATCTAACAGTTTGTATCCTTTAGCATATTCAGCATAACCAACAAAGATACATTCAAGGCTCTGAGGCTATAAGTCCTTTTTCTTCTTTGGAAGAATCCTGACCCAAGCTTTGGAACCAAAGATCTAAAAGTGAGACACATCAAGTTTGTGCCCGGTCCAAGCTTCAAATGGAGTGGTTCCTTTCAAATATTTGTGAGTAACTTGGTTCTTAATGTATGCAACACAGTTGAAGACCTCTTCCAACAGCTTAGGAGAGATTTGCTTTGACTCAAGCATACACGTGGCCATCTCTTTTAGAGATCTATTCTTTCGCTCTACCACACCATTCTGTTGTGGTGTGTAGGGAACAGTGTGTTGCATCTTGATGCATGCATTAGCAAAAAATTGTTGCAAATTCTTTTTCATATACTCCCCTCCATTGTTAGTACGAATCAACTTAATCATATTTCCATAAATATTCTCAACAAAAGATTTAAAAACTTTAAAAATATCATACACTTTTGACTTGAACTTGAGGAAATAAACCCAACAATATCTTGAATAATCATCTATGAATGTTAAGACATATCTAGTATTACTCAAGGAAGGGTTAGGAAGGGATCTAGTGATGTCACTGTGAATCATTTCGAGAGTTGAGGAGGCTCTCCATGCCTTGCCTTTCTCAAACTTGTGCTCTGGATGTTTACCAAGCATGCAATCTTGACAGATTCCATTTGAGAATTTTATGTCTGGAAGACCATCAACCATACACTGCTTGTGCAATTCTTGCATATATTTGAAGTTGAGGTGACCAAACCTCTCATGCCATAGCCTACTGACTTCATTTTCATGTGTCAAGAGCGCATTTGATGTTGAATAGGGAAGAAAATGGATGAACTCATATATCCTCAAATCATGATTTGCAGAACCAATTGCAATGACTTTTCCATTAGAAATTTATGAAATATCTACACCATTAGGAGTGAACACAACCTTCTTCAGAACTACTATGTGTTTCATCTGGTATACGAAAAGAATATTTGCAACCAATGATGGGAAATATAAAACATTCATGAAGCTCTCATGATCAAGATTGATTCTTCCTTTACCTCCAGATGGAATTTCATAATCATCACCCATGAGAATTGAAGGACCATAAGTGGGATCGAATGCAGAGAAGGAGTCTCAAGTGGCAGACATGTTATGGATTCACCGGATTCAATGATGAAAGAAGGAGACTTTGAAAAACCATCCATCAAGGCATGACAGCTCTCTTTGTCATCAAATCTAGATCCAACTTATTCTCTCCTTACTCCTTCAGGAAGAGCAATGTTGTTTTTCTTAAGAATTTGCACCATGAGATCACTGGTTTTCTTCATGCATGAGATTTCAGGGTGGAAACCCTTGCTGCAATATGCACATTTGGTCCTCTCTTTCATCTTATGTTTGTCCTTCCTTGGATTTGAAGGGAATTTTGATGGATTTGTCTTCTCCTTTTGCCTCTCATCTGACTGCATTTTGTCTTTGGCATTCTTCTTTTTGTTGAAATTCTTGGAATCTCCAGCAACAAGCACATATGGTCCTTGGATGGTTTGATGGCACAAATTTGAACCAATTTGTCTTGCTCCTTTGTGAGAGACTCCATGAATGCGCTCAGGGTGGGCATCTTCCAATTTGGGACTGTCAATTTAGCAGTATGAATGGTAGATACAAATACAGAGTACTCAAGACCCAATTTGAGAGGATGAACATAATGATTTGATCTTCCTTCTTCTCTATTTCCTCACTGCTTGAGCTGGAGGACCACTATCTTGAACTTTGTGAAGTAATCATGTATGGTTTTGAAGCTACTGGGGCTCAATCATATTAACTCATTCTCCAATTGGTGACCTATCATATCATCTTATTTTCCAGACAAGGATTCAAGCTTGGCCCATACTTCATTTGTAGTAGATAGACCAGCAAGATGAAATAATGGATCTCTGGAGATGCTGAGACATAGCAATCCATAGGGTTCATCAAGTCTATTGAAGTATCTATATTTATCCACAGCTAAATTTGGTCTAATTTCAGTCCCCATTGTAACTCTGTAGAGACCTTTGCTTTGAAGTAGGATATCTATTTCAGCCTTCCATTCGAAATAGTTGACTAGAGTGAGTAACAATGTTGAAGACTGAGTCATTGATTCTATTTTTGCGCTCTTGGTGACTGTAAAACATGCAAATATGATGTGAAAGGATGTATTACTTCAACAGTATGCATATTCAAGAGCACATCACACCTGGGCATACCACTTTGGTAAACCAAAATGATCGTATGCAATTTCCCCAAGAATTATGTGAACTCTCTTCTGCTTCTGGTGCAAAATTGGAAGTAGCTACACCTACAAAACACTCTGGAAACTCTTTGGAAGACTACCTTGTTGTTCAAGGCCCTAATACCATGTGAAATTTTGCACAGAAGATCTCACAAACAAGAAAATAGTCCTCACTAGTTTCACAGAAATTCACACACAAAATTGAGTAGAAATATGGGCTAATTCACCAGAGAGAAGGAGCTTTGATGGAACTAATTTTATTAATCTGATATCAGCAATACGTTTGATGTCCAAATATGTAACAATAGAAAAAAATTGTGAGCCACGGATGGGTAATATATACCAACATCTTCATAAAAAATGTGTGCCCCATTGTCTCTCTAAATTTACTATTAATATAATTAGATGGACCAACCAAAAATGCCATCAATAACTCGTTAAAAAAATATTTTCTTGATTCAAAAACCATTTGAGGTTGACTTAATGTCAAAATTGGAATGGCCCCTATTGAAAGAATATGCTTTATTTTGGTGATGGAGTAGTAAAACGTGTGGTATATGTTGTCCTAGAAATTGGAATGGCCTCTTATGAAAGACTACATTATCATACATAACCTAGCCTTTTTATCTTTCTTCAATGGTTTTTTTTATTAGGATGCTCTCTCCTAAAAAAATATTGATTGAATACATGTGTTCCCCATGTTCACAAAGATTGACAATAAGAAAAAGACAAAATTGGCCTCTAATTCACACCAAAATCATAAATATTGTTTGCGATAATAATTTTCCTAGAAAATGTCTATCAACATGCAAATGTTATCATCTCTTTTTATACGGATTAAGGTTGTGCTTCATGTCATTTTTGTTTTTATATATTAGTAATATCCACACATTATGAAAAGTGTGAGCACTAATTAATATCTACATATTCCTTTTACAATTGTTAGACACTATACACTATAAAACAATCACCTTAATACTTGGCAATTTTAACCCAAATCATCCCTTAGCCGAGAAAAATTATCCTTTAACTTCTAGCACCTATACAACATCACCACATAGGACCTTTGTGGGTGATTCTCAACCTTCAGTTACAAATATATGCACCATTAATAGGTTTTGCATAGTAGGAAGTGGTATCATGGTCTTTATCATGGAATGGCAAGGAAAACAAGGATATTTGGCCTTCAATTGGGAATATTGGCATCCTTACCAGGCTTGCACACCAAGAATGGCTCCTGGGGCCTTTACCATGGCTAAGGGAGGAAAAAAGGGGCCTTACACCCTAATTAAAACTTCTCGAGCTCAAGGGCCATGAACAAGGCCTTAATGTTAGAAAAACAGGATCGCAGAGCAATAACAATAAACAGAAATGCAAATATAATCACACACACATTACAAGAGAGACACAGATATATCGTGGTTCACCCCGACTTGGGCTATGTCCACAGTGAATTTGCCAGTCCTTATTATTATTACCGTCGAGCAAGGTGAAGGGATACAACCTGCAGCACAGCTACTGCACTTCCTCTTCACTGTCTCACAGTCTCTCTCTTGATTTTAGATATCTTTACAATGCATAAAACCTAATACATCATTAACCCTAGCCGTATTACAATGTCTTTCTTTTATAGGGAAAATACAATGGGAAAAATACCACGGGATACCCAAAACCATGGGCCCGCAAAATAGCTAGCGAAAATAGCCCCAAAAATTTTTCTCGGGGGCGTTGCCTCGAACCCCTAAAAATGCAAAATGGGTGTACAGTCCTCCAAGGTGCATGCCTAAGACAATATCATCTATGAGACTGGAAGATCTGGCTCCACAACCAACACTTAAACCACCACACAAATCCTATCTAAAGTATTTGTGGCTTCCGAGTGGGATATGGGTACCATTAGGAGGATTTTTCCACCACTTATGGGTCTCGAGGATTATACCATGGTTGGAGGAGCAAAACAAGGGTCTTGTGCAAGGAAATTTTTAGGGGCAAAATTTCCAAAATTGGCTATTTTTGGGGCTTTTTCTCAAAAAATAAATTCACTTTTTGGTCATTTTTAGTCTCTAATATCACCTATATTTACATAAAATATGTTTTTTATCATAATATTTGCAAAAATTTACAAGTTTCAGTAGTAATTTTATTTTTCATATTTAATATTCACACACACACACACACACATATGTTTTTTTCAATCCAAAATAATTGCCTAGAATACTATACTTAAGTATGCTATTATAATCCTTAAAAAATACCCTGGTCTTGTGCTAAAAAAAAACACCACATAGATCCTCTATAAGGGATCTCTAGCCTCTAAGTGGGGTATGGATGTCATGAGAAGGTTTTGTACACCATATTTGGGCCTTTGGGCCTTTAGGTTGGATATCAACACCATTAGAAGGTTTTCCACATTACATATGGCACTTGGGGCCTTAACCATGGTCAGGGACAAAACATAAGTTGCTTATGCCATATATAAATCTTCTTAAGATGAAGCTTTCTAAAGTAGTCCTCAAACAACCACCTAAGACCTTTGTAGGTGCTCTTTGTCCTTTAATTGAGAATATGGGTGCCATTAGTATGTTTTTCACAATAAGAATGGATTCTATGGCTTGTACCATGGTTGATGGAGGAAAACAAGGACCTTATGCCCCAAATGAATTTGCTCAAGCTCAATAGCAATGAAAAATGACTCGAACCACCATAAAAATCCTCTCTGAAGGATCTCTAGTCTCTAAGTGAGATATGGATACCATTAGAAGGTTTTGTGCATGACAGTTGGGTCTTGGGGCCTCATGGTTGGATATCAATGCCATTAAGAGGTTTTGCGCACTACGTATGGGGAAACATCCATAGGAAGGATCGATCTTCTTTATTCTTCTTAAACATCCACTCTTACACTTAAGTACCATCCACATATGCTTATCACAACTTTACAATATTTTACAATATCTTTTCAACATACCTAAAGGGTCTCCTTCACCTCTATTATATAGCTAGAGGTATGGAATATTTACATCTCATAATTCATGTGGGATAAATGATTTTCCACCTCCCTTGTATAAAGAATGGTAGTAGGAGATTATTATTCCATGATGCATTCGGATAACTCTTTTTACATAATATAGGGAGTTACAAAGAGAATTATGCCTTCTTTTGCTAGATAAGACATCATAATATCTTACGACATCACACTAGACATCATTACACTTCCAAAATTAACATTACACGTTCCAGGAAGACCTCTATATGGGATCTTTGGTCTTCAATTGAGAATATGGGTGCAATTAGTATGTTTTTCAAAATAAGAATGGGTCTTGGGACATGTACCATGCTCGAGGGAGGAAAAAAAAGGCCTTATGCCCTAAAAGAATATTCTCGATCTTAAGGGTCATAATTGAGGACTTGAACCACCACATAGATACTCTATGTGGGATATTTGGCCTTCAAGTTGGATATGGGAGCCATTTAGAAACCAAATTTGTCACTCTACAAAGATTTAATTTGGTAGGCATGGGTGCAAATAGAAGGAATGTTTGTATCTTCTTTTACGGCTTGTATTTTAGCATGGTTATCTTCTATGGTATCATGGGCATTGGGAAAAGGCATAAGCATGGTATCTTTTATGGTGATGTAGGAGAAGAGGATAATTTTTCTAAACATTGGCTTGTCTTGAGAAATCCTTTGGTTGGTCCATTAGAGGGAGGTTAATAAGGTGTTTGGAGCATGATGATATGGTGGGGCTCCTTGAGCTAGATGTTGGAGGAATGTTGATAAAGATGTGGTGTGGTGTGGGAGGAAGGCACAAACTCTAGTGAGTAATGTGGGTGTAAATTATGGGAAGAGTCATAGGCCAAGGTTCTTCCTCCATGATCAATGCTAGAGGAAAGGTTTTATCATCGTCAATTAGTGGTGAGGTGGTAAAATGAGAAAAAAGGGTCGCATATAGAGCTAAGATGTGTATTTACTAGGTAGGGGTTGTACGATTAGGGAATGTTAGGTCAATCAAATTCATTGGGTGTGCATAAAATTGTTACAAGGGTATATTACATACCTCATCTAAGGATATGATAACACTATAGTTATTGATATTGTTGGGATTGTCTAAGGTAGTAGCTTAAAAACTCTAGAGGCTATAAGAATGTATATCCTAGTGCTTGTAGTGTTTCTAGTGTGCATTAGATGCCACATTGGTTAGTAAGCATGCGCATATGGAATTCTAATTATTATTTATGTTTTTTGTATCTTACTAATTTTTTTCAAAGTTCACTATATTGAGGATTGCTAGATAAAGGGTGGGATGTTATTTTGCGTGGGGTCTACAAAGTGTTGGTATTCTATACACATAATAAGGGATGACTATTTATATCATGATAAACATAATATACCTTTGTAAATCTCATTGTGGGACATTCCCAAAGCACACTAAAATATCTTAAACTCCATTTCATGGTAGTCATCATGCTTTAAAATATCTCAAACTCCATTTCATGGTAGTCATCATGCTCTAAGGGAGAACAATGTTTAATATCTCTCATTCTAAAACTATTGTAATCCATAAGCTATGAAGAAGCTCAACCAATAGTATGAAGTATTCACATTCTCCATGTGAGTGGGTGTGGTGATTTATATATACATATTGATTATATATATATATATGTAACTTAAAAAATAGACATAAAACCCTTATAACTATCCTTGTACAATAAGTCTAGCTACAACCAATGATATCTTTTCACAATAACAAACATTAATTTTTAGTGACATGTTTAATGTGTATATTGTTTTTATTAATAATACTAGTTATATTTGTTTCCTAATAAAACTAGTTATATTTGTTTAAAATAACTTTATGACTATACCATCCACCTTAAAAATACAAAAAAAAAATCATTAAGATTCCAATCTTTATTGTTCCATTAAAAAAATCCCAAAAACAAAGACTATTATGCTATTAGACTTGCCTAATCTTAAAATTCTAGAGTTACTACACTATATTTAGCAAGAGTATTGCCCTAGCCAAAACACATACCTACCAGCCATGATTTCCAACCGAAATTAAAAAGGAACATGATTACAATTGATTGGTTCGTTGTTGGTAGAGGCTCTTGCTAGATTGTTTCTCCTTCTCTTGCTTGCTCATACTACACGTCATATATTTCCCTAAATATGTAGGAGGTGTTGTTGAATTCAATTTCATGGTTCTTTTCCATTTTTTTTTCATTTGTTCCATTTTCTAAAATAAAACCCATGACAATCATGAGTTTCCCTAAATGCCTCTCACAACATTCACGTGGCTTCTGACAATTTTGAGCTCCTCTATTCCTAATATTTTTTATGTTCCAATGCTTTCAGATCTGCGCTATTTTCATACATGGGTAGTACATAACAAAAGGATCAACTCTTCTAGTAGATTATATACAATATAAAAATAAAAACAAAATTAATTCTACAATTAGAGTAGTTAATTAAATATAGAGAGATAATATCACATAAAGTTATGTAATTTTATAATATCAAAAATAAAAGTATAAAAAAATAATTAAAAAATTCATACATAGTTATAAATTACAAAATAAAAATAAAAATAAAATAATATTATTAATAAATTAACTAAAATAAAAAATAATTAAATTTTTAATTTTGATTTATAACATGAAAAATTTAAAACTATAAATTTATCTTAAACACCTATCAAGCAAAAAAGAAAATCTAATTTATTAAGGAAACAAAATTATACCTCAATATATTAAATTCCTTTCTTCCTATACTTGATAAATAGAAGTTTAAGATCCATCTATATTTATAATTAAAAACATTTAAACCTATGAATAATAAAACAAAATATTGTACATGGTTAAAATTTACCAAGTGATTCCAACTACAAAAACAACAAAACCTTTGTGTAAAATTTACCTAGTGATTCCTAATATATTATCTCAAAATTCAAAAGTAATTTCAAGTAAATTGTAAAATATCAGAGACATTTCAAAACGATATATGTTTCATCCATAGAATGAAATACTTTGTTATATTTTTCCTGCTGGTTTGCAATCCATATGGTTAACATGAAGCGTTAACAGATTGACCAGTACATCACATCTAATATTTTGATTATATTGCTTGTTTGCAATCCATATGGTTAACATGAAGCGTTAACAGATTGACCAGTACATCACATCTAATATTTTGATTATATTGCTTGTTCCATATTCCTCCAATTATTCGCAATTGCGTGTGGACTGTTCCACCCAGGAGAAATTCAGCAAATCCGTTATCCGCAAGGGACGCCTGCAACAAAGGTCCTGAACCATACAGGGGAGCTTCCAAACAACTCACAGAAGCTGACGTTACAATGGTGGAATCACCCCCATGCTTCAAACCCTGCGAGACCTGCACACAATTAATTGCAGGCTTTTAAAAAACTTCATTTACATCAGTCAGGTTGTAGGAATAAACTCCAAGTTACTGATTAATTAATACTGCAATGAGGCAGAGTTGAGAATATATCAATGGAGGATGAGTGTGGTATTAGAATCACCTGGCCCTGTGCAATAGGGACTTGGATGTAGTAGAGTGTAAAAACAGAATGAGAAAGCTGCATCATGTAATGTTTGGCACGATTCTTAACTGTGAGATTGAATGTGGAGTTTACTGATATCATGTAAGTTGGCACATTCGTCCTATCGGTTCCAGCGAAAACGTCTATATTCTCATAAACCTAAAATCCTGCACACGGCATGCCATCTCCGGGTCAGGTCAGGCAAATTGTTAAACTGTCAAAAACATATGAAAAAGTATTGCAGATAGAAGGGCAATTTAATCCAATCTATGAGGTTTATATTTTAGATTTTAGGGTGAACTAGCCAGTATGTTTTTTCTCCTCGAAAATTGTAGAGGATGAGAATGAGAATGAGAAAAATATACTTTTTGAATTGATTTTATAGTTCTAATTTCAAATTCAAAATAAACAAATATGATGATGATGATTAACGTTCAGTGAGACCCACTTTGGTAAGTAAGGTATTACAACCATCCTTATCTCATTGCTGATTCCCTCCATCCAACGGGTATGGAGCAAGGTCAACCTTTGACCTTGCTCCATACCCATTGGATGGAGGGAATAGCTCACGGGGTATTACTTGGTATTATATATATCATGAATTGGTAGATGATGCATAGATCATTAGTAGTTGATGCATGAATAAGGAACAGTTTGTAGCAAACAACTGGATGATAACAGGTAGCTAAAGCATAAACAACAGGTAATTATAACTATGACAAAATAATTTGTCATAGCACTTATGACCTATCCTTCACCCAACAATAGCTTTTGCTTTCTATTCCTCTGCTACTAAGATGTTTCAGTTTGTCTTGCCCATGGATTCAGCAACAGTTAAAACTGTTAACCTATTCGGGAATCTCAGGATCTATGCTCATTTTCAACTCCCTGAAGCATTTCGTTGCTTACCACGTCCTTCCTAGTCTCTAGATGCCTAAGCTTATCTCGATTGCTGATTCCCTCCATCCAACAGGCATGGAGCAAGGTCAACCTTTGACTTTGCTCCATGCCAGTTGGATAGAAAAAATCAGCAATAGAGATAAGGCTATCCTGAAAAGATCTTATCAACGTCCATAAATTATAAATCATAAATAAAACTGGCGTCATAAATAAAACTGGCGGATACCTTCACCAACCACAAATTAAGTTTGATATTCTAATAAAAAATGCTCAAGCTGTACATACAAATTTTGAAACTGATTGTTCAAACTATAATAAATAAATATAACGGATCGATAAAACTTGCCTGAATATTCAATTCCGGGGGAAGTGAGCAAAGAATACGCCGTATAATAAACAGAGAAGCGGCGACCGCGCATAACATCACAAGAGACCATATCCACAGCCCCGGTATGCCTAGTTCTTCTTCGTCCGAATCGTCATCTTTTTTTATCATACTAGTCTCAACGGGCGCTCTATTTCGCATTGTATTCAACTTAGTTTTACACAATGGCGACGAGGGGATAGCACTTCTGGACGATCCATTTCTCCACAGAAAAGAAGTTTCAGAAGATAATGTTGCCGAGCTTGGCCGTGATGATATGAGGAATATACTAGACGACGTGGAGTCCCGGGGATTCGAAGAGTTCTGATCGTCTTCTTCATGTATGCTACGATTGCAGCTGGGTCTCTCTGCGTTTGAGATTTTAGGGCTTTCGACGAAGTAGCCGAGGAGATTCAAGTTTTCTTCCGCGCGGCCACTGTTTGTTGCAGCAGGAAAGGGAGAATACATGGTTGAATTGAATTCAGCTGGTCACTTTGAAACCTGGAAAGAGCTCAAATGGATTAACAAGGTGAAACAACTGTTCATTGTTTCCATGGACAGATTACAGATGTTGAGTTTCCTCGTACCATTGATTTTGGGTATGCTTTAAAGCATTGTAATCATTCTTGCGTTTTTATTTTAGCTCTGATACTTCAAACTGCTTTTGCTTTTACGTTGTGTTTCCGCTTTTGTTAATGAAAGATTTGGAAATTTCCTTTTGTTTTCTGCTTTTGTGTAAAATAGAGATCTGGAAAAAGACTATCTTATTATGCTTTCAAGATCTCACGGCTACCTCTACGTTCTACTATATTTTTCACATTTGGAGGGTGACAACGTGAAAATATTACGAGAGCATGATGTGTACTAATTTACTAGTATGTACTTTACTTTCACATTATATACAAAGGAAGCTGTATATATTGTTTAAATAAAATGTGAATTTATATTTTTTCTCAACAAAACGAATTACATCTCAATATAAATCCTAGTTTAAAATAGATATTGTTTAAATAAAAGGTGAATTTATATTTTTTCTCAACAAAACAAATTACATCTCAACATAAATCCGTTTAAAATAGATCAAAGATAATTAACAACACGATTTAAATATAAAACAAATTACATCTCAATATAAATCAATGATAATTAACAACACAATTTCGTATTTTTTGAACACTTTAAAATTGATTTATTAGATTTTATAATTGAAATACAATGCAAGAGTTACCACTCCATTTTAATATAGTAATCGATTTGCATTCAAATTTTTTTTATTTTTAATTTGTTTTGTTGTTGATAAAAGATTTATTATAGTTTTTCAATAGTTTTGAAAAATATTTATATTAAATTAAATATATAAAAATTAAAAATTAATTTTTGTAATTTTTAAATATCAAATTTTTAATTTATGATTGGACAAAAATAGTAATGAGACTAATTTTCCCTACTTTGAAAGCTATTTATTAGAATTAAAAAATATATTAATTTTTAAAATAAATATTATTTTAGAAATTACCACTTAACTTAACTCAAGTACTATGCCATAAATAAATTGGATTTTTATAAATTCCTCTAAACTTAAATAAGCCAAATTGGCACGGCATGGCACCGCAGGGTTGCACGTTAAATATTCAGGGTTGTACGGCAGGGTTGTAATCTAACATTTTACATTAACTCAAATTTATTTTATAACTAAAAGCCAATAACTTTAATTATTGATTTTTTAACTAAATGCAAATAAATTTAACTATTGATTTTTGGCTTTATTTTATAACTGAAAGCTAATAAATTTAACTATTAGTTTTTATTCCCTTATGGTAAGGAAACGACAAGAGTGGCTTACTGACACTTGGATTACTGCATAAATACACCCACTAGGTTGAGTAAACCATGGAAAATTCGATTATGAAAAACTCTTTTTTAAATTTCAAGACACGGCGATTTAAAATAAAACAACCATTTATTGATCAATTCTATAATTTATAGATCTGTTTATAACATGCTACTCACATCATGTAATTGTTTTTGGTCGTTGCTCTATCCCATGTGTACACCTCCTTTTCCACCTCGATTTAGTTTGTTGTTACTGGTTTTAGTTGCTTGGCTCACTATTCTATTTTTAATTTGTAGGTGGAAAAGTCATAAATTAATGTATGTACTATGGAAATTAATTTATATATGACACGTATAAGAAGTTTCAACGCTAGACAATAATGTCGTGACTTGGCCATATGAGAAAGAGATTTTATTATAAGAAAGGAAATTATTTATAAACTATTTTTATCTCAACTTTTATTTTTGAACTATATACAATTATTAAGTAAATTATTTATAAACTATTTTTAAAAGGTAGGTATAAGTATACTGCTATTTTCCAAATTTTCATAATCTATCATATTTTGAATTAAAGTAGCTCTAAATTCATTGCGATAAAATTTGTCATAGAAAGTTGGAGAAAGCTAAATTGTAAAATGAAAATTACTTAACTAAAATAATAAAAGTGTGTATAAGATACTCACTAGAGATTAAAAATATATATAACTAAAAATACTGATATAATTTTTTTTTTTAATGTTACAAACTAAATAACATATGTATACTATAAATAGCACTTAAAGTTCACATTGTAAAATATTGCTAACTTTAAGTACCTTTTAAAACATGATAAGATATATGTATCTCTCTATATTTATTATATTTATTATATGTACCTAGGGCATTATATTGTAAGTTGTCATTTAGGATTTTGTCATCTAATGTCAAAATACTCTTCCATACTAATTTCAACTATATATAATTATTAATTAAATTATTTATAAATTATTTTCAAAGGGTAGGTATAAGCAGCTTTGCTGCTATTTTTACTTGTTTTCCAAAAAATGTCTTAATCATGTTTCATGAACTTTGTGATAATATGTTCCCAGCATAATTGCCATGCTGCTGAATATTAATATCATGTTATTGAGTAAGAGTATCTTTACATTATGTTCCTCTACCACTAGGTCCAATGATAAGTTCGAGTCATCAAAAACCTTAGTTTGTTCACATAATATTTAATGCTTTTACCATGATAAGTTAAGTCATCAAAGACCTTAGTTTGTTAACATGACCTTTGATGCTTTTACCTTGTCACATTTTTTATTAAAAAAATTGATTACTTCACTAACACTTTTGCATTATGTTTCTTTGAACAAAACAAATCTCCAGGTGTCTCCCGTCCTTCTTTTGATGCCTTGGACAAATCCACTAAATGTAGTTCAAACTTACAAACCCAATCCAATGAAAGATTTGTTCTCCTTAGTTTGCCACTTCACTACCACTTAAACATTTCAATTCTTTCCTCTAGGCAAAACTCATAAATATTTTTCAATCAAGAGAAATTGCACTTCAACATTTCAATTCTTTCCTCTAGACAAAACTCATAAATGTTTTTCAATCAAGAGAAATTGCATTTAACATGTGGTATATAAAAAGCTTGAAAATTTCCATATATTAGTGACATTGTTTTAAAAAAAAATCTCAAAATAAATAATAATAACAAAAATATAACTAATTCATATTCTCAAATTACTATGTAATAGAATTTATAAAACTTATAAAACTTATTTATTTGTGTAATAGAATTTGTAAAACTTATAGAATTTATTCATTTGTTGTATTGATGAAATGTATAACTAAAGAATAACCTTTTTCATCTATTCCTACGAGACAATTCATAAAATAAGCCATCTCCATTCCAATATTGGAAACCAAAGTGAGCAAACTATAATACCATGTGCACATAAAACTATGAAAAAATGATTTTAATCTTGTATTTATATTTTGTGGTTTTCATCCCAACATAATGGAGAGAAGTTATTTTTCCATTAGTATCAAAGAAAAATTACTAGATTAGATAAAATCAACTTATTATATTTAATATTTTTTATTAGACCTACTAAAAATTTACCAAACTCAATTAAAAAATTACTATAAAATACAATTACTAGATTTTATAAAAAAAATTACCCAATAATTTTGGAACAATAAAATGATGATTTGAAACTAGAATTAACACAACGCACGGAATTCTTATAAGCATGGATAAGATGCAACAAGTCATGGATATGTTTAAACAATATATGAAAAATGACCTGGACTCAATTGTCAATAAATTAAAAAGACTCATATTGTCGATAAATTAGAAAGACTCATCAACGATAAGAAATATTTAAGCAATGCCCTGGATGAGGGTGGAACTTGACCATAAGTGATGCATGTGGCCGTGGCACATGGAGTATGTTGGTCTACGCATGTGTAGTGGCAGCCCGGTTATTATGATGCATGAAGGTGCTTATAACCAAAATGGGATGCGGATCTAGGAGCAAGAACACGGCAAGGAAGGAAGTACGTGCACAGTTATGAAGCTTAATGGCGAAGAGAAATCCAGGATGAAGAGTAGATGGTTAGGGTAGGATATTTGCATCACCATTGATGGTGGTCCATCCTTGGGTACGGGCAATGATTTCTGGGTAGGGATAATCTGCAGTAATCAAACTGATTTTAATGACTATGACCTCAGTTGGACCTCAGTGTGGTATAAGGTTGGAGGTGGAGGAAGTAGGTGGTTAATACATGAAGGTAGTTCTCTATGGAAGGTGGCTGTGAAAAATCCGTTGATTATCCAAACATTTGAGTGGTCTGAGGAAATGGTGATGCATGACAAAGGGAAAGGAAAGGGAGGCATTGGTTTGAATCGGTCCAACCGGGAGCAGTTGCATGTGGCCCAAGCCACATGGATGTATAAGGCATCGATTCAAAGGAAGTTCAAGACGAGATTGAAGCTATGGAGAAGGAACTATGGGCCAACCTAGAGGTGGTGAAACTAGTGGAGGACTTGTCGGCATTAGAATAATGGATAATCGACCTAGGTTTGACACGTGTTTAGCTTTCATTGTATGAGAAATCTATTTCAATGGGAGAATTATGGTTGAGTGCAAGTCAAAAAACCAAGGTGAGGAAATCCCAGTGCACTTCTGGAAAGAGCCCAGTGCGGATTCTAGATTAATGCACACGAAGATTGATGTTATTGCAAGACATTTGGGCATTTTGTTTCTCCCTAGGCTGGTTGCAGAGGGTGATGTTGTTGTAGGAATGTGAAATGCTAGTTCTCAGAATGCTGGTGAGGACAGTCCATCGACTAGTTTTCAGGTTCAGTGACTAGAGATGAATGGCTCTCTTCTGTTTTTTTAAGATTGTTAGTAGTTGGTATAGTGTCAATTAAAGGCTTAGACTATCAAGTAAAAGTCTTTGTTTTAGGGTCCAATTTTGCTGATAAGACTGGTAAATGCCCTATTTTCCCCATAGGGGGAGAGGTAATTTTGGTTTCTGATGATTGTAAAGGATGGGTTGAGGGTGTTAAGGGATTAGAAAGTGGTACTAGAACACTGCAATGACAAAAGATTACATTGTTATATAATATAAATTTTTCTTACTTACAGAAGAAAAAAATCATTAAGCAATACAAATCCCACACATGCAATTATCCCACAACCAAATTCTTCTAGTACAAACAACCCAAACTCAACAAGTACATCCATCCCTCAATTGAGCCTGTCCCCAAATGGATTCCAATTAGTCAATCAACCTTTGTGTTATCCAACTTAACCAATAAGGCAATATACAAATACTAGATAACATGAAAATAGAGTTGTTGAGATTTGATGAAGGTGAAAAGCAAGGAAGAGGATTATTTTGACATACATAATTTCCTATTCGACAATAAAATATTACATAATTATTACATGAAATTTTATCATGTAATATTTTATGAATTTTATAAATATTGTTTAATTATTAGTTTGGCCTTAAAATAAGTAATAAAGATTATAATTGAAAGATATTCCATGTGCCCATCCATATGATTCAAAAAGTTAAGAGTTGGATCTCACTTTAAATTTAGATATCAAATATCCTATAATTGAAGTGGCTCATTGAAAGTTTCATTAGTTTGATTGGTTTCTAAGGGTTCCATTTGTTCGGTATCTCAAGGTTCAAAAGTATGTGCTAGTGGGAGGAGAAACCTAAAAAATTCAACCATGCTAAGGGTTGGTGTGTCCTGGGCCAAGTGCAATCCCTAGGTGATATTGACAACTTAGATTCCCTTGGGTCACGGTTTCTTAGACCACAAGCTAGTTCCACAAGTCACATACACTCTAACAAACAAAGAAACAAAATTGGAAGAGATTCCAAAGTGATTAGAGAAATAGTTAAAAGATATAGCCATATGAAAAACGAATTCACCATTTGAACACTTTATATTTTGTACTATTTTGTAGGTTTACTATATAGAGTATCTAGTATATAAGGAGAGAGAGATGGATGAGAAATTGGACATATAACTAAGATGAAGGTGGATTTGGAATGGGAAAGAAAGGTTATGTTCAATGGACAATAATGGATAATAATCATGACATAATTAAAGAAGGAAATTTCTTGTTTTTTTAACTAAATCTTTAGACTTAGTATGGATGATAATGAGAATTTTTATTCAATCAAGGTCGTAATATCATGTTTTAAAAAGATATTGACTTCTATACTAAACAGATTATTTAAATATATGATATAGTCTAAGAAGAGATTTCATTTTCTAAATTTGAAACTATTAATAATAATAATAACATAAAAAAAAAATTACATAAATTTAAATTAACTTCATTTTTTTTATTATAAAAGATGAGCTATTTCAATCTAATAATTATATTGCCATTGATTGCCTGAAATTTAATTAAAATCACTTCATAACTATATGCAAGCAACATTTTTAGTTAATAATGCCGTTGTCATAATTTATTAAGTCTATAGGATCTTTCTAGAGCTTTTATGGGAGACGTGTAGTTCCTTTCATGTTCAACTTACAACTCACATATGTCATGTTGAAAAAAATACAATGCCGACTCTAATTAAAATTTAAAACCACATATACACAAAAATAATTTTAATAAAATTAATTATTTATGGTGAATATATCTATTTGAAACTCTATTTTCCGACAGTGATGGCTATTTGTATCTTTTGGATGATATGTATAGATTGGAAAAAACATATTAAACAACTTAGAAAATGACATCCATGCAAAAACATGGAAGATTTAGTAAAAGAAGGAACATAGTTGATAGTTGAAGCTTTTATGATGTGATGTATGATGTGTTGCATTCAAATAGATCATTCCAATTTTTTAGGTGAGTACTTAACTGCCTAATCTAAAGAGAGAATATTTTAAAGTTCATATTCCTGTATCCTAGAGGCTTTTAAGTAGAGCGTTGAAAATAATTTTCTTGCTACAATTGTACTAATGACAAGTTTTTCTCAACATCTGTGAACAAAAAAGAGCTGCTTATATTTGAAAAAAGGTTACCAAAATTGTATTATATGGTGAGCCAAAAGCATATCTGGGTTTATGATTGCATTGAGTGTAACAAGGTGTGCCTACCTAAACCAAGAGAGCTACCATATCAAAACAATGTAGGGAAACTATGTTATATATGGACCAAAAAATGTGTTTTTATAAGATATTATATTAATTTAAGTTTTGGAAGAGTTTTTTATATGTTTGTGTTTTAATATTGTGAAAATAGTGGGAATTGAAGAACTCATGAATGAATGAAGTTATTAAACTTCTAGAGTGGGAAAGTGAAGAAATGGTAATTGCAGTTGTATTGCATGGTTTTAGTGGAATGGGAAAGGCTATACTCGAATATGTATTTTTTCCCAACTTTATATACTAGCGTAGATCTATGTTAACTTAGAATCTATCATGTGTCAAAAGAGATCAAATCCCTTTAGGTGCAAACCCTTTTTAGAATTCAAAATTTTGAGGAAAGGTTTGCACCTCGAGGGATTTGATCCCTTTCAATGCATGATAGATCTAGATGGATCCACACAGCTATATTATACAATATTATCATATACGTAATCAGTAATAATGGCAAATAGAATCTTGATAATATGTTCATGGTGTTTCTATTCATTATAAAAAACCTTGATTTATAAGTATGTGTTTTATGTCAACATCACCATTATAAATAACAAAGTGCAATGTGACATATGTTGAAAAATTTGGAAGCATGTTTATTTAAAAAATTAATGATAATTTATTGCCATAAATTACAAGGAATTTAACTATATTAGGTTGCTTCATCTACTTGGTTGGTAAAAGTCTATTTTATCAAACAAATGCAAATGTTGTCTAAAATAGAAGTTATATTTTATATCAAATTTAAAATACATGTAAATTTTAGTTGTGGATGTTTACAATGTGTAAGTTTCTTTGTACATTAATATAAAGACTGTGTTATTTACCAAAAAAACAATCTTCATGCTTAATGACCACCTTACTCACCTTGAAAATGAAACATTTATATTTTCAGCTCATAATGGTGAGGAAATTGGTTGAAATAAGGTGGAACCTACAGTAAATTCAAAAGGAGGCAAAATGTAAAATGCAATGATAATAAAGGGCAATGCTATACCTAAATGCCAATGTAGAGAATATACTTTGTAGGGGACCACCAATTATGTGTGAAAATGTGATTCTTTTGGCAATGTCCTATGCACACACAAATAGAAATCATTTCCAAGATGGTGATAAATAGACAACATTGATACTAGTGGAAACTTGGGAAATCATGGACCAAGAAGTTCCCAAAGAAGCCACTCCCATGAAGGAGGCTAGCGAACAAGGAATTTTTAGAGGCACTCCTATGAAAAGGGAAAAGAAACAATGAGTTACCAAATGTTGCAATCTTGTTAAGGAGGCCAATGAATGATGAGTTACCAAAGGAGGAATTCCTTCAAAGGAGGTAACTATGGTGAGTTCCTTAGGAGGAAATATCATGAAGGAGGCTATGGAATTAGTATTTTTCAAAGGAGACACTCCTACAAAGGAGGCCTGAGAATGATGAGTTCCAAATGAGGCATTTCATGTAAAGGAGTCCAAGGAACAATGAATTCCCAATTGTAAATCTCTCTCTCTCTCTCTCTCTCTCTCTCTTTGAGATAATTTCTTCAGAATTTTGTGAAGCAACTTTGAGATCTGGAAATACTATATCAAAGACAAGTATATTTCCATATCTAAGGGTTTTTAAACCTCATAAAACCATTAAGAATTTATTTTGTAGTGTCAAAGACAAGTCCAACCCTTTTCTCTCTTAAGGTGTCTAACATATTCCTTGTTCTTGCAGAAAATATTACATTGGACAAACAGGTTGTTCCATCCAATCTCACATTAAAGAACATATTGTTGGTACTAATCATAATCGTCTTAATAAATATGCCATTGCATAGCACTCCTTTGACACTAAACACTACACTTATTTTAATCAAACTAAAATACAAGCATCTAGCCCCCATTACTCATGTCATCTCATCATAGAAGCTCTTAAAATAGAAAAACACCCAAACAATTTCAATCATGAAGATGGATATAAACTAAATAACTCATGGAAGCCTCTATTACACCATCTTGGTTAGTTAAGTTATTCATTATCCCCCTCTTATCCTAATTGTTTCATTTTGATCCTCGCTTTTGTGTGTCTTTCCTTCTTTGGTTGCTTCCTCTAATTAATCTCTAGGCTTGTACCGTTCTCTTTCCTATTTATTTCTCCTTTATATTCACTCTTATTTATTCTCCTTATCCCACCCTTTTAAATATCGCATTCCCTCTTTTTAAACTCGCCAACCCTTTTTGTTGTCTATTAGTTAATGTCATTTATACATATATTGAGAGAGTATATTAATTGTTTCATTCTCCTTAGTTTTATTATTTATTCCTATCCATTTTCAAATATCATACCCCACCTTTTATTTTATTTTCAAACACCAAACCCCACCTTTCATTTTCTTTTCTTTTTTACTTTAGCTAATTCTCTCTATTTTTCTAAATTTAATTAATTTTTATATTCAAATTTAATTTTTAATCATCAATTTAACCTATTCCACTTCTCATTGACCAATCATTTTACCTAATTCCTAAAGGGTATTTTTTTCTCATTCTCTATTTAGTATGCCTCTTCTTTTCTAATATTATTTAGTTGTGTTTAGTTCCCCTAATGATGGGTGGAGTGTCCACTCGAAATGTTGGCTGTTTCTAAACTCCTATATGGTGCCTTTTCTAGAAACTCCTACATAATATTATTTGTTGTAGAATGCTCTAATTTTTTCTATGCCTAAGATACAATGCCATATCCACACTTAGAGGTTATGGATATTTTGTTTATTCCTTGGTCTCTAACTGATATAAATGAGTGGTAGAAAATTTCCTCTAGGCCTTAGTAAGACTAAAATGTGGATGTATTTGAACCTTGCTTGTTTATAATGCAAAGATTGGATTGTTGAAACAAAGTATTGTTTGAATATTCCAATAAGAGTTGGTTCCTTGTCATTTTTCAAATGGAAACTTGGTTGGTAGCAAGGGAATTACCCAGATTTATGATCATCCATATGAATGATACTCTCATTTTCCTTTGATCTACAATATTTGAAAAGATATGAAATAGTTTAGTCATACCTGTTCTTGTTTATTTTTCTATGTCGAGTTGCCGCCTCAATTTGTAGTATGAATGAAGATGAAATATCTATGTGAACCATGAGTCTTAATACTCTGAAGATCAAATTTGATGGTTATCCTCGATGGTTGAACCATGTGTGCAATTGTTCAAGTAGTTCTTCTAGAGTTATTTAAAAATGCAAACTTTGTCTCCTTAGAAATGTTTTGACCTTGGTAAATTTGGAAGCTCTATTTTTATTCATGTACAATGAAATGGATTTTTGAGTGTATCATTTATGTACTTGATGGTAGCAAGATATGAAATGAATCCTTTTGAAATTTGTGCTTAGAATGAAACGCTTGATACAATCAAATGACACAACTAGAATGTATGCATGTTTGAGGATATATGCATGTTTTCTTTCTCTATGAAATGAAAAATAACCTCTATTTATTGTTCACAAGAATAATTTCATCCACATGATGGCCTTATTTAATTGAGACACTTAATCCTCGGTTGTCGTTGTTTTGGTTTTATGGGAGCAGGGATTTATTGACTACCACTTTGGCTTTTCATTAGTATACAAAGGTGTTAGCTTCCATACCTTGTTTGGACATAGTGACCTCTTCTTTTTATGAGTTTGCATATATGTCTTGGAACCACATTTGGTGTACTTGATACCGCATGTTGAAGTAGTTTTGCTCTAATGTTGTAATATAGGATTTATTATTAGTTTTTGTCAATTATACATAATTGACACTCATATATTGATGTTGTGGCCTAATTTTCATGGTTGTAACAAAATATTAATAAGTATCACCTAAGAAAAATAATTTTTTTTTAACTACGATTTGATTGCCAAATAATTTTATAAGTTATAATTTATATAATTTAAAAAATAATTAATGATGTTCACCACTTTGTTGCTGCATTTCCCTAATAATTCGTACCCCTTCATTCCCTTGTGGGTCAAAATTGGGAGGAAAGTAGATATCCTCATGTTTAGTTTGAGGAATGTATTCAACAATAGGTTGCACCATGGGAACCTCTTCATAAAAAAAGTGTGCCCCATTGTCTCTCTAATTTTATTATCAATATAATTAGCTGGACCAACTAAAAGTGTTGTTAGTAACTCTTAAAAATAATATTTTCATGATGAAAAAAACCATTAGAGGCTGACTTGATGTTGGAAATGGAATGTTACATACTGAAAGAATATGCTTTCTTGTGGTGATGGAGTAGTAACACATGGTATATGTGGTCCTAGAAATTGGAATGGCCTCTAATGAAAGACTACATTTATCATGTACATAACCTAGCCTTTTTATCTTTCTTCAATTATTTTTTTCATTTCTCCTCAAAAAAAATATTGATCGAATACATGTTTTCCCAATATTCACAAGGATTGAAAATAAGAAAAGACAAAAGACAAAAGACAAAATTGGCCTCTAATTCACACCAAAATCATAAATAATGTTTGAAATAATAATTTTCCTAGAAAACATCTATCAACATGCAAATGTTATCATCTCTCTTTATAAAGATTGAGGTTGTGCTTCGTGTCATTTTTGTTTTATATATTCAGAATATACCCGCATTATGAAAAGTGTGTGCACTAATTAATATGTACATATTCCTTTTACCATGGTTAGACCTTATACACTGTAAAAAACAACTTAATACTTGAAACTTTAACCAAATTTATCCCTAACTAGAGAAACCTAAATATTTAACTTCTAGCACTTATAAAACATCACCTCTTTGGGTGATTCTCAACCTCAGGTTTGCACACCAAGAATGGCTCTTGGGGCCTTTACCATGGCCAAGGGAGGAAAAAAAAGGACCTTATGCCCTAAACAAAGCTTCTAAAGCTCAAGGGACATGAACAAGGCCTTGAACCACCAGACAGATCCTCTCTAAAGTATTTGTGTCCTCCGAGTGGGATATGGGCACCATAAGGAAGATTTTTCCACTACATATGGGTATCAAGGATTATACCATGGTTAGAGGAGAAAAAGAAGGGTCTTGTGCTAAAAAAAACACCACATAGATCCTCTACAAGGGATCTCTAACCTCTAAGTGGATATGGGTTCCATGACGAGGTTTTGTGCAGCATAGTTGGGCCTTAGGGCCTCCAAATTGGATATCGACACCATTAGCAGGTTTTCCACGTCACATATGGCACTCAAGGCCTTAACCATGGTAAGGGAAGGAACATGCGTTGCTTATGCTATATTTAAATCTTCTTAAGATGAATCTTTCTAAAGTAGTCCTCAAACAACCCTGCATAAGACCTTTGTAGGGGCTCTTTGTCATTTATGGCCTGTACCATGAACGATGGAGGAAAACAAAGGCCATAGGCCCCAAATGAATTTTCTCATGCTCAATATCCATGAACAAGGACTCATACCACCATAAAAATCATCTCTAAAGGATCTATAGCCTGTAAGTGAGATATGGATACCATTAGAAGGTTCTATGCACCACAATTGGGTCTTGGGGCCTCATGGTTGGATATCAATTCCATTGAGAGGTTTTGCACACTATGGATGGAGAAACATCCACGAGAAGGTTTGATCTTATTTATTCCTCGTAAGCATCCACTCTTACACTTAAGCACCACCCGAATATGCTTAAATTACAACTTTACAATATTTTACAATATCTTTTCAACATACCCAAAGGGTCTTTTTCACCTTTATTATATAGCTAGAGGTATGGAATATTTACACCCCTTAATACATGTGGGATAAATGATTTTCCACCTCCCTTTTATAAAGAATGGTAATAGGAGAATATTACTCCATGATGCATGTGGGATAACTCCTTTTACGTAAGATAGGGAGTTACAAAGAGAATTATGCCTTTTTTTCTATAAAAGACATCATAATATCTTACGACATCATACTAGACATCATTACACTTCTAAAATTAACATTACACACTCCAATAAGACCTCTATAGGGAATCTTTGGTCTTCAATTGAGAATGTGGGTGCCATTAGTATGTTTTTCAAAATAAGAATGGGTTTTGGGACCTATACCATGCTCGAGGGAGGAAAACAAAGGCCTTAGGCCCTAAAAGAAGATTATCAGTCTTAAGGGTTATAAATGAGGACTTGAATCACCACATAGATACTCTCTATGGGATATTCGGCCTTCGAGTTGGATATGGGAGACATTTAGAAACCAAAATTATCATTCTACAAAGCTTTAATTTGGTAGGCATGGGGTGCAAACAAAAGGAATGTTTGTATTTTATTTTAGAGCTTGTATTTTATCATGGGTACATCTTATATGGTATCATGGGAATTGGTCAAAGGGGTAAGCATGGTATCTTTTATGGTGATGGAGGAGAAGAGGATATTTTTGTTAAACATTGGGTAGCCTTGAGAAAGCCTTTGGTTGGTCCATTAGAGGGAGGTTAATAAGGTGTTTGGAGCATGATGATATGGTGGGGATCCTTGAGCTATATGTTGAAGGGATGTTGATAAATATGTGGTGTGGTGTGGGAGGAAGGCACAAACTCTAGTGAGTAATGTGGTTGTATATTATGGGAGGATTCATAGACCAAGGTTCTTCCTCCATGATCAAGGCTATAGGAAGAGTTTTATCATTGTGAATTGGTGGTGAGGTGGTAAACTAAGACAAAAGGGTACTCACATATATAGATAAGATGTGTGTCTACTACGTAGGGGTTGTACGATTAGGGAATGTTAGGTCAATCATATTCATTGGGTCTACATAAAATTGTTGGCAAGGGTATATTACATACCTAATCTAAGAATATGATAACACTATAGTTATTGATATTGTTGGGATTGTCTAAGGTAGTAGCTTAAAAATTCTAGAGGCTAAAAGAATGTATATCCTAGTGCTTCTAGTGTGCATTAGATGCCACATTGGTTGGTAAGCATGCACATATGAAATTCTAATGATTCATCTATGTTTTTTTGTATCTTACTAGATTCCTTCAAAGTTGACTATACTGAGGATGGCTAGATAAAGGATGAGATGTTATTTTGCGAAGGTGGGTACAAAGTGTTGGTATCCTATAACACATAACAACGGATGACTATTTGTGTCATGATAAACATAATTTGCACACTAAAATATCTTAAACTCCATTCCATGGTAGTCATCATGCTCTAGGAGAGAGCACTGCAATCTCTCTCATTCTAAAACTATTGTAATCCATAAGCTATGAAGAATGTCAACCAATAAAATGAAGTATTCTCATTCTCCGTATGAGTGAGTGTGGTGATTTATATCTACATACCAATTATCTATCTTAGTGTATTGAAACTATCAAATATCTATGTAGCTTCAAAAATGGACATAAAACCATTATAATTATCCTTATATAATAAGTCTCTCACTATAACCAACAATCTCTTTTCACAATCACAAATCATTAATTTCTAGTGGCTTGTTTAATGTGTATATTGTTTTTCTTAATAAGACTAGTTAGATTTGTATAAAATAGGGTTGTGGCCATACCACCTAGCTTGAAAATACAAAAATTATTAGGATTCCAATCTTTGTTGTTTCATAAAAATTCCAAAAAGGACTATTATGCTATTAGAATTGCGTAATCTTAAAATTCTAGAGCTACTACATTCTAAGTTGTATTTCCTTAGATAATACACATACCTACAAGCCATGATTTCCAACAAAAATTTAAAAAGAACATGATTACAATTGATTGGTGGAGGTTGTTGTTAGATTGTTTCTCCTTCTCTTGCTTGCTCATACTCCATGCCATATATTCCTTCTAAATATGTGGTAAGTATTGTTGAATTCATTCTTTAAGCTGCCTCTCTTTTTCCTTTTTGTTTTGTCTCTATTCTACCCTACATTTCTTTCAAATTTTCTTCCATAGACCCCATCCTAATCTTTTGATTTTCATAACATTTGTTTGTTATTTAATATTTCCATTTGATTTTAAATCCCAAACATCTATAATTTTTTTCCGGTTCCTTTGTCATTTTTTTCCATTTTCTTAGATAGAGCCCATGACAATCATGAGTTTCCTCTAAATGCCTATAATAATATTGAACCCTTATAATCAAGTTCATCATTTTACAAAGTGAACACCTATTGGAGGACGTGTGGCTTCATTGTTTCATGGGAATCATGAGCTCCTCTATTCCTAATATTATGTTTGTATGCTTCAAGACATGCATGGGTATCACATAGAGTGACTGCACTACATTATATCTCATCTGAGTGCACTAAGAGTAATGATGGTTGTAGTTTAATATGAGGAGATGTTAGGTAAAGTTATGTAACTATTATGTTACCAAATATAAAAAGTATAAAAATAATAATTAAAAAATTTATATAGACTCATAAGTTACCAGAAGAAGAAAAAAAAAAAAAAAAATCTACTCAATTTAAAGTTATGTAACTATTATGTTACCAAATATAAAAATATAAGAAAGTAATTAAAAAAATCATAAATCTATACTAATAATTAAAAACATTTTTTTCTCAAAAAGTTAAAAAAAAAAATCTAGTCAATCAATTTAAGTGAATCTATACTAATAATTAAAAACATTTAATCATATAAATAATGCTTTAGCAAGTGATTCCTAATATTTCATGTTACAATGCTTGAGGACCGCAAAACGATATTATCTCAAAAAAAATTATGTAATTTTGATAAAATCTCAAGTAAATGGTAATATCAGAGACATTTCAATACGATATATTTTTCATCCATAGAATTAATTACTTTGTTATATTTTTCCAGCTGATTTGCAATCTATATGATTAACATGAAGAGTTAACAGATTGACCAGTAGATGACATCTAATATTTTGATTATATTGCTTGTTGCATATTCCTCCAAGTATCCTCAAAAGCGTTATCCGCAAGGGACGCAAATCCGTTATCCGCAAGGGACGCCTGCAACAAAGGCCATGACCCATACAGGGGAGCTTCCAAGCAACTCACAGAGGTAGACGTTACAATGGTGGAATCACTCCCATCCTTCAAACCCTGCGAGACCTGCACACAATTAATTGCAGGCTTTTAAAAAACTTCGTTTACATCAGTCAAGTTGTAGGAATTATAAACTCCAAGTTACTGATTAATTAATACTGCTGCAATGAGGCAGATGTTGGAGATAATTCCTCCCGCCAGGTGTTTATATCCAACAACCACCGTACAAGAAGTTATTATAATTAGCTGAAGAAGTTAATGTGCCTCGGGTGAAGAGGCATCGACATGTTCAATGTATTTTGTGTGTTCATTCGGAGGTTCTGGAATGCAGTAGAAGTGGCGCAGAGCTCCACAGCAAAGCAGACCCTGTTTTGTTTTTGTCTGGCCATACTCTGTTTTCAGTTATGCTCTGCCTCTCCCTGCAATCTGTCATGGTATCAGAGCTTAGGTGAAGAGCAGAAGGTTGTAGAGAATAAGAGGAGCCATGAGAACTGGAGCAGCTGCCGAGACCGTCGAGAATTGAAAGGAACCAGCCTGTTCTCTGTTTCCATCGTGGAGGAGGAGATTACCTGAGAGAACTTTGTGGGCTGTTTTGTGGGCTGTAGCCAGTCCATCGAGCGCAGCAAGAAGCCTGAGTCTGGAGAAGGAGATCCCGAGGAGCCTGGTGCACTAGTGGAGGAGACCGCCTGTCCAAGAGAGAGCTACAGAGGATGGAGCTCGTGGAGGAGTCAGTGGAGGCTGTGTGGTGGTGAAGTCGCCAGGAGAACAGCCAAGCGTAAATCCCATGCAGGCTGTGCGTGGAGAAGGTGATCGTGCAGAGGTGCGTGTAGGAGAGCAGCCTGGAAGAGAGACCCGTGGAAGACTGCGAGTTCAGACCCGACCGGAGATCAGGAGAGCAGCCGGTCGCTGCCGAAAAGAGGAATACGCCTTGTGCAAAAGGCTGTGCGTGAAAGAGCCAATCGTGTAGGTCGTGCGGAGAGGAGGAGAGCCCGTGGACGCCGAAGGAGGAAGCCGTCAGAGCCTGCGGCGTGGAAAGCCAGGCCCAGAGCCTGCTGTGGAAGGGAGTGTGAAGAACTTTGGGCGATGTAAGAAGCCTGTGCTCAGAACTGAGTCAGAGAGAAGGCATGCCGAAGGGTGAAGAACCCTCATCCGCGTGAATCAGAAGCGTGGTAGAACTGGAGCGAACTCAGAAGAGGAGCCTATGCCGATTGCGGAGAAGAGGTTAGAGCCATAGTCGCTGTGGAAGAAAAGAAGAGGTCGCCGTTGGTTGAGTTGACACTCCGGCAGATTGAAGACCAAAAAGTGAGCTCGGTGGTGCAGAGAAGGAAAGTTGTAAAGGGTACTGCGGGTCGATGTTCGACTTTATGCACAGAGAAATCTGGTAAGGTCTTCGTTCCTTCCTCGTTTTGATTGGTTAGGGTTTCTGTCGGGCTTCTGTTGTGGGCTCTGGCGATGAGGCGGTCTCGGTGGACTCTGTGTCGGGTTAATTCCAATGTGGTTCTGTTATTGCGTTTAAGGGGAAGTTATCATATGGGCAACATACGAGTTGAAAACATGTTACAATTTCCCCATGGTTTCACTTTGTAGGTATGTTTTAGTAATGTACTGTTACCTGATGGAGATGGATAAACTCTTATTTTTCCATGGCTTCAGTTTGTAAGTATGTTTAGTAATCTATTAGTTCCCTGGAAGTTGGGGTTTTATGGGCCACGGTTGCTTCCTTTTGATGCAAGAGGCCGAGAGGGAGGATCCAGGAAAGCGCTGAAGCTCTCTTACTCTGTCTCTGCCTGAGATAAAAATATAAATTGAAATGAATATGCCCAAGGCATAGAAAAGCCAAAAAAAAACAGAGTGTTTTGTACTAAGGGGGCGTTTTTGACAGGTCTTGCAGCCAGCAAGCAAACTTATATTTTTTTTAGGGGGCGATAGGGAAGGAGAAGCAAGCAGGAGA
Organism: Larix kaempferi; assembly: GCA_027924585.1. NCBI lineage: Eukaryota > Viridiplantae > Streptophyta > Pinopsida > Pinales > Pinaceae > Larix > Larix kaempferi. Next base: position 2,321,230 of record BSBM01000546.1, read on the forward strand.
CTTGCGAGAAGAAAAGACAAGTGCTAGCACAGAACACCTGCAACAAAGAAGAGAAGAGATGGGTTACCAAAGCAGACTCAAGCAAATCAGAAGAAGAAATGCAAGTGTAGAGGCAAAGTATTTTGCACATAGATATGGAGAAGTTCCCATTGCAGAGGAGCTTATTAACTCAGTTAGAGTCCAAGAGGAGAACCAGGATAACTGGAGCAGCAGAGTTCTCTCCGTACCTCCGCATTTTTCAGGTAAAAATTATGAGTTTTGGGCTATTAAGATGAGAAGTTTCCTTAGAGCAGAGGATTTGTGGTGTTTAGTTCAAAATGAATGTGTGCATCCCCTAGATTTAGAGGCTTTTGAAGCCCTGCCAGAAGAACAAAAATTGCAGCAACATGAATTAGCCCTGCATCTCATCCAACGAGCTGTGGATGAAAGTATTTTCCACAAGATTGCAGCAGCAAAGACTTCCAAGGAAGCATGGAGAATCTTGGAAGAGGAGTTCAGTGAAAGGGGGAGTAACATGTGCAAGCAGCCAACAGTGTCACAGTCTGTTGAAGAAGAAGCAGAAGAGAATTCTGCAGTTGAGAATCCTGCAGTTGAAGCAGAAGACAGCCAAGCTGTTAGTGAATCCCACGGTGTAGAGGCACTTGTGGATGAATATGAAGATGGAACTGCCATTGCAGCAGTAGAAACTCCAGCCATAGAAGCTGTTGAGAAATTCGGTGAACCACACACAGTTGTGGATAATGAAGTTGAAGAACCTGCTATACCAGCAGAAGCACTTTCGCATGAATTGGTTGAGGACTCTGTCAGCCAAGCAGAGCCAAATATGTTTGAGAACAACGAAGCCCACTATGCAGAGCCACAAGTGGATGAAGATGATGTTAAAGATGAAGCTGCCATAGCAGCAACAGAAAATGGTGAATTAGCAACTCAAGCAGTTGCAGGACAGCCAATAGAGGCTGAATGTGAAGAAGAAAATGAGCTCATGAAGAGCATGCCCATGAGGGCAGAAGTTTTTCTTAACAGTTTAGATGTTTGTGTATGTGCAGGTCCATGTAGAAATCAGCCTGCAATTGAGCAAAATGTAAATGAATATGATGATGAAATCATTCAAGAATTTTTTAAAAATGTGGACAATGTGATGTCCTTCTTTGAAGCAGAAAATGGAAAAGAAGGCAGTGTTGGAGCTAATAAGCATAATGAAGACCATGAAGATTGTAATTTCATTGAAGAGTTTGACAAAATTATTGAAAGCTGCATGGAATGTGAAGCATTTGAATTCAATGATGATGGGCATTGTGACATGCCAAGAGTGCTTAGCAGCACCATCCTTGAAGAAATCTGCATTGAAGATGCAGAGGAAGAAGATAAACCAGCTGAAAACATTTTTATGAAATGGAGTCTTGAAGAAATCAGACACTATTATCAGCTGATGTCATGGCAGCATGCCAATGAAGAGGATGAAAACAAAATGAAGGATGTGATCAGCATATGGGATCTTGAAATTCCCACAACATACGAACTAAGGATGCTGAAATCAGAATTTGAAGATGAAGACACAAGACAGCAAGCCATTGAAGAACTTGCAGACATTGATGGAAGATTTAAGCCCAAGGAGCTTGAAGAAAACATGAAGAAGAAGGTGAGAATGAAGAAGAAGGTGAAGAAGAACTCCGAGTTCAAAGTTTGGAGCAAACGAAAGAAAAAGAAGCCGCTGCATCAGCATGCAGCAGACAAGAATGGTAAGATAATTTTGAGTTTTGACATGAACTAATGTAAGCCTAGCTAAGACTTAGACCAGCAGGCATTAATGTTTCAATGTTTTTTTGTTGAAAGCCCATGAAGGCACTGTATGTATGTGTTAGATGTTAGTAGTTTGTTTATGGTCGGAATTAAGGGGGAGTGTTGGAGATAATTCCTCCCGCCAGGTGTTTATATCCAACAACCACCGTACAAGAAGTTATTATAATTAGCTGAAGAAGTTAATGTGCCTCGGGTGAAGAGGCATCGACATGTTCAATGTATTTTGTGTGTTCATTCGGAGGTTCTGGAATGCAGTAGAAGTGGCGCAGAGCTCCACAGCAAAGCAGACCCTGTTTTGTTTTTGTCTGGCCATACTCTGTTTTCAGTTATGCTCTGCCTCTCCCTGCAATCTGTCAGCAGAGTTGAGATTATATCAATGGAGGATGAGTGTGGTATTAGAATCACCTGGCCCTGTGCAATAGGAACTTGGTTGTAGTAGAGTGTAAAAACAGAATGAGAAAGCTGCATCATGTAATGTTCGGCACGATTCTTAACTGTGAGATTGAATGTGGAGTTCACTGATATCATGTAAGTCAGCACATTCGTCCTATCGGTTCCAGCGAAAACGTCTATTCTCATAAACCTAAAATCCTGCAAACGGCATGCCATCTCTGGGTCAGGTCAGGCAAATTGTTAAACTGTCAAAAACATATGAAAAAGTATTGCAGATAGAAGGGCAATGTAATCCAATCTAGGTCAAGCAAATTTTTAAACTGTAAAAAACATATGAAAAAGTGTTTTAAACTGTCAAAAACATATGAAAAAGTATTGCAGATAGAAGGGCAATCTAATCCAATCTATCAAAAACATATTGAAAAAGTATTGCAGATAGAAGGGCAATCTAATCCAATCTATCAAAAACATATTGAAAAAGTATTGGATTTTACATTTTAGGGTGAATTAGCGAGTATGTTTTTCTTGGAGGGGCAATTTATGATGTGAAAATTGTAGACGAGCAGACTCTCTGGATTGATTTTATAGTTTTTGTTTCAAATTCAAAATAAATAATTAAGATGATAATGATTAGTGTTCAATGAAATCAACTTTGATCTATCAAATCTTAACTAGGATATTACTTGGTATTATATATATTATGAATTGATAGGTGATGTATGGATCATTGATAATTGATGCATAAATTCAAAACAGTTCGTAGCAAACAAACAACTGGATAATAACAGGGAGCTAAAGCATAAACAACTAATAATTATAACTAAGACAAAACCACAAACTAAGTTGTTATTCTAATAAAAAAATACTCAAGCTGTAAGTACAAATTTTGAAACTGGTTGTTCAAACTATAATAAATATAACGGATCGGATCGATAAAACTTGCCTGAATATTCAACTCCGGGGGAAGGAAGCAAAGAATACGCCATATAATAAACAGAGCAGCGAAGACCGCGCATGACATGACAAGAGACCATGTCCACAGCCCCGTTATGCCTAGTTCTTCTTCGTCCGAATCGTCATCTTTTTTTATCAGACTAGTCTCAACGGCTCTATTTCGCATTGTATTCAACTTAGTTTTACACAATGGCGACGAGGGGATCATAGCACTTCTCCACAGAAAAGAAGTTTCAGAAGATAATGTTGCCGTGAGTATGCTACGATTGCAGGGTCGACGAAGTGGCCTAGGAGATTCAAGTTTTCATCCGCGCGGCCACTGTTTGTTGCAGCCGGAAAGGGAGAATTAGATTTTATACTTGAAATACAATGCACTTGAGTTACCACTCCTTTTTAAACATCTTTAGTTTTCAAAAAAGGTCTTAATCATGCTTCATCCATAAATGCCATGCCGGAGTCTTAATCATGCTTCAAGCATAAATGCCATGCCGCTGAATAGTTTTCAAAAAACGTCTTAATCATGCTTCATGCATAAATGCCATGCCGCTGAATATTGAGTAAGAGTATCTTTACATTATGTTCCTCTACCACTAGGTCCAATGATAAGTTCGAGTCACCAAAGACCTTAGTTTGTTCACATGATATTTAATGCCTTTACCATGATAAGTTAAGTCATCAAAGACCTTAGTTTGTTAACATGATCTTCACTACCACTTCAACATTTCAATTCTTTCCTCTCGACAAAACTCATAAATATTTTTCAATCAAAGGAAAGTGCATTTATCATGTGATATATAAAAAGCCTGAAAATTTCCATATATTAACATGTGGTATATAAAAAGCTTGAAAATTTCCATATATTAACATGTGGTATATAAAAATCATTAAGCAATATAAATCCCACACATGCAATTAGCCCACAACCAAATTCTTCTAATACAAATAACCCAAACTCAACAAGTACATCCCTCAATTGAGCATGTCCCCAAATGGATTCCAATTAGTCAATCAAACTTTGTGTTATCCAACTTAACCAATAAGGCAATATACAAATACTAGATAACATGAAAATAGAGTTGTTGAGATTTGATGAAGATGAAAAGAAAGGAAGAGGACTATTTTGACATACATAATTTCTTATTCGACAATAAAAAAATCAAATATGCCACCATGCAGCTTGAAAGTAACATCTATAAGTGGTACATCTGGTGGAACTCTATGACTAAGGTGTGCTCCTATAGTTGGTTCAAGTTACAAAATGATTTCTTTAAGAGGCTTCAAGGTATAAATGGGAAGGGAATTTTTGCAAAATTCACTAGAATACAAAAAATTGGGAAATGTACATGAATACACATGGGAGTGGAAAGCATTGGCAACAATACTGCTCGAATCATCAAAGGATCAATTACTTATGTATGGATTAAACCCATACATAAGATATGAGTTAGAAAAGCATAATATCACAACCATGAAAAAATCTCAATGTGAGGTAAAATCCATAAAAAATATGTTAAAAGGGTCAAACTATAATCATGACAAAGTGTATTCAAGGAAAAATCTATATCAAACCACAGATTGGTTGTGAAAAATGCTCAATGTGAGGTAAAAGCCATCAAAAATAGGTTAAAAGGGTCAAACTATAATCATGACAGCGTGTATTCAAGGAAAAATCTATATCATACCATAGATTCTAAAAATTCCAAATATCCTTCACAACATCTAAGAGAGGAGAACAATTACATTTTGGAAGCCCAACTACGAAGGGAGGTTGAATGTAGATATTGTGGAAACATTCCTAGCAGATAGATATTGTAGTCAAAGTCATACAACAATGAAGCCGAAAGAGAATTAGACACCTCCATCGAGAACTCCAATGAAGAGGGAAAATAACTCTCATGTATGTGGTAAGAATTGGGTTCTAGGTCATAGATGTCCATCCAATCACTTATACCACTATAAAATTATAAATAGAAGGGAAGTAGAGGCCTATGTTGAAGAAGACTCATGTTAGACTCTAATGAAGATGAAAAATCACCAAGGATATCATTGGAAACAATCACATGCACTAGGTAGACTCATAAGGAAGAAGAATCACATGTTCATAATAAAGATAGAAGACCCAAAAAGAAATGCAAACATATATAGCAATATATACTCCTCCCATTTAAGAAACAATGGAAGTAGCCACACACACACACACACACACATATATGAAATTTGCAAGGACAAGCACTTAATTATATTAAAATTTAACACATTCAATCATATTAATATTTTTTAAATATATTTAAAAATACAAAGCACTTCTCTACAAATTGTTTTACTACTCTACATCAAAATTTACAAGGTGTACATGAGTTTTGAGGGATTCAATTTTAAAAATATGTAAAATGACACATTTTCATCGCTACATTTCATTAAAAAGTGTTACCCATTTACATGGATTCACCATGGATGAAGTTCCAAAGGATGAATTGGAGGAAGTTCTTCATAGGTTCAAAAAGCATAAAAGACTTGGCTCAAATTGATGGCTATCTGAATTATTCCTTGAGTTTTATGACATAATTGGTGAAGACTTATTGAGGGTCATTGAGGAATAAAGAGCCAACGAAAGAATTATTGTTGCTTTCAACTAAACCTTTATTTCCTTAATCCCAAAATTTGATAATCACATGTCTTTTGATGAGTGTTGGTATATCTCCTTATGCAATTGTATATACAAAATAATTGTTGAGGTGACAGTGATGAGGGTAAAAAACATTCTCTCGAAGTTGATATCAAATGAGCAATTTGGTTTTCTATCAAGTTGAAAGATCCAAGAGATGATTAGTGTCATGCAGGAGGGATTGCATTCAGTCAAAACCATAAAGATGTCTATTATGGTACTGAAAATAGACCTCAAAAGAGCTTATGACAAGTTTAATTGGAATTATTTTAGGCTTATGTTGATTCACTCGAGGTTCTATGGACAGTTTGTAACTTGGGTAATGAATTATGTATCAACAATTTCTTTCGATGTATTAATTGATGGTTCAGATACAAGTTTTCTCAAGATGAGAAGAGGATTGCAATAGGGTTTCCCCTTCTCACCTCTATTTTCCCTAATTGTGGTAGAAGGTTTAAGTAGGGATTTTTTGCATGCAAAAAGGATTGGATCTTTAGTATCCGAATGAGATTGATTAATGTAATGCATTTGTTGTTTGTAGATGATCTTTTATTGTTTGGTGATGGCTAAAGATAGGATGCTAGTAATTTAAAATAAGTGATTGATCTCTGTTATTTTTCTATGGGATGCTAGCGAATATTAGGAATTTGAGTTGGAGGTTTTTGCAGTGAGTTGTCGTTATGTGAGAGTTTCTAAATTTACATTGTGTTGGATTTTAGAAATTTGACCATCTCTTTGTTTGGGACGGGGTATTTTTTAAGGATTATAATATTATACATAAGTATAGTATTCTAGGCAATTATTTTGGATTGAAAAAAACATATATATAGATAGGTAGGCGAATATTAACTATGAAACATACAATTTACTACTGAAATATGTAAATTTTGGCCAATATTATGATAAAAAAACATATTTTATGTAAATATAGGCAATATTAGAGCCTTAAAATGACCAAAAAATGAATTTATTTTTTGAAAAGAAACCCAAAAATAGCCAATTGGCGAAATTTCACCCCTAAAAATTTCCCTGGTTTGGGATGGAATATGAGGAGAGATGTACATTACAAAATTATTCTCGTATCAATAGTTCAATCTATAGCATGGATTAAAATACCAATTTTACCATAAATCCCAATTACTATGGGATTAGGGATTGGGCATGGTTTATTGCCAAGGTTGAGAAGAGATTCTCATTTTTATGTAATCATTGGTTGTCTTGGGTGAAGGATTAATTACTACTTATGATATTTAATGGTGACATTATAATATGTAATTATGAATATTATGTACAAATGTGTACGTGACAAAATCAAGAATGGAGACGGAGAGATAAGTTAGGGATGAGGACCTTATGAGATCACTTGAGAGATTTAAGGAGAGATATTGTGAGAGATAGCTATGCATATTATTGGCATAAATTCCAATTATGGCATGATTGTTATGGTCACCTATTGTTATATAAAGGGACCTCACTATACTCTATTGTTATAAAAAAATGCATCATTAATGTGAGATCAATACAATGCAAGGTTTGCAGCATATTTTCCCTCTTATGAACCAATATTTGTGCTTAAATTTTTAATGGTTGGGATTCTCTAATTCCCAACATCGGGGAGGAAGATTGATATTGGTAAAATTGTTGGTTGAATTCATCCTTGTTTATTGGATGGCCCTTGCCTTTATTACGAAAGGAATATTGTATAAACTAACAAGGTCATGTTTTTAGATTTGTATGGTTTGATAGTATGGATAAAAGAGGCATTCCAATTGTCAAATGGGAGTGATTAGCAATACCAAAGGAGTTCAAGGGCTTGGGAATGAAAAATGTATTTCATTTTTCTATTGTTGATGGGATAAATGTGTTTGGAGGCTTATATTGGTGCACGGACTCTGGTGTCAGGTGATAGTTCAGAAGTATATTTCTCCTTATGTAGTCGAAGAATGGATCAAAGATCCACAAATTATTCTCAAAATGGATCAATCATTTGGAGGGCCTATGTAAAGGCCTTTCCCATCATAAATAATTGGCTTGTATTGAGGGTGGGAGATGGAAACAAGGTCAAAGAATGACTAAGTGAAGACCCATGGGTTAGATCTGGTGTATCCTTTAGGCTATAAAAATAAATTAAATGTTACTCTTAGAGAGAGTGGCTTATTTACTTTTTCTTTGGTAGTCGATACTGAATCATCCACAATTTGGAGCCATGAATGGAAGAATGTAGAGAGTGTTGAGCTGCTAGATGAGGAAGCTTTGAAATGGGACAAATACATAGAAAATTTGAAGTCTAGCCACATCAATATTAGTGAGATAGATGATGAGTTAATCTAGTCAAAGAATCCAAATAGAGGCATATATCCCCTTAAGTTGGGCTACAAGATTTTATTCGAAAATAGTATTAGGAAGGATATTATTTGCTGGTGGAGAAAGATATGGAAGTAAAAGGCCCATTAAAAGCCTCAAATTTATGTGTTTGTCACTCAATAAGAAGGTGCTTATATGGGATCTAAATTGCAAAAGAGAAACAAAAATGGACCCAAATAGTGTTCTCTTTGCAAAGAATATGATGAGAATATTAATCACCTGCTCATCTTTTGTTCTTACACTAAAAAGGTTTGGAAGAAATTAGATGTATTTAAAGGTTTAAATAATTTTTGGAATGGAGGCAAAGCAAAAGAATGTCTTAAAATTTGGGATGGGAAATTTGTTGTGAAAATGCATCGTGCACTTCCTCTCATTGTATCTTGGTCAGTATTTTTATCCATAAATCCGAGTTTATTTGAGGATCGACATATACATGTCCATTGCAATGTGATCGATAGTCCATGAATATTCTTAATAGATTTGTACAATGTAATATAGTAAAAAATTCAAGAAATGGTGTGGAAGTGATTATAGAAAAGTCTAGGATTTAACTATATCTCAATGGATATACACAAGGGACTTCATTATTATGAGGAGCTAGAGGAACAATTCACTTATCAAGTTGTCATTGGAAAAAACTTAATTAAGTGGGGATAGGTTAAGAATCAAATCATTTAGATGAGATGATGGATCTAAAGCTTGCTCTCAAACTTGCATGGGATCATGGCACTTAGAGGGTTCAAGTATTTGGTGACTCACTATTGGTTGATAATACCAATTACAACAATTTTGCGAATTGATTCATATAGTTAATAACATTCACATAAGATAATGGCAAACAATAACATCAACACATTATGAAAAAATTACCTTAGAAACCTCTCTCCTCGAGGAAAACCAACAAACTAGTGTGCTTTCACTTATATATTAATCAAACACTCAAAATAGGTGTTTACAATTGTGACATGCTAGACCATAAATCACACTTAATTACATGATCATGATACACACTACTATATCTCATGCATAGCCATTACATCTTATTTATAGATGCAATACAACCACCTGATCATTAATGATAATCCATAACTGCCTAACCACTTTCAATTATTATGTTACAATCGACCTGATTGGGTGATCCGAAAATGACAGGATCTTTGTAACCATTATTTGCATGTGAATGTTTAGATGCTTAAATCCATTAAAGAGGATTTAAATGACAAAATTAAAGAGCATAATTGAAGCACATAAACACATAAAAGAGATGCAAACCATGAGATTTGTAGGCATGCACTGGTAACGGAGTTCACCCTCCTTGGGCTACGTCTCTGGGACACTTCTAATGAGAAGGTCAATCTTATTAAGTCTTCAAAGCTTACAAATATGGGTTTCTAGAAACACTTATGTTTTTTGTCAGTTATTAGCAAAAACAGACAGCACCAGTGCAATCCTCTCGAAATTCTGAGAAAAATGAGTAAAATGTCGACTACATTTTCCTGAGGCCTCCTCTGGCATGCAAATCGAGAAACAGTGCCTGCATAAAAGACAAAACAGTATGGATTCCACCTCGGTATCCATGCCCATTAATTGTTGTACAGATCTCAGGAACTGTGCAGAAAACCACCTCAGGATTCGTGCAAAAACCATCTTGGGAGTCATGCAATACCACCTCAGGAAGCATGTTGAAACCACCTTGGTAACTATACAAACCACCTTGGGAAGAATGCCAAAAATTTCTTGGGAACTGTGCATGTACCATGCCTCGAAATATGTGCAAACTGAACCTCTTCATCTCCTCGAAAACTATGCAAAACCATGGTTTAAATAGGAGTTTTTGAGGTAGTTTTGGGTGATTTTGGGCCCCCATATTCCCGCCTATAACTCATAATAAAATAAATCCATATCCCTACACAACAGGTGCCGGTGGCGCGTTGGTTAAAGCATTGAGCAATGTGGGAGGAGGTATTTTTGCGTGAAACAAGCGTTGTCGGAAATCTCTTGACAAGCTCTTCACCACTGTAAGCTTTATTTTACATTTTGAAGACTTTAACTTCAATCGACTATGAGATTATCCTCTTGGATCAAACATTCCCACTGAGAAGCTTTTGGACTACCAAAATCCTGAATCATTCAGAAAATAAGTGAGGACATGTTCGTCTCACTTGTCCCGTATCACTTGTCCATTCTTCTTGGAACCTATACATTTGATTCATCATAATAATAATCAACACTACACTGACATTGTTAAGTACATTAATCCATTTTTCAACAAAATCTTCATTCAATATTGTAGGAACAAACCACATATTGTTGATCAATAGTAAGTTGAATATCAACATTGAACATGTGAAAGAGATTGTACGCATATCATGCTTATGTTTTATTATAAGAACACTATCGACCATAATAGATGTATCGTGATGCAATGGCACTTCCTTTTCATGCTTAGGATTATTTTCTTCCTTAACTTGCATATAGACATAAGTGCCAAATTCCAACTTTCATTAACAACCCTTTTCAATTGTTGTGCAGTTCCCAATGATCTGTCATTTTTAAATGAATGTGAATGTACTATGTACTCAATTCCTTCCTTAAACAAATGATATTGATTATGTTCTCTATAGAAGATTGTCTTTCAATCATATAAATAAAGGATTCCCAACACAATTCCACATATATCTAGTGGAACCACATCAAATTCAACTTCATCTACAAACTTGGATGTTGTTGCAAACTTTATATCACATTGCCTCATTACTTGTAATATTTTATCTTTGCATACCCAGCCTAATGGATAAGGTTTCCTGTGCAGTTTTGTTGTTAATCCCAATTTATTAACTAATTCTTCTAAAATAAGATTAGCTTGAGATCCACTATCTGTGAGTGTGTCGGTCTTATTTTGTTTTGTAATTACCCTTATATGAAACAATGAATTCCTTTCTCTATACTTAGAACTGTCATGATATTTAGAAGTAGAAGCACATGAAGAACCAATGTTAGAATCATTACCAACAATATATTTACTTTCAAACCTACGATTGATATCTTTGTTTCGTCCTCAGAATCTGATCCAATATCTTCAACGATAACCATAGCTTTTTGCTTCCCTTTCCAATCCTTAAACCTCTTCGGTTTCAATTCTAGATGTAGCTTCCAACAGTGTTTTGCATCATGTCCATCTCTCTAACAGTGAGAACATGAAAGTTTTGTATCCCTTTTCTTCATGGTAGCAGTATGCTTTCTCTTCCCTTTGTACTTACCTTCCTTCAACTTACTGGATTCAACTGAGGAAAAGTCATCATGAAAATTCTTCCCTTTGGATTCAATATGTGTGGCTTGAACACACACTTCATCCAGTTAGTAGGATTAAACATAAGTATTGTATGACACAAATAACTATGTAATCCTCCAATAAACTTGAGAAGAGTTTCTTGAGTGTAGAGAGGTATACCCAAAATTAAAGCTATCCTTCTGAATTCCTGAGTGTATTCTTGTACATTATGACCTTTACCTTGCCTTAAGTTATTCCAATCCATCATGGCTTGCTGTATGTAGCCTAATGGATAAAATTGCTTCTTTAACGCAACAGTAAATTCATACCAGGAAGAGATAATTTGACCTTTGTTAAGGATGCCTTCCCGTGTCTTACTCTCCCACCAGATGAGTGTCGTGCCTCCAAGACGGAAAGTAGCCAATTGGATCTTTGTACTATCATCTACAAGATTTTGAATCTTGCAATACACTTCAATCTATTTGATCCAATCATCTATATTTTTTGTGTTAAGTTCACCATTATATGTAGGAAAATCAAACTTAATGTCAAGTTTCAAATAAGGTAAATCAGACTTAATCTTCTCAGGTTGTTTCTTTGAATTAGAAGGAGAAGTACTGGAATTTTCAAAAGAGGAAGAAGATGGAGAAGAAGGTTCAGAAGGGCCTCCTCCTTTTCCTGCAGCATTATGCTCTGCTTTCTCCTTCTTTATTTTCTTGATCTTTTCCAACCTCCAATGATAATATACAAACAACTTTTCTACTCTATCTGCCATCTGATAGAAAGATTTACAGAAATTCTTCTCATCTTCTTCTTGATAGTCTTCATATGCCATTTTCTTTCTTCTTCTTCCGCCAATTTCTGGATCAATTTCTTCAAGCTCTCCTTCACCACGTTGAATCCTAGATCTTGTTAACATTCACAAACTCACAATGCAATGGTTAAGGTACTCTGATACCAAACTTGATCCAAAAATGACATGATCTTTATAACCATTATTTGCATGTGAATGTTTAGATGTTTAAATCCATTAAAGAAGCTTTAAATGACAAAATTAAAGAGCATAATTGAAGCACATAAACACATAAAATAGATGCAAACCATGAAATTTGTAGGCAAGAGCTGATAACGGAGTTCACCCTCCTTGGGCTACGCCTCTGGGACACTTCTAATGAGATGGCCAATCTTATTAAGTCTTCAAAGCTTACAAATATGGGTTTCTGGAAACACTTCTGTTTTCTGTTAGTTATCGGCAAAAATAGACAGCACCACTATGATCCTCTTGAAATTATGAGAAAAATGAGTATAAAGTCAACTACGTTTGCTTGAGGTCTCCTCTGGTATGCAAATCAAGAAACGTTTCCTGCATAAAAGAAAAAATAGTATGGATTCCACCTTGGGATCTGTGCCCATTAATGGTTGTACGGACATCGAGAATTGTGCCAAAACCACTCTGAATCTCCTCGAAAAATGTGCAAAATTGTGGTTTAAATAGGATTTTTTGTGGCAGTTTTGGGCCCCCATATTCTCGTCTGTAACTTATAAGCAAATAACACCATATCCCTACACAACAGTCTCCAGTGGCGCGTTGTTTAAAGCACTAGTCAATGTGGGAGGAGGTATTTTTGCGTGAAACAAGCGTTGTCAGAAAGCTCTTGGCAATCTCTTCACCACTGTAAGATTTACTTTACATTTTGAAGACTTTAACTTCGATCGACTATGAGATGATCCTCCTGGATCATTGGGTCAACTTTGGTCAATTTCCCGTTGAACCTTGGTCATTTTTTCAAATTTTGGTCGACGAGTCATTTGCTTTCAGCCAAACAACTATTCCAATCATCCGTCTGACTAGACTTCCCCCGTTTGTTGCATCCAAATCGACTATGGACTTTTCAAATCAATTTTCATGAAAAGTATATAACATTCCCAACATTCTCCCACTTATTGTATAATTTGCATAAATAGGATACATTCATAAGTTTAGTTCATTTAAAAGGGATGACAAGCCCATCGTATCCCTACACCAAGAAAAATTCGATGTACTCACTAACTTGGTTAATGAGTTTGCAACATTCTTAACCATGTCTACCTTTTCCAGTAACACCTTCTGGTTCTCCAGCATCTCCCTCACAAAATGGTATTGAACATCAATATGTTTTGTCTTCGAATGATATGTTAGATTATTTCCCAAGAAGATTGCAATATGAATATCACAATCCAACCTAATAGTATGCTATATGAACCCAACATTTGAACACAACCTCTGCAACGAAACAACTTCCTTACATGCATGAGTAGTTGCCATGTATTCAACCTCAATAGTTGACAATGCAATGACTAATTTACTTCTACTCATCCAGCTGACTACTCCGTTGAATATTGTGAACATGTATCTATTGGTCAATTGTCTGCGGTTTATGTCTCCCGCCCAGTCAGAATCGACAAAATAATGTACATTGATTTCATTGTTGTCCTCAATCTCTCCTCCATAACAGATTGCATAATCCATCATGATACACATATACCTAAATACTCTCTTGGCTGTGGTCTAGTGTTCCTTTATAGGTGTCAACATGTACCTACTCAATACTCCCATTACATGAGCAATATCGAGTCGAGTACATACCATGGCATACATCAGACTACCTACAGCACTAGCATAGGACACACATAACATGTACTCTATTTCTTCTTGTGTCTTAGGACACTATTTAGCGGATAGCTTTACTCCTACAATAATAGGGACCTTGACTAGTCTACTCTCCTACATGTTGAAACGTTTCATAACTATCTCAACATTTTTCCTTTGACTTAACCAGAGCCTTCTACCTGCATGATCTCTCTACATTTCCATTCTAAGAATGAAATTTTCTCCTCTAAGATCTTTTATGTCTCATTTAGAGGATAACTACAATTCCACCTCCTTTATCAGATCCATGTTATTTTCGACCAACAACATGTCATTAACAAATAGAACCACATACATGAAATGACCATCGATTTTATTCCCATACACATAGTGATCATCCTAACTTCTCACAAACCCCAACTGCTAGATATACATATCAAACTTCTAGTTGTTAGGATATTTAGACACTTAGGAGTTAGTTAAGATCAACTTGTGTAATAGATCCATTAGGTAAAGTGTGTTTCTTTAGTATGCATTAGTATGCATTTGTAAATATTTAAATTCGACGGTCACGATATGTTCTAGACATAGAGTGATCCGACGGCTCAACTTCTCTAAGATCATACCTACCCTTGATCCATAGCTTAACACCCAATTGGTCCATGATCTCTATTTAAAGAGCATGGAAGGTCATTGTCTAGTTGATCGATTATGAGAAGCTCATTTGTAACTTTCTTTCTTTGCACAATAAATTGCTCCGTAAAAGGTATTTGGCTGGGGCCATGGAGTGTTTCCCTCTTGAGGGTTTAAACCACGTCAAAATATCAGTGTATCGATCTGTGATCTATTTGTGTGAAGTGGTTTCTCTAGGTGTTCAGTCTTTTGGGAGTACCCTGTGTACCCGAACATGGTATCAAAGCTTTTATGAAGATCTGCTTCCAGTTATGATCTAGATCTTGAACTAGTGTTGCCGAAACTTGAAAGGGTTTCTGGTTATGGAATTTCTGTGCATTTTTGGGTTGTAGGAGGTGTTCCATTGCATCCGGAGCGTTGTTTCTATTGGTAAATAGTTTTCCTTTGATCAAAAATGGTTTCTGGTTGCTTCAGAAACGCGTATTTCATCAAATCTAAAGGTATAATGTTACAGTGACTTTTTTTTTTTAATTATCTCATATTTTATTAGTTTTTACTATCAGATCCTTTTTTGTTTCGGATTGTTGCTTTCCCTGTCTGCGTATGCTCTTTGCCGTGCACCTTGTGCGATCTTGACGAATCAGAAACAGAAAGGGAAAGGGTTTTTCTCGACTGCGTATGCTCTTTGCTGTGCACCTTGTGTGAGCTCGACAAATCAAAAACAAAGAAAAAACAGATACTTTCCAGGAAAGCTAATGAGATCTAACCTCATGCGTGTGGAAAAAGTTTTTTTGTTTCAATTTTTGGTGTGATTTGCAGGAAAAGAGACAAGCATGGAAACCGAGAGAGAAGAGTAAAAAAAAAACCCTTCCTCCTTCCTTTATTTTACATACCTTTTTGCATTAGTTCACTTGGTTCAAAGTTGTTTTATTCCTTAATAGGTCTTGATTTCAAGTGTTATTAAGTTACTTTTAAACAAAGTGCATGCAATTTCTAATTTTAGGTTACTTTATTGTAAAAGTGCATATCACTTAAATAATAAAAATAAAAATAAAAAGTGAGTCACTTAAGTTCTTTTTTTGCTGCACTATTTAAAGTAACATCATTTTAAAAGTGAAAATCACTTATTTTACAAAAGTGGTTCACTTAAAGCAAATTTATTGTAAAGTGATTTTTCAAATGTTCATCTTGGGAAGAGGGGGGTTCTTTTTTTAGCTGGACATTCTCTATTTGCCACATCACTATTGGGGACATCTTCAACATTTTCTTTGTTCAAGCATAACTTCATCATACAGAGTCATTTTTCAGTGCCGTTTTTTTTAAACTGCCTATTTTTTCGATCTCTTCGCATCGAGATGATTGGTTTCTGTTTTTACAGCCATTAATTTTACAAAATGGCCGCCCCTTCTGATATTCTACTTACCAGTTCCAACTATTTCTCATGGAAATCTCATATGGAGGATGTTCTACGAAGTAGGGGACTTTTCATAATTACCTCAGGGAAAGAAACAGAACCCACTGGTGATGATAAGAAAATAAAATGGGCAAATAGATGTGATGAAGCTCGTGGATTGATTGGGATGTCAATCTCTACTGATTTACGATTCCACATATCTAGAATTGATGAACTTGATACTACTTGGGACAAGTTGAAATCTGTATTTGGTAAACACAATGAAATTCGAGGTCATCAACTCGAAAATGAGTTGATTTCTTTAAATCCAAGTGATTTTTCATGCATTCAAGATTATTTATCTAAGTACAAAACTCTTAAACTCTTATGTGTAGAATGCAAGATTAAGAGGGAAGAAAAACAATGCATTTATCATATTCTTTCAAAACTTGGACCTACATATTTTGTTTTTGTATCTACATTTTACTCTATGAAAGAATCTTTGACTGCAGCTAGCTATCAAGAGTCCAATCTTGAATCGTTTTGTGATTCTTTGATTAGAGAGCAAGATAAGCTCATCCATCTTGGAATAATCAACAATGCAAATACATCTAGGAAAACCTTATTGTCCCAACATAAAGAAAAGTCCAAGCCTCCCAAGAAACAAAATTTTCGTAATAATAAGTCAAACAAGGGTCCCAAACCCTCTCAGTCAACTCCTTTAAAAAATGACAAACGATCCAAGCCAAAAGGAAAGAAGACTAAGCGTCATTGCAACTATTGCGGGAAAGATAATCATGATGAATCTAAGTGTTTCAAGAATATGGCAGCCTTTGAAGCAGCAATGAAGAAGCACCACATCAGCCTAGATTCGCCTTCAGAATCTAACTCTCATGGACATGCACTTTTTGCTTCTAATTATTCTTATACTACATCTTCTTCTTCTACTTCAAATGAATGGCTCATTGTTTTGGAGCTTCTTATCATATGGCTAAGGATCGAGCCATCTTTTCTACTATGCATGAATGTAACACCAAACAAATATTTGTTGGTGATGATAGATCTCTAAGTGTTGTAGGATCTAGAACAGTTCCAATAGATAATGGTTATTTTAGTGATGTACTATGTGTTCCAAGAATTTCCTGCAATTTGTCATCCGTCTATCAAATCACTCATTCTGGTGAAGGTAAAATTGTGACATTTACACCTCACCAAGTTGTAATCAAGGATTTTAAATATCCTCAACATGTCCTAGCTACCGAAATTGTTGATGATATTACCAGGTTGTACAAATTTAACAACTTTGGGTCATCACCTTTTCCTTCAATTTTTGTTGCTCATAGTGATAACTTGAGCAAACTTTGGCATGAGCGATTTGGTCACTTAAATTATCACTCATTGCAACAACTATGTAAAGACAATATGTTGATAGGTCTTCCGATGGTATCTTGTAGGGATGGTGTTTGTTCCGGTTGTGTACTCGGAAAACATCATCGGGACAGTTTTAACAAACGTGCCTCTTGGCACACCTCGGTTCCCTTGGAGCTTGTGCATAGTGACTTGTGTGGTCCTCTTCCATCTTCTTCCTTTTCTAGTTTCAAATATTTCTTAACTTTCATTGATGATTACTCCGGATGCAGTTGGGTTTATTTCCTAAAACTTAAGAGCGAAGTATTTAACATGTTCTTGGCCTACAAGGCCTTTGTTGAAAAACAATCTGGTCATCAAATTTTTAAGTTAAGATCCGATAATGGAGGAGAATATGTTAACAAAAAGCTCACTACTTTTTGCACTGAACAAGGAATCAAATAACAGCACACTGTTCCATATACACCACAACAAAATGGTGTAGCTGAATGGAAGAACCGCACTTTAAAAGAAATGGCTAATTGTATGATCCAATCTAAGGGACCAAGTCTTCAATTTTGGGTTGAAGCCATAAATTGTACAAATTACATAGTTAATTGCACTCCCACTAAAGCTTTACAAGGTATCACACTGGAAGAAGAATGGAGTAAAACTAAACCTGATGTAAGTCACTTCTGTTTGTTTGATAGTGAAGCATAGTCTCACATTCCGGATGAAAAACGGAAAGCATTGCAGCCTAAAAGTGAAAAGTGCATATTTTTTGAATATTCTGAAAATGTAAAAGGTTATAGACTTCTTCAACCACATTCTCATGATATAATCATTAGAAAATATATTAAATTTGATGAAAATCTCTTGGCCTGCGACCCTAACTCGGCGGTTGTGCCATCTTTGGCCTGCGAGTCTGATTCGACAATTCTGCCTTCTTCTACTTCCAACTTCTTTGACAAATTTCCAACTCCAGTTTCTGATGATGACAGTGTGGATGAAAATCCACCTCCGCCTATTCATGTTCCTCCAGTTGCACTAGCACAAGTACTTCCTCAATGGGTCCGTTCAACATGTGAAGCAGCTAGTGATCTTCCCGGTGATCCTAGAGATCAACATCGAACATGTTCTCAATTTCAGCGAGCCTCTTCTCTTTTGGCTCAAGTTTCCGAGAATCATGATCCAGCAACTTTTGCAAAAGCTTTAGGAAATCTAGATTGGGATGTAGCTATGGATGAAGAATATTGTTCCTTAATGGAGAACGATACTTGGGATCTTGTACCTCTTCTAAAAAGAAGAAAACTTGTTAGATGTACATGGGTATATAGAACTAAGTATGCATCAAACGGAAGTGTTGAATGACTTAATGCAAGTTTAGTTGCCAAATATTTTTCACAAGTTGAAGGGATTGACTACAATGAAACCTTTGCTTTTGTCACAAAAATCAACTCCATCCGCCTTGTTCTTTCCCTTACAGTCTTACATAACTGGGAAGTCCATCAAATGGATGTCAAGTCTGCATTATTACATGGTGATTTACAGGAGGAAATTTACATGGAACAACCTCCTGGATATGTTCAGAATAACTCTAGCCTTGTCTGTCGCCTTAAGAAATCCTTATATGGCCTTAAGCAAGCTCCTAGAGCTTGGTATGCCAAAATGGATAGCTTTCTCCTTGACACTGGTTTTTCTAGATGTCATTCTGACCCCAATGTCTATACCAAGAAAGTAGGAAACCATCTCATCATACTTCTTCTATATGTTGACGACCTTATTCTTACTCGTAGTGACCCTAAGCTTATAACCCATGTGAAATCCAGTCTTAAGCAAAATTTTGAAATGTCAGACTTAGGACATTTGCATTATTTTCTTGGTCTCCAAGTCCTGCAAACCAAAGAAGGAATCTTTCTTTCTCAGTCTAAGTATGCTTGTGACCTTCTTCGTCGCTTTTACATGGACAAGTATAAACCAACCCCTTCTCCCTTCCAGTCTAGAGTCAAACTTTCTGCCACTTGTCCTTCACCTGAAGTAGATGCCACCTTGTATCGTCATCTTGTTGGTAGTCTCTTATACTTGACTCATTCCCGTCCTGACCTTTCCTTTTCCATTGGTCGTGTTTCCCATTATATGCAAACACCTCATGAAAGTCATTGGAAAGCAATTAAAAGAATGCTTCGATATATCCGAGGTACAATTCAGTTCGGGATTCATTAAAGTACAGGGGGGAACCTTTGTTGGTTGGTTTCACTGATTCAGATTGGGCCGACGATCCTGATGATCGAAATTCTACTGTAGGTTATGTTTTCAGTCTGGGATCTAGACCTATCACTTGGGCTGGTAAGAAACAACAAGCTCTTGCTCTTTCTTCAGCAGAGGCAGAATATCGAGCCGCAGTTAATGCCAGTCAGGAAGCTGTATGGCTTCGACAGATCCTTTTAGAGTTTGGATTCTACCAATAGCAACCTACTCCACTTTGGTGCGACAATCAAAGTGCCATCAAGCTCACCAAAGATCCAATTCTACATCAATGCAGAAAACACATTGATCTACATATGCACTTCATCAGAAATCATGTTCTTGAAGTGCTCTTTTTCCCTACAGATGATCAAGTTGCAGACATCTTCACCAAGTCTCTTACAGAAGCAAAATTTTCTAAACTTCGATCTATGTTAGGATTTTAGGAACTTGTCATTAAGGGGAGATAGGCTCTAATGCCTCCTTCCTTCTCCTAATAGTGTCACTTTTGTCAATCCTTCAATCATATCCCAAGTTGTTCTTAAGGGGGGATGTTAGGATATTTAGACACTTAGGAGTTAGTTAAGATCAACTTGTGTAATAGATTCGTTAGGTAAAGTGTGTTTCTTTAGTATGCATTTGTAAATATTTAAATCCGAAGGTCACAATATGTTCTAAACATAGAGTGATCCGACGGCTCAACTTCTCTTAGATCATACCTACCCTTGATCCGTGGCTTAATACCCAATTGGTCCATGATCTCTATTTAAAGAGCATGGAGGGTCATTGTCTAGTTGATCGATTATGAGAGCTCATTTGTAACTTTCTTTCTTTGCATAATAAATTGCTCCATAGAAGCTATTTGGCCAAGGCCGTGGAGTGTTTCCCTCTCAAGGTTTTAAACCACGTCAAAATATCAGTGTATCGATCTGTGATCTGTTTGTGTGAAGTAGTTGCTCTAGGTGTTCGGTCTTTTGGGAGTACCCTGTGTACCCGAACACTAGTACCACATCCTGGACAATTTTTTTAGACCATAGACAAACTTCTTGATCAAGGGTCTAATATTGGTCAAACATTTGTACAATTTAAGAAGAAGGCATTTATCAGAGGTAGCCACAGAGATCTATCCATCAGTATATATGGTTTGATTGGTAGAATCCTTTTTGCATGTATTTATTACAGTTTGTATAAAAAGAGGTTAAGCTCTAAGTTCAAATACCAAGTTCAGTTTTTAAAGGAGATAGAAAAGTCTAAAGAGCTATAGCACAATCTGAGGGGGAGAACCAAGTTGAGATTAAATATTTCCATCAATCCTAACAAAAAAAAGGAAAGTTGAGACTGATATGTACATAATTTGTCACTATGCAAAGGAAACATGTACACAATTATATTGGCGAAGCAGGCAGGAGACATTATAAGAAAGATCAAACAGTTACATCTTAGCAAATGAAAAAGTCTACATGAAAGGGGGAGCAAACATTTCAGCATGGTCTCAGTATTTAAGAATACAATTTTTTGGGGGCATTGTGAAGTTTTTGATGGATAAGTGTTTGACCCTTTGTCATTAATATCAAAAGGGGAGAGTATTTGAAGAGTTTTTTCCATCAATAACAAAGGGGGAGTTTGTTGAGCATGGTTGTCATTGATGTCAAGCCATTAATGACAAAGGAATAACAAAGGACTTGATGACATGGATTGTATGATGATATGGTATTGATGATGTGGAAAATCTCTTGGAGAAATGCAAGTGAAGGTTTGGGTCTTGGAACCCATACACATGGTGGGATTTTGGATAGGAGTAACAAAGGACTTGATGACATGGCTTGTATGATTACATGGTATTGATGATGTGGAAAATATCTTGGAGGAATGCAAGTGAAGTTTTGGTCTTGGAACCCATACACATGGTGGGATTTTGGACCTTGGCATATGGTGGTTTGATGTACATATGCACTATATGAAGACCTTGAACATGGATCCCTCTTGCCTTATTGATGTACATGATGCTTGAATCCTTTGATGAAATCCTTCTTGATATTTTCATGGATGTGTACCTATGATGGAGCTTGGGATTTGGTCATGATGGTCATAGTTTGATGCATTGAAGTGGCACTCAAATTTCAAATAAATATAAAAAATATAACAAGTTGACCCAGCTTTAGAAGATAAATTTTTAATTATTAAATAAATATTGTGAAGGTCAGCCCAAATTAAAATCCTTCTTCTCCACGTTGATGCATATATATATATATAGATATAGATATATGATTCTCTCCACTCCAAATAGAGGGCAAGGAATGGAAGAATAAGCTCTACTTTTTGGATTAGTAACTGAGGAATCCGTAGGTTTAAAAAGGAGTACTCTGAATTTGGTGGATCATATATTTTTGAGGCAGCAGCTGAGAAGTATTCAAGTTTTTATATGAACACGAGTATGCCAAGTTTGTATCAGTAAAGACAGTTTAAAGGAAAGAAAATTCCGAGTTCTGATTCCAGGTAACCAAAGGAATGATCTTGTTGACAGTGTTGAAATGTACAAAAGTATGAACTCTTCTAGGGCATCCAAATAGCATCTATACATATCATATATATTATACATACTTGGTTCCTTGTGCATCTTTCAAATTCTCAGTGTTGAAGGTCAAATCTTTTGAAGGAATCTGAATCTTTGTACAGGAGCTAATTGACAGTGATAACAGATGATTGATGATGATAACAATGAATTGAATCGGATTTAGATCATTGAGCATGAGCAATGAGCAGATTGGAGCACAAGTTGATTGAGTTGAGCATGTGAAGATTGTTGATTGAGTTGAGCCTATGACAGTGACAAAGTGATAACATGTGACATGATAGTGATCAATATGTGATTGCAAGCTGAGACTTGCATTTGAGGTTTGGAGACCTCAACCCTTCTTAGTTGGAGCTAGGAAAACCAGGTTGGGCCTTGTTGTTATAGTTGGTGCTCTTTAGTCAGTTGGTGTTGATGTAATCACGAAGATTCAAGTCTTTCATTGTACTTCATATGAAATTATAAATAAAGTTTACTATACTTGTTTGGTGATGTGTCTCTTGTTATGATATATGTTAATGACATGCTCATGCAGATTTATGAAATTTGTTGATGAGTTGATGGATGATAATGTACTTGATAGTGTTATGCAAATGATGGACTATGTCTAAGTTTTGAGAAGTGGAAATTGCTAGAAGTGCTAGCACACTGATTCAACCCCCACCCTCTCGGTGTGCCATTGTGTCCAACAAGGCAAATGGGCCCTACAAGACAATTTATTCAATATTTCCACCTAAAAATCATCAAATAGATGAAAAATCATATATAAATCCATTTTGGATCAACGTTTCAAGAATCATAAATATTATCAAAGGACAATTTCAAATTATTCATATATTTATATTCATTTTTAAGGTGTAGAAGAATCTTATTCTATGTTATACATATTAATATGGAGGTTATATATTAGTCTAATAGTGTGATCTCTCCACACATTATTATTGTAGGAACTAGGTACATTAGAGTACCCATGTGTCAAGCTAAGCTCTTTAAATTGTTTTCCCTTTCCTTGGTTTCTTGAGATTCACTCATCAAGAGATCTCTATGTAGTCTTGGCATGCTTATGTTTTTTAGGCCCTTTCTCAAATTTAGTCACATTCCTATCTCTTGTATTTTAGGTCTTTCGATTTTGGTCTAGTTTTGTGGGTTTATGCTAATACTAGTGTTTTCTAAACATCATATCTATTTTCAAATGAACTAAAAATGAAAATGCATATAACTTAAAATTTTATAACATAATGTAATGTGATGTAATGATTTATTTGGAAAACCTCATCCATCATTATTATTTCCCCGGATACTCTCAAGATTTTGTGGGAAAACTATGTTATATTTTGTTTTATGTGATAGTCCATTGAAGTATGCAATATCTTACAAAGATTGATTGATTGTGCTCCCTCATTTAATTGATTATAATTCCCTTTCGTTTGGGAGTTGTCTTTGTTCGTGTTACACCTAAATCTCGTCATCATGAGTCTCATGTTAACTCGATGCGATAATCCTTGAGGTTTCCCTGATCAAGAGAGTTAACTAGAGTAAGTTGTTGACCTTTGTCCAAAAGTTCTAGTTGGGCTAGCGCAGGTTTGCTTCTAGCAGAAAGTGCCCAACTAGGTCAAGTGTAGACTGTCATTTGACAGATGCATCGGTGGCTCAGGTTTCCTTTGTGCAGCCTGCACTTTCCCTCTCAAGCGCAAGTTGCCTTCATGCAGAACGCGCCAGAGTTAGTTAAAGTGGATAAAGGGGACCTTCGAGCGAATTATCGAAGGTGGATGAGGTGGATCTCTATCCCTAACTTGTAGGTGAGCTGGCCTATGGTTCCCTAACCCCTAGGGAGGATCCCTTAGTCCTCTCCCACCATTTCTCAACCTACTCTATCCTCTTGGTCCTATAAATATGAAGCTCTTCTCCATCCCAAGGGGAGGAAGTCTATATCACTTACATGATGGTGGAATTACCCTAGAAGATCCCTATCCATCTCTTGGGAGGTATACATTTCCTTTGGAGGCATTGGCTTGGCTTGTTGGAGGAGGATTGCAGCATTAAGGCTTGGGTTGTAATCGTCACTCTTCTTTGTATTTCCCACTTTATTGACAGTGATATAATCTCTTTCCATAAATTTGGTTGTACTTGATAGCATTTAGAGCGTACTTCCTTAACCATTTGCTTAGATCAATTAGTGTTTAGATGTACTTTTATTGCTCGTTTCATCTCTACATGCTTTGACAGGTCTTGCAGCTACGGATCTGATGACCACGGAGCTTGGGGCGATAAAGAGGAAGAATATCTATAGATATGAAGGTAAGACATCTATTTGACTCGATCTCTAATTGATCTAGGAAAGTAGTGTTATGTTATGTTCCTATTTGTTCTAGATTTACATTGAACTAGGGAGATCGCACTCACGCCCGCTCGAGTAGTTTGTCCGATAACAAATATGGTGACTCCGCTGGGGAATACTTTGTTTTGATTTCAATTTGAATGTGTTGTTCTTTGATTTCTTAATGAGCCATTGCTTTGCCTCTTGAGCCTTTTTGCACCATCATATTTTCTTCTTGAAGAGTCTGTTAACCTTCTCTGAGTTTGTTTGAATCATTATCAATCCATTTACTTGTTCGTTGTTTGGATATTTCTCAATTTTTGCATTGGGTTATTTTCCCGACGCACTTGGGTAGTGAATCTAGTGTGCTTGTCCATCCTGAGCGTAATCTTCCATTGAGCATCTTGCGCCATCGGCGCTTTTTCTGATCTGACAGTTTGCGCCGCCAGCGCTTTACACTTGTATACATTCTGCATTGGGCGCTCTGTGCCTAACCATAGACTGCGCCGATCTTTCAAGCTTGGTGCTTGGTCTATCCACTCTCCAAATTTTGATTTTGGTGTGATCCATAGACTTCTCTGTGATGTACCTTCCAGTCAGAGGCCTCTTTACTCAGCATTGATTGTGTTTGGATTGCTTGTATTCATTTTTGGGTTCCATTTGGTCAAGTGAGAGATCCGGTGGTGGCAGGAAATTTCAATCCTTCGCGGTCATCTGCTCCATCTTGCATTCCCTGATCCCCCTATCAGATCTATTCAGCATGCTAGATCTGACTCCAAACCCTTCTCACGCTTAGTCATTTTTTTTTGCTTTCATTTGATTGATTTTGAGTGACTTGAGTGTTTTTGGTTTCATTTGAGTGCTTGTCATTTTTCTTTGAGAATTTCTGAGTTACTAGGGTGCTACGATTAGTCTCTTGTTTTCTGCTATTTATATCTAGAAATCACATTTGTTATCAATTCTTGCTTTGATATACATATTGGGAAAATCAAAAGTGTCCCATTTTATTGTTTTCAAAGTCACTTGGAAATTATTGTAGGATTGTCTTCACGCATTGGAATTCATTATTTGTCAATCTTTGAAAAGGAAATCAGTTCATTGTAATTTTTGAATTGTGAATCATTCATCTCTTTGAAAAATCAGTGAATTCAAGCTTTTACAAAGCAGTTCCAAGTTGAATCATTTTATGCTTTTTAGTTCATTATTATGAAAATTGAGAGTTAGTGCATACTAGATAGAAATTATCCTTTTTCATCACACTTAGTTCATTCTAATGTGAAAAGATAAAAAGAAAAGATTTTTTGATTTGGTGTTTCATTCATTTTTATGTTTTGTCGAAAAATGAAAAGAATGCTTTAATCATCTTCAATAGATTTTGAACTTTTGGGATTTTTGTCTTATAGAGGTCATTGGAAAAATAATTTCTCCTTCCCTTACATAGATTTCATCAAAAGAAAGAGTGCATTTTTCATGTAGTTAGGATTGCATTATGTTTACATTTATGTACTCACCTCATGCATTCACCTAACCATCTAGATAAAATTTATCGGTAGAACTAGGTTAAAATTTACTAGTAACTCGTGTGTTAAGTTAGTGACATGTTCCGATGTCTTAAAATGTGGCAGTTGTCGTTATTTGCATGCACTACATCTCAGGGGCACTGTAGTTCTTCTACATACCAACTAGTATATCGAAGGCTCTTTCACGTACCTTAGGGTATATCAAAAGGCACTCCACGTGCTCGGTAGTATATCGGAAGGCTCTTATCGTACGGTTGTGAATTAGACAACACCACTATGGATTTGAGGTCCCACGTACCTTGAGTATATTGGGAGATACTCCTAGGATTCCTGAAACCAACCGAGCTAACCATTTGGTCATCTTGGCAGAGCAATACACCGATAACAACACTCGGGGAACTACTACGCACATGCTTCTAGGTACTCGAGTTATACGATTAGGGGTGCGGTCCTAATCCTCCCTGGTTAGTGCTCTAAAAAATTGGGCTAAATATAATGTTTGGACCCTAGGGTATATTGCGAGTTGTGAAGCCTTGACAATCCTGTGAGGTTCCAGAATTTTGAATCCACACCTATCACATAAGTTTGCTTGTGACCTTAGTTTGTGTAGATTTTTCTGGATTGCTTTTTCTTTTGTATAGAAGACATTTAGGAGAAATTTTGCGTCATTCATTCTGGCTTAACAACCTTCAAGAAGATCCCGTAGAATTTTAAACTTGCCACTCGAATATCCCCTTAATCCGGAGGTAATTTCGAGGGTAAGTATGGATCCACCAATTGTTGTCATATCACCTGAAGCAGAAAACTCCACCATGGAGTCTGGAGTGAATTTATTTCCTCTGGGTTCACCAACCTCTGATCCTCTAAGGTTTGAGGCCATGGAACCATCTACTTCACGAGACACATCCTTCCATCATTCGTTGGAAGGTGAACCTGGGGCCATAGATTGGTTAAATACATCCCAGGATGACCCTGTATCCATAGCATTTGGTCCATCTGCATCTTTTTGGGAAGCCTTTCTAGGACAACAATGGGCTCATTTTTCCATCTCACCTCCCAGTTGGAGTTCTCATGAAGTGCTTCTGGCACCATTTTGTGACTGCTTCAACCGGTTACGTACAAATGACGAGGAACTTAGAAGACAAATCCTCTCATGAAGGGACGAGGACACGGAGGTACCCACATTTAGACATACCCTATTTCATTCTTTATCTTATGATTCACCGAAAACACCCATCCATAACATGACCACTTATGAACCTGGTCAACCCTCATTTTCTACAAGTACCCCTCTTAATCAAGAGACCATTTCTATACCTCAAATTACTCAATATGTTGAAGGACAATGGTCCAACACTCCTAATACTACTACTAGAACATTACCCACCCCTCCCCCACCCCAAAACTCATAGGGAGGATACTCTCTACCCCCTCATTTTATCACAAGTAGTGTTCCTCCAGTAGTAAGTAATCATCAACCCATTATGAGTCAACCTTCTATAAGTGTTCAACACATTGTTACTGGGGGGCAACCCCTGTTTTTTAGCCATAATACAAGTGGAGGACTTCCAATCGGTCATTCTGTTGGCAGTTCCTTACCTATCGTGGGATCCACCATGGGATTATATCATGCTGGGGGACCATCCAATTCAACTCAAACACCATAGAGTCAAGCGTATACAAGTCATGTTAACCCTGTGTCGGGACAATTTAATCCCGAAAATGCACTCTACGGGATACCTTATCCCGTAAATCCATACACTCTATGGGGACATCATAATGTCATACCAAGTGGAACCCCACCAAGATTCCCTCAAGTCCCACCACCCCCACGCTCGTATGGTACCTTTCCACCTCCTCTGGAGGCAGCGAGACCCCATACCATTCTGGAGGGGGAGAACTTCCACCTTTTGGCGGAGACCCACCTCATTCTAGTAGCAGCAGCCCACTCCACTCTGGTGGAGGAGAACCCCCTTCCGGCGGTGGAGGACCCCCACCTTCGGGTGGAGGCCCTCCTTATTTTGGAGGTGGCAGACCACCCCCTTCTGGTGGTGGAGGACCCCCACCTTCTGGTGGAGGACCACCCTATTCCGGCAGAGGCAGTGGAGGACCACCTTATTCCGGTGGTGGCGGAGGACCCCCACCTTCTGGTGGAGGACCACCCTATTTCAACGGAGGCGTTGGAGGTCCACTTTATTCCAACGGTGGCGGAGGACCCCCACCTTCTGGTGGAGGACCACCCTATTCCAGTGGAGGAGGTAGAGGACCACCTTATTTCGGCGGTGGTGGACCACCCTATTATGGTAGCGGACCTACATACGGTCCACCACCCAACCTAGGCGACACACCCCCTTATGGCTAATTCCATTCAGGAACAACTTACAACCAGTCGATGCAAGGTCCTACTAGTCCATATATGCCATATCAATACTATCAATATCCGCAGCCGAACCAATAGCTGCCATTTTTTTCTACTTTGGACCTACCCGACCTATCTCATATGACTAATGATCCCATCCTACACGGTTATAATTGGCCTCTCATTTCGGTCAAGTTACCCTGAGATATCCCAAAGTTTGACGGCAAGCCTGGTGAAGACACAAAAAACCATGTGATGACATACCATTTATGGTGCTCATCCAACTCCTTGATGGACAGCTCAATCCGTCTATAGTTATTTCAAAGGACTCTAACCGGCCTAGCTGCCAAGTGGTATATTGAATTACCACCCCACTCATTCCTTGATTTTCGCTCTTTAGCTATGTCCTTTCTGACTCACTTCCAGTTACCCATTCGCTATGAAACGGGTACGAAATTACTGACTTCTCTCTGCCAGACCACCGCGACTCATATATTTGATCATATCCATGAGTGGCAGAGGATACGACTTCTTATTAAAGCTCCTATTCCAAACCAACTGTTAGTTGACTGGTTCACGAAGTCTCTTTTATCTATCATAGCTAAAGATGTAGCTATGGGGGGGGTCGTCACCAAGGAACACGCTATCGCTCGTGCCCATTACTTAGACCTCGTCTATGTTCAGTCCGACACTTTATATGACATTGTTCCTGACGCCCCCCATCCCACCTACGATCCTGCGAAACCACCCTAGGGAGCACATGCTAATGGCATCATTGATTTCGTCCAATCCTAGGATCCTACTCAAACCATTGGATCATCAAACAACCATGGTTCCTCTCCACCCTCGCCATAGGTTGGCAGTAGCACCACGAAATCACCCACTCCTACCCCACCAAGGAGGTGAATTCTGTTCAATCAACTTCGCCTCATAAATATGGTGGTAAGAAGAAAAACAAAGGTAAAGCCAAGAAATATTCTAACCAGCGGGAGCACAAGACCACTCCTGAAGACATGAAACAAAAGCAAAATCTTAAGTATCCTTGTTTAATGTGTGGTGGTAACCTTTTCTCCAAAGAATGTCCCCACAGAGATGAACTGCAAAAGTTTCTTAAGGGAAACCGCACACCTGTAGTTCTTAGCGATCCCTTCCCCACCCAGAATGAGCAAATGATCACTCAACCTTCTCCTTCCCAAGGAGAAACATCATCCACCGCACATGTTCTCATTGTTAAATTTTGAGCATTAATTCACAATACTCCAGGATCGTTACTGAGATAATAACATGTACAGTATATCAATGAATATCAATCATAACAAGCATGTTAATAAGAAGCAAAAGCATGAGAGACAATAGACACACAGAGTTTCCGTGGGGAAAACCCTAAGGTGAAAAACCCCACAACTTCCCCAGAGATAGATAGAGCAATAGCACAACCAAAGTACAAGAGATAGACTCCTCTTAGCAGCTAATCCTCCTCCTCACATGTGCGCCACTTTCCGAGTGAAGGAAGTGTGAGTTCTGAAGTGATCCAAATAGAGATCTCCCTATCTCTATTTATACTTGTCCTGTTTTCCCAATAACCTTATGGGGATGACTTGTCTAGCTAGGTACAATAACTTCATATTACATTATATTGGGTCGACCCCTTACAAGGTGGTCTAATAACCCATCGGCAAGTTAACATACTTGCGACACTTGTCAATACAAATGACGACACTTTTGTATAGAGGAATAATACATCTCTATATGAGTACAATAAATATATAAATGAAATACATTTCGAAGTTACATATACATCAACACTCCCTCTTAACTAGGAAGGTATTTCTCGACATAGATCATCTAGCACAAGTCTTCTTCTCTGGATCATCATCAGCGAATCATCATCCTCAAATCATCGTCATCATCACTGCTGTTGCTATCTCGATCAATCTCTGAATCTGCTCGTCATAGGAAGTTCTACAGAGCCAATCCTTTTTCATACTGGATGTAGGCCCACCACCTGTAGGTCTTCATCATCAGTGGCCATACTGTGGAACCTAGGACTGATTACGTGCGTCAACAAAACCTAGCACAGACTATAGGTTCTTTTACATGTTGACCTTGACAAAACCTACTCAGAGCATCCCAGGATGTTACGAGCAAACCGCTCTACCTGTCTGGATCTCGATAGAGCATCCCAAGCTGTTACAAGCACACCGCTCTACCTATCCGGATTTTAAAGGATCTTTTCTATGTGAACTTTCGCAAAACCTACTCAGAGCATCCCAAGATGTTACGAGCACACCGCTCTACCTGTCTAGATCTCGATAGAGCATCCCAGTATATTACGAGCACACTGCTCTACCTGTCCGGATTTTAAAGGATCTTTTCTATGCAAAACTGTAGAAAAACCTACTCAGAGAATCCCAGGATGTTACGAGCACACCGCTCTACCTATCTAGATCTCGATAGAACAACCTAGGATGTTACGAGCACACCGCTCTACCTGTCCAGTTTTTAAAGGGTCTCTTCTATGCTACCTGCACAACCTATCCACGACCATAGAGTATCAAACCGATAGTCACCATACATCATCTTGATGTACATCATCACATGATCAACCTAATCATCATCATACCATCAACCTGATTCGTATCATCTGGAGCAACATCCTGAAGCTCGTCATTTATGATCATCCTGATCATCATCATAGCATCAACCTGATGCATATCATCTGGAGCAACATCCTGAAGCTCGTCATCTATGATCATCCTGATCAAACAGTATATCCATCCGATGCATACAAAGTATCTATCTGATACATATCATCATACATGATCTACTTGATCATACAAATGCATCCATCTGATATACATAATGCATCCACCTGATACATACATAAGTACATGATCTACCTGATCATACAAGTATCCACCTGATACATATACAAATACATGATCTACCTGATCATACAAGTATCCACCTGATACATATACAAATACATGATCATATCCAGCATCCAACATGATGCGTACATACATACATATAAATGATCCAACTGATCATATAGAGAAGAAACTAGAACATCATCCTAATGCTCATCATCCAGCGCTTACGTCCATAGCCATGTGAAGGGTCCTCCTTCCACCATGCTTGGAAGGGATTCAACAAATGTGTCCATCACTTCTTCCTCGAAGTGTCGTCGATCTGAAGAATGCCAAGCCTCTCTCTGAAGTACTCGAACTTCACTCTGGCTAGTGGCTTCGTCAGCACATCTGCAATCTACTCATCCGTCGCAACGTACAAGAGCTTCACTGCTCCTCTCTGCACCATATCCCTGATATAGTGATATTTGATCTCAATATTCTTCGACCTGTCGTGGAACACCGGGTTCTCAGACAGCTTCACACAACTCTGGTTATCACAAAAGATACCAGTAGTCTCCAGTGGGAGATCAAATAACTCTGACAGTAGCTTTCGAAGCCATACTGCCTCACAACTAGCCGAACAGGCTGCAACATACTCTGCCTCAGCTGTACTCAGTGCTACGCAGGACTGCTTCCTGCTAAACCAAGAGATCACACTTGATCCCATACTGAAGCACCCATATGTGCTCTTCCTATTTGCAACACTACCTGCCCAATCTGAATCAACATAAACCTACAGGTTAAACTTTTGATTCGCTTCATACTTGAGCCCATAATCAACTATACCCTTCAGGTACCTCAGAATATGCTTTACAGCAACCAGGTGAACACTCCTTGGATCCGTCAGGAACTGGCTCAATGTGTTCACTGCAAAGCAAATATCTAGTCTCGTGTTCGTCAGGTACATCAAGGATCCAATCATCTGACAATACATAGAGACATCAACCGGCTCAGATGAAGCATCACATAGAAGCTTCAGGTTCGATGCCATAGGTGTGGCCATGGCCTTGCAATCCATCATCCCGAACCTCTTCAGGATATCTACTATAGATCCCATCTACACTCTGCCACACCTCCATACCTAGAAAATAGTGCATCATCCCCAAGTACTTCATATCGAACTCGGCAGCAATCTTCCTCTTTGTATCGGAAATCAATCTGTCATCTCCTATTATAGACAGGTCATCCACATACAGGAGTAGAATCACAGGATTTCCTTCCTCAACCTTGTAGTAAAGGTTGGAATCCGCTTTACTCTTGGTAAAGCCCAAACTAGATAGAAAACTATCCATCCTACCATACCACGTTCTAGGATCTTGTTTTAAGCCATACAAGGCTTTCTTCAATCTGCACACATATGACTCCCTATCATGTGTTTCAAAACTGAGTGGCTGCTCCACATACA
Organism: Larix kaempferi; assembly: GCA_027924585.1. Lineage (NCBI taxonomy): Eukaryota > Viridiplantae > Streptophyta > Pinopsida > Pinales > Pinaceae > Larix > Larix kaempferi. Next base: position 2,354,008 of record BSBM01000546.1, read on the forward strand.
CTTCCTCTTCAACTACACCATTCAAGAAGGCAGTCTTGACATCCATCTGGTGTATCTTCCATTTCATCGCTGCAGCCAGAGCAAGTACTGTTATGATGGAAGTGTACCTGGCTACAGGAGCAAAAGTTTCTTCATAATCTATTCCCTCTTTCTGAGATAAACCATGAGCTACGAACCTTGCCTTGTATTTCTCTATGCTGCCATCTGCAACATGCTTGATTTTGTAGATCCATTTGGAAGTCACAATAGACTTCCCTTCAGGTCTTGGGACAACATCCCAGACATCATTCTTCATTATTGATTGGTATTCTTCGATCATGGCATCCTTCCATTCTTTCTTTTTCGCTACTTGTTCATAATTGGAAGGTTCTTTGTTCATGATATCACAGAGTAAAGCAACATAGCTGGTATGTGATCTGGTTCTCTTCTTTGCTCTGTGTTCTTCTTCTGGAATGCCATATCTTTCTGCATCTTGAATGAGCTCTTTAGCCCATCCAAGTTTTCTCTTGTGAAATTTATTCTCATGGGGTGGATCTACTGGTTGTTGCGGATCTTCAATTTCAAGATCAACATCTGGAATTGCTTCAGTCATGGTAGTGTCTTGAAATCTAGTTTCCTTAGGTTCTTCATAAACTTCAACAGGTGTCTTCCTTGATTTGACGAATGCTGAGTTTTCATCAAATGTTATGTCCCTGCTGACATCAGTCTTCTTGAACCCTGGAAAGTATATTCTGTAAGCCTTTGAGCTTTCATTGTAACCCACAAAGATACCCTTCTTTCCTAAAGGATCTAGCTTGGTCCTCTTTTCTTTTGGGACATGAGTGTATACTGGACAACCAAATATTCTGAAATGGCTGACTTTAGGTTTCTTACCAGAGAAGACCTCTTCTGGTGTCTTGTTGTCCAATATCTTGTGGGGTGTTATATTCTGCACATATACAGCTGTCCTAGCTGCTTCTTCCCATAGATGCATAGGTAGATCTTGGTCATGCAGCATTGCCCTTACTGCTTCCATGATTGTTCGATTCTTTCTTTTTGGAACTCCATTCTGTTGTGGATTGTAAGGAGCATTCAACTCCCTCTTAATCCTTGAATCACTGCATAGCTTCTTGAAGTCACCTGAGGTGAATTCTCCACCATTGTTAGATCTGAATGTTTTGATCTTCTTATCAGTTTGGTTCTCCATAAAGGTTTTGAATTCCTTGAACTTATCCAACACTTCATATTTGTTCTTCAAGAAGTAAACCCAAGTCTTCTTGGAGAAGTCATCAATGAAAGAGACATAGTAAACATACCCACTCAGAGATTTGGATGACATCGGGCCGCATACATCTGAGTGGATAGTTTCCAAGATACTTTTTTCCTTGCTTTCACTGCTTGGAAATGCCTTCTTTATGTTCTTTCCTTTTGCATATCCTTTGCAAACACCTTCATGCTTGGTCTTAATTTTAGGAAGACCTTCTACAGCCTTACTTGCAATTGGTAATGCTCTGTAGTGCATATGTGCAAGTCTTCTATGCCAAAGTTCACTTGGATCCATGGAATCATGCACCATGGCATGTTCAGGTTGTCCCTTCAATTTATACAATCCTCCCTCTTGCTCTCCAATCACCACTGCATCATCAATAGTTTTACCCTTTGGCCACATTAGGACTTGGCCATCTACAAATGCAACCCTCATTCCTTTTGCATCTAATGTAGAGATGGAGAGTAGATTCTTCTTGATCCCAGGTACAAATAGCACATCTTTCATCTTTAACGACTTTCCAAATTCTAGGTTGTAGGATGCTTCCCCACTTCCTTTGATAGGGTATTGATAATCATCCCCAAGTTTCACCTTATGGGGTGATTCATGTTCAGATAGGTTTACAAAAGATTCTTTAAACCCAGTCATGTGTTTGGAAGCCCCACTGTAAATTAACCAATCATTACAACCATGAGAGATAGTACCTGTGAGAGCAGAGATTAGAACATACTCTTCTTCGCTTGATGAGTCATCATCATCACTTTCTGCTCTAGATATCTTCCTGGGAGGTTCATCATCCTCAGCAGCATGAGCATGATATCTTCTTTTGTTATTCTTCTTCTTCTTGTTGAAGTTGTTGTCTTTCTTCTTCTTGGGACAATTTGAAGCAAAGTGTCCCATTTCATTACATTCGGAACATCGAACATGAGATAGATCTTTCTTCTTGTGATAAGAGTGAGAATGTTTCTTGTTATGATATTTCTCCCTCTTAACCTTGCTTCCCTTGGTGTGAGCTGTGAGAGCTTGATCTTCATTCCCCATCTTTTCTTCTCGTGCCACAAGCCTAGCTTCTTCTTGAGAGCATTCCTCCCACAGTCTACTGAAAGAGATCAATTTCTTTCTTGCACAAATTCCTTGAATAAAGGAGTCCCATGACCTAGGTAGGCCATTCAGAGTGGTCATAACAACTTCACCATTGTACACTACTTCATCCACAGCTTCAAGTTGTTCCTTGATCTGAGAGACCTTGGAGAAGTAAGATTGAATGGTCTCTCCATTCAACATCTTGACCCCTTTCAATTGATTCCGCAGAGTCATCTTCCGATTTATGTTCTTCCCTTCAAATAACTTGGTCAGGGAGTCAAACATCTCCTTGGGTGTCTTTAGAGATGACACATGTGGTATAAGATGGTCTTTGATAGAATCAGCAATGATTCTCTTTGCCTTGACCAAGTTCTTCTTATGCAATACCTTAGCCTCTTCATCCTATGGGATAAGGACCTCAGAGATGATGTAGGAGTCCAATTCATTTTCTTCCAGGATTAACCCAATCCTATACTTCCAAGCTCGGAAGTTATCAGCCCCTTCAAGCTTATCCTCAAGCTTGGTGTGGTGAGACATCTTAAAGAGTACTTCAAATGGAAATAGAAGAGATTTAGGTCTTACCACTTGCTTTGTTGAAAACTAGATTTGGTCCCGGATTAGGGTTTGTCAGAAAAACCCTAAAAATTCAAAAAGTGAATTTCAACTTTCTGAAAGGATAGAAAGATGCACCTTGATGATCTGATCAACTTGGTGTATTCAGACTTTGAGATCTGCAAAGCTTCACCCTTCAAAAATGCCTTTTAGTCTTCTCGGGTTCACTAGGGAGGACCCTGAATTAGGGTTTGAGTTTCCCGGAGATTTACCCAGCCAAAAATATCGATCCAAAGCTCTAAACTTTGATTTTTCCAAGGAGCTTCCAGCTAGGCCTTCAGATTTCAGAAATTCCTATTTTTGTGGAAACCCTAATTGTTTTAGGGCCAAACCTGAAAATGCTCAGAATTGAATTCTGATTGGACAGATAGATTCTCCTTGATGAGTAGAGTCAATCCACTATACTGCTTTTCCAAAATCTGTGGAGAGAAACCCAATAAGCAAGAAACACTAGTTTCTGTCACTGCACAATGTCTTCTTCTCAGGTTAGCTCTGATACCATGTTAAATTTTGAGCATTAATTCACAATACTCTAGGATCTTTACTAAGAGAATAACATGTAAAGTATATCAATGCATATCAATCATAAAAAGCATTTCAATAAGAAGCAAAAGCATGAGAGACAATAGACACACAGAGTTTCCGTGGAGAAAACCCTAAGGTGAAAAACCCCACAACTTCCTCAGAGATAGATAGAGCAATAGCACAACCAAAGTAAAAGAGATAGACTCCTCTTAGTAGCTGATCCTCCTCCTCATATGTGCGCCACTTTCCCAGTAAAGGAAGTGTGAGTTCTGAAGTGATCCAAATAGAGATCTCCCGATCTCTATTTATACTTGTCCTGTTTGCCCAATAACCTTATGGGGCCGACTTGTCTAGCTAGGTACAATAACTTCATATTACATTATATCGGGCCGACCCCTTACAAGGTGGTCTAATAACGCATCGGCAAGTTAACATACTTGCGACACTTGTCAATACAAATGACGACACTTCCATATAGAGGAATAATACATCTCTATAGGAGTACAATAAATATATAAATGAAATACATTCTGAAATTACATATACATCAACACTCATGATGTGTAGTGAGACGGTTAACTTGAATACACGATCACGATCCTATGACTCAATCCCTCCGAAGGAACCAGTTGGAAGTAATACTGAAAAAGCTTCCACCTCCATTCCAGATGTTATCATGCAGCCAGCTTCTCTCACCATTGAGGAGCCTTCATTAGACTTGGTGTTGCATCCTCCTAAGAGCATGATTCGAAAAGCAGTTTTCAATCCTAATGCTCAGGTAGCTCCGAACTATAACATTGTAGAGGACTTGGCGCAAGCTCCTTGTACAATGTCGATGCTAGAGGTCTTGCAAAATTGTCCCAACAAACATCAGACTCTCCTTGCTACCATTGGCGCGGTAGATCCGGATTCCTCGAATACAATCATGTTTCAACTTGAGTACTTTAAATCGAGGCTTTCCCACCAGCTTGTTTTCCAAATTGCCACGAAAGTTGTTGGGAAGATAATCCATCATATTGTACTAGATGAAGGTGCCTCTACCTCGGTCATGTCGTTATCTTGTTGGAGAGCCATTGGTTCTCCTGAGTTAAACATTCCCCTACTACCCTGAAATCATTTGACGGTTGTGGATTTCAACCCCATGGGCTATTACAAGCCTTAGCAGTCGAGTTGGGGGGTAAGAATGTAACCATTAATGTGGAAGTACTCGCCACCCCATTGGATTATAATATCTTGCTTGTCGTAACTAGTTTTACGCCATGACTGCAGTCACACCATCTATCTTCTGCATTGTGCAATTCCCCATCAAGGCCAAATTGTCACTATCGACCAGTTGGACTTCTATACACCAGACACCGCTACTCATCCTGGCCATAATGTCCCTTTGTTAGGAAAATATTCGCAGCTATATGAGAGCGTGGGGGTCAAACTCATAAAAGATTCATCTCTTATGGTCGTTTTTCCAACCCCGGATCCCCCTAACCATGTTACCTCAGTGAACATGATATCCTCCATTATTCCATCTTCTTACAACTATGTTGATCAATGGATCATGCCCAATGAGGCCACCATGCAATTGATTGGATATACTATGCCTCTCTCACTAACTGAAGCTACTTACGAGGCTATCCAGTGAGCACCTGAGGACCACTTGGTCGTGGCCTCTACACCTTGTTCTCTACAGCGGACATCATCTTTGCATACCCTCTACTTCGTACTTTTCATTCAGAAGAGTCCATTATGGAGATTATGAGCACATATGAACCTCCATGGGAAGACCTTCACCATCGATCGTCTTTCCTACCCTCATTAGACTCTGTGGAGAATTCCATCACCACCATATTTACACTGGATGTCTATCCTTGCCCACAGTCATCGATCCTCACTTGTGATACTGTTACGAAAGGCAATATGGCGAACATCACGCCCACCATTCTGATTGACATCTCGGTTACACTCGGCATCGTGGAACACATCCGCATTGGCCATACTTGCTCTCCTGAATATCTCACCACATTCACGGCCTTATTTAAATAATTTCGCGACTTCTTCGCATGGACCTATGAGGAAATGCTCGGGATCAATCCTTCTATTGTCTTGCATGATATCAAGACTTATCTCGAAGCTATTCCTTTCCGCCAAAAATTACGGCCAGTACACCCTCGAAAAACTGTGGTAATTAAAGCTGAGATTGAAAATCTTTTGAAGGCCAACTTTATATATCCTGTTCCCTTAACACAATGGGTCTCCAATGTCGTCCCTATGGCCAAGAAGCATGGTACTATTAGAGTCTGTGTCGACTATAGGGATCTGAACAAGGCTTGTCCTAAGTACAATTACCCCACTCCCTTCATCGATCAGATCATCGAAAATTGCGCCGGAAGTGTCATCTTCTCATTTATGGATGGCTTTTCTGGATATAATCAAATCGAGATCCACCTGGCTGACCAAGACAAGACCACTTTCATCTTCCCCTAGGATATGTTTTCTTATCATAAACTCCCCTTTGGTCTTAAAAATGCTGGTGCCACATTCCAGTGGGCCATGTCGTATGCTTTTCATGATGTAAAGGACTTTGTGGAGCCCTATCTTGACGATCTTCCTTCCTATTTGCAACATTGCAAGTTCCACATAGATCATCTGACGACAATATTCCTCCAATGCAGGCGGTATAACATCCGTCTGAATCCTCATAAGTGTATTTTCTGCGTTGAATCAGGATGCCTCCTAGGTTTTATCGTTTCAAAGGATGGGATCTTCATTGATCCCTTAAAGGTGGAATCCATTTTCACTCTCCCACCTCCTACTGACGTTACGGAACTACAAAGTTTGCAAGGGAAGGAAACTTATCTACAGCATTTTTCTGTAATTTTGCTCAAAAGACACAAGGATATATGCGATTGTTGAAGAAGGATGACCATTTCATCTGGGACGACCAAGCCCAAAAATACTTTGACAACTGAAAGTTTGCCATCACTCATGCCCCTATGCTCCAACCACCCAATTACTACAAGGATTACATCCTTTATCTTTCTACTTCTATCACCACGATCGCCATGGTCTTGGTCTAAGAAGACAATAACTCCCGGGAACATATGATCTATTACCATAGTAAGGGTCTTATTGACTCTAAAACCCATTACTCACATGTCAAGAAACTCGCTCTTGCGGTAGTCATTTTTGTCCAAAAGTTCTATCATTATATCTTACTTCGCACCACCACTATTATTGCCGACTCAAACCCCATGTACCATGTTCTTACACGCCAGGTGCGTGGGGGCAAGTATTCACATTGGATCATGATACTTTAGGAATTCGATCTCCTCTTCGAGAAAGCTAAGTCAAATAAATCCCTGGTGTTTGCAGAGCTCATTTTTTATCTTCCCCGTGTTAATATGGGAACCAATCCCATTGACTTCCTTCCAGACCATTCGTTGTTTCTCATCAGCACGTCCGACCCATGGTATGGAGATATTACGTTATATCTTCAAACCAAATGGTTCAACCCACAATTATCTCGTGACGACCATCGTCGTATTCGCCACCATGTCCTGCCTACGTGTGCAGATGACAACCTGCTTTGGATTCGAGGACAGCACTAGTCGGCATACCCGCAGTATCGCCTCGACATCTTGGGTACTCTATTCCCCTACCAACGAGGTCATTAGTTCGGGAGGGAGATGTCTAGGATATGAAACCAACGTCGCTGAATATCACGTAGTGATTAGAGTCTTAACCGATGCTCTTTCCCTGGTTATGGACCACATTATTGTCCACCTCGACTCATAATTAGTGGTCTCCCATCTCAATCGAGTCTACACCATCCACGATCCCATGTTACTCTGTCTTTTCCGACGAATACGTCTCTTGGAAAGGTCCTTCAAATATGTTCAGTACCTGCACATTTCAAGAGACATGAACACGGTTGCGAACTCCATGGCCAATTTCATTTTGGATTGGTAAATTGCACACACATAAAATAATCATGAATCATAAAAATGGCACGACATGTATATAATGCATAAAAACAAACACATAGATAAGATCCCACATTCATCCATAGAACACCATATGTATAAAATACGCCAATAGTGTCTATATATATAAAATCGGTACAAAGTACAAAAATGATAGTGCTATACAAAATATGAAGCATGGAAGCTTTCAGTGAATATCTCCGATACAAAATTTGAAGCTCATAGATTTCATTATATACATATAAAACATGAGCCTAGTCTGTAGGTTGTTCATGATAGCAGATCACGTCCCTCGCCACTTTCTGAAGCAGCGTGTCGAAACGCAAAGATACCCCGACCGTAAGTCGTTGGTAGCGATGAGGTAGGTCATGGACACCTAGCTCCGGGATATCCAATGTCATCATGCAAAGGTTTTCCTCGACCTCCTCCATCTCCTCGATGGCATCTCAGGCCGTGGGTCCATATCCGGCACCGCCCCTCTCCACGCGATGAGGGAGACTCCAACTGGTCGCGACGGACCCACATCTCCATCAAACATTTGAAAACCATCAACACTACTCCAAAAAAATCATAAATACATAAAATGAAAAACATAAGCAGTAGTTGTTATTATGGATGTCACCCCACTGCACTCCCTCAAGAAGTGTCAGGTCAGGGTCCCCTCCAAAGTCCGTCTAATCATACGGATAGCCCTCTAGCATGAGGAGTTGTCCCCTCAGCCATGTGAATAAACCTGTGCTGAAGTTAATAATAGGATCCCCGCCACCATTGTGGGCCATCACCTCAGACCACCTGGTTATATGAGGATCTCGAGCATCTCGATCCTCAAGGTCTACATGTAGACGTAAGTGGGGCACCCGCTCTAGTACGAACGATATCACCACTGAACCATAACTAAATTGCTTCAGGTCCTCGCGTCGGCATTTGGACAGCTGATCCCTTAGACTGGTGAGGATCCCCTCACACCATTTGAACATGGTAGGAGCCACACACTCCTCAGCATACATCATCTACGATTTGCTTTCCAGATGAGCAGATCGACTACCGGCCACCCTCACGATGGTAAAGAGCACAGTACGAGAAGCTCGGTCTCGAACGTCCTTGATGGGAATCTTCCCACAAGTCATCTGAGTGCTTGGAGTGCACCACTGATCAATCATGTACTCCAAAGTACGATCACCCTCTCGTGATCTGGATAGGGACACAGGGTTTCCCCATCGGGACAACCCTATCAGGAAGTAGATTTCCTCGACATCTATACTCAAAGTGTGCACACCAATCTGAAAGTGTTGCTATACTAGATCCCATCATTGGATCATATGTGACAACAATGGTACTTGGGCCCTCATGCCCGACACTCGGAAGTACTTGAGAAAACCACAATTCCTCAATGTAGTTATGCATTGGGGATCATTTTCAGCTTGAGCGTCGTCGAGCTCGTGCTCGCGTTCTCGCCACTCGACAACCATTTTGGTTGCTGCAAACCTACCCAAAAGTCCAATTAAAGATCATTAGGACCTTCCTCAATCATCAAAAGACTTCTTCTTTGGTTAGTTTTTGAGTTTGATATGTGGGTTTGCGCCAGCACAAACCATCCTTTTGGACAGGGCGCCACCGGCACAAAAAATCCTTTCGGGTTTTGTGTCGACGCAGTTCCAAAAAGGGGGGACTGCGTCAGCCCGTGAGCGCAAATACCCCCACATAAAAATACCAAAACTCAATAAAATGAAACAAAAATGAAAATAGTAATCCACTAAAAAGTTAAATGGTTGATTTTAGGGTTACCTGTTGCTGACGGCACTCGAAACGGTCGATCACAGCTCCCGGAATCGGCAAAGGAAAAATAGCTCCAAATGGTATTTCTCACCTCTCCAACTTGGTAAAAAACAAATAGTAATTCTTTTTTACTATTTGCCCCTTTTTATAACAAAAACAGCATATTCCTTTTTTAATTTATTCCATAGTGGGTTATTTTGCTATAGTTGGGATTATTTATATTTGATTAGTCACTTTGACCTAGTTTCAAAGCTTGCAGGTGAAGTTAGGTACCTTCTTAATACCGTTTTTCGCAATTATGGTCATCTCGCACGTATTATCAGGTATGAACAACTCATCGAGCATTTTTATGTCATTATTTCTCTCATTAAATTCAATTATTAATGACTCCGAGCTAACTCTTTGTTCTTTCTCGTTCTCATAAAACGATGAGAATAAGTCACCGAGTTATAGTTTATCACTTTTTCGGGCTCGTTAAACTTCCATGAAAAAGGGAACCCCTCAGAGTTTTTCTTTAAAGCTCTTTTTAGGCTCTCGAAATATGAAAAGATTTCCAAGTGAACTTGATGCGTTCACGCTTGTTAAAGTATTTGAACGATCGTCTTTCTGATGATAGTTTACCCCTTTTTGGGGCCAAGAGGCACTATCTACGAAAAATGAGCGCTCCATCCAATCATGGCTGGTAGAGTTCTCTATCGCATTATTTTCCATTTTTTGGGCAGAGAGACTAACTTTACGAATAAAAGACATTTGGATTCTTCTTTAGTTCTTTTCAAACTCTCTAAACATGAAATGACGCTGAGTTGACCTTCTATGGAGTCGTTAAAACTGTTCGGATATCCATCATCTACTTCGGGATACATCATCTATTTCAGGATCTTGCATGATCTATTTCAGGATATGATCTATTTCAGGATCATCTATTTCAGGATATGATCTATTTCAGGATCTTGCATGCACAGGCATGCATCCCAGTCACCAGTTTGATGCCTCCAGCACCTTATCCACCTTCTTCTAGCACCCGGGAGCCACTTACCACAGAGTTTTAGCCCTCCCAAGCTGAAAGGCGCCCTCTTCTCACCTACTGCCAGAGAAGGGCGCACTTGCTCACCTACCACTACAGATTCACTCCAGTTACATTCAGTTAGCTCCGATTCTCCCTGATTTGAGGCTAGTTTCACTCCCGACTGACTGTATCACTTCCGTTTGACCTCCAGTTTGATTAGGTGACTTGTTCTGACTTCAATTAGCCTCCCATGCGCCCCCACTGAGCCTCCAGATCCTATATCAGTGCTACACACTTCAGTTACATTTATTACACTCAGTTAGACTCAGTTTGACACCTGGATGACTGGTTGTTGTGATTGATGAGCACCACCGATGATTGATGAGGACTCCTAGATAGAGTCAAGCTACTCCATTTAGTGATTCAAATGGCCTACTTAGTCAATTCGAATTGCTCATTGACAGATATTGTATTCTATTGTAATTCATTCACCCTTTCTGGGATAGAGAGCACTGCTGCATGTTTTGCACAGTTTTGCACCATATTTTCTATGTTCATCTGTTGTGATTGATTTACTTGTTCATTAGATCTGCTGTGACTAATTTTACATGGTATCAGAGCCATTGCAGGGACAAGATCTCTTTTCTACAGGTGTTTATACAAGAAGATTTGACTGAATTGCTAAAAATTGCAAAAAGTTTGGCATGAGATATCTCAAGGGCATTCGCTCCTATGCATGCAAAGCTTGAAAAATACTCCAATACCACTCCAGAAGCTTGAGTTACCACATAATTCCTGGATCTGATACATTGGACCTATTCAACATTGCTTGAAATCCAATCCCAGGTGTGATGCAACTCTCAACGGGTGGATTGTTCGACCTTATTGTGGTTGTTTTGATGTGATTTGCAGGTTTATTGTCTCCTTCAAGTGCACTCGCTATTTTCTGCATGCAAGGTTTCCTCCTTCAATTGCATTCGCTATAGTCTGCATGCAAGCTTCCTCTTCATCAGTTGACTCAATCCTTGCAATGGAATACTCTTCTTCAAAGCCTATCCTCACCCCATTCAATTATTTTGATTGGAAAGATGATATGGAGATCATATTACGTTCAAAAGGTTACTACCGAGTCACTATTGGTCTTGAATTGGAGCCAAACAACGTAGCAGAAAGAACTAAACACTACAACAAGCTTGATGAAGCTTATGGTCTTCTTTGTCTCTCCATCTCCAAGGATCTTCACTTCCATCTCAGCGGATTGAAGACTCCAAAAGCCATATGGGAGCAACTTGAGACACTATTCGGCAAGCAGGATGAGCTTAGGGCTTTTCAATTAGAGAATGAATTGATTGGCCTTAATCCTGAGAATTTCGAGACCATCAATGAATTCTTCACAAAATTCAAGAACTTGAACTTGCAATTGAAGAACAGTGGTGTTATCAAAGAGGATAAACAGTTGATCCTCTCCATTCTAAGCAAGCTTGGGAAAGATTATTCGGTATTTGTCTCCACTTTCAATTCCGGTCGGCTAACTACCCCGAATTGGAAGATGCCTACCTTGAATGCCTTCATTGAGTCCGTTACGAAAGAGCATGACAAGTTGATTCAAATGGGGTCCATAAGCTCCAAAGATTCAGCCCTATTTGTTCAAGGACCCAAGATCTCGAATGGTAAAGGAAAGCTAAAGAAGGAGAAGCCCAAATTCGAGCCTCACAAGCAAAAAGACAAAGGCAAGCAAACGGATGCACCATCCAGTTCGAAATCCAAGCAAAAGGGCAAAGAAGGTAACCAAAAATCTAAATGTACTTATTGTAACCGTGGCTTTCATCCCGAAAGTTCATGTATGAAGAAGACTATAGATCAAATGGCCCTCCTTTTGGAAAAGAACAACATAACCCTTCCTGACGGTGCAAGGAAGAAGGATCGGAATGACGATCATGAAAGAGGACAAGCACTCATGGCAACGGTTTCGAAGCCCACTCTCTTGATAGATTCAGGTGCATCAAATCATATGGCTGCAAATATTGATTCTTTTTCCTCATTCGATCCAAACAGCTCCATCCCCATCCATTTGGGAGATGACTCAAAAATTTCTTCAAAGGGCAAAGGTACGATTCATGTAGAACATGGATGCTTTCAGAATGTTCTCTATGTGCCTTCCTTAGCTTCGAATCTCCTTTCTGTGTATCAAATTACACATACTGGTGATCCAAAGAAAGTCACATTCAACCCTAATACAGTTGAAATTTCTGATATCAAAAGTGGAATACTTGTTGCGGTTGGAAAGGCAAACCACACTGCAAAATGTTATGAGTTTTCGCACTTTATTCCGCTTGCAAAGCCCACTGCTCTTCGCACACATGGTAATGAGGTTAGTAGGCTTTGGAATGAAAGATTTGGACATCTAAATTATAAGTATTTGCTGCTGCTATCAAATAAATCCATGGTATATGGGCTTCCACAACTCCGTTCCTCGAAAGGAATATGCACCGGTTGCATTATTGGGAAGCACCCCGAGCACAGATTCGACCGCGGCAAGGCTAGCAGAGCCTCTACTATTTTGGGATTGATCCATTCTGATATCAGTGGTCCGCTGCCCCATATGTCATTAAATGGTTCAAGGTATGTTTTGACATTTATTGACGATTTTTCCCGCTTTACATGGGTATTCTTTCTCAAAAACAAGTCAGAAGTGCTTGGAAAATTCAAGGATTTTAAGGCTTCTGTTGAGACCACCACTGAGAGCAAGATCAAAGCTCTTAGATCTGATAATGGTGGGGAATATATCAAGTCCGAGTTTCTGCAACTTTGTGCCCAAAGCGGAATCAAGATCCAACATACAGTTCCCTACACACCCCAGCAGAACGGTGTAGCGGAAAGGAAAAACCGGTCACTGAAAGAGATGGCTACATGCATGATTGAATCGAAAGGTTTGGCTGCAAATCTTTGGGCTGAAGCAATCAATGTTGCTGCATATATACAGAACCGTGTTCCACATTCATCCGTGAAAGGTATGACTCCTTTCGAAGCATTCTTTGGTCACAAACCGGATGTGTCAAATTTGAGAGTTTTTGGCTCTACTGCATGGGCTAGAATTCCTTCTGAGAAGAGACGAGCTTTGGATCCACAAAGTATCGAGTGCATATTGATAGGATATGGGGAAGAATCAAAAGCATATAAACTCATGGATATCAGATCTAAAAAGATATTCATAGAGCGCAGTGTGCAGTTTGAAGAACCGCTTCAAGAATTGCAACTAGTTGAGGAGAAAACTGCCGATTCACCGCCTTCACCAGAAGAAGATTCGAGCAGCGATAATGAAGGTATGAGTTCTGATATTTCTGATATTGTAGCAGCATATGATGATCATGACATATCAGGTTCGGAATCCGATCATTCAGATCCCCCTCAGTTACCAAAGTGGGCCCAAAACACTCTACAATCTGCTGGTTCTAGTCTTGGAAATCCTGCTGATCCGAGACGAACAAGAGGAGACTTTCAAAGGGCATGTATGGCTCTTTCTATTGCTGATCCATTTCTTCCTGAGATTTGTTATTTGATGGTTGGTTCAGATCCTCAATCATACTATTCAACCCATCGAGATCCGAGATGGAAAGATGCCATGGATGAAGAGTACAGTTCTCTTCAAAAGAACAATACATGGGAGCTAGTTTCTCTTCCACCTGGAAGAAAATTAGTGAAGTGTAAATGGGTCTACCGTACTAAAGTTGCTGCTGATGGCACTATCATCAAATATAAAGCAAGGTTGGTGGAAAAAGGTTTTTCCCAAGTCCAAGGAGTGGACTACACAGAGACCTTTGCACCGGTTGCAAAGATGGATTCCATCCGCCTTGTTTTAGCTATTGCCGCATCCAAGCACTGGGAGGTGCATCACATGGATGTGAAGAGTGCATTTTTACATGGAGACCTTGATGAAGAGGTCTATATGCAGCAGCCAGAGGGTTATACATCAGATCCATCATTGGTTTGTAGATTGAAGAAATCTTTGTACGGGTTAAAACAGGCCCCAAGAGCTTGGTACGCAAAGATGGACTCCTTCCTTCTTTCTCAGAATTTCCAAAGATGCAAATCTGATCCGAATGTCTATCTTCAGCGAGTTAAAGGTAATTTGTTGGTTATTGTACTTTATGTTGATGATCTGCTTATTACTGGTAGCACACTTACTTCAATAAACAAGCTAAAATCTGCCTTAAATCTAGCTTTTGACATGAGCGATTTGGGCTTGCTGAGTCACTTTTTGGGCTTGGAGATAGCTCAAAATTTCGATGGGATCACTATATCTCAGCAAAAATATGCTTCCGACCTGTTATTGAAGTTTAATATGGCTGAATGTAAGGCAGCCCCGTTCCCATTCCTCTTAGGAATCAGTCTTGAGGAGGGAGATTCCACACCGCTTGCAGATTGCAGTATGTATCGACAGTTGATTGGTTCACTACTTTATTTGACACATTCACGGCCTGATATCTCATATGCCGTGAGTGCCGTGTCAAGATATATGCAGCAGCCACATGAGCTTCATTGGCGAGCAGCCAAGCGGATCTTGCAGTATGTGCAAGGTACGAGACAGTTTGGCATACATTATGCTGCAGATTCTGAGCTAGATTTCATTGGTTTTACTGATTCAGATTGGGCAGGTGATAGCATTGATCGGAAGTCCACTTCCGGTTATGTTTTCATGATTGGTCATGGTGCTATTTGCTGGTCCAGCAAAAATCAAGCAGCCATTGCACTTTCTTCAGCATAGGCAGAGTATCGAGGGGCAGTCAATGCCTGCATTCAGGCAGTTTGGTTGCAGGGTATTCTTTCCGAGTTTGGTTTTGGTGGCACTACTTCGACTGTCCTATTTTGTGACAATCAAAGTGCTATCAAGATCTCCACAGATCCAGTTCAGCAGCAGAGGACCAAACACATTGAGATTCATATGCATTACATTCGACAGTTGGTGCACGACCGCACCATCATTCTGCAATATTGCCCTACTGATGAGCAAATTGCAGACATCTTCACCAAGAGCTTCACTGAGAAGAAGTTCTCTTACCTCCGTTCACTGTTGGGGGTGAGTTCCATCATGGTGGAGACAGATTGATTCATTATTATGCTTTAGCTTGAGGGGGGTCTTTCTTCCCACTGGGTTTTCCCTCTTTCCTCACTTAGTTTATTTTCAGCATTTTTTGGATTATTGTATTGGGGTGACCTTTGGTCTTAGTTACCAGGGCCCCACATTATTTAGTTGGCACATCATAGTCTAGCTTGAGGGGGGGTGTTCGGATATCCATCATCTATTTCGGGATACATCATCTATTTCAGGATCTTGCATGATCTATTTCAGGATATGATCTATTTCAGGATCATCTATTTCAGGATATGATCTATTTCAGGATCTTGCATGCACAGGCATGCATCCCAGTCACCAGTTTGATGCCTCCAGCACCTTATCCACCTTCTTCTAGCACCCGGGAGCCACTTACCATAGAGTTTTAGCCCTCCCAAGCTGAAAGGCGCCCTCTTCTCACCTACTGCCAGAGAAGGGCGCACTTGCTCACCTACCACTGCAGATTCACTCCAGTTACATTCAGTTAGCTCCGATTCTCCCTGATTTGAGGCTAGTTTCACTCCCGACTGACTGTATCACTTCCGTTTGACCTCCAGTTTGATTAGGTGACTTGTTCTGACTTCAGTTAGCCTCCCATGCGCCCCCACTGATCCTCCAGATCCTATATCAGTGCTACACACTTCAGTTACATTTATTACACTCAGTTAGACTCAGTTTGACACCTGGATGACTGGTTGTTGTGATTGATGAGCACCACCGATGATTGATGAGGACTCCTAGATAGAGTCAAGCTACTCCATTTAGTGATTCGAATGGCCTACTTAGTCAATTCGAATTGCTCATTGACAGATATTGTATTCTATTGTAATTCATTCACCCTTTCTGGGATAGAGAGCACTGCTGCACGTTTTGCACAGTTTTGCACCATATTTTCTATGTTCATCTGTTGTGATTGATTTACTTGTTCATTAGATCTGCTGTGACTAATTTTACAAAAACTTGGCATTGAAGAGCCCGTCATGGAATGAACCCCTCCTATCCTAGGTTCGTAAAATATTTGGGATTGGACTCATCCATGGGATGAACTATACCGAGCATCTATTTACCCTCCTCAAGCTCGTTAAAAACAAGTGAGGCACTCATCAATCATGATGGGGAAAAATAAAAGATTTTGTATTACACTATAATCTACGGCAGTACTTAGTCTCTCTTAAGCATGGCACTCATTTTCATTTGCATTCAGTACTTGGGTTATCCGTTTGTCTCCGAGCCCTACTGATTTCATGAATCATGTTGCTCCTTTGGGTCATCTAAAGAATGCTTCCATTATCAGTTGCATTAGGAATTGATACCATTCTCGTCATGTCAATACTGTCAAGTCATGCCATACCCATGTTCAAGAAATGTTCATTAATCATCACTTGCAGTCAGTGAACCTTCCACCATGTTGGTCCACCTTGATTCAGTCTTGCATGTTACTCGTTTGACCTACTCCAAACATATGTTATCGAGTTTCATGTCGATGATGGGGGATTCAACATGGCCCTCCTTCGACGGATTCATCCTTGTCAACTTCAACACATCATCCGAGGATCGAATCTAGAAACCAATCGAGTACCTTGGGCCTGCATGCCTCAATGGTAGGTTACCTCGCTTTCTAAATGAGTTTACATCATTGACTCTTGATTGAAAGATCCCTTCGAGTGTTTGACCTCAACTCATTTATTCGCACTCGATGGTATGTACTATGATATCTTGGGGATCATTGACATCAATAGTGATTTCCCTCACACTTGTTAACAGTATACATCAATGACCGGTAATCAAGTGTGGTTTCTATCATTGCGGTTTCAGCTTGAAGACCCTGGGGAAAATCATGTCTTACCCAGGATGCGATGGAGATTGTTTAAAGTCATATTACGCGGATCCACTTTGTATTGGTCGTCGTTGTGTTATTATCTCATCATGGATCTACGATTGTGTTTAGTAGCCATGATTGTGTGTAGTAGCCATGATTGTGTTCAATCGGTCTTTACTATCATGGATCTACATTGTATTGGTCGGAAACCATGTTGTGTGTCATATGAGATTGAGATCTTAGAGTCAGTTGTATTGCAGCAACATCCTCCAGCCGACAAGTCCTTGCCATTTTTCTTTCAAAGCATTTCACATGTCTGTCAGCTTCATGGTTTGGGGGGAATTCTGTTACACCTAAATCTCGTCATCATGAGTCTCATGTTAACTCAGTGCCATAATCCCCAAGGTTTCCCTGATCAAGAGAGTTAACTGGAGTAAGTTGTTGACCTTTGTCCACAAATTCTCGCTGGGCTAGCACAGGTTTGCTTCTAGCAGAAAGCACCCAACTAGGTTAAGTGCAGACTGTCATTGTTGGGATATCCACATCATCTTTTTCAGGATCTTGCATGCAAATTAGGGTTTGCATGCAGAATCTAGGGTTTGCATGCACCTGCATGCACTGGCATGCATCCCAGTCACCAGTTTGATGCCTCCAACACCTTATCCACTTCATTCTAGCACCCGGGAGCCACCTACCACAGAGTTTTATCCCTCCTAAGCTGAAAGGCGCCCACTTCTCACCTACTGCCAGAGAAGGGCGCACTTGCTCACCTACCACTACAGTTCCACTTCAGTTACATTCAGTTAGCTCTGATTCTCCCTGATTTGAGGCTAGTTTCACTCCCGACTGACTGTATCACTTCCGTTGGACCTCCAGTTTGATTAGGTGACTTGTTCTGACTTCAGTTAGCCTCCCATGCGCCCCCACTGAGCCTCCAGATCCTAAATCAGTGCTACACACTTCAGTTACACTTATTACACTCAGTTAGACTCAGATTGACACCTGGATGACTGGTTGTTGTGCATTGATGAGCACCACCGATTGATTGATGAGGACTCCTAGATAGAGTCAAGCTACTCCATTTTGTAATTCGAATGACCTCCTTAGGCAATTCGAATTGCTCTGTCATTGTGACAGTTTGTATTGTAATTCATTTCACCCTTTCTGGGATAGAGAGCACTGCTGCATGTTTTGCACAGTTTTGCACCATATTTTCTATGTTCATCTGTTGTGATTGATTTACTTGTTCATTAGATCTGCTGTGACTAATTTTACATGGTATCAGAGCCATTGCAGGGACAATATCTCTTTTCTACAGATGTTTATACAAGAAGATTTGACTGAATTGCTAAAAATTGCAAAAAGTTTGGCATGAAATATCTCAAGGGCATTCGCTCCTGTGCATGCAAAGCTTGAAAATTATTCCAATACCACTCCAGAAGCTTGAGTTACCACATAATTCCTGGATCTGATACATTGGACCTATTCAACATTGCTTGAAATCCAATCCCAGGTGTGATGCAACTCTCAAAGGGTGGATTGTTCGACCTTATTGTGGTTGTTTTGATGTGATTTGCAGGTTTATTGTCTCCTCCAATTGCACTCGCTATCTTTTGCATGCAAGCTTCCCTACAGCAATTGCACTCGCTATAGTCTGCATGCAAGCTTCCTCTTCATCAGTTGACTGGCTCCTAGCAATGGAATACTCTTCTTCAAAGCCTATCCTCACCCCTTTCAATTATTTTGATTGGAAAGATGATATGGAGATCATATTACGTTCAAAAGGTTACTACCGAGTCACTCTTGGTCTTGAATTGGAGCCAAACAATGTGTCAGATCGAACCAAACACTACAACAAGCTTGATGAAGCTTATGGTCTTCTTTGTCTCTCCATTTCCAAAGATCTTCACTTCCATCTCAGCGGATTGAAGACTCCAAAAGCCATATGGGAGCAACTTGAAACACTATTCGGCAAGCAGGATGAGCTTAGGGCTTTTCAATTAGAGAATGAATTGATTGGCCTTAATCCTGAGAATTTCGAGACCATCAATGAATTCTTCACAAAATTCAAGAACTTGAACTTGCAATTGAAGAACAGTGGTGCTATCAAAGAGGATAAACAGTTGATCCTCTCCATTCTAAGCAAGCTTGGGAAAGATTATTCGGTATTTGTCTCTACTTTCAATTCCGGTCGGCTAACTACCCCGAATTGGAAGATGCCTACCTTGAATGCCTTCATTGAGTCCGTTACAAAAGAGCATGACAAGTTGATTCAAATGGGGTCCATAAGCTCCAAAGATTCAGCCCTATTTGTTCAAGGACCCAAGATCTCGAATGGTAAAGGAAAGCTAAAGAAGGAGAAGCCCAAATTCGAGCCTCACAAGCAAAAAGACAAAGGCAAGCAAACGGATGCACCATCCGGTTCGAAATCCAAACAAAAGGACAAAGAAGGTAACCAAAAATCTAAATGTACTTATTGTAACCATGGCTTTCATCCCGAAAGTTCATGTATGAAGAAGACTATAGATCAAATGGCCCTCCTTTTGGAAAAGAACAACATAACCCTTCCTGACGGTGCAAGGAAGAAGGATCGGAATGATGATCATGAAAGAGGACAAGCACTCATGGCAACGGTTTCGAAGCCCACTACTCTCTTGATAGATTCGGGTGCATCAAATCATATGGCTGCAAATATTGATTCTTTTTCCTCATTTGATCCAAACAGCTCCATCCCCATCCATTTGGGAGATGACTCAAAAATTTCTTCAAAGGGCAAAGGTACGATTCATGTAGAACATGGATGCTTTCAGAATGTTCTCTATGTGCCTTCCTTAGCTTCGAATCTCCTTTCTGTGTATCAAATGACACATACTGGTGAACCAAAGCAAGTTACATTCAGCCCTAATACAGTTGAAATTTCTGATATCAAAAGTGGAAAACTAGTTGCGGTTGGAAAAGCAAACCACACTGCAAAATGCTATGAGTTTTCGCACTTTATTCCGCTTGCAAAGCCCACTGCTCTTCGCACACATGGTAATGAGGTTAGTAGGATTTGGCATGAAAAATTTGGACATCTAAATTATAAGTATTTGCTGCTGCTATCAAATAAATCCATGGTAGATGGGCTTCCACAACTCCGTTCCTCGAAGGGAATATGCACCGGTTGCATTATTGGGAAGCACCCCGAGCACAGATTCGACCGCGGCAAGGCTAGCAGAGCCTCTACTATTTTGGGATTGATCCATTCTGATATCAGTGGTCCACTGCCCCATATGTCATTAAATGGTTCAAGGTATTTTTTGACATTTATTGACGATTTTTCCCGCTTTACATGGGTATTCTTTCTCAAAAACAAGTCAGAAGTGCTTGGAAAATTCAAGGATTTTAAGGCTTCTGTTGAGACCACCACTGAGAGCAAGATCAAAGCTCTTAGATCTGATAATGGTGGGGAATATATCAAGACCGAGTTGCTTCAACTTTGTGCCCAAAGCGGAATTAAGATCCAACATACAGTTCCCTACACACCCCAGCAGAACGGTGTAGCGGAAAGGAAAAACCGGTCACTGAAAGAGATGGCTACATGCATGATTGAATCGAAAGGTTTGGCTGCAAATCTTTGGGCTGAAGCAATCAATGTTGCTGCATATATACAGAACCGTGTTCCACATTCATCCGTGAAAGGTATGACTCCTTTCGAAGCATTCTTTGGTCACAAACCGGATGTGTCAAATTTGAGAGTTTTTGGCTCTACTGCATGGGCTAGAATTCCTTCTGAGAAGAGACGAGCTTTGGATCCACAAAGTATCGAGTGCATATTGATAGGATATGGGGAAGAATCAAAAGCATATAAACTCATGGATATCAGATCTAAAAAGATATTCATAGAGCGCAGTGTGCAGTTTGAAGAACCGCTTCAAGAATTGCAACTAGTCGAGGAAAAGACTGTCGATTCACCGCCTTCACCAGAAGAAGATCCGAGCAGCGATAATGAAAGTATGAGTTCTGATATTTCTGATATTGTAGCAGCATATGATGATTATGACATATCAGGTTCGGAATCCGATCATTATGATCCTCCTCAGTTACCAAAGTGGGCCCAAAACACTCTACAATCTGCTGGTTCTAGTCTTGGAAATCCTGCTGATCCGAGACGAACAAGAGGAGACTTTCAAAGAGCAGGTATGGCTCTTTCTATTGCTGATCCATTTCTTCCTGAGATTTGTTATTTGATGGCTGGTTCAGATCCTACATCATACTATTCATCCCATCGAGATCCGAGATGGAAAAGTGCCATGGATGAAGAGTACAGTTCTCTTCAAAAGAACAATACATGGGAGCTAGTTTCTCTTCCACCTGGAAGAAAATTAGTGAAGTGTAAATGGGTCTACCGTAATAAAGTTGCTGCTGATGGCACTATCAGCAAATATAAAGCAAGGTTGGTGGCAAAAGGTTTTTCCCAAGTCCAAGGAGTGGACTACACAGAGACCTTTGCACCGGTTGCAAAGATGGATTCCATCCGCCTTGTTTTAGCTATTGCCGCATCCAAGCACTGGGAAGTGCACCATATGGATGTGAAGAGTGCATTTTTACATGGAGACCTTGCTGAAGAGGTCTATATGCAGCAGCCAGAGGGTTATACATCAGATCCATCATTGGTTTGTAGATTGAAGAAGTCTTTGTACGGGTTAAAACAGGCCCCAAGAGCTTGGTACGCAAAGATGGACTCCTTCCTTCTTTCTCAGAATTTCCAAAGATGCAAATCTGATCCGAATGTGTATCTTCAGCGAGTTAAAGGTAATTTGTTGGTTATTGTACTTTATGTTGATGATCTGCTTATTACTGGTAGCACACTTACTTCAATAAACAAGCTAAAATCTGCCTTAAATCTAGCTTTTGACATGAGCGATTTGGGCTTGCTGAGTCATTTTTTGGGCTTGGAGATAGCTCAAAATTTTGATGGGATCACTATATCTCAGCAAAAATATGCTTCCGACCTGTTATTGAAGTTTAATATGGCTGAATGTAAGGCAACCCCGTTCCCATTCCTCTCAGGAATCAGTCTTGAGGAGGGAGATTCCACACCGCTTGCAGATTGCAGTATGTATCGACAGTTGATTGGTTCACTACTTTATTTGACACACTCACGGCCTGATATCTCATATGTCGTGAGTGTCGTGTCAAGATATATGCAGCAGCCACATGAGCTTCATTGGCGAGCAGCCAAGCGGATCTTGCAGTATGTGCAAGGTACGAAACAGTTTGGCATACATTATGCTGCATATTCTGAGCTAGATTTCATTGGTTTTACTGATTCAGATTGGGCAGGTGATAGCATTGATCGGAAGTCCACTTCCGGTTATGTTTTCATGATTGGTCATGGTGTTATTTGCTGGTCCAGTAAAAAGCAAGCAACCATTGCACTTTCTTCAGCAGAGGCAGAGTATCGAGGGGCAGTCAATGCCTGCATTCAGGCAGTTTGGTTGCAGGGTATTCTTTCCGAGTTTGGTTTTGGTGGCACTACTTCGACTGTCCTATTTTGTGACAATCAAAGTGCTATCAAGATCTCCACAGATCCAGTTCAGCGGCAGAGGACCAAACACATTGAGATTCATATGCATTACATTCGACAGTTGGTGCATGACCGCACCATCATTCTGCAATATTGCCCTACTGATGAGCAAATTGCAGACATCTTCACCAAGAGCTTCACTGAGAAGAAGTTCTCTTACCTTCGTTCACTGTTGGGGGTGAGTTCCATCATGGTGGAGACAGATTGATTCATTATTATGCTTTAGCTTGAGGGGGGGCTTTCTTCCCACTGGGTTTTCCCTCTTTCCTCACTTAGTTTATTTTCAGCATTTTTTGGATTATTGTATTGGGGTGACCTTTGGTCTTAGTTACCAGGGCCCCACATTATTTTTGTTAGCACATCATAGTCTAGCTTGAGGGGGGGTGTTCGGATATCCACATCATCTTTTTCAGGATCTTGCATGCAAATTAGGGTTTGCATGCACCTGCATGCACTGGAATGCATCCCAGTCACCAGTTTGATGCCTCCAGCACCTTATCCACTTCATTCTAGCACCCGGGAGCCACCTACCACAGAGTTTTAGCCCTCCTAAGCTGAAAGTCGCCCACTTCTCACCTACTTCCAGAGAAGGGCGCACTTGCTCACCTACCACTGCAGTTCCACTTCAGTTACATTCAGTTAGCTCCGATTCTCCCTGATTTGAGGCTAGTTTCACTCCCGACTGACTGTATCACTTCCGTTGGACCTCCAGTTTGATTAGGTGACTTGTTCTGACTTCAGTTAGCCTCCCATGCGCCCCCACTGAGCCTCCAGATCCTAAATCAGTGCTACACACTTCAGTTACACTTATTACACTCAGTTAGACTCAGATTGACACCTGGATGACTGGTTGTTGTGCATTGATGAGCACCATCGATTGATTGATGATGACTCCTAGTTAGAGTCAAGCTACTCCATTCTGTAATTCGAATGACCTCCTTAGGCAATTCGAATTGCTCTGTCATTGTGACAGTTTGTATTGTAATTCATTTTACCCTTTCTGGGATAGAGAGCACTGCTGCATGTTTTGCACAGTTTTGCACCATATTTTCTATGTTCATCTGTTGTGATTGATTTACTTGTTCATTAGATCTGCTGTGACTAATTTTACAGTCATATGACAGAATGCGCCGATGGATCGGGTTTCCTTTGTGCAGCCCGCGCTTTCCCTCTCAGGCGCAAGTTGCCTTCATGCAGAACGCACTGGAGTTAGTTAAAGTGGATAAAGGGGACCTTCTAGTGAATTCTCAAAGGTGGATGAGGTGGATCTCTATCCCTAACTTGTAGGTGAGTTGGCCTACGGTTCCCTAGCCCCTAGGGAGGACCCCTTAGTCCTCCCCCACCATTTCTCAACCTACTCTATCCTCCTGGTCCTATAAATATGAAGCTCTTATCCATTCCAAGCGGAGGAAGTCTATAGCACTTACATGTTGGTGGAATTAACCTAGAAGATCTCTATCCATCTCTTGGGAGGCATACATTTCCTTTGGATGTATCGGCTTGGCTTATTGGAGGAGGATTGCAGCGTTAAGGCTTAGGTTGTAATCGTCACTCTTCTTTGTTTTTCCCACTTTATTGACAGTAATATAATCTCTTTCCATAAATGTTGTTGTACTTGATAGCATTTAGAGCTTACTTCCTTAACCGCTTGCTCAGATCAGTTAGTGTTTAGATGTACTTTTATTGCTCGTTTCGTCTCTACATGTTTTGACAGGTCTTGCCGCTATGGATCTAACGACCACGGAGCTTGGGGCGATAAAGAGGAAGAAGATCTACATATCTGAAGGTAAGACATCTATTTGACTCGATCTCTAATTGATCTAGGAAAGTAGTGTTGTGTTCTGTTCTTATTTGTTCTAGATTCACATTGAACTAGGGATACCATGCTTGGTCCAAAATTAGGCATGATTGGTTCCTTGGACTGCTGCATGTCTCTTGAATGGCTCATTTTGGTCTTTTGATTGTAAAGTTGTGTTGGATTTGAATTTGCAGTGATCACTGTCATAACATGGTTCAAATTCCACCATTGTCCCAAATCCCTTCACAACATACAAATTATAGCATACTTTAGGTCAAAACAAATGTGACCTTTAGACCTATGGCTTTGGGAAAGTATCAATTTGGATGGGATTTTTGCCACCCTTTCGGAAAGTATCAATTTGGATGGGCTTTTTGCCACCCTTTCTTAACCTCTGCATACAAAACAACTTTATGAAAATCAAACAATATTAACAAGAAGTTAACCGTTGCAAATAACCTTTAAGATATGCTATGAAATTACATTACAACTCAGTGATATAACCTTTTAGGATCCTTATTATGAAGTGTGTTGTTGGAAGTTTTATCTAGGAAAATGTTCCTATGTATTATTTTGGAAAAGGTCAATACCTTTAAGCATGTGAGGACATTCAAGCTATCTGTCATTTTTGTTTTGTAGACCGACCAACTCCATTATTCTCCAAGAGTTTTTTTAGTTAACTACATGATTTGCCTCAATGTGGTGTGAACTTGCTCATTTTTAGAATAAAAAGAGGTGGTATTGGATTTATTATATGATGTGCCTCAATGTGGTATGAACTTGCTCATTTTTATTCTTAAAAAGCTTCAGAAGCAATCTTCAATTGGTTCTATAAGCTTCCTACAGTACATTCAACTCTCATGCCCCCTTCTCCATGCCAGTCGGCCAACAATGTGACCACCAATGTTTCAAAACATTGTTGTAGTTTGATATTTTGTTCTATAAATTTTAGGGATGCTTATAATATAATGAAATACAACAATCCATAGCTTTTTCATACAATGCCGACTCAAAAATGGCAACTGTGGATACTCTAGAAACTTGCTCTTTAGTCAGAATCCTTAGCTTTTTCATTTTTTTCCACATAGTTACATTAGATGAAATGATTTTGTGGAATTAAATCTAATCAGAATTCTACATCTATGCTATAATGAACATGAATTGGAAGAAAAACTATGATATATAGCTCTTATTCCAAATAAATAATTGAAAAATCCCAAATTCATCGAATTCATCAAACAAATCATGAGCTGCAACCATACAAATTGTTTGTCCCCTTCTTGAATTGTCAAATGTAATATTCTTTCAATAAGTATTTGGTGAGTGATTTTATAATAAATCTGAGTAAAAATTTTCTTTATTGGTTGGTATTGTTACACAGATTATATTGGAAGAAATCCCTTTTATGTCCATAGTCATTTTTTTGGTTAACTTCATGTTTATTTGTGATGATTCGCATGTTGAGATATACCAAAAGAAATTTCTTTTATGTCCATAGCCATTTTTTGGGCTAACTTCATAACAATGATGAATAGCATGTTTTAGATATACTTGCAGAAATCCCTTTTATGTACATAGACATTTTTTTTGGTTCATTTCATGTTTAGATGTAACCCTATATTAGTAAACTGATAGTCTCCTCCCTTGACTGCACTAAGTTGGAAGAGTTGAAGGTTTAAATTAGCACATATCTGTTATAACTCACAAAACCTGTATACAAATCTCCAAAAGTACATATTCCTACAAAAGGCATTATAAGCTTCAAATATTTCCATAATTTCCTCTTTGATTTTGGCTTATTAATACTAAGAAGCTAAAATGGAAACATAGCTCATAAACTCCCAACAATTCTAGTGTTCCATGAAATTGGATGTTGTGGAGTACATAACCTCCTTGCATAAAAACAAGGGATGAAGGTAGAGCATTTGAGCTTGTGACCTCATCAATATAACAGCGTCCAAGTACCATCAAATCTCAAAACTAGGTGGGCCATCTACCTCAAAGCACCCATATGTTTAAACTGTCCCAAAAATACATTACATGGACATAATTGAGAGTCCATGATACAACAAACATGGTGGGCTTAGTCCCAAGCATCAACAGAGAGTCATCAAGTTGTGCGACATTGAATGGAAAATCATCATGGGATAGGATTCCAATTTGTACTGATTATTATTCAAAAAAAATATTGCTCATAGGATTCCAATTTGTACCAATTATTATTCAAAAAAAAATTGCTCTCTTTTTCACTTCAGCCCATCTACTTTACCTCTTGTTTTCCATTATTGACTCACTAATAATTTATGCATTCATAACATTAATAAAATTGATCTATAATTACTCATTAAAATTTGATTACACATTTTAATTGAATATTATATATAAACTAATGTTATTTAAGAATGTTAAAACTTTAACATTATTTATGTATTTAATATATTATATAAAAACAATATTATTAATACATTAAAGATACTTCTATCAACTAACACATCAATAATGTGGTTATTGCTAATTTATTATATTAGCTCAATTATAAACTCTAAACTTGATAAAAATAAATAATAACAAAAAACAAAAAAAAATCAAATCAAATCCAAAGAACATCAACAATTTCTATTCGTAGAATCGAACCCATGAAAAATCTAATTTGAAATTGGAGCTGCAACTATTTTACCATCACCTCAAATTCATTCATTGGGCACACTTACTAAATTCAACCTTCTAATAACGGATTTTTTTTTCTACACACTAGAAGACTATACTTGATAGTCAAATGAATTAAAGTATACCTGTGAGATTCATGAGATTCAGTCCATAGAGCAGTTCAGATCATATCCTGAGCGGTTAACACCTCCCAAGGATGACACGTACAATGGATTTATATTGTAGGCCGCGAAGTTTTAATGTCCATTTCACCGCTACCGAGCTTGGTCGTTTTTGACAATGGATTTAACTTGAAGCACTGAACTGAGGCTGGTTGTGGATTAGCGTTCCAACATGCTTTAAGGATATTAAACCCCAACTTTTATATTCTGTTTAAAAACTGAATTCAACAAAACTATGTCCTGTGCCCACATTTTCTCTTTTTATTGATTCATCTGTCCCTTGGTTGCTTGGTCATTGTGAGCTTTGGACTGTTCATATTTTCAAGCTATGGTGATACTGGTTATACAAATCCAATAGTGTCCCGGCATGATTGTAAAAAGTTTGTTACACAAATCTAATAGAACAGGGGCACGATTATAAATAGTTCATAATTCCCGGCAGGCAGGCATTACATAAGCAATGAGCCAAGTCTGAGGCGATGATGAACTACTAAAAACGTCTGACATATTGACATGAAACAAATGAAACAAAACGTGAAAAAGAGAAACCAGGATCTCTATAAAAAAATAAACAAAACATGAAAAAGAATGATCAGGAATTCAGCAAAACCTGAATAAGAACAACAGTTTATTTGAAATCGTGTTTCAAAATATTTCCAGTAAAGAAGGAATGCGCACAAGCATTTTTTTAAGAGATAAAAAATAACTCCCAACATAAATAAAACCAATAAGTCACTCACTCACTCAGCTATTTACAATAGATTAGAATGTTGAACTACAAATATTGCCAGCATTGCTACACAACTATTTACAATATATTAGAATGTTAAACTTTGACTGCTGCCAGCATTGTTTCCACTAGTACTGCCAGCATTGCTGCTACTGGTATTTGTACTGCCCAGCAAACTTTCATATGATATTTGATTGAAATTTGTAGCTTCCAGAAAAGTGTCTCGAATGCCTTCCAATGTGCTCACAATGTCCATCATATTAGGCCGATCTTTAGGAGATTGTTGTGTGCATAACAAACCCATTCTTATGAGTTGACTGAGGCATATCAGCTTCTTATTTTCTTCAGTATTACTTGTGTTAGCACTCTTAAGTAGACTGCTATCTACCACTTCTTTTAGTCCATTTGGAAAACCACTACTCACCCATTTTTTCAAGTCCATTCCTTCTACAAACAAGCTATGGGTTGGCTTCTTCCTAGTGAGCATCTCTAATAGCACTATTCCATAGCTATAAACATCACCTTTTGTTGTGACTTGCCCTCCTAATCCATATTCTGCATTTTAACAACCTCAAATAAGTTGTATTTTCACAATTTTCAATAATGACAGAAAAGCCAAAGACAAATTTTAATATGCTATATAGTTCAAATTGTACCTGGAGGAATGTAGCCTACGGATCCTTTGAGTGCATGTGTAGAAGTGAAAGCTGACTCCTCTGGATTTGGAAAACATATGGTAGCAATGCCAAAGTCTATTAAATATGCTGTGAGATCTTCCCCAAGAAGCACATTGTTGGGTTTTAGGTCACAATGAATAACTTGCATGAAACAATGGTGATGGAGATAAGCCATACCATGTGCAATATCTATTGCTATATTTAACCTCTGAATCAAACTCAAAGCACATGAATTTTCTTCGCCATTGGGATATAACCACTTTTCTAAACTTCCATTTGGCATGAAAGGAAATATTAAAGCTTTGGAGTCCAAGTCTGAATAAGAGGTTATGATTTTAATCAAATTCCGGTGTTTGACTCTACTCAAAACTTTACACTCTCTCTCAAAACTCTTATTTGCAGCTTCATTTTCCAAATTGAGAAGTTTGACAGCAATGATTGTGCCATCATTCATAATACCTTTATACACTTTCCCAAAACTGCCAACCCCTAACAGGTTGGAGTCACTAAATTCATCCGTTGCTGTGATGAGCTCTGTGTATGAAATTCTTTGATGCCCCACTTTTAAGGATCCTGCAGCATCTAGGAGACCTGCAGCAGCTAGTCTCCTGTGATTTCGTTTCCACAAGATACCCAAAAGCAAACACCATACAACAATCGTTGTAGTTGCAACAACAGATATGATAACTCTTTCCAAATGCAAGTGACTTTTATGTTCACTGGCAGAGCATGGTGGCAAATTTACCCAACTTCCACACAAAGCAACATTTCCCATAAATGCTGTGGCACCAAGCCTTTTGAAAACTCCATCTTTAGGGACTGCTCCTGATAACTTGTTGAAAGAAAAATTCAAGTGGCTAAGCATTTTGAGTTTTTCTAAGGACATGGGTATTTCACCTGACAAATTGTTGGAAGAGAAATCCATGACATTGAGATTTTGAAGCTCACTAAGTGAAGCTGGAATAAAACCTTCTAGGATGTTGCTGGAAAGATTCAAGTATTCCAATGCTTCACAGCTTCCAAGTACACTTGGAATGTCTCCAGTTAACCAATTTGCAGAAATATCTATAGCTTGAACCATGATCATCTTGCTCAGTTCTAGAGGCACTGGGCCCTGTAATAAATTGTTTGAAAGATTGAAATAAAGAGCCAAGTTTGCAAGACCTCCGATTTCTGGAGGTATGTGCCCCCTGAGCCTGTTATATGATAAGTCTAGTCGTAATAACTTCACACATTTCCCTATACTTGCAGGTATATTACCTGATAACTGGTTCTGGTTGAGTTCTAGATATATTAACTGCTTGAGATGGGCAAGAGATTCAGGGATTCTTCCAGAGAGATTATTTCCTCCAAGATTTAGGGCTCCTAAGCTTTTGAGTTGCCCGATTTCTGGTGGGATGTTTCCTTCTAAATTGTTGAATCCCACATATAACCTCTCCAACCTTTGAAGCCTCTTAAGTGAAGAAGGGATTGCTCCAGCAAAATAATTATCTTGTAACTCGAGGAATGTTAAACTAGTAAGGTTTCCGATCTGCGGAGGGATTCCTCCCACTAATTCATTGTCGTTCAAGTGCATGTCTTTTAGATTTGCAGAGAGTTGATCAATAGAAAAGGGCAAACGTCCCGTGAGACGATTCCGGGATAAGACTATTCGTCGCAGGCTGGAACAGTTACTTAGAGCAGTAAGAATGGGCAAGGTCGTGGTGCTGCCGCTAACCAGTTGATTATTTTCCAAGTTAAGGCTCTGGAGCTGCGTCAACTTACCCAACTCCATGGCCACTACTCCGCTGAGCTGGTTTGTCCCAAATTCGACCATTCGAAGATTCGTACAATTGAAGAGGGACGGGGGAATGCTACCACTCAACTGATTACTAAACAGATATAGTCCTGTCAACCAGGTGTTCTTGCTACACAAATTAGCTGGAATGCGTCCAGTTAATAGGTTATCACCTAAACCCAAAGTTTGGAGATTTATGCAGTTTGAAAAGGAAGAAGGAATTTGCCCTGTCAGACTATTATTCCAAACATCGAGGACGCTAAGGAGACTCGGCATACCCGATATCGAAGGAGCGGGCCCGTGAAGGTTGTTCCTTCTTGAAGCTATAAAATCCAAAGACGGCGTGCGCTTGGCACACAACTCCCAGGGAATGTGTCCAGTTAATTGGTTGTGACATAAAGTCAATTGACCGAGATTTGTGCAGTTTGAAAGGGAAGAAGGAATTTGACCTGTCAGACGGTTATTGGAAACATAGATGATGCGGAGAAGACTTAGCATTCCCAGTTCGAAAGGAACGCGCCCGTGAAGGTTGTTTTTATACAAATATATTGACTCTAAAGAGGACATGTTTCCCAAACAGGACGGAATTGTGCCCGTCAAACTGTTTGATCCCAAGGAAATGATTTGTAAGTTGGGGAGAACACATAGTTCAGGGGGAATGTTTCCTCCAACATGGTTATAACCTAAATACAGTCCTCGGAGATTTGTGCAGTTTGAAAAGGAAGAAGGAATTTGCCCTGTCAGACTGTTATTCCTAGCATTGATATTACGGAGGAGACTTAGCATACCCAGTTCGAAAGGAACACGCCCGTCAAGCTTGTTATCATTTAGACGTATTTCCTCCAAAGAGGATATGTTTCCCAAGCATGCGGGAATTGCACCCGCCAAATTGTTAAACCCCAACTCAATGATTTGCAAGTTGGGGAGACCACACAGTTCCGGGGGAATGTTTCCGTCCACATGGTTAAAGGACATAGAGAAGTTGATTAAGCTTCGACACCCACCCAGAGTGGGAGGAATGGAACCTTCTAGTTTATTATGAGACAGGAGAAGCATTTTCAAGCGAAAGAGGCTTCCGAGTTGATAGGGAATGTATCCATGAAAACTGTTATAGCTAAGGTCGAGTATTTTGAGAAACGAGAGATTGCCGAGAAGAGGAGAGATTGTACCTTCAAATCCCATGTACTTCAAACATATGGAAACAACTCTCTGTCTGCGCCGACTGCATATGACACCTGTCCACTCGCAGACCGAAACATTAGTTGGCAATGGTTGGGATGGAGAATAGGAAGTGATTGCTGACCTGAATCCAAGCAAAGCCTGTTGATCAGATACATTGCTGAGACGAGGATGCGAGCGATCAGATAATTTAACTGCGCGAATGACAGAAGGCATGAAAAGGAGGATGAGATAAAAGAGGAATAGAAGCAATCTCATAATACAAAAGAGGGGAGAAAAAACGTAAGAGATCTCCATCGCCTACTGCAAGTGTATAACGAAGAGTTAGAATACCATATCTGCAGGGGTTTCTCCATCTATATCATGATTCATGAGCAACTGTGACAACTATTCAATCGCAAATCCCAACACGCAGGCTGGTCAGTACGACCTATTGAGCTTTAATAAAGCACAGGTCACCATGATTGCAGTCTGCCGTCACTCTTGAAGCGATCTGTCGCACTTCGATAAGATCAATCGAACAATTCGAACGAGAGACCGAGATCTGTCGCATATCTTAATTATTTAAAGTTGAATATATATTAGTATTTTTATGTGATTAGGACGTTTCTTCAATTAATATTAAATCTATTATATTATATTTATTCTTTACTATATTATATATTATAATTTTTTTCAAGGATTTAAATTTTTGTTCCTTTCAAAAAAATATTTAACTTTTACTTAATCTCTAATTTTTGCATTATGAATTTTTTTTTTCACTAGATAGAACACTGGCGCGCGTTGTTAGGGAAAGGTGCTGATTAGGAAGGGTCAGGGTGGAGGGCCACATCCAACCGCCCCAGCCACCCGGCCTATTGAAGCAACCGGAAGCAACCGGATTATGGATTATTAATCTTTGTTGTGCTTAGGCCAGGATTATTGTTTTGGCATTTTTTTATTATTTTCATATTCATGCAAATACATTTAACCTTAAAAATGTGTAAATGAATTATTTTTATATTTTATTTATTTTAATTTTTATTATAAAAAAATAAAAGCTAATTAATTCTATATTATAGAAATAAAATAAATAAATAAAACTCAGGCACGAAAACTTCCCCTAAACTAAAGAAGGAATTTTATGTATTTTTGCTTTTTACATAATTTGTTCCATAAATTTTTCCTTCGTCAATTAAAACTCAACCATGTTAATAAACTTTTGTTTCGTTTGAAAGATTTTGTAATCTTTAGTTGTGTCACAATGAAAATCCATGGGTAACATTTAATTTCAATATTTTCTCTTTTTGCTTTTACAATTTTTTTTTTTATGTTATATAATTGTATACATATCCCGTCAATCTTTTATGTTTGCAAGTTTTATGGTTCTTTCCGTTTATGTCTCATTATTAGTTTTCTTGTAAGCTCTTTTCGCTCAGGAAACTTTAGTTGTGTGTCACAACGAAAACCCATGAGTGTAGTTGATTTCAATATTTTTTTTTTCCTATGCAAGTTTTATGGTTCTTTGCGTTTATGTTTCATTACTAGTTTTCTTGTAAGCTCTTTTCGCTAAGGAAACTTTAATTGTGTGTGGTTGTCTGGTCTGCTGGTCGGATTGTGGCGATTTTGGAGGGTTTACTGGGATTCTCATCTGGGGTTCCGGCATTCTTGCGAATCTTGCCCGTGATTTTTTAGCATCATTCTCCCGTGAATACTGTCGGGTTACCTTTTCGGTTTGCCGTGAACGGGTTTCCGTCCCTTTCTGTAGTGGCACTGCCCGGTTTTCGTCCCTTTCGTCACATCTTCTCCGTTTTTCTGGTAGCTTCTATTGGTGTTCTGTGTGAACGGCTCACACCAGGCAATGGGTGAACATGTGGAGGATACTCAGGCTCTGGCGGAAAACTCCATGACCGCCTAGGAATACCGGATGGAAGAGGCGGGCTGTTTCAGGCCGGAATCTTATTTCCGGGATAAGTTGCATGGCAAGCGTCAACACGCTTCAGGAAACCGACAGAGGGCGCCACGCGCCAGACATGGGGCTATGAAAGGCCAGCTGCCTTTGACTGGTGCTCCTGGGATGACTTCGGGATCTGACCCTTCCGTTGATAGTATGCGGGCATGTCCAACACATGTTCAGGAGAAGAACACGAGACATACCACTCGAGCTGCTCACCGTTTGAGTGAGAAGTTCTGTTGTCGTCCCAGGGAGGTTTGGCTAACTATGGGATGAGACCTCGGCTTGGAAGAACTTGTTGAGTTCAACATGACTGTTCTAGTGGGGAAATTTTCATATTTTGCTATGGACCGTAAGGACATTGTGGGTTGGGTTGCGGAGAAATGGAAGCCTAATGTGGGATATACTCCTCAGGTTTTCGCTTTGGCTCGTGGATGGTTTGGCTTCAAGTTTAATGAGGAAGCTCACTGTAATACCATTTTAGCTCGGCTGTGGTTGCATGGTGCGGGTAGCCTCATGCTACAGAAGTGGTACACTGACTTTGACCCAGATTCGGCCACTGTGCGCATGCGTCATTTATGGGTGCTCATTCCTAGCCTGCCACTTGCTCTCTGGAACCGGGGCACGTTCGAAGCTATTGGCAATAGCTTGGGCCGGTTTCTCCATGTGGAGGAGGAACATCTTACTAGTTTTGATAGACGTATGGGTCGGCTCTTGGTGGAGGTTGACATATCTTTGGGTCTCATTGATGTTATCCACATCAATTGGCGCGGTCATCGGCTGGACTTGATCATTGATTATTGGGGTATACCCTTCCATTGCTCCAATTGCAAGCAAGTGGGTCACCTTTGGCGGCAATGCAAGCAGCGTTTTTCCTCTGGTCCTCCGGTGGGGGCGGATCCCTTTTGGTCCTCGGATGATGGCAGTGACAAAGACGCGGATACGAATGGGGGACTCGATGGATACTCCAACAGGATTTTACCTCCGGCTACGGTTTTACTGGGTAAGCTGGAATCAAATGACCCTTCCTTTTATCATTCTTTGAATGATTTAGACATTAAATTTATTAATGCATTGGAGCTTAACAATGTGAACAATGGTAACTATATGAGTCGTTTATATCCAAAGCTGTCATCTGCCTTTGATTCTGAAAAGGATCCTATTGTCTCGTCTGATATTGCTTCTCCCGTCTTTGATGGTCCTCTCCCTGTCTGTAATTCTCCCCTGGGAACCTCGTCAGACTTTCCCATATCGCCGGTGGCGTCGGCCTTTACTCATAGCCCTACTGTTATCCTATCCTCGGACTGTGAGGAGACTCCACCTATTTCTGCGCCTACTGTGGAGGGACCATTGTCATCGGTCCTCCCAGCCGTCACTCAACCTTGTGATTCGAAGACTCTGGACCGTATAATACACATCCCATCCTACTCTGAAATGGTCCAAAAAACACCTATCCCTGTCTTCTTAAATAACCGAGTTATTAGTGATGTTGGACCTTGTAATACTTCCGTGGTTGATCCCCCGGATGCCGCAACTTTGGCCCCTGATTTGATGGTGAATAATAACCCATCTGCTGACATTTTGAATACGTTGGGTGACCAACGTATTGCGAAGGGGGCTCGGTTGGGCGGTTTGGCGGCAGACTTTTCCCCTTTAAAAACACGGAGTGCCAGGAAAAATAAAATGGCCAACACCCAAGGGGGTTCTGACAAAATCGTTCCGAATAATCCCATCTCTCCGGATACCAGGGCTCTTAGAGGAATCAAAGCCCTAGCCAGGGGTCGCTAATGATTTTTCTATCCCTAAACATCAGGGGTGTGGGGGGGATGCCCAAACAACTGGCTCTCAAAAGAGTCCTTCAAATTGTTGATCCTGATTTGGTATTTTTACAAGAAACCATGGTCTGTGGGGAGAAAGCTCGTATCTTCTTCAATAAAATTAAGCCTGGGTGGTGTATGTCTTCTTTGGACGCGGTTGGTCTTTCTGGTGGGCTCCTGGCTGCATGGAACCCGGGGGTCCTTAAGCTAGAGCCTTTTAATACTTCACTGGGCATACTCCTGACTGGCATGTTTAGGGGCTCTGAGCAAGTTATAAATATTGTAAATTGTTATGGGCCCTACTGCAACAGGGAAGCTTTCTGGGATCTGGCATGTTCGGGACACTTATTAGCTTTGGATAATTTGATACTCGCCGATGATTTGAATTTTACATGGGGAGCTGAAGAGATCTGGGGTCGTGCGGCCAGGAGAGACCCTCTGGGGACTTATTTCAGGAACCTTTTTTCCACAAACTCTCTGATTGATGTGGAACCGAGACCTTTGGCCCCAAATTGGTCAAATGGCCGTCTTGATGAGCATTTGATCTCCAAACGACTTGACCGTTTTCTGATTTCTGAGTCACTTTTAAGTACGTTTCATACATATAGAACCTGGAGTATGCTGACACATATCAGTGATCATAATCCCATTATTCTGCAATTTGAAACTGATGACAATCATCGCATATACCCCTTCAAATTCAATTCTGTATGGTTACAAGATCCAGATTTTGATGTGGGTGTGCGCTCTCTTTGGGAAGATTTGGATGTGTCGGGGGAGCGGTCGGCCATGGACAAGCTAGCGATAAAATTGGGGTCCTTAAGGAACTTTACTAGTAATTGGGAACGTTCCAAAAAAGCTGAACAGACCTCTGAACTAAACACGCTGGATATCGAAATTGACGATCTTAGGGGTCTAGCCCTGAGATCGGGGATCTCTTCATCTGCTCGTGTCCGTCTTACAATGCTGGAGGAAAGAAAACTCAAGATCCTCCTTAATCAGGAAGAGTCTTGGCGTTTAAAGAGCCGAGCAATTTGGCTCAAAGCTGGGGACTTAAACACAAAATTCTTCCACAGATATGTTGATGGACGCAGAATACAAAATAACATTTGGGATCTAAATGATCATGATGGTCGGTGGATCCGTGGTGATGGGGAATTGAAGTCGTAGGCCTCTCGTCATTTTCGTGATTATTATACTGATCCTGAAACTACTTCTCTGCCAGTTCAATTTAAACTTATTAAGGAATATCCTCGGATGTTCTCGGATGTGGAGGGTGACAAAATTTTTGAGACTATTTCCTATTTAGAAGTTCAGAACACTCTTCAGGATTTTGCTAAAGACAAATCTCCGGGGCCTGATGGGTGGACGGTGGAGCTGTTTATTCACTTTTTTGATATCATGGGGTGTGACCTCAGGGATGCTGTTGATGAATCCCGATCGTTGGGTCTGGTCTCTGGGGCGTTAAATTCCACTTATCTGGCACTAATCCCTAAATCAACTCATCCTGAGAGTTTTAATGATTTTCGCCCGATTGCTTTGTGCAATTTAGTATATAAGATCATTTCTAAGATAATTGCGCAGCGCATCAAACCAATCTTGTCCTCATACATTTCTATGGAACAATATGGGTTCTTGGAGGGTCGTCAGATTCATGACACGGTTGGTGTGGCACAGGAGGTTTTCCATAGTATTAATCAGAAGAAATTGGAGGCACTCATCCTACAACTGGACTTGGTTAAAGCCTATGACCGTGTCAATTGGACTTTTCTCAAATTGATCATTATACAAATTGGTCTTCCATGGAAAGTTATGAAGTGGATTATGGCATGTGTTACTTCTGTCAACTATGCAGTTCTTATAAATGGTCAGCCGACTGAATATTTCAAGGCGTCTCGGGGTCTCCAGCAGGGGTGTCCTCTTTCTCCCCTCTTGTTTCTGCTAATTATTGATGGGCTGAGCCTCTCTATTCACAAAGCTAAATGTGAGGGCGCAATTGTGGGTATCAAAATCATGGCTGGTGTAACAGCTACCCATTCGCTGTTTGTGGACGATGTGATGCTTTTTGGGCTGGCAACTCTAGCTGAATGGCTTCGGTATAAGAGAATTATTGACTTCTTTTGTCTGGTTACTGGTATGCTCATTAGTATGGTGAAATCTTTCTTACTAAAAAACTCTTTGGAGAAGACTGTGGAACGTGGCATCAGGTGTATTCTTCCTTTGGAATTTAAGGAGTTATCGGAGGGCTCTAAATATCTGGGCTGTTTTATAAAACCTACAAACTATAGAACCAATGACTGGCTGTGGATTGTTAAACGTTTCGATAAACGCATTAGTCATTGGTCCCTGCGATATCTTTCACTGGGGGGCAGGATTACTTTGGCAAAGGCTGTGCTCCAGAACTTGGGTGTATACTGGTTCTCCCTATGTAAAATTCTGGCTTCAATTATTCGCATTCTCCGGGGGAAATTCGTCCGCTTCATTTGGTCTGGTGGGGGTGAAAAGAACAGGTTTCATTTAATTAAGTGGCAACGTATGGCACAACCATACATTCTTGGTGGCTGGAATGTTAAGAATCTGGAGCTGTTTGTGATGGCTCTCCATGTTAAGAGCCTGTGGCGTGTATTATTCAATAATTCGGGAAAAATACCTTAAACATGCTAAGGTGGCGTCTTGGTTTCGGTTTGACAGGCATCCTGTAAATGGTACTTCAAATATATGGCGCGGGCTTATGGGTGCCTTTTCTGTTGTGGAAAAATGGCTATCATGGATTCCTGGCAATGGTAGAGATATCAGACTGGGAATGGATCCTGTTATGGGGGCATCTCCCTCGTATTCATTCACTCCAGAGCTACTTGCACACCTTCATGCTCGGGGGCTCTTTAATCTGTCACATGCTGTTTCTTTCAACAATGGGGGTTGGATCAATGCTCGTCAACTTGGCATACATGGGGCGATGGGTTTGGAATGGACGGAATACACAAAGCATCTCTGTCATGCAAACATCCAGTTATGTGACTCCCCAGACAGGCTTGTTTGGTCATGGGATGTGGCCCGTGGAGTGGTCACCTCAAAACTTGCTTATGATTCAATGTTTGCTGATTATAAACCGATGGTGGAATGGTGGCACCCTATGATCTGGAAGCTTGTCCTCCCTCCGAGGATCAGATGTTTTGTTTGGTTGGCAATGGGCAACTATATTCTTACCTAGGATAACCTCTGTCGTCGTGGCTTCTCTGGTCCTGGATGGTGTTCTTTATGCTGTTCACACCTGGAATTGGTTGGCCATCTCTTTTCCTCGTGTCCATATATTAATGAGCTTTAGACGTTGATTGTAAACTCTGTTGGTATATCTGTGGCTTGGCACTCATCTACTTTAAAGGATAGCTTTGGTCGGTGGCTCCGCGATCCCTGCTCAATACGATGGTTGGAACTCCCGTGTTATATGATGTGGGAGTTATGGAAAGCCCGTAACCGCTATGTTTTTTATGGTATTGTTATAAATTTGCAGTGGTTATGCAGTCGTATCATTGCTTTATTCTTGGAGAAGCATACCGACTCTGTCCATGCGGGTGGCGGGAAGTTGTCACGTTCGGGTTACCGTAATACTCCTCCGATATTGATGTACCCTTGCGGGTTCTTCGACGAGGCTGCGGCTGGTGGGGGCGGCAATTGTGGGGCCGGTGCGGTGTTGCATCTAAACTGTAACGTCTCCTATAAAATCCATATAAATATGGGGGGTGGATCGAATACTCGCAGTGAATTATGTGCCCTCTGGTTACTTTTGCACTTTGCCCGGCGCTTACAGGTCTCCTCACTTGTTGTTATGGGTGATTCTTCAACCATAATTTCATGGGATTTGGGTTCTTCTTCACTTAATGTGATGATCCTCACTTATTGGATGGCTGCTGTTCGGAAATTCATCAATGACTTTCAGCATATTCACTTCGCCCATGTTTTCCGCGAGTTAAATTGGGAGGTAGACATTCTTTCCAAAAGGGCACTGGACTCACCGACTGGAATTATCTTGTGGGAGGAATGGCATGAGGATCTTCTTTTCTCTTGGGGATCGGTTGATCTACTTTGGACCGAACTCATTTGGTCTGGACTTGGGACTTGTTTTTTGTTTTTTTCTCACATGTTATATTCGGCTATATATGTGCAGGTACATAATGTTTCTTCCTCCAACTACTTGTTGGATTTTTGACTAGGTTGACATATGCGGCTCTATACTTTATGTTATTTGACACCTATGTCCAGGCCTTTGGCTGTTTTGGACATTTTTGGACTTATTATATATGTATTTATGATATGGCGATTTGTTGCTATGCCATCTGGGGATTGTTTGATTATTGGTTATGAAGCTGTTGGGATACTGATATCTGATTGGGATTTGGGTGGGATCCTGGATTCTGTGATGTGATCATGGGGCTTAGCTTGTGCCCGTTTATGCTTTTCATTCATGCCTTCATGGTATGAGGACCTGATGTATGTTTTCCTATTTACTATTTCGCGGTATTAATAGTAAGATATATTTTTATGTGAAAAAAAAAACTTTAATTGTGTGTCACAACGAAAACTCATGAGTGTAGTTAATTTCGATATTTTCATTTTTTTTCTTATGCAACATTTTATGAATGTTTTATATTTTTCTACGTGTCCGAATCAATTTTCTTCTGTTGGCAAGTTTCATGGGTTCTCTACTTTTTCTTGTAAGCTCTTTTAGCTAAGGAGCTTATCAATGGTGATGGATTTAAAAAGAGACTACGTCTGTCTTTTTCTGTCTGGACATGCAGGTGGAGAAGAGGAAAAAAGAAGAAAAAGGTCCTAAACATAAACATGTTCTAAAGGAAAAGCTCGATTTCCTTAAATCCACAATTAGGGCTCTGGATGGACTTGGTCTTGAGGTTAAGCAATCAATCATAAGTTGCCTCAATGGATTTGCACTAGATGCCTTTCAAACAAAAGTAATGAAATATTTGAATTGATTATTCATGATTAAGCTTCAATTGTACATGGTCTAACTTTGTTCTTTTGGTGAATGTCCTCAGCAATCCACGGGGGAAAATGTTACAACCAAGAAGATCATTAAAACATTGTTGTAGCATATTGCAAGATATCAAGTTGGACTATACTAGTAAAAGCAACTCACTACATGTCTTCAACTTCTTCTTCAACTGAAACACATAATATTCTTTTAGTTAGATTTTACATTAGAATCCGTAGAACTCCCATGTGGTAGCATTTTCTCCAAAGGGCTTCAAAAACACAAGATGAAGCAGGCTTACAATATATATCAGGCCGTTATTATACTAGAAACTTAGAAACTGATTCTAGTATCCAACCAATATTTGCCTCGAAGCTACCCACATATCAAATTGTTGAGAATATATGAAATGTAATCATGGCATTGCATGTGATGTTTGAATTCATAATCCTCTGTGAATCATGTGAAGACCAGCATTTTGGTATTTTGTTGGAAAGATTCATGGTGAGAGTTTGTCTGATAGAGTTGAACTTGCATTATAGCTAAACCCGTGAGTGCTCCGCGTTGTACATAAAGTTTTTATCTATTCTATGTTGTACATTACCTAAATTTTTGTCTGTGTTGTAGGTGAAGACTATAAAATTCTATATCTACTTTAGACAATTATAAAAACAAATTCATGTCACCAAAGTGCAATAGCTCATATGCTTGAAATGCTTCACTCTCCTCCAATATAAGAGAAAAATTCCTCTAGTCATTAATTGAATATTAGATTTTGCTCTCTCATGTTTCATGTGTTTCACTTGGAGAGGCTACTTGGGAACTTCAAGCTCGGAAATAGCTTGGGGCTTATAATTATCGTTTGAATCGTGGCTGAGGTCAGCTTATCACCGATGCTTATTTCTATTGGAACTTCATTTTTTTTTCATTTGTTTATTGGATAATCTAAGCTTTGCTCCATTTACAAGTCTTACTAATATGGATTATCCTGCCAACATACTCGAGAAACTCGAGAGGCTCATCGAAGTTTTTTTTGCAGGAGTCCATGATAATATAGTAAGATATTACAATTCCTTTTATGAAAATGAGTATCTGTTCATCGAGCTCGCTCGAGCTTTGTGGCCACAACCTAAAATTTGCAAGGTTGGATGACCAAATGTATGTATCACAAAAGGAATTACTTAATATGATCTACCATGTTTGATAAAACTCCTTGCAACGATGGTTTTTTTCTCTGTATCCAAATCCATTGTTACATTTCATAAGTAACTTTGTTTTTTTATTTTTTGCACTTTGTTAATGTTAAATGATATATACCTTTTCAATCATTGTTATTTACAAATGAGGATAAGTTGTTTTATTAATATTTCTAATTATGATTTTAATTGATTTTTATTTGTACTTTAAGTTTCAAATTTAAATTGCATTTTTTTATAATGAGAAATTGTATTGGTTGTATTCTTGAATTTAGTATTTTAAAAAATGATTCATATATTAATAATATTAAATATTGATGTCAAAACAATACAAACAATTCAACAAATTCACATCTATTTATTTATATTGTAATTTATATTTATTTTTTCAAACATAAAATATATTTAACTTATTTAGGTTCACCTACTTTATATTATCCTTTTCAAAAGTTTGAAATTTCACATTTTTTAATATTTTTAAATATTAATATTTAATATGCAATTTCACAATTTGTAAGATTTTTAGATATAAACATTTGATATATATTGATATGGATCTATAAAACAATTTATATTGATATAATATTTTTTTACTTATTTATATAAAATTTTACTTAGATTTTATTTTTATTTTTAAATTATATATATATATATATATAATTAAAAGGCATGGATTAAGTTGCACACATTTCTTTTTCTCATATTTTAATAATAAAATCAAATGCAAAATTAATGATTTTGGAAAATGTTTTTAAAGTACTAATATGAGAATTAATTCACAACTTATAATAATTATGATTTTTATGTTTTTTTAAGAAGAAATATAATATTGAAAATAGTGAAGTGCTTTACAATTTAGGAGGGAAAGATGTGATTAGATATATAAGCCAAAATTACAAATTTAAATAAAATTATTTAGCAACACATGTGATCTCAATTTTAAATTTTACAAAAAATGACATGACATGAAGTTAAATGATAAAAAGTTCACACCTCACAAAAATCGATTCCTCTTTGTATTTGATAAATATATGTTTAAGATGAATATAAGTTGGTAATAATGATTCATTTTTTTAAATAATAACTCTCTTTATTATTTAAAGAAAAATGATACTACCTAGATAACTAGTTTATGGTCTTTCCCCGCGATGAGTGCACCTTCCTCGTCAGGTGCTCTGCATGATGCCTCTTCGAGTGAACACTTGGAGGTTTGTCGGCTTGCCACGATAGACGGATCCCACTGCGTGATGTCATAGTTCTTTAATCATCCTGTCCAATGGCATTCTTTTTCCCTCCCATTGGTTGTACTGTAGTCATTTCGAATTCAGGATGGCTCCACCTTCAAATGTGAGAGCTTGGCTCTCCACCTCCTGTGACATACCCTGGTTCAGAGCCCACACTTGGGCAACAATTATGGGAAGATTTAGCTTCATGGCCTTCGAAAGGTGGCCCAAATCAAGAAGGAATAGCGAGAAGGGGAAGACAACCTAGTATTGGCTCTGTCTCGACAAGCTCCTCTTTGTGTTCGAATTCTATAACCCGTCTCCCTTCCATAGCTCCATTCACATAACCAATATGACCCGCATTAAAAGGATAGTCCGCAAAACTCCTAATGGCCCCAAGTAAAATCATATGCCCAGAGTCCTCAAGGAACAGAGGCGAGTTAAAGTTGGATTCTATGGCATTGTAAAACCAACAACGAAGGCACATAGTCAAAGGATGCAAGATAGAATTGAGCTAATGTTTGAGGTTCCATCGATTGAGAGGTTGTAAGAGGAGTTAGGTGGAGGACAACCCCCGGAATACTTGCACAAGAGAAACTCAGTATACAAAAAATTTGGCCTTGCTCTAGAAGACCAAAGCTCTTCTAAGCTATGCCATAACTGACAGTGCCCGAGGATTGTTTGTGGAGAATGATGATAGTATGAGCCTCTCGGGCAGAGTGGTACGTTTGGAAACATGGGCACAAATATTCTCAAAAACCAATAGGAGTCTAATGCCAAGAGAAATGCCCTGGCATGTGAGCTTACTAGCAAAGTCTTTCAGTACAGAGTGCCTCCCTCTAGTGCGGGGCTCATGTATCGGTGGCAGTTGATGAAGGAGACGACTAGCAAGGTTCATGCAAATGGGGGCACCTACTCTTTCAACCAAACCACTCTGAGCCAACATGACCATTATTGGATAACATGTCGCTGGCAAGGTTTGATATCAAGTAGGACAGTTAACAAGCTCACACCCACTAGTGCTAAAATTTGGCTTTCACCCTTATCTGCCAAACAAAAAGCTCATGACATTCCAATATTTGTATTTCCCAAATTGATAAACTAATAGCCATCGATTTTAGTTTCACAAAAATTTTAGATTGTGAATTTTTAAAAATATGATATTGATGGGTTTTTTCGAAGGTTCAAAGTATTAGAGTCCAGAAATCAAAAATACATTTCAATATATAAAAAAATTAAAACAAGACATAGTAGCAAGATTCAAAATTCTATGGTAAAGTTAACTTAATGCTTAAAAATATATTTACAATTTTATTTTTTTTAAGATTGATGAAATGTTACTATGTGTATTGAAATATATTTAAATATTCAAACTCCATCACAGTCTATGTTCATTAAAGTTTGATTGTTAAATCAACCCTTTGGAGCATGCATGGAGCTGATAAAGAGCCCAGAATAATCAATGTATAATGGGCTGCTAGGGTTTGCAGAGGGCCTAGTTGGTGAGAGGATGATGACTGTATTCACCAGTTAAAGTTGTTCTTTCCAGATGGCAGATTTGGAA
Organism: Larix kaempferi; assembly: GCA_027924585.1. Taxonomy (NCBI): domain Eukaryota; kingdom Viridiplantae; phylum Streptophyta; class Pinopsida; order Pinales; family Pinaceae; genus Larix; species Larix kaempferi. Next base: position 2,398,443 of record BSBM01000546.1, read on the forward strand.
CTGATATGTTGGGATGATGAAGAAGTTGACTGGGCCCGAAATGACATATTTAAAGTCGACGAAAAATTCAAAGAGATGTTAAGGGTTGTCAAGTCACGAAAAGGGTATGATGTGATAGGTGGTGAGTTGTCAAGTCACGAAAAGGGGATGATGTGATAGGTGGTACACTATGTGGGACAAGTGGTTCATCGTCAAATGTGACATGTATTAGAATTAATGGGGCAACAACTCTAATACTATCTTCAAAATTTGAAAATGGTGTATCCATTCAAGGAGTTAGGGTTTCCTCTTCACCGATTGTTTCTGTACGGAAAGCAATTGATCGGTAATTTAAGCAGAGTTGAGGTTGCTCAAGTTACAAACCATTTAATCCCTGTGGGGATTATTACTACAATGAAGCTAGGTGGTGGCTCTGTTAGTAGATTGGAAGTTGTTGCTAAAGCCAATAGACTTCCGAAGATTTACAAAATTTGAGCAAAGAAGGAGTTAATTGTTTTAGGTAAATATGTTAATATGGACAAGGTGGAAGGTTTGGTAACTAGAGCCTTAGTGGGGAGATTGGCTTATGCAAAATTGAACAAAAAGGAGTTATTGGAGTGGGTAAATGTCAATTGAAAGTCATTGTTGGGTTATTGCCCTCGAGACTTTATTTTAATGAATAACTAGTTTTGTTTCCTATTTTTGATGGAGGAGGATGCTGTCAAGATCTTGAAGAATCTATGGGTGCTTAGGATGGGCTCCTTAATGTTGAAGCGTTGGCATCCAACCTTTAACCCCTTCAAGGAAAATTTTAAAAAAATACATATGGATTCTTTTGTCAAGTTTCCATATGGAATTATGGTCGAAATATTTTTTTGCAACAATAGCAAACATTGTAAGTAAGTTTATCTTTTTTGATGAAAAATCTATGGATATTTCCTTGGGTCGATCTGCTGAAATTGAAATTCTATGGGGCAAAAAGTAATTTCTCAGTGTTTGGATGATTAGAAAACGTCTTTCAAATGTCATGCTTGCAGCGAACCAAAACATCTGAGAAAAATTTTCTCGGGTCTTTTCTCTAAGGGTTCGTTGGATCATGGGGTCAGCAGACCTTTAAAGATATCTTCTCCCGAGGCTCCAGTGAAGTCTAATTCACAAGATGAAAGATGTGCAATGGAAGTGGCCTAGGTTGCATCCCCTCTTTGATGATTGAAGGATCTTATTTCACGTGTAAGCTGAAATCTCTTTTTCCCTCCTTCTTCAACTCACTTAGCGAACTGGAAGTAAAGTTTCTAATTCAACTTGAAAGGAATTTTATTTATGCAAATTCTCTTAATGGAAGGGACTTTAAACTAGTTGCAAACCCTCTTTCCTCTATTGGTAATATAGATGGAGGTCTTAATGTTTCCTTTGCAGAGGAAGCAGAATCCAAGGTAGTTCTGATCATTACTATCTTAGATGATGCATAATTCATCTCTCTGCTACAGTTTTAGATGCTTATGATATAATGGTCAGTTTATCGATGACATGTACTAAGTGGATTTTCATTTTTGTTTAAAGAACCAACCTGTCGAGCATTAAGCTAAATTCTATTTTCAGTTTTAGAACCTTTAAAAACATGGATAAGCCTTCTAGTTTTAGTGCTTTTTGTTGGTTGTGGAGCCTGATCTTCATATTCAGGGGTTGTGTTTCAGTCATGTATGGATCCAAACCCATGATGGGGGGGTGTGGGGGGCTTACCCCCCCAATATAGTTGCCATGGGGGGCGACAACTAGATTTTAGGAGCCCCCCTGGTGGGGGTACAAGGGCAACGTTCCCGTAGCGAAAATTTCAGGAAAAAAAAAAAAAAAAAAGCCGTGTAAAATGTTGTAATTTCATAGTCATGACTTGGTCAATAATGGGTAATTTACGGGCCCATGGTATTGGGTGTTCCATAGAATTTTCTCTTGGTAATCACTCTTTAAAAGGAAGGCATCGTAATACGAATGTGTATTGTAGCATTGTAAAGATCTCTATGATTATGTAAGAGAGTGAAGAGGAAGTTGTAGCGGATGTGTTGCAGGTTGTATCCATTCATTTGTTGGATGGTATAATAATAAGGACTGGCAATTTCTATGTGGACGTAGCTCCTCTTGGATAAACCACATTATATTGGTGTCTTTCTTGTAATGTGTTTTATGTGTTTTATATTTGCATCTTGTTTATTGTTATCGCTTTGCGATCCTACTTTTCTAACACTTTAAGTTTTATTAGCTTTAATAATATCAATTAGATTCGGATGTTAATATTTAAATTTTGAAGAGGTAAGTTCTATTGGCTTTAGTAATATCAATTAGAATTGGATGTTAATCCACCGTCAACATAAGCAACCTATAAGTTATGTCATTTCAAATATAAAAACTTTACCTATAAGTTATGTCATTTCAAATATAAAAACTTTAGAGGGAATAACAAACTTTATTTAAAGGTGTAAGGAAAGTGGCTTAAGAGTGAATAACTTTATATAAAGTTTAACGATAGTGGTAGATTCTTGCGATGATTTAGATAAAGCTTTTTTATAAGCCGAAATGATTTGATATAAAGTGGTACCGATAAAGGAAAGTGGCTTAAGAGTGAATAACTTTATATAAAGGTTAACGATAGTGCGGGACAATATTTATAGGAAAGGTAGATTCTTGCGATGATTTAGATAAAGCTCTTTTATAAACCGAAATGATTTGATATAAAGTGGTACCCATAAAGGAATTTATTGATGCATGTACACGAAAAGTGCCAAAGTTAAAGCATGTAATAATAATTGTCTTACTGTTTTCGTACCATGCGATCTTTAGTGCTAGAATTTTGTTGCTATTGAGGCCTCATTTCATTTATTTTTTAAATTAAATTTTAATTCTTTTTTAGGAAATCATGAAGTGTTTTGGCTTTTCCCTTGAATAAGTGTGTGATTATAAGATAATGATATGTGGGAACTTATTCACTTACCCTTTATACCCATTCTTTAAAAGGCAAGTAAAAATAAGTATCGTCCATGGGATTGGGTCATGGAGGGTTTTTGGTTTTTACTTGGGGTTTCTAGGTTGATAGATTTTGGTGGTTCATATTATTGTAACTGTGTTTTTTTTTGTCTGTATTGCATTGTCGGTATCGTGCTTTGTATTGCACTGATTGTTATTGCACTTTTTTTGGTGTTGGGACTAGTGGCAGTGGCCTTTGTGTCAGATGGATTATGTGGTTCGAGGTGAATGTCATAATACCTCGGTCGATGGACAAGCTTCACAGACAGAGGCCTCTGCTAATTCCATTGAAATTTTACTTTCGGTGGGAGGCGAGGGGTATACTTCCTTGTCCGAGGGGGGCTCTAAGATGGGTGAGTATTTTAAATTGGATAAATTGCCACGACGTGGGGGTGGACAGTCTCGTAACCGTGGTCAGAACGCTAAACTGCATCGGGCCCATAAATTATATAAACTAAGGAGGGATGTTCCCGAGATGATGGTTGGCAGAGATATTTAGGTGGATAGGGTTCTTAGTCTTTTTGCGTGGGCTTTGGTCGAGAAGGTTTGTTTTGTTCCTGTCTGTAGGAAAACCATACTGACCTGGGTTACGGAGGTTTGGAAACCCATACTTCTTTACAACCTGCGTGTACACATTCTGGTTAATAACTGGGTAGTATTCCAGTTTCTAGATACTGAACATGCAGACCTAATACAGCATCGAACATGGGTTTTTGGTCGTGGCTCTCTCTGTCTTCAAAGATGTACTTCTTACTTTAATCCGCGTACTGAGAAGCTGATGCATACACACTTCTGGGTTATGCTCAAAGGGTTTCCTTTGGAACTCTGGTTGTTGGACATTTTTGTTGCTCTGGCAAACGAGATTGTTTGTTTTATCTACTTTTATGAAAAATCAATTTTTCATGAGGACAAAAGGACGGCCTATGTCCTTACATATGTTGATGTTGACTTAGGTCTCCCTGTTGAGGTTACTATCAATTGGGGGTCTAATATATTCTCACAACCCCTAGATTATTGGGGGTACCCTTCATATGTCATATTTGTGGGGAGGTTGGTCATCTTTGGAAAACTTGTCCACAGGGGGTTTTGGATCATTCTACTACGGCTGCACATCTTCTGGAAGATACTACAGTGGAGACGCCTTTGGAATTGGTTACTGGGTTTCCGAAGGGGTGTCAGGAACAACTTGACTTTGATTCTTTTGCGGGTAAGCTCCAAGACCTATTTCCTGACTTTTTTTCTTCTCTTTCGTCCTTTGATTTGTCTAGGGTTTCTACGACAAATTTGGAACATCCTACTCTTGGCCTCCTTAATAGCCTTCCTTTGTGGATTCAGGGTTATTCGGGTATTGTTCCTTTTTGTGATGGGGATTTACTGTCGGCTAGGGTTTTTAATCATCTACCTGAATCACAACTATTGGAGGATGAGTTGGTTGTATTGGAGCAACTTGGGATTTCTTCATCGGTTGCTCCTTTAGTTACCCCGACTAAAATACTTGATGTGCTCTGTAAGGATTCACTTGAGTTACATAAAGGTATGAAAGCCCCTATTACTCCTATGCGGTCAGGTAACCCTAATGTTTCGATTCAGAAAAAAACTGGGGGGAGACGACGCAAGGACCTGTCTTGGGATTTGGGGGGGGTTGACATTTCCTTACTTTCTTCTTGTCTATCTCCGGTTATTTTGGATTTGGATTCTAAATCCTATATTGTTTCAGATACCTTTGAACCTCTTAGAGCGTTGTAGGTTTTGCCTAGGGTTACCTGATGTTTTTATTATCCCTTAATTTAAGAGGGTCAGGGGGCACCCTTAAATTTTGAGCCCTCAAACGTCTGGTTGAGTCTACTAGATCGGAGATTATTTTCTTCCAGGAAACCATGACAGTGGGTGATAAGGCTCAGGCGCTTACTCTTGTCCTGGGACTGTTGTACTACTAACCCTATTGGTCTTTCGTGTGGGTTACTTGCTACATGGAATCCATTACATTTTCAGCTTCGTCCCTTTGTTTCTGGTGGGGGCATTATTCTTCTGGGAAGGTACTATGAACTTGATTTGGATTTACAGTTATTCAATTGTTATGGCCCCTATATGGGCAGACAGCCTTTTTGGTCAAATTTGGAAGCTTCGACTATTTTGGACTTAAACTCTCTGATCATTGTAGGGGATTTGAACCTAACGCTGAAGGTTGGGGATATCTGGGGTGAGCAGGCACGTCGAGATCCATTGCAAATTTGGTTTCATAATCTTTTTACATCTCATGGCATTGTTGAGGTGGCTCCAAAACCCATTGCATCCACTTGGAGGAATGCTAGCAAGGGCACTGCGCTCATAGCTAAAAGACTGGATCGTTTTCTTGTTAGTGACAAACTTATCAGTTCTGTTACTAGATGCTCCTCTTGTATTGTACTTGCTTGTATCTTCGACCATTTACCTGTTCTTTTGAAGGTGGGAAATGGGGAAAGATTATATAGATATCCCTTCAAGTATTGTACTACTTGGTCTATAGATATGACTTTTGTGGCATTGGTTCGGGCACACTGGTTCTCTTCCTATTCTGCTTCAGTAGGTCAAACGATGAGGGTTTTGCCAAGGTTTCTTATTTCTTTGAAACAGATTGTTCTATGGATTAAACGACAGAAAGAGCAATAGATGGCTAGGATCCTTATTAGAGGAACTCATTTCGTCCTACTATTTGTATCCTACTTTTAATAGTTTTGTGGACGCGGATGTTCAGGCGCTCATGGTTCTGGAGTCTGAAAAGGATGATTTATTACAGAAGGAGGAGGTTATGTGGCGCCTAAAAAGTACAACTCTTTGGATCATGGTCGGGGATCAGAATACCAAATTCTTCCATAACTTTTCCAACATGAGACAGAAACACGATGTTGTGTGGGAAATTGAGAACCAGGAGGGTTTGTTGGTTACTTCTCAATCGGGTATAGAAAGTGCTGCAAAAGATTATTTTGGGTCACTTTTTACAGATTCAAAGTCCATAAGCCTCGCTGCTCAGATGGAGATTTTACAGACTATGCCTTATTTCTTTACTGCAGAGGACAATGCACTTTTAAATTCTTTGGTCACTCTGACAGAAGTAGAGGGGATTTTGCGAAAGATGGCCAAGGAAAAAAGTCCCAGGCCGGATGGCTGGTCTGTTGAATTTTACCTACAATTTTTTGATCTTATTGGGTCATAAATTATCTGTCTGGTGGAGGAATCCAGATTGTCTAGTCAGGTTACAAGTGATATTAATGCTACTTTTATTGCCTTAATCCCTAAGTCTTTAGATCCATGAAATTTTCAAGACTTTCATCCGATTTCACTTTGTAATTTACTTTATAAGATCATTGCTAAAGTCATTGCCAATCGGATAAATGTTGGCTTATCGAGGGGCATATCGAAGGAATGGTTTGGTTTTCTGGACCAAAGGTTAATCTTTGATGTGATCGGTACTGCACAAGAGAATTCACACTCCGCCAAATCTCATCGCAGTCCATCACTTGTATTGAAACTTGATTTGGTTAAGGCTTATGATCTGGTCGATTGGTCTTTCTTAAGACTCCTTTTGTTGAATGTGGGTATTGACTTCCTTGGCACACAGTGGATACTTGGATGTGTTTCTTCAGCCAAATATGATGTTCTCGTTAATGATTGTCCTACAAAGTTTTTTCAAGGAACGCGTGGAATTCGTCAAGGGTGCCCTCTCTCCCCCCTAATTTTTTTGTTGTCTATTGAGGGTCTCACTCGACTTCTTAATAAGGCGAAGGTAGATGGTATGATTTCTGGTATTAATATCTCAAAGAACCATACTATAACACACATGTTATTTGTTGATGATGTACTTATTTTTGGGATTGGCAAGATTGAGGAGTGGTTACAATTTAAATCTATATTAGATATATTTTTTCAGGATTCAGGTATGGTCATTACTGTTCCGAAATCCTTCCTATATCAAATCTAGGTGGATGAAGATACACACTCTCCGGTTCGCTCTCTTTTTCCTCTTACTTGTCTGCCTCTAGAGCATGGTATGGTTTAACTTTGTTATTTTATGAAACCAAATGGTTATCTCCTTAGTGGTTGGAAGTGGTTGATACCGAAATTTGAGAAGAAGATTATGGCTTGGTATAATAGGACTTTAACCTTGGGTGGTAGACTGGTCCTTATCTGTTCAGTTCTTGCCAATATCCTAGTGTATTGGCTAACCTTGGCTCAGGTTCCGGTCTCCATTTTACACCAAATTCGTCAATTAACTTTCAACTTTCTTTGGTCTGCATTGCCTGAGTCCAAAGGTCCACATTTGGTGTCTTGGGACCGTTTAGCATTACCCAGGAAATTGGGCGGCTGGGGTATACATAATATTTTATGGGTCGCACAAGCACTTCATCTTAAAAGTAGGTGGCATGCCCTTACACATGTGGGCTTGTGGGGTTGCATAATGCGGGAAAAATACCTAAAAGATTTATCGGTCATACATCAGATTCGTAAGATCTGGAAATGCATGGTGGGTGTTTCTAATACCTGGAGGGAACTACTGGCAGTTTTTCCTCTTCTTATAGACCATCTGGCTTGGTCTGTAGGTGATGGATTTCAGATTCTCATTGGTGTCGACCCCCTTATTGGGTGTAAGACTACACTTTCGTACTCTACCTTAACTGCTTTACATCAGAGATGGATTTATTTATTGAATCATGCTAAGAAAGGACTGGAATCACCTTCTACTGGGTATTGGCAAACAACTACTGATATTGGCTTACTGGATACATGTGGGCAGGAACGAGATGACTATATTCATATTTTATCACATTCTGGAATTCGACTTTCGTCTCATTCCGACAGTCTCATTTGGTCATGGGAAGATTCTACTAGGGACATTTCATCTCATTTGGCATACTTTGCGATTGTCCATCAACACCCTCCTACTGTGGGTAGATGGTGGTTTGGCCGTCTTTGGAAATGGAAAGCGTCGATAAATATCTTGTGTTTTATTTGGTTGGAACTCTCTAATAAGATTCTAGCTGGTGACAACTACTACCGTAGAGGTGGTACGGGTCCCATTGGTTTACCTCTTTGCTATCAGGTTACAAAATCCGTGGACCATTTGTTTTTACACTGTCATATTACACTACAACTTTGGCATGCGGTTACTGGCATCTGGGATATCGACTTTCTGTGGAACTGGGGTACACTAGACACAGTTTTGGCTGGTTGGTTTAGTTGCAACAAATCCTTATCTTCTTTTCCATTGTTTTTTATCTGGGAAATTTGGCGTTTGTGGAATGTTGTCCTCTTCGAGGATATCATTCCCACCTTTGTTCTAGAACGCTCTATATTGATACGTTGCATCTCTGAATTCTCGTATCAGCAAAGAAAACCACCGTCTCATCCTTGCTACGCTCCAAAGGTGGATTACTGTAGGCCTATGAGATATTTTGATGGGGCAGTACAGTGTAGTTATCGTGGGTGAGGATGTCTGTTGATTATTTCTCCTTCAGAGTATTATTAGTTGTATTTTGGTTGTGGGGTTGGCAGCAACACTAGGGCGGAGCTTCTTGCAGTTGGGGGATTATTGTACTTTGCTAGATCTATAAATATTTTAGAACTATAGGTTCTTGGAGACTCTCTGGTGATCCTTGATTGGGCACATGGTTATCATTCACTTTGGGTGGCATCTCTTTCTCATTGGAAGCAGAGGATTCGTACTTACATTGAACTTTTCTCCACTCTCGACTTTCAACATATTTCAAGAGTATATAACCAGAGGGAAGATTCCTTATCCAAGAAGGGACTGCATAAGGCCGAGGGAGTATTCCATTTCACTCATTTTGTGGGGCACGAGAACAGGGCAGAGGGTTCTGTTAGTTTATATTATCTCTTATAGTTTTTTTGGGGATTTCATGGACTGCTTATGTTGGCAGTATGCCTGATTGTCCAATTAGATAGAATGATATATGGTAAATAACAGACATTGATGTTATAATTTAGATATATGTTTGTATATGTTAGTACTCAGAGAAGTAACTGGAATGCATATATTACTTGTAATTTTGTATACTTGAAACTATCTATGAGATAGGTGTCCATTGTAAGTTTATTTGATTCACACTTATGAATAGCAAGAGACTTTTTTTTCGTTGGAAAAAAAAGTGTGTGATTATGATTTCTCATGAGAATCACACCAATGTGTCTTTTTAGGCTTTGCTTGAATCACATAGTCATGTCACCATTGGGGTTTGGGGTTTAAAATTTGTTTCTTTAAGTTTATTTTAGAATGAATTTATTTATTTTTCTAAGAAATTATTTTTTCCATGAATTAAAAACTTCTTTTTACTTGTTAATTACCATTTATTTGCTCATGGATTAAGGAATTTAAGTGAATTGAGAACAAATTCATTATTTTAAAATATTTATTGTTTTTAATTTTTCTTTTTCCACAATCATATTTTACATTTTACTTTCAAAGTGGTCACACCACTTATTTACACAACAAAGGACCTAAAAATTCTTTCACGCCACATTATTCTCTTTGCCTTAAGTCCATTAGTGATTTTGGTGAATAATGGTTGGAAATTTGAAATATCTCCTTCATAACTCTTTTATAGATACTAGGCTTGGTTCATGTCAACAAGCCAAGAATTTTAAAACAATCAAACATTTTTAATCTAACCCATACAAATATTCATTTGGAAATCAAACTAATTTATAGTTTAAGTTAAGACTATGGTGTTAGGTGTTGGAAGAAGTTGTCATTGATGTCAACATGGTTAAGTGATCCGTGTCATTGATATTGAGTAATGTGGTCATTGATGTCAAAGTGATGATGATGATGTGGCATTAGTAGAGGAGGATTGATTAAGTAATGTTGAAGAAGTCTTGAATCCCCCAAAGAAGTTAGAGGAAGATTGGGTAATGTTGAAGAATCCTTGGAGCCCCTAAAGAAGCCCCTCGAGAAGAAAGATTAACACACATGTATATAACTCTAAAGTGGCCCCCTTATGGCATAGTTGTTAAGCATGGATCTCATGGAAGACACTTTGAGTTGTACACAAATGGCGCAAGTCCCAAAATCCATTCAAGAAGCCCCTAATTACCTTGATGAAGTGAAGTGTAACGATGTCCCTAAAATTTCCCCGAAGCAATGTTGAAGAAACCCCTAAAGGAATGATGTTGGGTTCACATGAACATGATGATATGAAGTGTAAAGAAGTCCCTAAAGTTGTTCCAATGCAATGTTGGCGAGAAGTGTGAATAATCCCCTAAAATAGTGGTGTTGGGTCCACATAACCATGATGATGGGTCCCTTGACCCATGATGAAGAAGCCTCTAACGAAGCCCCTAAAGGTGTTCCTAAGCAATGTTGGCGTGAAATGTGAAGAAACCCCTAAAATAGTGGTGTTGGGTCCACATGACCATAATGATGGGTCCATTGCCTCATGTTGAAGAAGCCTCTAAAGAAGCAAATAAAGGTGTTCTAAAGAAATATTGGAGTGAAGTGTTAAAAATCCCTCAAAGTAATGATGATGGCTCCACATGACCCCGAAAGTAATGATGGGTCCACATAAAGTGGAAATAAACCCCGAAAGGAATAATGATGTGTCCACTTAAGTATGACGAGGAGGATAAATACCAAAGCTCCCTTTAATGAAGATATGAAGTGATAAGGAAGGAAAGTTAAAGACCCATAATGAAATCTTGAAGTGGTCCATGACCCATTCAAGTACCCCTTAAAATAAGGAGATCCTAAATTTAAGGATAAGTGAAACATTGGCCCTAAAGCAAGTTAAAGGAATCTTGGAGGGTATACATAGGAGGAAATACTTCTAATTTGCTCATCAATTCATATCTCACTTTATATTGCAAAACTCTAAGGAGAAAGTGAGACCATTTGTCGAGGAGCTAGTGTGAAAGTTTTGGGGATCATCTTTTGTTCTTTGGCGAAGATTGATAAAATTTGCATAACTTTCTCATACATTATTGAAATTAGAAACTTATTATCTCGTTGGAAATCTTGTTGTAAGGGCTATGTGATGACATGGTATAGGGTTTCTTTCTTGTTTCTTCATCTTGGAAAATGTATGGTTCTTGCTTATGTGCTTCTCCTGTGATGATACATGTCTCTCATGGAATATGGTCCATCTTGTTAGCTTGACAATGGTATGAATATTGTACATATACTAGAGATTATCTTTTGGTGAATCTTGTTGAAGATATTGCATAGAGTATTGTGAACTTGCATAGATTATGATAATAATTGCATATATTATGGTGATGATCTTAGTATAGATCATGGTAATTGCATAGGTCATGATGATGCTATTGGCATATATTATGGCGATGATCTTGGTGTAGATAATGGTGATGGCATAGATCATGATGATGTTATTGGCATATATTATGGCGATGATCTTGCTTAGATTGCAGTGATCTTGCATATATTATAGTGAACTTGATATGTTATGGTGATTATGGTGATGATCTTGGCATATATCATGGTGATTATCTTGACATAGTTTCTGGTGATATTGGCATGGATTAGAGTGATGTTATCGGCATGATCTAGGGTTCCTCTATTGGAATGACCTAGGGTTTGAAGGTGATAACAATGTTAAAGGTTTGAATAAGCAAAAAAATGAAGTCTATGGGTGATTGTTTCTAGGATTTGATTAAATTCTTTGGAGGCATCTTTTTGGTTCTATTTAAGAAGGTTTTGGTGTAGATTTGAAGACTATATTGGAAGACGTTGCTTGCTAATTTGGAGCATGTACAGGTTGAGATTGTGACAATGATAGTGATAGTGACAGTTACAGAGAAAGTGATACATGTACAGGTTGATAGAGATAGTGATACAGGTACGGGATGACAAAGACAATGATACAAGCACAGGTTGATAGAGACAATGATATAGGTACAGGTTGATAGAGACAGTGATAGGAACAAGGACACAAAGAAAATGACAGAGACATGTTGACATTCTTATTCATATCAGGGTGGAAGGATGGGGTAAGGCCAATAGATTGAAGTCTCCTTTAGATTGGTGCCTAAGAAGTGTGAGATGGAGCTCATTGATACATATCAGGATGGAAGCATGGGGCAAGGATAGGAGATCGAAGTCTCCTCCAGGTCGGTGCCTAAAAAGTGTGAGTTGGTGGTCACAAAAGGAGTTAAATCTTCCTTCAGGTTGGATCTTGTAAATCAAGGGGTTGGTGCCTCCTTCTAGTCGGTGTTGGTAAATTATGGAGTTGGAGCTTCCTTCAAGTTGGAGCCTATAAATCAGGGGGTTGGTGCCTCCTTCCAGTTGGTGCTAGAGAATCTTGGAGTTTGGTGCTTCCTATAAAATGTAATTTTGTTATTATATCAGAAAAGAATTATGTGGTTTTCTCCCCTTTGGGTTTCCACATAAAAATATCTTGTCCACTGTGTATGATTTTAGGTGATGGTTTTATGTGATGATGAATGACATTGTTAATGATTAATGTTACATGTTCTATTTTGAAGTTTGAAATGGTAAAAAGTACTCAATACTAATTCACCCCCCCTCTCAGTATTGTTGAATATTCCAACATTAGGCATCCAAACAATACTACAAGGTTGTTTCTAAGTGACACATAGTTGTTTTCCTAGTGTACTTGGAATCCTTTCTATTGGATGTGTTTGTAGGCATAAGGGATATGTTATCTTTTAAGTGTCGATGCTTAAGACGGAACCAATAGTTTCATAAAGACACCTACCTATTTCATATTACATGTTTCCTTGTAACTATTTTATGTCATTAACCCCTTGTCCATGTTTTTGAAGAGGTAACCTAGTGATCAACTCATAGATTTTCCACTAGGTGGATTTTGTGGGATTGCAAAGGAACTTGTGACAAATAGTTATTTCCCCCTTGGCCATGCATTTTACTATAATTGTTTATTCACACCCTCTCTTTTATTTTTTGGTGGAATTCATCATCATCCATTAAGACAATTGAAAAACCTAGTTACCCATCTATTAATTGCTTAACCCTTAACAACATCATTAAGGGTGTGTTTTTTTCCTTTTCTAACATTGTGGAAACTTCTCGTTGTAACCACACTTTATTACCCTTGGGAAACACACTTTAAAACCATATTATTCACCACTTGAGCATTATTTTCCTTTTGAATGTGGCTTTGGACTCACAGTTGAAAAAAACTAAAATTCAGGGGTTGTGATGGCCCTCGTGGATGACATTGGGAAAAACATTCACCTTCCCTACATGTTAACTTGGCCTTGTCCTCTTCTCCCCATTCTAGCCAAAATTTGGAACCCCACTAGAGCCAAAATTTACACTCACCTCAAAGGAAGTAAAAAAAAGAACACATACTATAGGAACAAAGAGTATGTGGTTAGTGATAGTCGTGCTAAGGGAACTCATAATCTCTACTAGAACTATGTTTGAACCAAGCAAGATCTGACACTCATAGTTCGAATTATCACCCTTGTGCCATTTGCATGCTCTATGACCACCCCACTTAATCAATGTCCTAATTGTTTGACTAAAAGAGGGTATTCCACACATGTCGAACAAATTAAGCAAGCACTCAAAAAAACATATCACATATCAACACACCAATGTTTTTATGTGGTTAAAACCCTCAAAGTGGGAAACAATCCACAACCCCATCCAAATAGCTACTTGAGACAATATATTAATGCAAAAGGAAAATAATTTACATATGAGTTTCTCACAATCGGTCATCAAGCAACTGATCGGCCATGCTCTTTAAATAGAGATCATGGACCAATTGAGTTTTAAGTCACGAATCAATAGCCATTAAGATCAACGTGAAGATTAATTGTCAGGTCACTCTATGTATAGAACATATCGTGACCGTTAGATTACATAAGTACAAATGCATACTAAATAAACACACTTTACCTAAAGACATTTTAGACCAAGTTGATCTTAACTAACTCGTAAGTGTATAAATATCCTAACATCCTCCCTTAAGAAGAAATTGTTTTAGGATTGAAGGATTTATAACAACTTGGGTTTGGATTGAAGGATTTACAAATGTGACCCAATAAGAGAAGGAAGGAGACATTAGAGCCTTTCCTCTCTTAATGACAAATTCTTAAACTCCTAGCATAGATCAAAGTTTAGAAAACTTTGCTTATGTAAGAGACTTTGTGAAGATGTATACAAATTGATCATTTGTAGGGCAAAAGAGCACTTTGAGAACATGATCTTGAATAAGATTTTTAATGAAGTACATCTATAGCTTAATGTGTTTGCTGCATTGATGTTGAATTGGATCTTTGGCGAGCTTAATGGAACTTTGATTGTCACAACAAAGGGTAGTTGTAACACCCCATTTTTTACCCTAAGATGTAAATATGATGTAATTATGTAATGGATAGAATCTGGATATGAATGGTCTAGGATGACTATATTTATTGTAAATATGCACATTTTAATTTTAACATAAAAATATTGGACAACTGCAAGTGAAAAAGGATGAAGAAGTGATGGGAGGCTATGATTTCAGAAGTGGGGGAAGTGAGAGGGAACTAAGGGGTGATGATCCTAGTTAACAATGAATAATATCTTATGTCCCTAGATTTCATTAGCAGTTTTAACCCAAGGTCCCTTAACCATGGTTATAAGGGTCACTTTAATTAATTAAGGTTTAATGGTATTAATTTAATATTAAGAGGGGAAAACTAGACTCTTCTGCAGAAGCCACCAAATGTCAAGACAAAACCATGCATATATAAGTTAGAAATTAATTTTCATTCATTATTCTCGATTCCAGAGAGGAATATCATCCATGCTATGGTATTTTTGGTCAGTAAACCAAAGGAATATTAGTTTTTCTACAATCTAACACTCGATCCCACCCTAATAAATAGTTGACTAGCTATCATAATAAACCAGTGCCCAAGATTATGGAACCTAGCCTATAGCATGACATCCTTTGAGCCTTGTCATGGATACTTCCTGGTCGATCTGTACTAGAGCACTAGAAGGGGATGGGGACAACCCAAGTGACTGTAGTGCAGAGAAGGGGGTACATTCCCTGGTGTTGTGAAACTTGATGGGGATTGAATGAGGGGTTGGGGTCAGTTGTGGATGTGGTTACTCACACCATTTTAGTAGAGAATAGTTTCCCTTGGGTGAGGAGAGATATTGAGGAGTGTGGTTGTAAATTGAAGAGGAAGAAGTTGAAATTACCCCCTTGTGGAATGATAGCCCCAACTTAGGGGTGGAATCCATCAAAGAAAGAGATGATTTGACATAGTGCATATGGTTGGGAGGAATGTCCTTAACTTGTAGATACTTGGTGGAGATTTAAAATATAAGTGCCAAATGTGTGTGTAATTCCATGGAGTTTTAATATTTATGTTATGTTTGCTCCAATTATTGTATTAGAATTGTTATGTGTATGATTATTGAGCATGGTTTGAATGCATTCATAGTAGTAATAATTCCATAGAGAGGAATGGATATTCTAGTTAAGTGACAGTTATGTAAATGTATTATATTTTGTTGTTAAAAAGTAAAATATAACCAAACAATGGAAACCTAAATGCAAATTTGGCTTAAAGGAAAGGATTGGTTTGTGGGATTGAGTACCTTACGGTCTCAATAGTGTATAGAAGCTACTGGGTTTGTGACAATGTGGTATCAGATCCCCAGGTTGCAGCACTAGGACTGCGTGGGCCAAAAATTGCATGCACAATGTGAAGTTGCAGGTTGCACATGAATTATTCAGTGAAATGAATCAGTAATGGATTTAGGAAAACAATGTTGAGATATCCAATATTTTTATTCACGCCAAGGTTATAAAACTTGAGCCAATCATGGGCCAAAAAATTTAATGTTTAGAGCGAATTTGCAGACTGTATGCCAAATGTTTGACAATTGCCCATGAAGAAAAAATTGGGGAAAAAACACAGGATGTAGGCTATTTGTTGGTGTAAATTCTCAAATGGTGTTCTCAAATACACTGTTAACAAATTGCATGAGATAAATTCAAATTGCATGTGAAAATTCATGGATGAAATTCGTATCCTGCTAATTGATAGAAGTGGGAAATTGATGGAAGAAGCCAGAGGTTAGAATATCAGTGTGGGAAATGATGAAATAAAGTCTAATGGACACCAAGATAGCATTGAACCAATAGAGCTGATGAAAACCTTGAAAATATTGAGGATGGAAGTATAGTGTTGTAGAGTTGGTAATGAAAGAATGTTGAGATATCAGGAGCAACAAAACCAATTGAATTCCCAACTAATGCAGAGTTTGAATTTATTGTATAGGAAAATGAAATTTGGATCAACCTCATTCCATGATAAAGAAGATATAGAACATTCAAAGAAGAGATCATATGAAATATCCAAGCACCAGGAATGCTACCAGATGTCCTAGACATCATGTCTCTCCACCTCATGCATCCAGAAGGTCATAGTCATCTGAAAAATCAAGGATAAGCCCTTCATCTAGACATCACAAAAGAATACATGTGGAGAAAGAGCTACAAGGGGATATTAGGAAGATTAGGCCACCCACTTTTGATGGTGAGCATAAGAAAGGAGAAGATGTTGAAGCTTGGCTATTGGGGATGAGGGAATACCTCCAATTACATTACTACTCCTCACATATGGGAGCTAGAATAACCATTTACAATTTGCAAGGAAAGGCTTCCATTTGGTGAGATCAACTAATCCAAGTAGAGCATATCAATGAAAAGAAGATCACACAGAAGTAGTTCAAGAGGTATTTTCAGCAAAAATATTTATCTGAATATTACCATGAGAAGAAGATGGAGAAGTTATTTGAACTCAAGCTTGGAAATGTGTCTATTGATGGGTATGAAAGGAACGGTTTTTGGAATTGCTCAGGTATGTTAGGTTACTTAAGGATGCGAAGGTAAATATACACAGATTTTTTAGTGGATTACCTTCATTTTACAGAAACATACTTTAGTTTAAGGAGCCCAAGTCTTTGGAGGAGACAATTAGAAAGCTAAATGCATATATGAACAGAACAAATGCAAATAATATTTTCACAAGTCTCAGAGGGACAAGCATAAAGATAAGGATTTAATCCTTATTTTC
Organism: Larix kaempferi; assembly: GCA_027924585.1. Classification (NCBI taxonomy): domain Eukaryota; kingdom Viridiplantae; phylum Streptophyta; class Pinopsida; order Pinales; family Pinaceae; genus Larix; species Larix kaempferi. The sequence continues at coordinate 2,415,516 of BSBM01000546.1, forward strand.
TCAAGAACCAATAAAACTCATATCAATAAAGTAATCCAACTTAGTAGGGACCCAGGATGGTAGAGTCTCTAGAGAGAGGAACAAGGAAACAACTCAAGTGTTGGGGTAGTGAAGGAGATCTTATGTATAGAGATTGTCCTTGTAAGGGATATAGGATGAAGACTATGCACAACTCAAGAAGCAAGCGCAATGGAGGATGTGGCAAGAGACATTCCCAGAATCTATGCAACCTTGGATAACAAACATGTAGAGCATCAGTTCGATATGATTGAGGTTGAAGGTAATATTTCCAATCAAGCAATTTCCATTTTAATTGATTTAAGGGAAATTCATAGTTATATTTCTCCTAAGATGGTTGAAATATTTCATTTAAAGAGGATTAATCATGATAAATTATGCTTGGTTCAATTGGCTATTGGAACCAAAAGGAAATCAATGAGATAGTAATGGGATGTCCATTAGATATGAAAGGGATCCATACTTTTGCAGATTTGAACATAATTCCTCTTGGTTCCTATGATGTGCTTATTGGGATGTACTGGTTGGATGTACACCATGTTATTTTGGATTACTTGTTGGAGGAGCCTAAGTCGGCCTGTCGACTAGGTCCTCTGACCGACTACTTGTAAAGCATGTCAACAGTTTGAGTCGACCAATACATGTTGGGTCGATCAGAGGAACCGACAGGTAGTTATGTAACTGTCTATAAATTGTATAAATAGGTTGGTGAGCCGATCTATATAATAAACTTAGATTGTTCAGATAATTGTATCTCTTTTGCATATCTTGCTGAATAATAAAGGGATTGTTGCTTCGTCTTCCATATCTTGTTTCTTGTATCTATATCTTTGTGGTTTCTTGCCTATAATATTATAAGATGTATCACTGGTAACCATGCGACCACTATGAATACAACATTGGTTATGTTTCTAGTGATTCATACATAAGATGACAGTGAGCATGATCAAATGATATCAGAGCAAGAAATAAAAGATTGGTGGGAGAGGAAGATAACAAACTACCTACAAAATTATGCTAGAAGAAACAAGCTGACTATTGTTCAAGCAAGATAAAAGTTCTTTTCCGAGACGGATGAGAAATTCTTAGAGTCTGTACCATTTGCGTTGAAGAAGCTCCTGGATGAAAAGACGAGAAGATGAAAAAGAGTGACAATTAATTCAAACGTTGATCAAAGGAGGTCGTACAAATCTATTTGAATGGTGCAAAAAAATTGTCGACAAGTTCTATGAAGAATTTGCTATTGAAGAACGAGTATCCGTCAACAACATGAGGAAAAGGTTTTACAACGACCTTACTGACCAGTTTCTATGTTCTGTACTGACACTCCTATTCAAGTTCTTGATCGACAAAGACGCAGCGCATATTGTCGAGACTCGACCCCTGTTGTCACCACCACTCCCGAACTCGAATTGGGAAGACAAGGAAAGAAAGTGGGAAAAATTCATGCAAGAATGCGAATGGGAATACTTCCTGAACAAATGAAGTACCATACTTTCCCAGTAGCCTAAAGAGATTTGGGATGACATTTGAGGGGTAGACAAACACGTTGGTGATGGAGTAGATGTATGACGAAAGTCGACAGATGAAAAGACGATATGACCGGTAGTGAAAATTTGACAAAAATATAACAATGAGCCACAAAAGCACCCCAGACATTCAAAATATTGAACGGGAAAAGCGACTAAAGAGACGTGAAGAACTGGGGGAGCAAGCTAGTGTGCTCTAGAAAAAAAGAAAGTCGGGAATAATGACAAATGCAGAAGGAAATCCGCCAGAGTCAAGTCGAGTTCGACAAGAAGAGGGCGTTGATGAAGATCTATCGCCAATGGAGGAATATTTGTGGATCGAGCGTGGTGAAGCTCTCCAAGTGAACATACCCGAGACCATAACACCGCATTCCCTGCTGTAGTTAACTTAGAGTGCTCAAGTACAAACTATTGTCGAAGAAGATTTAAGACTTCATGTTGGTTAGTTGGGAATCTGGAGCCGACGAAACAATGAAGGTGTTGAAGTCAACAGGCTATTGATTCATCGACCGAAAGAAGGGAACCAGGTCACTTTTCAACCCTAATTCTCAAACATAAGTTTCCATCTACTCTACTCAGATCATGCGGAAGCACCCCCCCTGCCACTTCCAGAAGTAAGTTATTCGTCGAGTTCTTCGAAAATACCAAGGAGAAGTGAAAGTCAGATGAGCAAAAATTTACTTGGATTTCGACATAAGCGATTGAAGGAAGCCGACATCCGATAACCATTGAAGAACTGAACTAAGTTCTAGAAGCTGTCATTGAAAGTGAAGAACAAGCTCTAACACTTGTCAATACACATTTATAAATACCACCTATCGAATTTATTCAAGAAAATAATTTTGTTGCCGGAGGAAATCCACTGTTGCCACCAGTAAATTTAGAGGTCGAATTCATAGCAGACATGGCGCACACAACAACACACCTTCCTTTTTACAAAGGTGATGAATATCCTAGAAGACATTGGTTTGCATGCGAATCAATATGGGAAGTTAACACCCTTACTAATGAAGATCGACAGATGGCACAATTTGTTGGCTCGTTGCGGAAAAGAGCTCTAACCTAGTATATGAAATTCATTGACAAAACACCCAATGCAACAAAGGCTAAAATCAAACAACATTTCTTATCCTTCTTTAAAATGTTAGATGCAAAGTACTTGGCCGCTGAAAATTTGAAGACTACAGTGAAAAAGACGACAGAGACTATGAGGGAGTATGACAAGAGATTCAAATATCTCCTAAGCCAGATCGAATATGACATTGAAGAAAAATTGGTTATCCAATTGTTCATAGCTAGCCTAATAAGGAAGATCAAAGTGAATGTTCGCTGGCATAACGTCACCACATATGAAGATGTTATGATGAAGGATTTGCAAATAGAAATGGATGATGACTAGCCCATAGTCCCTGTCAATAGAGATATTAAGGACCAATTGGAAAGCATGCAGAAATCCATCCAAGAAATCAAACTCCGAGGAATAGAAATCTGGTGTACAAAATGCTCCACAACTGGGCATACAAAAGACTATTGTCATCAGAAGAATCGACGACAAGACATTTTTCTTGTACAGACAAAGAGCTTCTACGACATTTGTCAAGAATACGAATTGCATGCTATAAAGGATTGGCCATATAACATGAAGACTAAACAAGCTCCCTGGTGTGCTATATGTGAAGTTAATTCTCATTCCATAACAGAATGTCATTTGAACTTAAAGAATAAAAAAATTATCATGCAGTATACCAGACTAATACTGTCGAACAAAGAAATTAAAGAAATGACAGGAATGACAGAAATGACTAGAACAACAGACGATATGATCAGCGTTATGATAACTACACCGATGAGGAGGATTCCCAGTTCGAGGTCATGGAAGTCGAGACTTTCGACCTCGTCGACATGTCACATGTTTTACATGTCATAATGAAGGACATCATTATGCAAATTGTCCTTACAAAGATTGAACATATCTGAAGTTTTGTACAAAATGTGGAGTAGGGGATCACTATTGGGAGGATTTCCCTACAATACTTGAAAAGATTAACAATAAAAAGAATGTTAATGTCTTATCCTGTGTTCCTAAATATGATGTAATTAGAAAAAATAATCTTCAAATTGTAACAAGGAAAGGTACTCGAACTGGTCATGATAATCTAGAAATAAGCAAAGTAATGAATAAAGAGGATTATCTGAATCCAAATAAGCAAAAATATCTGTTTAAGAATGCATCTGATATATTCCATGAACTAGCAACACAAGAAGATAATGAGGAATTTTGATAAGAAGCTACCAATGAATTGGTCAATTTAATAACTAAAGAAGAAGTTGTCGCAAAATTAATTGACTCATTGTACAATATTAAAAATAAATCTATTGAGGCAAAACACGCTAAAAACATATGTTGACTGAACCAAAAGACAAGAATGATGCCGACCCTCTTGTTGACCTCGAAATAAATGGATAATGTGTCCGATGGGTAGTCCTCGACTTTGGTTCGCAAGTTAATATCATGACTCGTGATACTTGGGAACAATTAGGTCGATCAGAGCTACAAGAATCATGCATTTATTTGAAACTCGCTGACCAAGGTCTGACTGTACCAATTGGAGTGTGGAGAGATGTCTAAACTTCCATAAAAAGGAATAACGACAAAAGTCAACTTCAAAATCATAAATCCCAAATATGGAGCTAGTTCATTCCCAGCCTTGGTTGGTCGACCATGGGGCAGAAAAATGAAAGCATCGATATCACTCGATAAAGGTCAAATTAAACTCAAAGGTAATGATCAAAAGGTGATAATACCTATCTTCCCATCACAAGGAGAACCATGGAAAGAACTAATGGAATATGATAATGACATATGGAAGCTGTATCAAATAAATAATACTGAAGATTATACTGAACCTAATGCACAAGGAGAGCTCTACCTTGGAAATCCTGCATCGGTTGGATACAATTCCGACACCGATCTATATGAATGGCAGATAGAAAATTATGAATTACAAGCTAGAGAATGATGGACAATTAAAGCCATTCCTAAAAAGAAAACAAAGAAATTCTTCTCTATCTCGACTATTCCAAAGATATTTGAAAGAAATATCTGCAAATATCCAACTTTGGCACCAACAAAGAATGACTCGACACACATTCCTCCATTGAGATACAAAGGACGAGAATCTCCATCAGTACACGTCAAAGAAGTATCAAAGACTGTCGGAGAACAAGGGCGATTGTAGAGTTTGGTCAAAACATTCAATGGACAAGTTGAGAGATGGTGGGACACACATCAGTTGAGACTCCAAACTTCGACCACTGCATCGACATATTTTGTTGAAATATTTGGAGGTAAGAAACTGACAACTCAAGCAGTAATCCCAATATTCACACAAGGACAAGACCCTGAAGCTCACATCAACAACTGTGAAAGGGATTGGAGAAGACTGGCATATAAAGACGAAATATCATGGCCATACCTTTTCCCAAACACACTTGACGAATTGCGAAACAAATGGTACAAAATGGAAGAGGCAAGAGGAGAAACATTCATTCGGAAAGAGTTAAAAGAAAATTTCATCAAATATTTCCAATTTTCTTTAGAGGAAGAGCAGTTAATTGAAGCAAGCAACCAAGTGAGAAAGTTTCTGCAACTGACAAACAATACAATACCAGTAGATAAGCGGCCACTTAGTTGACAAACCGCTACCTTCCATAACATTTAGTCGACAGGAGTCTAGCATTTGACACAATTACGACTAGAAACAGAGAAAATAGTCGGAAAGAGCTTCCATTGGAAACAAGATCATCCAGCCATGTCTAAGCCAGTCAAAACATCCTTCAAAGTTGAAGCTGCAGAAAAAGAAGAGTTGGAAAGACTAACAGAAAAAGACTTCCCACCGACATTCACGCAGATCAAAAAAGGGGAACGACCGATAAATGACAGTCGAGCACCATAATGGATGGATGCGAAATTCAAGACAAAAGAAGTCGACATATCCAATGACGACATACCAAAAATGGTGAAAATTGGTGATTACTAGAATGAAGAGCAAATGACATAAATCACAAGTCTTATTAAAGAATTTCAAGATGTATTTGCTAGGGATTACAAAGATCTCAAAGGCCTGGTACAGGATATGGGAGAGATGAAGATTGATATTAAGCCAGATGCCAAGCTAGTAAAGAAAAGACCATACAAACTTGAACACAAATACAAATAAATGGTCAAAAAAGATATCAATAGCATGCTTTTCGCAGGAATCATCTATCCGATTGATCAATCATAATGGGCAAGTCTGATGGTCTTCCAACTGAAAAAACACGATCCAACTCGACTGCGAATATGTGTCGACTTCCGAGAACTTAATAAAGTAACACTTACTGACCCTTTTCCTACTCCTTTCGCTGATGAAATCATTAATGAAGTTGCAGGTCATGAGTGTTATTCATCCACGGACGGATTTTCTGGGTGCAACCAAGTACCCATCGCCAAAGAAGATCAGAAAAAGACCACATTCGTCTATGAATTTAGATCATTTGCTTATAAATTCATTTCGTTTGGTCTAAAGAATGCACCGATCGTGTTCTCCATAATTGTTGTTAAAGAATTCCAAGAATACATCTATAAAATTATGGATGTATACTTTGACGACTGGATGATATACTCCATGCTGAGGGATCATTGCAAATGGCTCTGAATGATGCTAGAAATATGTCAACAAATTCAACTCTCACTGAACATCAAGAAATTGACTTTCGCAACTCCTGTCGGAATATTATTGGGACATGTCGTATGCAAGTAAGGCATTAAAGTCGACTATGCCAAAATCAAGATAATTCTCGACCTAAAGCCACCAATCAACTCTAAACAAGTGCGATTCCTGTTGGGCCACACGGGATATTATCAAAAATTTATAGGACATTACTCCAACATGACGTATCCCTTGGAGTAATTAATAAAAGAAAATCAAGAATACAAGTGAACCGATGAGTGCAATACATCGTTCGACATCTTGAAAGAAAACTTGTCGAAGCACCTATACTCTGATTCTCGAACTGGTCGATCAAGTTCCATGTGCATATCGACGCGTCAGGTATAGTAGTCGGTGCAATTTTAATGCAACCAGGTGATGATGGAATGGATTACCCCAATTCCTTCAACAGCAGAAAGTTGAAAAAAGCAGAAAGAAATTATTGAACGACAAAAAGGGAAGCATTGGGTATGGTATTTGCATTGCAGAAATACCGACACTATCTATTAGCTAACCCTTTTGTGTTTTATACAGATCATCAAGCACTCAAATACTTAGTAAATAATCCATTACACCATGGAATATTATGCCGCTGGTTGTTCTTATTCTAGGAATTTGAATTTGAAGTTATAGTTCGACTAGGAAAAGCGAATGTCAGACCCGACCAGTTGTTGCGAATCAACACGGGAGAAGAGCCGACAGGAATTGAAGATGAACTACCTGATGCACACTTGTTTAGAATTGAAGCTGTCCCCTCGGAGATAGCGGATATTGCACAATTCCTAGAGGATGGACAAGCACCAGACGGAATGCTGGAAAAGAAAAAGAAGATTCTAGCAATGAAGGCTGCACCCTATACTCTAGTCAATGGATTCCTTTATAAAAGCATCCTTGACGACATATTTCGACGATGTATGCTCGACCATTAATGACAAAGTTTACTCACGGAGGAGCATTATGGACCGACAGGAGGACATTATCAAGCTGACATCACAGCAAGAAAGTTCTGCAATCTGGACTTTGGTGACCAACAATGCACAAAGACTATCGAAATTTTGTAAGTAAATGTGATAGATGTCAATGATTGTTCCGACCCCTACAAAGTACATAAATTACCCTGGTGCTAGTAAATCCAAGTTTAACCTTCGAAATATGGGCTATATAGTATAGATTTCATTGGACCATTCCCAATACTTGGCAGACGAACATGAGCGAGGTACATCATCACTACAGTTGAATATGTCACCAAATGGGTAGAGGCAGAACCTATTGAAACCTATTTGAGCGAGGTAGCTGCAAAATTTATATGTGAGAATATTATCACAAGGTTCGGATGTCCACTTACATTGATCAGTGACCATGGAACTCACTTTATTGTAAAACAATTGCCACTCTTACAAAAGAATTTGTAATCGAGCACAGGATAAGTACTTCATATCACCTGTATTCAAATGGCGTCGTAGAAGCCTTTAATAAAACACTTACTAAGGGTTTAACAAAAATGTGCAATATTGACAAGGATGACTGGGACGATAAGATACCTGTCGTGCTATGGGCATACAGAACAACATACAAAAGAACGATAGGCCATACCCCATTCACGCTTGTATACAGTTAAGAAGCAGTTGTCCCCTTGCACTTCCAATGACAAGATCCAAGAATTGCTCAAGTATCACACATTTATGTCAAAAATGCAAGAAAAGAACGAATTATCCAACTGTTGAAGCTCGAAGAGAGCCAACAGATAGAAATACATCACCAAGAAATCCAAAAGCAATAGAAGAAATCCTAGCATGATAGAAATATCAAGCATAAGAATCTACCAGTTGGTGACTTGGCATTGCTATACAACAGTCGTGTAAAAGGTAAACCGAAAAAATTGCACACTGAATGGTTGGGTCTGTATATTGTTGAAGACATCAATACCAATGGCTATATCCAACTAAAGACACTACAAGGAAGTGTATTCAAGAAACTTATCAACGACGCCCGACTGAAGTAGTATAAGGCATGAAAAAAAACAAAACAAAAACGGTTATAACTACTTTGGGAGAGAAGTATTATAAGCAACCATTCAAAAACAAGTCTTATAAGAACACCATCATGACGAGAGATTGGAGAGATAATTCTGGAAAAGGAAATGCAAGAAGCTGTAGACAACAGAGTCTGATGCACGACCGATGGTATGAAAGACATAGACAATAAGGAACAAGTCGACGAACACATGCTGAAAGAGACTCCCGACCGCGACAACCTATTTCCAACCGACACAACATATCAAAAGAAACCCACCGACATCACGCCGACGAACAAACGACAGAGAAGAGAATTCATGAAGTCCAACACCTAGAGAAGAAAAGTCGAAGTGCGCCAAACGAGGACCTGACAAGATGTCAATAAAAATTAACTTCCTCACCGAACCTGCAATCAATGCTGCTACCTACTCCATGCTCCCCCTTGCAGGCTTTCCCCGCTATAAATACCGGGCTCGAGGACTCTTGGTTACTATTTTCCAAGAGCTTGAACTGCAGAACGCAGAGCCACCTGAACCGTTTGAACAAAATTCTGAACCTGAGAACTCTGCAACAATAATGGAACCCAAGAAATCTTAGGCGACAACCAGATCCGTGGCAACCAAAGTCTGATAACGAGAAAAATCCCACACACCATTGGAGACCCGACTGCAGCTCATTCGAAATTCCAAGGTCTCGGAACAACAATGTAAGAGGATCTGGAATGACATTCTTAACTGGGGGAAAGAATCAGATGGGAAATGGAGGGAAGAAGCACAAAGAATTTGGACCAATATGATTCTGCAGTACATGCATGCACCATTAGTAGATAGCTTCGTCGGTTTAAAAGACATAATTGCACAGTTCATCATAAGCAGGTATCATAACAACAAGCTCTATTTCGACACACCTATTGAAATAAATGGTGAACTCATCAATCGTATCATGGGTCTATCAAACAAGGAAGACATAGTTCCCATGCGACCAAATCCGGCCTTCGTCAAGGAATTCACAAGCACCCCCGCAGGAAAGAATTACAGAGGATTGATGGTAAATCAGATAATCTATGACACACATAAGATAACAACACGAATTGTGTCGACTGCACTAACAAGCTCTCATCGAGGGTCTGAACTCAAACTTGACATGCTATAGGTTCAAAATTTTGCGTCGCGCGACAAAGTCTACAACTGGGCATACCATTTAGCCGACATCTTAAGGAATATATGCTACAAATGCCAGGAAGATGGGTCAAGCATTCAGTACCCGTCACTGCTAATTTGGATTTCTATGGCACATATCCGACCAACGAGAGACAGATATTTTACAACACTAAAAGGCCCACTGATGGAAAATTTTCGTTGCTTCACTCATGGAGGATGTCGGTTTGGGGAAACAATAGCCAAGCTTTGGCTTGATAACTGGTTCTAGAATCTCAAAGTTCAGATAGCCAGATGGCGAGTACCACAAAATACCCGACGAAGTCTACCATCGATCGCGCACATTTAGTTGGCCCTCGATCACACATCGGTCTGGTACTTAGAAGGAGTGGCAGGAGCAGAAAAAGAAACGGACTTCTATCCTTCGGTCAAGGAGGTATTTACGAAACTCAGTAGACAATTAAACACAAGTATAGAAATACCTCCACAAGCACAAAGAGTCGACATGACAATACTCGAACGCTTGACGAATGTCGAAAAGGAAGAAGACTACGAAGTTCAACTTCACCTAAACACATTTACCCTCCAGGATGAGCAAATTTTCGAGATGAATCCCCTAGGGATTGCGATTACGGCACATTAGGATCCACCAGAAACAACAGAATAGTCGGAGGAAAGCACCCAGTTGGATAGTCTATGTCCAGAATATGGCCTCAACAAAGAAAATATATGTCGACTAGCCGACGAGATATTCCAATCCTGGCAAAACAAGAAGACTAAATCACAAGGAAAAGGGTAGCATGAGCTTATCCTTTAAGAGACAACGAAAGAAGAGAATGCAAAACTCTACGATTGCGCTACACAGATCCTAGCAAATGCTTCCAGAAACAAGGTATCGGTGGAAGAACAATTTAAGAAATTTTTGGAAGATGAAAAGTAAGAATGTGGTAGAAGATCCGAAACCACCCCCACATAAGAAAAGTAAGCATGTGGTATAACCCCATGTCGACCTCACACAAATTCCACTTCCGCCATATCCGGCCGCTGTCGTGGAAGACAAAATTCTTTCAACCCCTCCAACTCCCATAACACATTCACCCCAAACCTCCTTTAATCTCCTAGACTTAGTGCAAACACTTCCTCACCCACTTAGATCTAAGATTCAATCTGATAATGAATTGAACCAGTTTATAACTCAACTTCCCTCATGTTTTCCCAACTGGTGAACTTTGATCACCAAGAAACCTGTTGTGGTCGACCAAAGCCACCCGACTGATTCATCCCTACGCGGCACCCCTGTAAGCGACCAACCAGCTCACCTAGAACCCCAAGTTGTTGGATATACCCAAACCCGACTATAAAAAAAATATTGATCCAACAAGCCACATCTTCTCCCATGAAACCTCATCTTTTACACCTTTCTCAGTCGAACCAACTGTGGAAAACCCAAACCAACCTATCGATTCTCCAGAAATTTTACAAGAACACCCTGACCCGGTTGTTGACACAGTCGAACCGTTTTTCTCAGAAACCCCTTTATCCCAAGAAATTTTGGTTCCATCAGGAAGCCCCGACCCACTACCACCACTTCCGACAGAAGAAGTTTCATTCACACTGTCGACCACTCCACCCACTTCCCTAGTTACTGTCAGTCTACCACCCCCTACCCCTGCCGATGGTACCAATACAACTCCAGCAGAACGAATATCGCACAGAAACAGTCGACACAGTAGCAATAGAATAAGCCGACACATCAAGGACAATGTCAAAAACAACAAGCCAAGAGCACACAGAACAAGTAGCTGCCAAAAAGGAAGCAGAAGCAGAAAAACAAACAGAAGCGGCCAACCAGCAGAAGGAACCATCTCAATAGAAAGAGGCCATAGACAAAGCACAAGAGAAAAGAAAGAGAAAGCATCGGAAATAAAAGAGATGACAAGAGAAAGAACGACAGAAGTAGAGGCAACAACATCTCCAACATATCCAGCAGGAATGTCGCCTCTCAGTGCACTTAGACCAAATTGGCCGAATTTCCACTTATGACCCCTAGGAAGCAAATGAGGAAGAGCTTGACCTACTTGCAGATGCAGTCACCAGAGAATAGAGGCACATAAGACTTGAAACTTGTGATAATCTACAGAAACTACAAGAAGAACATACAACATTTTTTACTAAGTGCCAGAACTTAGCACAGTAGGTCATACCGCTCCCGTCGAGTTCCGACATGACAAACCCTCTTGACAACGCATACACAATCATGGAAAGTGTCGTGTCGACTGTGAAAGATGAAATGGCTAAGAACCAATGAGATCAGGCCGTAGAAACATATATCTTAATGAAAACTGAATATACAACGTTCATAGAAGCTCACAACCTGCTAGCAAAGTATACCCAAGAATCCACCACAGTAGTCGAAGTATTGAGTAACTAGTATACTCACTATGGAAATATATTTAAAGAAATGCAATAGACGTGTGAGTTACTCGACACATTGCATCAACAACAACAAATTGTTGACGAAGTACTCACCGAAACCGTCGACGAAGAAATTATTATGGAAAACAGAAAGCTCACAAAGTTGGAGAAACAAGAAGAACAGTGGATTAGCCAAGCTCACATCAGCCTCTTCAAAGTCGAAAAGATCCAGCCACACCTCCACAAACTTCTTTCAGTCGCCGACGACAAAATGAAACTCTTTGGCCATGACCTGATCAACCTGCAAAACAAATCCACATAAGACAAAATATAAAACCTGTCGAGTCTAACCACTTAGACCATCGACATCCAGAACACGTTGCACGCATGGGAGGATTTTCAGGATTAGTTATCAGTTTCTGCAAAGGCCATCGTAGAATTCTGCGTCCAATAGCAAGCAATTGCCAGCTCCAGTCATCCACAACAGTAACAACCAAATTCACTATGCACAGTTACATTACATATCCTCATTTCTTTAGGACGAAGAAAGATTTTGTGGTGGGGGAGATGTTGGAGGAGCCTAAGTCAGCCTACGACTAGGTCCTCCGACCAACTACCTGTAAAACATGTCGATAGTTTGAGTCGACCAATACATGTTGGGTCGGTCAATTGAACCGACAGGTAGCTATGTAACTGTCTATCAATTGTATAAATAGGCTAGTGTGCCGATCTATATAATAATCTTAGACTGTTCAGATAATTGTATCTCTTCTGCATATCTTGTTGAATAATAAAGGGCTTGTTGCTTCATCTTCCATATCTTGTTTATTGTATTTGTATCTTTGTGATTGCTTGCATATAATATTATAAGATGTATCAATGGTAACCATGCGACCACCCTGACTACAACAATTGCCATAACAATAATCTCACTTGTATTGATTAAGAATGAGTGCAGAAGATAATGAAAGTTATTCCAAGGCCTAATTACATAAGGTAGATTTCAATTGTGCAATTAAAAAGGTGTTTCCAAAAAGATTGTCAATTGTATGCAACTCATGTGGAAGAGCTATAAAAGAATAAAGGCCCCATCTTGGAAGATTTTATAGTATCACAAGAATTCAACAATGTGTTTTATGAAATACCAAGTTCGCCACCTAAAATAGAGATTGGTTTGTCTATTGAATTGGTACCTAGAGCTTCCCCAATTTCCAAAATCCCACACTGAATTGAAGAAATTACATACACAACTAGAGAAGTTGTTGAAGAAATTATACATATTCCCAAGTGTGCCTCCTTGACATCCAGAACCACTTTGACCATCGACATCCAGAACACGTTTCACGCATGGGAGGATTTTCAACATCAGTTATCAGTTTCTGCACAGGCCATCATCGAAGTCTGCATCCAACAGCAAGCAGCTTCCAGCTCTAGGCATCCACGACAGTAACAGCCAAATTCACTATACATAGTTACATTACATCTCCTCATTTCTTCGGGATGAAGAAATATTTTTTGGTGGGGGAGATGTTGGAGGATCCTAAGTCGGCCTGTTGACTAGGTTCTCCGACTGACTACTTATAAAACATGTCGACAGTGTGAGTCGACCAATACATGTCGGGTCGGTTAGTTGAACCAATAGATAGTTATGTAATTGTCTATAAATTGTATAAATAGGCTGGTGAGCCGATCTATATAATAATCTTAGATTGTTCAGATAATTGTATATCTTCTGCATATCTTGTTGAATAATAAAGGGCTTGTTGCTTCATCTTCCATATCTTGTTGATTGTATTTGTATCTTTGTGATTGCTTGCATATAATATTATAAGATGTATCACTGGTAACCATGCCACCGCCATGACTACAACAATTTCCATAACAATAATCTCACTTGTATTGATTAAGAATGAGTGCAGAAGATAATGAAAGTTATTCCAAGGCCTAATTCCATAAGGTAGATTTCAATTGTGCAATTAAAAAGGTGTTTCCAAAAATACTTTCAATTGTATGCAGCTCATGTAGAAGAGCTATAAAAGAATAAAGGCCCCATCTTGGAAGATTTTATAGTATCACAAGAATTCAACAATGTGTTTTATGAAATACCAAGTTCGCCACCTAAAATAGACATTGCTTTGTCTATTGAATTGGTACCTAGAGCTGCCCCAATTTCCAAAATCCCACACCGAATTGAAGAAATTACATATGCAACTAGAGAAGTTGTTGAAGAAATGATACATATGCCCATCTTGGAAGATTTTATAGGATCACAAGAATTCAACAATGTGTTTGAAGAAATACCAAGTTTGCCACCTAAAATAGACATTGCTTTGTCTATTGAATTGGTTTTTAGAGCTGCCCCAATTTCCAAAATCCCACACCGAATTGAAGAAATTACATACGCAACTAGAGAAGTTGTTGAAGAGATGATACATATGCCCAAGTGTGTCTCCTTGGGGAGAACCAATACTCTATGTAAAGAAGAAGGATGGAACACTGAGGTTGTGTATTGACCTTTAGACAATTAAATAAGGTCACAGTGAAGTACAAATATCCTTTGCTCAAAATCAACAACTTGTTCAATCAGCTAAAGGGAGAAAGGATTTACTCAAAGATAGATTTGAGACTAGGTTATCATCAAGTGAGAATAAAGGATGAAGGAATTAGAAAAAAAACTTTAAGAACCATATATGTTCATTATGAATTTGTAGTGCTTCCATTTGCGTTAACAAATGCACCAACTACCTTTATGTGCTTAATGAATGGCATATTTAGATAGAACTTGGATAAGTTTGTCATTGTATTATTATATGAAATTCTTATTTATTCCAAATCAGTGGAGGAGAATGAGGAGCATTTAGGATTAGTACTATAGGCGTTATAGAGAATCAACTTTATGATAAGTTGAGTAAATGTTCATTTTACTAGAAGTAGATTCAGTACTTAGGACACCTCATATCTAGGATAGAAATAGATCCAAGGAAGGTTGAAGCTATCATGGGATGGCATACACCCATAACTATATTAGAGGTAAGGTCATTTATGGGATTGGTTGAATATTACAGAAGATTCATACAAGGCTTCTCAAAAGTGGCACATCCAACTACTTCATTGTAAAAGAAAGGTGTCAAATTTGAATGGACACTACAATGTGAAGAAGGTTTTCAACAACTAAAGAGATTTCTCACTAGTACACCAATTCTCAAAATTGTTGATCCAAATGAAGATTTTGTGGTATGCACAAATGCTTACAAAGAAAAATTTGGTGGAGTGCTTATGCAAAAAGGACACGTGGCATGTTATGAATCCAGGAAGCTAAAGGAAAATGAGAAAATTATGTCACACATGATCTAGAGTTGTTTGCTATAGTGCATGAATTAAAAATGTGGAGACATTATCTTATGAGCATGAAATTTGAATTAAGGACAAATTACAGTGGGATGAAATACTTATTTGAAAAGGATAATTTGAATGCCAGACAAACAAAATGGCTTGAATATATTTTTGAATGTGATTTTGATATAAAACATATACAAGGGAAAGAGAATAAGGTTGTAGATGGACTTAGCAGGAGAGTACATGCAATGCTACAACCATTAGCATGGGTATATCATATTTAAGAACCATAATTCTTGAGGTTGTTATCTCAAATGAACATTATATTTAGTTAAAAGAAGGATTGCAACAGTAAAATGTACAAGATAAATGTGAAGGTTATAGGATAGAAGGTGATGGGATTCTTATGCATAAAAATAGAGTTTATGTTCTTAATTATGTTGAATTAAGGAAACTGATAATGAATGAGATGCATAAGGTTCCATATGTAAGATTCCCCAGATACCAAAAGACAATTTCAACAATGAGAAGTCAATACTTTTGTCTAGGAATGAAGAAAGAGGTTGTTGAGTATATAGCCAAGTGCATGGAATGTTAGAAGGTAAAAGTGGAGCATAGACATCCAACAGGTTTGCTACATCCACTCCCAATACCTAAGTGGAAATGGGATGCACTGACCATTGATTTCATCACTAAATTTTCCAAGACAGTGAAGCAACATCAATTCCATCACAGTAGTGAACAAGTTATACAACTTGACGAGAAGCCGACATTGTTCTAGTTTTTTGGGGGGTCAATTTTAGTAGTTGTTTTTACCTACATTTCAAAAAATGTGTATACTGGTAGCACCATTTTTCATTTTGAGCAATTTTTTTGTGATTTTGAAACTTCCTATTTATTAAACATATATATATATATATATATATATATATTTACAACTGCATTTTTTCAAAGTTTACAAAAAAATTACATCTAACAGCTACTTATCATGCAAAAATATATTATTTTTTGAATTTTTTTATTTTTAAAAACGAATTAAGATTAAAAATATGCAAAAACATATTAATTTTTAAATTTTTAAAAATAAATTAAAATTATATATACATATATATATTGATATTTTTTCTTTAAAATTTTATTCTCATTATGTTATTTTTATCATTATATTTGTAAAAAAAATGAAAAAAAAAAACAAAATGAAAAATGAAAAATGAAAAATAAAAAAATAAAAAATACAATTTAAAAAAAACAAAAAACAAAACAAACCCCAAAACCCTACCCCAACCCTACCCCCTCCCATCCAGTCCCCCTCACCCTCCACCTCCCACCCTTCCCCTCCCTCTCCCCACTCCGTTGCCCCTCCTCCCCTTCCCTCCCCACACCCCCTCCCTCCCTCCCCCTCCCCCACCCACAACACTCCCCCTCCTTCCTCCCCCCTTCCCTCCCATTCTCCTCCACTCACCCAGTGCCCCGACCCCTACCCACTCGGCCTTGCATCAGTGACCACAATTCTGAGAATCGCGTCGTTACGAAGGGGTAACGCTTGGAGTGAATCTGCTCCTTTCGTCACCCCTTCGCGGTGGCACGATTCCTAGAATCACACTCACCAATGGGGGGTCAAGTGGGTAGGGGTCGGGGTGCAGGAGAGTGGAGGAGAGGGGCAGGGAAGGGGGGACAGAGGATGGGGAGTGCGGCAAGCGGGGGAGGGGGTGTGGGGAGGGCGATGGGCAGGGGAGGGAGAGGGGGAGGGTGGGCAGGGGAGGGAGAGGGGGAGGGGGGACGGGGGTGGGTAGAGGGAGGGGAAGGGTGGGAGGTGGGTAGAGGGAGGGGAAGGGTGGGAGGTGGGTAGAGGAGGGGAAACATGGGAGGTGGAGTGGGAGCGGAGGGGAGGGGGTAGGTTTGGGGTATGGTTTTGTTTTTTATTTCTAATTTTTAAATTTTGTTTTTTTATTTTTTGTTTAGTTTTTTAATCCTTTTTATTAAAATTTTGTTAATTTTTGTTTATGTTATGTTTTTTTTTTAAATTTCAAAATTTGATATAATTTGTATTTGTATTTGTATTTTGTATTTTTTTATATGTTTAGATTTTATTTTGTTTTTAATTTTCTATTTTTTTTTTTTAATTTGTTTATTTTGATTTTTTTTTAAATGATGTCATTTAAAAAAAATTAAAATTATGTGATGAGTTTTAAATTTTTTTTATAAAAAAATTGTATTTTTATCTTTTAAATTTTAAGTTTGTGTTTTTATTGTTTTACATTTTTTTGGATTTATTTTTTAAAAGTTTTTGTTTATAAATTTTCTTGTATGGTTGTTAATTTTTTTTAATTTAGTTTTTCTATTTTGTTTTAATAATTTTTGCATCTTTACTTTTTATTTTTTTTTAAATTATGTTTTTTTAAATTTAGTGTTTTTAAAATTTTAACCTCTAATAAAAATGATAGTAATTGTAGGAGGTCCACTTTTCAATCTGGGGGTCAATTTAAGGTTTCGATTGCAACGATACCATCCATGGTTTCTAGAAAGTTGTAGTTTTACCCCCCCCCCCAAAAAAAAGGTGATATTGTGTTTCCTCAATTGTGCATCCAAATATCATAACTTCTATGTTTTGTGGTTTAATATATGGTTTTATTATGAATAATATCATAAATTCTTTTATTTTAGATGGAAAGAGTGGTGAAATAATTTCTTGAATAATTTGTGTTTAACTTGGTGCCACTTTTATATAGTGTTACTAACAATTTTAATAAATGCAGTTGGAAATTATGACATAATGACATAATAATGCCATTTTTTGAAAACGTGTGCTACCGGTAGCATTAGTTTTCAATTTAGGGCTTGATTTTAAGGTTTTTGTAAACACAAATAAGGATTGTTTTGGTCCATGTCTATATTTTTAGCCATAAAAAAAGTGGTGCTACCAGTAGCACCGCTTTTTGATTTGGAGTTGTTTTTTGGTGTTTTTTATGCAAAAATATGAGTTTTTAGGGCTAGAGTTCTCGTTTTGAGTATAAAGTTCTCGTCAAGTTGTATAAATTGTTAGTGGTTGATAAATTAACAAAGGTTTCCCACTTTATTCTGATCAATTCAATGCATAAGGAAGCTAACATATCAGAGATTTATATGGAGGAAATTGCCAAGTTACATGGGATACCGAAGGCCATTGTATTAGACAGGGATCCAAAGTTTACTTCAAATTTTTGGAAAGGTTTATTCAAAGGATTTGGAACAATTTTGAATTTGAGTACAACATATCATCCCCAAACAAATGGGCATACTAAGAGATTTAATCAAATTATTGAGGATTTGTTGAGGATGTATGTGATGGATCAACCATTTAAATGGGAAGACTGCTTGTACTTGGTGGAGTTTTCATACAATAATGGGTATCGTGCTTCTTTGAAGATGAGTTTGTTCGAATCCTTATATGGAAGAAAGTGCAACAATACAATTGGTTGGAACAATCCAACAGGCATAATAGTAATTAGGAAAGAATTGCTTAAGGAAATGGAAAAGCAAATTGTGAAGATTAGGAAAAATTTAAAAACAACATAAGATAGACATAAAAGTTATGTAGACAAAGGTAGAGTATCAAAATAATTCAAAGTTGGTGATCATGTGTATCTGAAACTCAGGTCGAAGAAGAGTTCATTTAAATTCGAAATGTATCCTAAAATAGCCTCAAATATTGTGGCTTGTTTAAAGTATTATCGAAGATAGGACTTGTTGCATATGAGCTTGCATTGCTTACTTGCATAAAAATACACAATGCATTTCATGCGTCATTATTAAAAATTATCTACCTAATCCTAATCACATTATTGATTGGGTTGTGATTAAGGTGGAACCAGATGGAGATGTTCTGGTGTAACTAATGCAAATCCTTGACAAGAAGATTATGTTGCTAAGGAACATAACCATAGGGTAGGAAAAGGTCCAATGGATGCATTATGACCTTGAAGAAGCAACATGGGAATTGGAGATAGGATGCGGGAGGCATACCTACAACTATTTTGAAAAACAATTGTTGTAATGTTTTTGTACATGTACATAGTGTTGATGAGCACTGAGGATGTTGCATAAATTAAGTTGGGGGGGGGATGTAACACCCCATTTTTTTCCCCAATATGTAAATATGATGTAATTATGTAAAGGCCAGAAGTTAGATATGAAAGGTCTAGGATAGTTGAATATATTGTAAATATGTACATTTTCTTTTTAATATAAAAATCCCCAATCGCTGCAAGTGAAGAAGCATGAAGAAGAGATGGGGAGATATGATTCCACAAGTGGGGGGAAGTGAAAGGGGACTAAGGGGTGATGATCGTACTTAACAATGGACATTAATTTATGTCCCTATGATTCATTAGAATTTTTAACCCAAGGCCCCTTAACCATGGTTATAAGGGTCACTTTAATTAATTAAGGGTTAATTATCTTAATTTAGTATTAAGAGGGGGAAAGTGGCCTCTTCTAGGGAAGCCACGTGTCAAGACAAAACCATGCACATATAAAGTTAGAAACTCATTTTAATTCATTATTACAACATCCATAGAGGAATAACATCTATGCCATGGTAGTTATGGTCAATAAACCAAAGAAGATCAGTTTTTAAGAATCTAACACTCGGAGACATGCTCATAAACAATATCATAGCTACCTTGGTAAACTAGTGCCCGAGATTAGGAAACCTGACATGCAACGTGGAGACCTTGGATCCTTCCTTGTCATAGATACTTCTTAGTTGGTCTATAATAGAGCAACAAAAGGGGAAGGGGACAACCCGAGGGCCTACAGTGCAAATAAGGTGGCACCTTCCCTGGTGTTGTGCAGGTTGATAGGGAATGAATGAGGGGTTGGGATCAGTTGTGGATGGGGTTACCTACAATACTTGGGTAGAGGATATGTGCCCTTGGGTGAGGAGATCCCTGTGAGGAGTGTGGTTGTAAATTGAAGAGGAAGAAGTTGAAATTCACTCCTTGTGGAATTATAGCCCCAACTCGAGGGTGGATTCTATCAAAAAAGAGAGGGCTTGACATGGTTCATATGGACGGGAGGAACATCCTTAGCTTGCTGCTATTTGGTGGTCATTTAAAATATAAGTGCCAAATGTGTTTGTAATGCCATGGTGTTTATTTATGTTATGTGTTTGCTCCAATTAGTGTTTTAGAATTGTTTTTTGTATGCTTCTTGAGCATGGTCGAATGCATTCATAGTAGTAATAATTCAATAAAGAGTAATGAATATTTTAGTTAACTTATAGTTATGTAAATGTATTATATTATGCTGTTAAAAAAAAAAATATAACTAGACAATGGAAACCAAAATGTGAATTTGGAATCAAGTACAGAATTGGTTTGTGGGATTGAGTACTTTGTGGTCTCAACAATGTATAGAGGCTACTAGGTTGGTGACAGTACCCGGATGCCACTACGTGAATCAAAACTAGTATTTTTCAAAGACACAATGCTTATTGACTTGCATTAACTACAACTCGATACTATTCTCCTACTAAAGAAAGAGAAATAGCATGTTGTTTCTTACAAGCCCAAGTGATAGGTTTGGAACCAACACTAAAAACATAACCTATAGAAAAATTTCAATCATTAGGGTTTCCATCCCAATCGGAATCAGTGAAACCAACCAACAAAGGAAACCCCCTGAATTGTAATGAATCCCAAATCGAATTGCACCCCATATATATTGAAGTATCCATTTTTCTATTTTCCAATTATTCTCATGGGGAATTTGCATATACCAGGAAACAAGATGAACAACAAAGGAAATATCTTGATGAGTAAGAGTAAAGTACAAAACACTACCAACTGATTAACAATACTAGGATGTTGCATCTACTTCAGGTGTAGTGCAGGTGGCAGAATGTTTGACTCCAGACTGGAGGGGAGAAGAGGTTGGTTTACAATTATCCATGTGAAAGTGATGAAGAAGGTCATGGCCCAATACTTAGACTAAGAAATAAAAATTCTTTGGTTTGGAAGACTTGGAGGCCAAGAACATAATGCAAATGTCCCAAGGAATTCATTTCAAATTTATTCTTAAGGTTGGATTTCACTTTGGTTAAAATTTTAGGGTCACTACCAGTAAGAATAAGGTCATCAACATAAAGAGCAAGGATGGTGATATGGTTTCCTACTTTATTTGTATAGACATTGGGGCTAGAATGTCATCTATGAAAGCTAGTTTAAAGAAGAAATCTATCCATTTTTTCATACCAAGCCCAGGGAGCTTGCTTAAGGCCATAGTGATATTTCTTAAGGTGACAAACAAGGTTGAAGTCATTCTGAAAATAGCCAGAAGGTTATTTCAAGTAAATTTCCTATTGCAAATTTATAGGCTTTATCAATCAACAATAATGCTACATCCTGTTGGAACAAGACATCAACAATAAGCTCAACTTTAATCTTTTAATTTAATTATCGACCCAGGGCTCCGTACAAAATTATGAGGGTCCTCCTCAATATGTGCAACCATAAGAAGAATAACAATTCCTAGTAGTATGTGTCTTCTAATCTCATGAACAAAATATTCAAACTACTGATAAAAAGCAAAGGAAAAATTCAATCTATTCTAGGAGTTGCAAGAAGCATGGATCTTTCTCATTTAACTAGGAACGTATTCTCTTACCAGTGATTTCAGTGACAGGTGTTAAGAATTTATCCCTCTAGCTTTAGACAAGCCTTTTGCACAATCTCCTAATTCCCCTACCATTAACTCACGCGATGCAGGAATTCAATGTACATGAATTCTATGTAAGTAGTGAAACAAACAGAGAATCAATGAATAACCATATTTATATGACAAGATCCCATGTGTAATATAAATGAAAATGTTGTTTGAAATTTAATCTAAGAATGGTAAAGCATTGGTAATAATATAATCTGCAGAAATAATTCATTATCATTCGTCTATAAAAAAGATGTTGGAATATCTACAACATGCAGGAACTCTACTCTATCTGCTCCATTCTACAAAAATGATTATGTAATAAATCTATTCTACCAAAATAGGTCCCTGTAGTCGCCTATGGATGGGCCCTGATCCAAAGGTGACACAGGAATATAATCTTACTTAGTAATGTACAGAAATGGAAATCTTCATTAATCTATTAAAATTTGTTTGTAACATCAAAGTATTAATCTTCAAACTGTAATAAGTGCGGTAAACACTAGAATCACAAAATAACATATGGGCACTGCCGACTAGATGCTACCCTTCGGGTTTAAATATAAAATTTCATCTTCAACCTATTATATTAACTTCTAGTATACTTGAAAAACACTCTCAGTAGACTGCACTATATATGCTAGTATCAATGGTTATGATAACGCATGATCAGATCAGAATGCACAGTCTTAGACATGTGCACTGGTTTCCATGCATCCTCGTGGATTCAAATGCCAGGCCTCCAACTGTAAGTTGATCTTTGGTGACATTGAATCGACTCCATCAGTTGATATGGCGTATTCATATCAACATGGTGTGTTCTTTGTAATTAGAAGTGTACCATCAAAAACTGGTAGTGATTATCTCTATCTGCCTGAAGTCAAAACCAAAACTAGTGCTTACTTCTGAGTACTGGATCAAAAAGTGGCAGATGAAAATCTTGGCTTCGTCACAATCCTGCTAATCATCCAATTCATTAGTTTCCTTGCATTCTAGTTATTAAAAGGAAGAATAAATCAACCAGAACAATTAACTTATTGATCTTCACATAATCATGACTAAGTGCCCGACTCATCCTAATTCATGTGTATTATCTCCCTTAAGTGGATTAAAACATTTGAAATTAAAAAGAAAAAGGATGGATTTTCTAACCAAAAGAAGATGCCATCACAAATCCCCATGCAAGGCATATTTGAGATTCATTTTATGGACCTACCATTTATGTGAAGTATCACGGGAAAGAACAAGTCAGATAGAGTTCATTTTGGTGACAGGGGCAAAGGATTCATTGCAGTCAATTCATTCAACTTGGGAAAATTCTTTGGAAACTAAACTTTCCTTAAGTATTTCAACACTTCCATCTAATGCATACTTAGTTTGATACACCCATTCACATTTGACAAGTTTTCTTCCTTTCAGAAGAGGTACTATATCCCAAGTATCGTTTTCCATTAACAAATGATATTCTTCAATCATAGATGTGTCCCAATATAGATGTCTAGAAGCTTCTACAAATGTCTCTGGATCATGAGTCTTTGAAACTTGAGCCAAAAAAGAAGAGGCTTACTATAACTATCAACATGTTTGGCATTGATCTATGGGATCACCAACATGATCACTAGTGTATTATTGTGTTGAATAGAAACATCTAGGAAGCCATGGTGCTAGTGTAGATTCATGTTCAATGGACCCAACTAGAGGAATGTGAGTAGGAGGTGGATTTCCATCCACATTGTAATCATTTGAGGATTAAGCCATAGTAGAATCACAAGAAGATAAGTTGGGAATATAATATGTCACAATCATTGAAGATAGCTCGTAGGCCGAAGATGGCACATACATCAAATTAAGCTCACAAGCCAAGATATTTTCATCAAATTTAACATCTCTTCTAATAATAATGCCATTGGATTTAGGTTGAATAAGTCTATAATGTTTTACATCTTTAGAATATCCAAAAAATATGCACTTATCATTCTTAGGCTATAATGCCTTTCATTTTTCATTGGGAATGTGAGCCGATGTTTCAATACCAAAGACACAAAAGTGGCTTACGCTAGGTTTAATTTTACTCCATGCTTATTCTGATGTTATATATTTTAAATATTTTGTGGGAGTGTGATTGACTATGTAATTGGCATAATTAATGGTTTCCTCCCCAAAACGAGTCCTTATTCCCTTAGATTGGCTCATACAATTTTCCATTTCCTTTGATGTGTCATTCTTTCTCTTAGCAACAACATTTTGTTGTGGTGTTTATGGAACAATATGTTTCATTTGAATGCCCTATGGAATGTAATAATTGGTAAATTTATTGTTTATATTTTTACCTCCATTATATTTTCTTAACTTGTTTATTTGATGTCCAAATTGTTTTTCTACAAGGGCCTTGTAGGCCAAAAATGTGCCAAAAACTTCACTCTTAAGTTTTAGAAAGTAAACCGAAGTGCATCTAGAT
This sequence comes from Larix kaempferi, assembly GCA_027924585.1. Taxonomy (NCBI): domain Eukaryota; kingdom Viridiplantae; phylum Streptophyta; class Pinopsida; order Pinales; family Pinaceae; genus Larix; species Larix kaempferi. The sequence goes on from BSBM01000546.1 coordinate 2,439,879, forward strand.
AAGTCATCAATGAAAGTTAAGAAGTACTTGAAGCTAGATAAAGAGACAAAAGGAAGCATACCACACAAATCACTGTGAACAAGTTGCAAGGGGGTCAAGGGGTGGAAAGAGGTATGTTTGTCAAAATTGTCCGATGATGTTTACCGAGAACACACCTAGGACAAAAAACATCTTTGGAAGAAATGAGAGGAAGACCAATAACCATTTTTTATTACATAGTTGCTGCAATGAGTGATAGTTTAAATTACCAAATCACTCATGCCAAAGTTTGTTCAAGTCATTTCCATGAGAAATAAAAATTTGGGGAAAAGGTAATGACCCAAAGTTGTTAAACTTGTACAACCTGGTAATATCATCAACAATTATGGTAATATCATCAACAATTATAACATTATGAGGTGTAAAATCTATAGTCTTACCTTCACTAGAATGAGTGATCTAATGGACTAATAACAAATTTCAAGAAAGACTTGGAAGACATAATACATCTTTGAAATGACCACCATCTAGATGAATTATTCTAGATCCTACAACATTAATAGATCTATCATCATCAACAAATATTTGTTTGGTGTTACATTCATTTAGAGCAGAAAAAATGGCTTTATCCTTAGCCATATGATAATATGCTCAATCATGCTACTCATTAGAAGAAGAAGAAGAAGAGGAAGAAGAAGAAGATGCATCAAAGGAAAAACAAGAAGAAGAAAGTGCATGTCCATGAGAAGAATAGTTATAATAAAGGTCGATGTTGTGCTTCTTCATTACTGCTTCCATCTTCTTGAAACACTTAGATTCCACATGACCATATTTCCTACAAAAATTGCAATGGTGCTTGATCTTCTCACCTTTATATTTAGTTACCTTGTCACTATTGGAAGGGTGAGTTGGCTGAGAGGGTTTGGAACCTGTTGATGGGTCAAAATGAACACTTCAACAATAAATGGAAGCACCCACTTGCAGGTCCCAAGTTAGACCCATTGCATTTGAGATAGTGCCCCCAACTAGTTAACGACCCAGTTGCCACTCAAGTTTATAATTTTTCTTGTTTTTAATTTTTTTTTTAATAATTTCTATGTTTGTTCAAACAAATCTATGAAAAGAGTAACATGGGAAAAGAAACCCTAACATATCCCAATAATGGGTGTAGACTTACAAACTAACAGAGTTTGTAGGAGAAAAATATTGTTCTCAGCATTCAAGAAACATTTATTTATTCCAGCAACAAGTTAACACATCAATACAGTAAAATATGTTAATGAAAAATAATTTACTTCAATAAAGTTCACAGATATTGGCTGCACATTTGAATAAATAAAAAGGAATATAGAAAATCACAAAAATTAACCTAGAAAGAAGATAAACAGAAATAGTCTTTATTTTACTCTAGTTCAATGTTGACGTATATCTGAGTTGTGCAAATAGTCGTTGTAATCAAATAAATGTTTCTGCAATTTAAAATAGGAATCACCTAGAAGTTTGAATCATGCATTCAAAATAGAAGTTTGAATCATGCATTCAAAATAGGAAATAATAAGATAGCTCGTCATATCCATATTATAAAACACATCATTTTAACAACACCAGGAAGGCTCGAAGAAGAGTCTACTACATTCCATGAATCAAAAGTATTTCTAGAAATTTCCGATTGGATCTCATACTCCATGAGACATCTCTTCCACATAATAGTGCACAAAATTGAAAATAATATGGGTTTCCCACCACCAGCACACTTTCATCTATAAAAATTATTTCTTTTATAACCAAAATCCGGGGGCAACTAAATTAACTGTCCAAAACTAAAGATAACTGTCTTTCTTTAACAACAATATTTTAACAATGACTAAATACAAGGAATTGAGCACATATAAATAAAAATGAACTACAAAGCTTTAATCTGTTCATTCCCAAAACTTATCCCACTGGTCATGCCATTTTTTGATATTATCAGAGCGTCCATCTGCGTGGGTGTGGTGATGCAAGTTGTGGCTATAGGAAATCGGGGTTTCCAAGTGGAACTCATTTGCTACATTTATAGCAAAGGACGCGATGCATATCACAAGCGGGATAAGAACAGGAGTGTCCTGGAAAATTCACATGGAGGGACCACGGTGCAGCATAAATTTACATTTTGGTGGCATTAGTGCACTAGGGGACTGCCCCGCGAGGTTCTATCGTGGCGCTTGAAAAAGTGTTCATTGTAATTCTATGCCCGAAGACTATGCACTATGGATAATTTATGCGATGTTTTAGTGCAACAGGATTTTCAATGGTCCGCATGGGAATGGAAATGACATGGGTCGGGATTTGTCTACAGCGTTAGAGGACGGGATGCTTATTCGGCGTGGGATAATTGGCACTCAAATTGTCTCGCTTTTTTGGTGATTTGTTCCCTAGATCCGGTTATAAAACCCGGCAGAATTGTAGTTCCACTCCATTTATTGCGGAACTATGCTATGGAACTGTGCCTCAAGGGTTTTGGCTCATTTTAAGACGACCCAAATAATCGAAATTCCCAAAAAATAACAAGAAGGGGTAGAACTGTGCCTCGTCGGAAAAGTTTCCGTTGTCGGTCGCCGGAATACCGGGGTGATTTGAGTGCCAGTTATCACACGCCTGCTTATTCACTACTCCATGCTCGAAGGTTTGCGGGATGACACGGTGTCTCCCTATGATATTTTAAATTGGTTTTAATATGCAACTCTACAACCAAGGTCGTGGTGTGTTGCAAGTGGCATGCTATGTTATGTGTTAAGGCCCTTTGCATTGTTTAAAGAAAAGAAGTTTTTCTCTAAATGTAAGGTGGGGGGGTGAGTGAATTTTCCTATATTAAGGTAAATTCACATGGGAGGTTGTTGTAGGCACAACAAATGGAGACATACTAAGAGAACCCATTATCTATGCATATTTTAATTCAAGATAGGCCACATAGTACCTCAAGGAGACAAACAAAGACCTTAAGGGGATAATAAAAAAATTTATCTTTCACAATGTACCCCTTTGATGCAAATCTCCTTTAATCAAGGCACATGACTGACTACCATATTCCTAAAAGGTAATCTGCAGAGGTCAGGTTGTATTTATGTTGCTAAGGAGAATGGGGTTTAATTTTTCCAACTATGTCTAGACCCCACTATTGGAATGGACTGTCTATTGCAATTGGTTGTAATGGCAATGCTGGTCTTTTTTCACTTACTGTCATCTTTTGGAAAATATTGCATTTCCGATCATAAGTGTGCGCGTATATTAACATTGTAAGCCAAGAATATCCCTCTATGAGTATTTTATGAGTTGTGGTATCCCCTCCAAAGTGTCCTTCCATTGGATCATCATGCAATTCAAGAAGCACTTTGTCTGCTTCTTTCCTCTCTAGACATATCAAGAATACATTATCGTAGTTCCATCTAAATTGGATGGCATTGATTAGTTGATACTAAGTGGATCTTATTTTAATATCTCTTTGTTTTTTTGGCGGAAGATAGTTGGGGGTAGTCCCATGGGTAAGGGAAAATGTCATTTCGTTATACCATGAATTAGTTAGTGTGGGGATGTACATTGCTTCTTTTTCAAACGCGACTATCTCTTCATCTAAATTGTCTTCACGATTTGCGTCATGACCTTCGATGACTAGATTTCATAGGCTTTTCCATTTTACTATTTTGGTTGGTTCAATATCCAAGTCATACTCCTAAAGAGTAGTCATCCAATGGACTCTTTTTTCACCAAGGTCATTTTGTACTAGCAAGTTCCTTACCATGTGGTACAAAACTATTACCTTCGTCTTGGATTTGAGCAAATAGGGTCCAAAATGCTTGATTGCTTTAAAAACAACATAGGACTATTTCTTGATCTTTGGGTATCTCATTTTTGCTCCTTAAAAAATCGAACTCATGAAAGTGATAAACCCTTCATGTTTTTCTAGGTCCTTTTGAGTTCATACAATTGCACATGAACTTTTAGATATGAAGGTGTATAATATGAAGTCTTTTCAGAAGTTGGGCCTTGCCAGAGCAGGTGCTTCAGCAATTACTTTCTTAATTTGTGAAAAAGACTCTTTCCCTTTGGGTCCCCACATGAAATTTGCATATTTTTTAATCATATCCTGCATCGACTTTTATTGTCTCTAAGAAACTAGGGACAAACCTGCGCATGGAGCCGATCTTCCCCAAAAAGGATTGCATTGATTTGTTGTTGTGAGGGGATGAAATTTTAGCTATATCCTTAGTTCCTTTGAGATCAATCCTCATCCCTGATTTGGAGACAATAAACCCCAATATTTTTCCTTCATCAACTATGAAAAATTATTTCTTTGGGTTTAGAGAGATACGATATTTGTGGCATCAATTGAAAAATTTCCTAAGAGTGGATAGATGATCTTTTCAAGAAGAAAAAGTAGTCACATCATCCAAGTAAACCACAACATAATTCTTTATCAGTCCCCTAAATTCTATGTCCATGTCTCTTTGAAATGTGGCACCCACATTGATCAATCCAAATGGCATTTTCCTATAAGTGAACATTCCCCATTTCATTCTAAAAGTTGCCTTCAACTTATCTTTAGGAGATACTAGGACTTGATTGTACCCTAAGAAGCCATCAAGTAAGGACAACATCTCAAATCCGGTGACATATTGTAATATTTGTTCCATCGTAGGTACAAGGTAATTTCCTTTTTGTGAGGCCTTGTTTAAATTACGGAAATCGATGCATATTCTAATATCTCAATTATTATTCATCACTGGTATCAAATTGACTACCCATTCCCCGTGTCGCACTAGAAATATGATCCTTGTATCCCAAATATTATATAATTCCTTCTTTACAAGAGGATCCAAGGTAGGATGCATTTTGCATAGTTTCTGTTGAAACACCCTTGCTGTTTGTTGTAACGGAATGGTGTGCTGCATAATTTTTGGATCAAAGGTTTTCAAGTTGTCATATGTCCAGGCAAATACATCTTTGTATTCCTTGAATAATGCAATGGGAATGTTCTTCTCTTGTACCGACCAACCAACCCCGATATTTCCATTCTTTGGGTCCTTATCAGTACTGATGTTGACAACCCCATATTGCATGGAAGAACTGTTAGTCTTACAATTTGTTGTTTTCTTGAATCTATCCTAGAGTTCATAATATTTCTCTAGTCTAACCATGGATCTAGAGATAGTATTTTTTAGTTGTTCTTTGGTGATTTTGTAATGTCCCCTCCATGAGGGCTCCATGATCATTCTATTACCTAATCAACCCCTATAGTTCGACCAAATACTAATAAGTGAAGGGGGCTACATTTTGATGTATTAATTGCCAAAATATTAAATTTTAGACTTAGGATAAAAAAAAATGCTATGTTGAATTTTTAATATGTTTTTGATGATATATAATTTATGTAATTTAGAGGCATGTGCTAGGTGGATAAGGTGGCGCATGAGTTCAAGTGGGCCTAGTGAGTTGTCTACCCAAATGGAAACTATGAGAAAATCCAGAAAAATCCACAAAGTCTCCAAAAAGATAGAAAGCAACAAAAAAGCAGACCAAAAGCAACCAGTTCTGAAAAGCAGAAAGCAAGAAGGTAAAGTATGAAAGTCCAAAAAGTAGGAAGGGGTTGAAAATCAAGCAAAATCACATGAAAAGCAAAGAAAAGCTAGGAAAAGTAGAGGAAATCTAGGAAAAGGAGGATGTTGCCAAAAGGAAGAAAGCAATCCAAAGCAGAAAGGAAACACAGCAAGGATAAAAGCAAGTAAAAGGAGACATGATAAATCCAGTCAAGGAGGGTGCATGATAAAAGGAGGTGACCACATTCAATGCATCTAATTCATCATTGAGCTTATAAAAGAAGGGGGGTGCACCACTTTCACATATTTTGCCAATCTAGTGATTTGTCTTGAGAGATAGCTTCTCAAAGGCTTGGGAGATGTGCCCCATTGCACCTTTGTTCCAGTTAGTTATTGAGTTCCATAACAGCCATTAGAGATCAAGTTTTAAGTTTGATTCATCATTCTCCAAGAGGAATTCGAACTTCCAGTGTGATGAAGAGAATTGTACAAGCTAGAGGAATCATCCGTGAAGAGATCCATCCGGTGATTAGCTTCTGTGAGGGATGCACTCCTGTGAGTGAGATCTAAGGTTATGAAGTACTCGATAAGCATCCAAACTTCTCTTATTCTATTCATAACTCTTATCCAGTGATCTCTTATTCTCCTTTCTTCATTCTATTGAAGAATACGACTCTTTCATGTAAGATTCATTGAAGACAATGAGTGGTTGTAAGTATGGGTTAGTAAATATTCCAAATGTTGTTGTTTCATGTTGTTTAAGTTTGATGTTGTTCCATACTCTTTTATTAATTTCATATCTCAGTTATTCAATGAAATCTGAAATCTTTTGAATTGGTTTGAACTCCAATTTTCCTAGACTAGCTCTCCTTACATTGAAATTCGACTAGTTTTACAGTATATTTTATAAAATATGTTATATGAACTCATTTAACTCTTTGTAAGATGATACAGGTCCTTGAGAGTCTGATAAACCCCTCTATGACTCTTATTTTGAGATTTGAGACCTTTTAAGTGTGTTTGGAGAAGTTTGGAGATAGACTAGTTGAGCAATCCTAGGTAGCGTACTTCTCTATTTAGCCTCCAAAAACTTGTCTAATTGATCCTAAACCTATGTTTGATTGTTTTATCTGGTTTGGGATACTCCAAATAGTTTACCCCAGGTTGCATTACTTCCAGTAAGCACCATAAGCCTTGGGTTTCCATAGAAGTCCTGTGGACAATTTCCTTGTACCCTTGGGTTTAGCCCAAGGGGTCTACCTGGGCGTGATGTACCCGTAAAAGTGATACTATCGAAGTATTGACCTGCTTTAAACTTGAATTACATATTTATCAGAACTCATTTCAACTTTTGGGAAGGGTTCTGAAGAGTTCAGTGTGTGCATGTATTGTCTTCCTGAAACTAGTCAAAGTTTTAACTAGTCTTGTCCCCAAGTCTTCCCTGCTTGATTAAAGTTTTTTTAAAAGTCTTAAATTTGTGTGCTTCAGATCAGATAGGTACATTCTAGTGGTATCAAATCATGGTCCACTGAACCTAATATTTCTTTGTATTTGATGAGTCTGAGAAGAAAGCCATCCCCAAAGAACAAAGGCCCAGAAGAAGAAAGCCTAGTAGAAGAAGAAGTGGACTCTACACAAGCTAAGATTCAAGGAGATAAATCAAGTATGGGAGAGAGTGAAAATAATCGAGAATACAAGGAGGACATGTTTGCACAGAGCATGTTGAAGGTGATGGAGATATTTACCCAAGTGCAAAAAAAAACTAGAGACATCTTGTCTAGATTGGTGGATAAGAAAGATGGTGAAGGCAGTAGTAGTGGTTCTCATCATGAAGAGAAGAAGGTATTCAAGGAGCAAATATTCTCAAAGACTAGGCCACATAATAGGGCACAATACTTCAAATATGTGCCAATTCCTACTATTTCCAAGTTTCTTGAGCAGAGGGTGGAAGAACTAGAACTGCAGTTTGATGTAGTTGCACCACTAGAGGTTCAACGTGCAGAGTATATGGCCTTCAGTGAGGATTTTGACCATTAGAGACTACTATGACTATCAAGACAAGGTCATATCCAGATCCCATAACAAAATGCGTAATCATAACTTTAAGTTGCAAAGAACTATTGGTAAAATCACCCTTCCTTTTTTAATGGATCTTCAAATTAATGTACTGCTAGCTCTTGGGTGCAAAAGTTAGATACTTATTTTCAATCGAATACCATGGTTGAAAGGGATACCATTAGAATGGCTACCTTGCATTTGGAAGGGGAGGCCAATGATTAATGGTTTCATGGTTTAAGGACCTTGGGACATGACATAGTAACTACCTATGAGGAGTTCACAAGAAGGTTGGTGAATAGGTTTGATAGGAGAGATCCTGAATTGTCATTCAGCGATATTGCTCAATTGAAGCAATCTGGAACTCCTAAAGTGTACATTTCATTATTTCAGAAGGTTGCAGTCATGGTGAATGACATATCAGAAGCTCGCTTAGTTCTTTTTTTACAGAAGGACTAGTAGAGCCACTCAAGGGACTGGTTAAAGCTCATCAACCTGCAACATTGCAGGATGCCATGGACAAGACTAGAGATATGTAAGATGCTATTCCTAAACCATATTCCCACCTAAGACAAACTCACCTCCTAGGATCGAGGATAAGGGATCATTTCAAAAGGGTCCAACCAGAGGTCTTGAGAGGAATAATGTTATCAAATACCAAGATGAGTTAAGGAGGAGGAAGTTGTGCTTCGCATGCTAGGAGGCATGGGTTCCAAGTCATAAATGTGCTAAAGGAAAGGCACATTACATTGACGTCTTATCAGAGAGCGAACCTGAGGATGAAAATGAGGAAGCACATGCCCGAGCAAATGGTGTCTATGAGACAATAAGTGAATAAAAAATACCACCAACAAGTGGCAATATTGCATCCATGACATGATTACCTCACTTTCACACTCTCATATTCAAAGGAGTGGTTCATGGAGAGAGAGTTACAATTTTGGTTGATGGAGGTGCTACCCACAATTTCATTGATTCAGCCTTGGTGGTAAGAATGAAGCTACCTACTTAAACCTTTGAAGGTTTCATGGTCATCATACCAGATAATAGCTCCATGAGTTGCACTAAATGGATTCCAAATCTACAAGTAACCATAGGATATTATACCTTAACAGATAATTTTTATGTTTTTAATGTTGTTGATACTAACTTGGTGTTGGGAGTACAATGGTTATACTCCCTCCCTTGGAGAACATTCCATGAATTATTAGGTGCCTCAAATAAATTTCAAAGATTTTGTTGGGAAGCAGGTGGTTCTTCAAGGAATCAATACATATCCTCATCAAATGGTGCCATCACATAGAATGATGTTATAACCTGGAGAGTAATCTGAATTACATGTGCTTGGGGAAAGAACTGTCATGGAGGAGGTTTGCCACATTCTATTTTTGCACCGGGAATATTATCATGGGTTGAATTCATTAGTGAAAGACATGATCTAAAGGAGCAATGAGGTTATCTATGGCTGCTATATGATTTCTTCAAAATTCATAGCAGGACATGGGAGTTTCACCTGAGTATGTTGGGTGAGACAAGTACTAATCTTGTGAGCCTTAGTACTAGTGTGCATGTTGCACAAAAGGAGATTTGCATTTGGATGGAGAGGCTTACAAAGTTCCAAATGAGTATGGGGAGTGATGAACCTAGGATTGATTGGTGGGATCTAAGCAGTCCATGGAAGGATAGATTTCTACAAGTGATAACGATGATGCTTGGAGGAATGCAACACAAACAATGGGATCTTGGCATTGTTTTGTTCTACAGTTTGCCACTGTAAAAAGAGAGTGTATTAACCACCTTGCAAATTTACAGGCTTATTTGGGACCCAAATATCACCCTTGAATTCAACTCCTTCAGCTGGGTTGACCATATAGTTTAATAGGAGACAGATTTATCCCTTGAAAACGGGTAATAATCAGAGTAGCGCAGCAAAAGCATGGTGGATCTCTTTGGAATTAGATTACAATTGCTTAAGGACAAGCAATTTTGGGTGGGAAGGACTATAATGTCCACTCCATGAGGGATCCATGATCATTCTATTACCTAATCAACCCATATAGTTTGACCAAATATTAATAAGGGAAGGGGTTAAATTTTTATGTATTAATTTCCAAAATATTAAATTTTAGACTTAGGATAAAAAAAAATGCTATGTTAAATTTTTAATATGTTTTTTATGATATTCAATTTATGTAATTTAGAGGCATGTGCTAGGTAGATTAGGTGGCACATGAGGTCAATTGGTCCTATTGAGTTGTCAACCCAAATGGAAACTATGAGAAAATCCATAAAAATCCACAAAGCCACCAAAAAGATAGACAGCAACCCAAAAGCTGCCAGCATTGGTTTCCGTAACTTACCATTTACTTATCCCTAGGAACCTTTGTTTGGGTCCAATCACCTTTGATTGGTAATAGGGTCTCCCCCTAGGTCTTGATTCATTTAGATCTAAAGCGAAGAGTGCCCCAGTTGACGTGACTCCCACCTTGCATTGGGAACCGTGGCATCTCTTGGGTCACCCCTTTAGTTGTCCATCTCCACTACCGTCCCGGATGGGATACCACTAGGGACAACTACAAGTTGTGTGATAAAATTTCTAGTGCCGTTGCCGAGGACGGTAGAGGCCTACCCTGGTTCGACATATATTTTCAAGCCCTACTCCCGTTCTCTTTTCCAACATTTTTGGCGCCATTGCCAGGGAGGTAGAGGCTTACCTTAGGTGTCTGTGAGTATCCATGCATAATTCATATCTTACCGCATCCGGATTAATCTAGATGGTTATCATTTTAATCATTAATTTAACCATAGCCATCTATTTGTCGCTCACTCTCTCCCTACATTTTAACGACATCCATCTTGGTAGAAGAGTTTTAAAATCTACCTGGCGACTCCACATAAGCAACTCCACTGGTGATCGATCCTATCATTATCTAGAACCCATGGGGTGCATCATTTTGTATTTAGGTTCTTGATTTGAAAAAAATTTAAAAGTAAAAAAATATAATAAAAAAAAACTAAAAAAAAAAACTTTTGCCATCCATGGCTGCTTCTGAGCGGCCTAGGAGTTTTGGTCGATTGAAAGTCTTTGACTTCTCAAAAATTATTGGTTATCCTCATCAATCCCGTGAAAGGTTGCCTAAATTTGATGAAAGTTATGATAAATCTGCTAAAGGGCACCTTCTCATCTGTAGGGAATTTTTAATGAATTGTCTATAACCCACGAGGATGTATGCATGAAACTATTGGCCTCATCTTTCAAAGGAAGAGCTGAGCTCTGGTTCCTAAATTTAAAGACCAATAGCATTTCTGGATATGACATGTTTGAAAGTAAATTCTTAGAAAAATGGGGAAGTGAACTCGATGATATTTATTCTTCAATTCAAATCCAAGATCAAAACCTTCCCCTTTCCGATCCTATCACTGAATCAATCAATAATCACATATCAAATGAATTGTCAACATCTGGAGATGACCCTTCCTGCTCAATTTCTTTTGAGGATAAGTCTTCCACTTTTGAGTCGATTGAAAGTCAAATCCATAATCATTGTATAAATCATAAATTTTCAAATTTCTTTTTAGGTAGCCCTAGTCTTGAACCTAAGGAAATTTCTGAGGATGAGCCTTTAGTCAACAAGTCTATTGAAGTTCCTCCTTCCGAGCAACTCATTGGTCATTCTAGCTTTATCGATCATTCAATGCCTTATCACCTTTTTGAAGAAGAAGAAAGTAGGGACATTGACCAAGATCCATTAGTGGTGATTTCACATGATCATTGTGCAAATAATCCGGATGTTTTAAGTAAACTTGTTAATTTTCTCCCTAACAATGATCATTTATCCTCATATGAATTTAATGATGAATCAATAGAAGGTCAATCTCAAGATGAGGATGAATTAGTGAATCACACTAGTTGCTCTAATCTTTGTTCCACTTCTTATAATGAGTCTTTAAATTTTTCCATCCTTAGTCAAGATAGCTTCATCCATTTATTAGAATTAGAATCTTGTCCTCAATTTGTAAATATTAGACTTGATCAAAAGTTTATCATTCATAGAATAAACAATATTGCATTAAAAGGCCTTTCCTTTTGTCAAATTCCAAGGCCAAATTTTTCTATCCATCTGGGAGAAATTGCATCCACCCTCCCTACCCATCCTTTTCAATCTTTTTTGGGTTGGTGCTCTAGTCGGTCTTTTGCCTTGGAAATTTTCAATAGGAAGTATAAGCATGATTACATGTTTGGAGAAAAAGAAGTTCATTTCCCTTTTCAGTCACTTTGGAACCAAAATGCTTGTTGTCAAGTTATCAATCATTCTTGGTGGCTAGAAAAGGTGTTCAAAGATCAGTTTCATCTTTTCTCCATTTTTTAGCATCAAGTGGGTTTGATTTTGATCTTTTGTCTTCTCAACTTTAATTTATCCCCACTTGGTTTTTATTTGATCATCAGTCCCAAGGAGAATCAAATTGAATATGTAAGAGAGGTAAATGAGGAAATTATTTTTTGTGAAAAAGAAATGAGTCGCATGCCTTATATTTTTCCTCCATCAATCTTAAGCAATAACTTGCATGAATTTTATGATCCTATCAATTCTTGGATGGAGGATGTTTGCATCAGTCATTTTTCTCCTTGGCATGATCTCATTTTGCACCATTCAAAATTTTCCTCAATTTTTGAACAAGTCAAGAAGATTGTGCTCTCAAATTCAGTAATCTTTAATCCAATCTTGACTTGCTTTATCAACAAAAATCAAAGAAAAATCATTAACTTATTTGATGAATGGTTGAACTGGATTTATGATTTTACCTAACATTTGTGATGAATGGTTAGAGTAGGGTAGGTAGGACCAAATAAGCTCACTTGAGTAGTAGGATTTGTGTGCTTTTTCTTTTTGCTATGTGTTGAGCGTTGCCCCTTTTTCTTTGAGTGTCTGCTTGTTTTTGTGACTAATTGAGTTGAGCCCTGCTCCTTCCTAAGCTTGTCTTTTCTCCTGCATGCATTAAATTTTTTTTTTAATTTCCGTTTACATTTTTGACTGCCTGTGCAAGTGAGACTGCCTGCTTGAAAATTTTTTATTGTCCTCCTGCACAGTAATAAAAAAAAAATGAATGATGAACAAATGATATATGCTATGTTAGTTTAAATTTTTCTTTTACGCATTTCAGTTTCTGTTTTAGCGTAGATTTCATTTTCAGTTTTATTTTATATTTGTCCCATACATGCTCCATAAGGTATTCTAGTGTTTGTGAGCGCAGGTACAGGTGCAAAATAAAAGCTGAAAGCAAGGATGGTGCAGTGTTGGATTGAAGATTGATGCAGAGCAGATCGAGACCAGAGATTCTGAGGTTCTCAAGCGCTCTCTCCCTTAGATCACTTGTCCCAGCTAGAGCTAGATGTTATCACACCATAGTAGCAGGGCTACTATTCTTGCTTAGCAGATATCTGCACATTTCAGAGCTTCCATTATTCAGAGCTTGGCTATGATGATTGTATATTTTGAGATCACTCATGATCAGAGTAATCTATTATTCAGATTTATGTTAGACCTTGTGTCAAGGCTAAGCCTTGAGAGTTCAGATTTGATGACCGATGTGACCCTTTATCCCATACAATTTTAGTTCAGTGCTTAGAGATGTATTGCAGCAGTGTTTCAGATGATATATGATGATTATTATTGTGATGATGTTATATGACCTATGGATGTTTTATCATTGACTGTGGATTATTATCTTGTTGATTTAGTCATGTTCACAGTATCTGCTTGGTATATTATTCCTGATGTGTCAAACTGTTTAAAATGAACTGTAAATTATAAAATGGACATTTACTTGCACATTTAGGTTATTTGACAAAACCCACTGGCTTACCACCTTACATAGATATGGTCTTTCCTGACACCAGTTGTCTGCTAGTTTAGGCTCCATATTCACTTGAGTCCATCCATACATGACTTTCTCTATTTGACTTTAAACCTTGACCTATCTCATTTGAATTTCTGATACTGAGGACTTCCCCATTTTTCTACCTCTGTGTTTGGACCGCATCCCTGTATGTTCAGTGTCTCGGCTCTAAGTTGGTGACAAAACTTGCCTTTGGTGAGTTGGATTGTAGGCCTAAATCATTTTGGTCGATTGTCCCGATTTTTTGCATTGGCTCGAACTCTCCCTAGTCACTTGAGATGTTGTTGGCTAAAACTGAAAGCTCATGTACTACTTATGGAAACTTATAAATTCGCCCATGGAAACTAAAAAGGGCAAAAGCAATGAACTGCTAAAAATACTCCTCGAAGAGTATAAGAAAGGTCCAAAAAAACAATGGTTCTTAAAAGCTATATCTAAACAATTGCTGACCTTATATGTATATGAAAACATGCCCTGGATGCAAGCTACAACTAGTTGTGCTTATCAGCACACCTGAGATCCAAAGGGTTATGTAGGCCAAAAAGGCCATGAAATGGAATTGAATGATCCTAATGAACCTGGATCAGCTTGATGTAGATGTGATGCCTAAGTTGAATAAGCACTCTCTAAACAACTTATCCTTTTGTGAGGCACATCCATCCCCCGTGTTATTTTGTCCAAGCACAGAGTTTGTAGTTTTCTCCTCTCCCAGTCCAAAGTATTTTTGAGTCGAGTAAGACAAGTCAACCCCTTGGCCCAACCTTGTTCCTATCCTTCATCCTTCACTAGCAGTTTGACCATGTCCAATGGGTGAGTTTGTCAGTTGAACTATTGTGCAAGTAATTTCAATAATAAAGGAATATGCTAACTTGATTAATGCCACTGAATGGATGTTATACTTTGAGCTAGGCTGTGAGAATGATTAGAGGAACATGTCTTAATCTACTGATGTGATTTATCCTTGGTTGTATATTATTGGGATCCATGATGATGTGGGCCTGTTATCACATATATAGTAGCCGGGCTTCCATACATTATTTTTCTAATTCCAGTACACTATTCATCCAGTTCCCTTACATTGAGATGCTGAGATGAGCATCTATATTGGATCACTATCAGATTTTGGACAGCAGTTGTATTCCCCATGCCATGACTGAGTCTCAGGACACTCAGAGAGATGACCGATGTAGCCATTATACCATTGGTATAGAGCAATCAGTAGTGCCCAGAGTTAAAGTAGCAGTTTCAGAGGACAGATGATGGTACAGGTTGATGAGAATTCAGGTATTATGACTCAGCAGATATATCATTGTGTTATGGTTATATTGCTTTTATACTTATTCTTGTAGCATGTCTTAGCACTTAGTGTCATGATTTTGTGATCATATAGATATGTGGACCTGGTTGATCTTATTATATATATTCTATTGTCCCTACTCAGACTTAGAAGTTCACTACTCATACTCATTGGTTTTACCTTCCTTAGGGAGAATAGAGGTGATCATTCCACCATACCTTGGCTTGCTAGTGTTGGCCCCATTATTCATTGTCTTCATCCATCCATTGCCTACCTTTTAGTTTATCACCCTGACCTACTACTTGACTAGTGGCATGGAGGAATTTTCCCCGCTGTAGCCTCTGTATTGGATGAGCTTCCCTATTTACTGTGTCTCGGCTCTGAGTTGGTGACAAAACTTACCCTTGGTGAGTTGGATTGTAGGCCTAAATCATTCTGGTCGGTTGTCCCGATGTTTGGCATTGGCTCGAACTCCTCGTAGTCACTTGAGATGTTGTTAGCTAAAACTGAAAGCTCATGTACTATTTATGGAAACTGATAAATTCGCCCATGGAAACTAAAAGGGCAAGAGCGATGAATTGCTGAAAAATACTCCTCGAAGAGTATAAGAAAGGTCCAAAAAGCAATGATTCTTAAAATCTATATCTAAACAATTGCTGACCTTATACATGTATAAAAAGCATGCCCTAGATGCAAGCTGCAACTAGTTGTGCTTATCAGCACACCTGAGATCCGAAGGGTTATGTAGGCCAAAAAAGCCATGAAATGAAATTGAATGATCCTAATGAACCTAGATCAACTTGATGTAGACATGATGCCTAAGTTGAATAAGCACTCTCTAAACAACTTATCCATTTGTGAGACACCGCCATTCCCTGTGGTGTTGCTCATTCAGTATATACTATGGTGTGTATTCCCTTTCCCTTTTCCAAAGTGTCACAAAGTTAAGTAGGTCAAGTCATCCCTTAGCCTAGATAGTTATTTTAGCCTTCACCCTTCACTAGCAAATTGATCACAGCTATGAAGTGAGTATGGTCTTGAAAGTCTAGTCTAAGTAATAATAATAATTAATGACATTATATATTTGGATTTAGATCGCCAGTAATGATTACTTTGTGTTATAATTTTTATTTGAATAAGTTGTAGAGCATGCATTAACCTTGAACACTTTGCAGCAACTTTTGATGATGGTCTGGGTTATATTTGGTCATGTTGACTTGGTCAAACCTAATTTGACCAAGGTCAACCATAGGACATGAGATGGTTGGACCTTGTGATGATATGGATTGATGATATATGGTCTATGTACATGTACATGATGATTCTATGCAGCATCTATAGGGTTATGATGATGATTCATGGTTTACAGCAGTTTTTGATCATTTACAGATTATTATTATTTGCCCTGTTCCGGTATATTGGATATATATATTGATCATGCAGAGACTCATATGGTGTATGAGTACACATCTTCAATGGATTTTGACCTTTTGAGTCCAATGAGACAGTTTGTTTTCAGTTCCGGGCACTTACAGTGATGATTGAGCCTCAGTAGGCTATCCCAGTGCAATTTTGTTCTGTCAGAGGCCCTGTCAAAGCAGATGTGATTTTTATCCGGTTGACCTAGGGCACTGTGCTTGGAGGGGGTGGTCCAGCCACTTGTTTTTACCATATTACCCCCCTCTCGGACACACTGGTGCCCTCACCTTGACAGCGTAGGCACTCCAGGAGGCAGTTTGGTGCAGTTTCACGCTTCTCGAGGCATTTCAGGATTGGTAGAAATGGCTATTGAGGAAATCGATTTGGGCTACTGAGGAAATGTTTGGGCATGGGATGATCAGTGATGATGGGTTGATGTCTTCCACACCTCCTCCAGCAATTTCAGCTTCATCAGGGCCCGCATCCATCACTTATGGCACTTTCTGATGATTTCTGAGATCTTTTGAGGCCTACGATTTGACCATAGAGGCACGATTTGGTATATTGATGACTATTTTATTATTATTGTGATATGGGGATTGACCAAGGATGTCTAAAATTACCCCTTGGACCCACCATAAGCTTCTTATTATATTTTGTCATCATGATTTGGTGGGACTCCCCTCTTCTAGGGCGATTTTGTCCATTTATATTATATTTTATTAGTGATCCATGTATTTTATTGTTGAGCTCATCTCAACCATTGATTAGACATTTGTATCTTTTAATCTTAGCCACTCATTCAAAAAGTGGTTAGGATGTTGATGCCTCTCCTTACTATTTAAAGGAGAGAGCTTCTCATTTGTAAGGGGTCTTTGGCTCTTGGATTATTGGTATAGAAAAACTTTCTTGTGGAAATTCTTGTGGTCTCCTTTGCATCTGGTGTTCTTAGATGGTGATTGGAAAGTCTATTGCAACCTAGCATTTGGAATTTGTGGTAAGATCTATCTATTTTGGAAATCATTGTCTTGTCTACAGGATGGTGACTTCAACAAGGGCAATTTTGCAAGGCTTCTTCAAATCGACTTTCTTGGCATTTGCTTGTATCAGGGGGTTATCATTAGTATCATTGTGATCTATGCTATCTTTTTGTTACTTCTCTTGTGGCATTAGTCTTATCTCTTGATTACATCAAATCTGATATTGTTGACATTTGTTGTGCAGGAGAGAGGGCGCATTGGCTTCTTGGACTAAATCGATTGCATAGAAAACTACCTCAAAGCTTCTCAAATTGATCGGGTTTGCATAGATCATCATCATCAAGGCACCTACAAGGTTACCTAGGTAAGATCCATAGGTTTGTTTCTCTTATCTTGATCCAATCCATTGACATAGCTCATAAATTGATAAAACCCTTATTTCTTCAAACCCTCATTTTTATATTTTTTCAGATCTATTAAGATATAGTGGCTTCTTGGGTAAGATATTGAAAACCCACCTCTATAGTATCCACGACATCCCGGATCTATAGTTTGGTGAGGATTGGCCTCCATTTGACCCTCTTCCCAAGGCATTTAGCCTCTCCAAGCAAGGGTGCACTTTCTAGTTTGGTAGGTTGACCTAGATCTAGTATGTGGGTAGTTGAGATCCCACTTGATCCATGATCTACACATCCAATAACCTACCCCCAAATTGTCACTTTTCTGATTTCTATCCCGTGGGCCCTATTCCACATTTTAAGGGATTTAATCCCCATTTTGGACCACTTGGTATCTTCAAACTTAGATCTAGCAAGATCTAGCCACTGGATTGCCTTGAAATTGTAGATCCATACTCTCACTTGCTTAAACCACTTGGATCTAAAGTTTGGATGCCATTGGACTTGTCTTGACCCCACTTATCCCACATTTTAGCCTCCTTGGGTAAAGTCGCACCACCTTGGAGAAGGGAGTTGGCCCACTTCTAGGACATGGGTACATGAGATTTTAGTGGATTTGGAACGGGAGTAATTCAAAACCTAGGTCTAGTAGGTCACCTTGTCAAAGCTTGCCTTGTGGATAACATTCCTTGTTTTAAGGTATTGTGGTCCACTTAGGTCAAACCTAAATCTAGACCTATTCATCCATCAAGACTTTAATTGCCCACTTGTCTCATGCAATAGGAGTCCTTAACCACAAGTTAACTTTACTTTGACTCCATTATCCCAATTCCCAAGGCACTGGTCTCTCTCCAAGTCAATTCGACTTTCCTAGATTGTTGGGTTAACTTGTGGTTTGACCCTTGATTGGTGAGTTAAACCCTTTGATGCCATCATACTTCATGATCAAGCGTGTCACATGTACTAGTTATCCCTAAGTCAACCCCTAAACTACCCTGCATTGGACACGGTTCCCAAGGCAGTGGATTTTCTCACATTGAACTAGTACTTTAATCCTGGATCCTATTTCACAAATCATAAGTCACTTTCACATCAATAATGAACCAAATCTATAATCATTGAACCCCTCACTTGCCTTATGACTTCATCCTAAGGTCTAGGATAAACCATACACCTTACTTCACTTCGAATTAACTTGATTTGGTGTCTTGGTTTTGATCTCTCATGTCGGGAATAGATCGGGTTCCCCCCTTTGTTGTCTGGGCTAGATAACATAAAGTGAAGGTTGCCTCAACTGGCGTGACAACCATCTATTGGAGGTCGAGGTGATCGTGGTTGCACCTTTTGAGTTGCCCTTCCCTATTGCCATCCATGAGTGGATACATCCATAGAAGTAACTACAGTTTAGGTGATAACAGGGCCATATATATACCTATAGATGATGATGGATGGTCCCACATACTCTTGATGATGATGCCATATGATGGATATAGGATGCAGATGATGATTGATGTAGTTCAGCAGTTTTATTTATTACTTCAGATCATCAGATTATACACTGTCCATATATGGTGGACACTACAGCTGGCCCATTAGGGCAAACTATGGTGTATGAGTACACATTCCTAGTGGATTTGGGTCTTCTGGATCCAATGAGACACTTATGTTTCAATTCCGGGCACTTCTGATAGTGATTGATGCAGTTTTACATTTGTTGACTAGATTTGGGGTTGATTTCCCAGCCTGAGCAGCAGGGGCCAGGAGAGGCCAGTTCACCTAGGGCTCTGTATGAGGAAGGGGTGGTCCAGCCACTTGTTTCTACCATTTAAACCCCCTTATGGAGAGCTTGGTGGGATCAGTTGGACAGCGCAGATGCCCTGGGAGGCAGTTTTGGCACTATCACAGTTACCGAGGTAGTTAAAAAATGGGATAAAGTGGTCACTGAGGAATTCGATTTGGGAAATTGAGGCAAGGTTTCGGCACTTGGTTTTCACAGAGGTCTTCCAGGGTGATCCCACTATCTTCCAGCCAGTTTTCACCATGTACGTAGGCCCACAGCGATCATAGGAGGTCTTTTACTGCCTGTCTGTCACAGATTTTGAGGACAAATTTGATCATTTATATTATCTTGGACATATTTTATTATTTTATTGTGCCTTGGGGATGAGCTAGTAAGGATTGATGCCTCCTAGCCCCACCATGTGCTTCTTATGTTATGTCCTAGTCATTATGAGGTTGATTTTTGTACTTTTACCCCTCTAGTGGATGACGTCATCCTCACTTTATACCATTTAGTTAGGGTGTCATCATTATATTGGGTGATCCATGTGATACATTGTTATGATTCATTATTAGCCATTGATCATGTATTGAGATCTTTTAATCTCAACCACTCATTTGATGTAGTATTCTAGAGTGCTATACGGTTTTGGTCTTTATTATCCTATATAAGGAGGAGACCCCCTATTGTATAACTCACCTTTGGAGCTTTGGAATATTGGAATAGAACACTTCTTTGTGGAGCATATCTCTCTTGTCTTGTGGATTCTCTTGCATCTTGAGTATACAGTACCTCTTCTATGTATCATTGTGGATTTTTGTGCTTCTACTAGTTTTCTTGCAGGAAAGTCGAATTGGTGGAGAGGAGGGCGATTTCTTGAGGGTTATTGTTGGAGGGATCCACATAGTCTCTCTTGGGTTGATCTTGTTGAAAGGAAGTATCATTATTGTATCTTTGTGACATAGCTGATTCTTTCTATTACATCTTTCCATCATTTTCATAATCATCTTACTTGGCTTGTTTCATGTGATCTTGTCTTGTAGGACGAGGACGATTTGGCTATCTTGGAGGAGGACGTTTTGGTTGGAGCTCTTGGATCTCACTCTTGAATATACACATAGGAGAATGCTATCAATTTGCAAGGTGGCCACAATCAATTGAGGTAAGATCTACAAGGTATGTGTCTCTTTCCATCCATTCTCTCTTCATTGGTCACAAACCCTAATTAATCAAAACCCCAAATTTTGGTTTTTTTTAGATCTAGTTAGATCTAGCCTTGCTTTTGAAGAGATCTTAAGAACCCACCTCTATAGCATCCACCCCTAGTTGGCTCTATGGTTTGGTGGTGATTGGGTTAAAATTGACACACTTTTCAAGGCAATATAGCCATCTTGAACCAAATCGCACTTCCTTGGAGAGGCTTGTTGGGTTAGATCTAGCATGTGGGTGGGTGAAATCCCACTTGATTTGCAATCTACACATTTGATAACCTACCTATTATCACACAACTTGTAGTTTCCCCTAGTGGTATCCCATCCGGGATGGTAGAGGAGATGGACAACTAAAGAGGTGACCCAAGAGATGCCACGGTTCCCAATGCAAGGTGGGAGTCACGTCAATCGAGGCACTCTTCACTTTAGATCTATATGAGTCAAGACCTAGGGGGAGACCCTATTACCAATCAAAGATGATTGGACCCAAACAAAGGTTCCTAGGGATAAGTAGATAATGAGTTACGGAAACCAATGCAAGGTTAAGTGGACCTAGAAGTTAACGTATGGTTGAAGGTGGTTTGAGAAATGATTAGTGTTTCAACCAAGGTATGATTTAGGCCACATGATTAGTTATAATGACAGGGTATAGTACCATGTGTTACACAAGTGGGTCCTACTTTCTTGGGATATGTGAAATGGCTTAAAGTGGACCCACAAGGTGAAATTAAAGGATGCAATTAGCACTAGAGGATATGTAATGAGTAGATCTATGGATCTAAGTTGAAATTAGAAGTACCCACTTACTGGATCTAAGATTTGACACAATTCCTAAGGAGTGTGACTTGCTTAAGGAGGACTAGTGCCTTGTTGGATGGTTTAATGGAGTCAAAAGATATGTCAAAGTGTAGATCGGAACACCTAGAGGTCAAGACAAGTGGGCTAATTGAGATAGAGTGGTTGGATCTTGCTAGATATAAGATTTTATGAAATGACCCAAGTGGATCACAATCCCTTAAAACAAGGAATGTTACCCCCAAGGCAGATCATCACAAAATGATACTCTAGATGTAGGTTTCAAGGTATGCCCATTCCAAATCCACTGAAATCTCAACTACCCAGGTCCTAGAAGTGGGAAAACTCAGTCACCCAAGGAAGTGTGAATGATACTCTAGATGTAGGGTTTCAAGGTATGCCCGTTCCAAATCCACTGAAATCTCAACTGCCCAGCTCCTAGAAGTGGGCAAACTTAGTCACCCAAGGAAGTGCGACCTTACTCAAGGAGGGATAAAAGGTGGATAAGGTGTGTCAAATCAAGTCCAATGGCCACCAAATTGTAGATCAAAGTACCTTAGGCAATGATCTATGTGGATCTAGAAAATCAAGTCAATCCAAGGGTTAGATCTTACCAGATCTGAGTTTTAAAGTGCCAAGTAGTTCAAAAGGGGGTTTTAATCTCTTAAAATGTGGAATGATGCCCACAAGGTAGAAATCACCCAAGTAAAAGTCTAGGGGTAAGTTATCAAGTGTGTAGATTGCAAATCAAGTGGGATCTCACTTACCCACATGCTAGATCTAACCCAACAAGCCTCTCAAAGGAAGTGCTATTTGGTTCAAGAGGGCTATATTGCCTTGAAAAGTGTGTCAATTTTAACTCAATCACCACCAAACTATAGATCCAACTAGGGGTGGATGCTAAGAGGTGGTTTCTTAAGATCTTTTCAAAAGCAAGGCTAGATCTAAGTAGATCTAAGAAAAACCAAAATGAGGGTTTCAATTAATTGGGGTTTGTGACCAATGAAGAAAGAATGAATGAAAGGGGCACATACCTTGTAGATCTTACCTCAATTGCTTGTGGCAACCTTGCAAATTGATAGCATTCTCCTATGTGTATATTCAAGAGTGCAATTTTGTTGCTCCAAGCCAAACGTCCTCCTCAAAGAAGCCAAATCGTCCTCCTCCTACAAGACAAGATCAAGAGAAACAAGTCAAGCAAGATGATTATGAAAATGGTAGAAAGATGTAATAGAAAGCATCAACTATGTCACTAAGATACAATAATGATACTTCCTTTCACCAAGATCAACCCAAGAGAGAATATGTGGATCCCTCCAATAATAACCCTCAAGAAATCGCCCTCCTCTCCACCAATTCGACTTCCCTGCAAGAAAAATAGATATAGCACCAAAATCCACAATGATACATAGAAGAGATACTGTATACTCAAGATGCAAGAGAATCTGCAAGACAAGAGAGATATGCTCCACAAAGAAGTGTTCTATTCCAATATTCCAGAGCTCCAAAGGTGAGCTATACAATAGGGGGTCTCCTCCTTATATAGAATAATAAAGACCGAAACCCTATACCACTGTACAATACTACATCAAATGAGTGGTTGAGATTAAAAAGATCTCAATATACAATCAATGGCTAAGATGAACCATAATAACATAACACATGGATCACTCATAAAGTGATGATGTCATAGTCTAAAATAATCATGGAGGGTGATGTCATCCATTGGAGGGGGTAAAAGTACCAAAGCCCACCTCATAATGACTAGGACATGACATAAGAAGCACATGGTGGGTCTAGGAGGCATCAATCCTTACTAGCTCATCCCCAAGGCACAATAAAATAATAAAATATGTCCAATATAATATAAATGATCAAATCTGTCCTCAAAATTTGTGATAGACAAGCAGTAAAAGACCTCCTGTGATTGCTATGGGCCTACCCACATGGTGAAAACTGGCTGGAAGATAGTGGGATCACCCTGGAAGACCTTTGTGAAAACCAAATGCCAAAACCTTGTCTCAATTGCCCAAATCGAATTCTACAATGATCACTTTATCCCATTTTTTAACTGCCTCGGTAACTGTGAAAGTGCCAAAACTGCCTCCTAGGGCATATGCGCTATCCAACTGAACCCACTAGGCTCTCCAGAAGGGGGGGGTAAATGGTAAAAACAAGTGGTTGGACCACCCCCTTCTCATACAGCGCCCTAGGTGAACTGGCCTCTCATGGCCCCTGCTGCTCAGGCTGGGAAATCAGCCCCAAATCTGGTCAACAAGTGTAAAACTGCATCAATCACTATCAGAAGTGCCCGGAATTGAAAGATAAGTGTCTCATTGGATCCAGAAGACCCAACTCCACTAGGAATGTGTACTCATACACCATGGGTTTCCCTAATGGGCCAACTGTAGGGTCCACCATATATGGACAGAGCATAATTTGATGATCTGAAATAATAATAAAACCTGCTGAACTGCACCAATCATCATATGAACCATATGTCCATCATATGACATCATCATCAAGCATGTGGGACCATCCATCATCATTAATAGGTATAGATATGGCCCACATGATCACGGATCCCAATAATATACAACCAAGGATAAATCACATCAGTAGACGAAGACATGTTTCTCTAATCATTCTCACAGCCAAGCTCAAGGTATAACATCCATTCAGTGGCATTAATCAAGCTAGCATATTCCTTTGTTATAAAATTACTTGCACAATAATTCAAATGAGAAACTCACCCATTAGATATGGTCAAACTACTAGTGAAGGATGAAGGCTAGGAACAAGGTTGGGCCAAGGGGTTGACTTGTCTTACTCAACTCAAAAATACTTTGTACTGGGAAAAAGGGGAGAGCTACAAACTCTGTGCTTGGACAAAATAGCACGAGGGATGGTTGTGCCTCACAAATGGATAAGTTGTTTAGAGAGTGTTTATTCAACTTAGGCATCATGTCTACATCAAGTTGATCCAGGTTCATTAGGATCATTCTATTTCATTTCATGGCCTCTTTGGCCTACATAACCCTTCGGATCTCAGGTGTGCTGATAAGCACAACTAGTTGCAGCTTGCATCCAGGGCATGTTTTGATATACATATAAGGTCAGAAATTGTTTAGATATAGCTTTTAATAACCATTGCTTTTTGGACCTTTCTTATACTCTTCAAGGAGTATTTTTAGCAGTTCATCGCTCTTGCCCTTTTTAGTTTCCATGGGTGAATTTATAAGTTTCCATAAGTAGAACATGAGCTTTCAGTTTTAGCCAACAACATCTTAAGTGAATAGGGGGAGTTCGAGCCAATGCCAAACATCAGGACAACCGACCAGAATGATTTAGGCCTACAATCCAACTCACCAAAGGCAAGTTTTGTCACCAACTTAGAGCCGAGACAGTGAACATACAGGGATGCGGTCCAGACACAGAGGTAGAAAAATGGGGAAGTCCTCAGTATGAGAAAGTCAAATGAGACAGGTCAAGGTTTAAATTCAAATAAGGAAAGTCATGTATGGATGGAGTCAAGTGAGTATGGAGCCTACACTAGCAGAAAACTGGTGTCAGGAAAGACCATATCTATGTAAGGTGGAAAACCAGTGGGTTTTGTTAAATGACCTAAATGTGCAAGTACTTGTCCATTTTATAATTTATAGTTCATTTAAATAGTTAGCCACATCAGGAATAATATACCAAGTAGATGCTGTGATCATGACTAAATTAACAAGATAATAATCCATAGTCAATGATAAAGTATCCATAGGTCATATAACATCATCACAATAATAATCATCATATATCGTCTGAAACACTGCTGCAATACATCTCTAAGCACTGAATTGAAACTGTATGGGATAAAGGGTCACATCGGTCATCAAATATGAACTCCCAAGGCTCAGCCTTGACACAAGGTCTAACATAAGTCTGGATAATGCACTGCTCTGATCATGAGTGATCTCAAAATATGCAATCATCATAGCCAAGCTCTGAATAATGGAAGCTCTGGAATGTGCAGATATCTGCTAAGCAAGCATAGTAGCCCTGCTACTATGGTGTGATAACACTACCCCTAGACTTTTACGTGGGTGATTTCTACCTTGTGGGCATCATTTCACATTTTTAGGGATTAAAACCCCCTTTTGAACTACTTGGCACCTTAAAACTCAAATCTAGTAAGATCTAACCCTTGGATTGACTTAATTTTCAAGATCCATATAGATCATTGCATAAACCACTTGGATCTACAATTTGGTGGCCATTGGACTTGATTAGACACACCTTACCCACCTTTTAGCCCTCCTTCAGCAAGGTCGCACTTCCTTGGGTGACTGAGTTTACCCACTTCTAGGACCTGGGTAGTTGAGATTTCAGTGGATTTGTAACGGGCATACCTTGAAACCTATATCTAGAGTATCATTTTGTGACGATTTGCCTTGGGGGTAGCATTCCTTGTTTTAAGGGATTGTGGTCCACTTGGGTCATTTCATGAAATTCTAGATCTAGCAAGATCCAACCACTTTATCTCAATTAGCCCACTTGATTTGACTTCTTGGTGTCCCGATCTACACTTTGACATATCTTTTGACTCCGTTAACCCATCCAACAAGGCACTAGTCCTCCTTAAGCAAGTCACACTCCTTGGGAATTGTCTCAAATCTTAGATCCCGTAAGTGGGTATTCCTAATTTCAACTTAGATCCATAGATCTACTCATTATATGCCCCTTAGTACCAATTTCATCCCTTAAAGCCCACCTTGTGGGTCCCATTTGAGTCATTCACATATCCCAAGAAAGTGGGTCCCAGTTGTATAATACATGGTACTAGATCTTGTCTTTTTAGCTCATCATGTGGCCTAAATCATACATTGGTTGAAACACTAATCATATCTCAAACCACCTTCAACCATACTTTAATTTCTATGTCCACTTTACCTTGCATTGGTTTCCGTAACTTACCATTTATTTATTCCTAGGAACCTTTGTTTGGGTCCAATCATCTTTGATTGGTAATAGGGTCTCCCCCTATGTCTTGATTCATCTAGATCTAAAGCGAAGAGTACCTCGATTGATGTGACTCCCACCTTGCATTGGGAACCGTGGCATCTCTTGGGTCACCTCTTTAGTTGTCCATCTCCTGTACCGTCCCGGATGGGATACCACTAGCGACAACTACAAGTTTTGTGATAACATTTTTGGCGCCGTTGCCGGGGGACGGTAGAGGCCTACCTTGGTGCAACATATATTTTCAATCCCTACTCCCGTTCTCTTTGCCAACATTTTTGGTGCCGTTTCCGGGGACGTAGAGGCTTACCTTAGGTGTCTGCGAGTATCCATGCATAATTCATATCTTATCGCATCCGAATGAATCTAGATGGTTATCATTTTAATCCTTAATTTAACCATAGCCATCTATTTGTTCCTCACTCTCTCCCTACATTTTAACGACATCCATCTTGGTAGAAGAGTTTTGAAATCTACTTGGAGACTCCACATAAGCGACTCCACTAGTGATCGATCCTATCATTATCTAGAACCCATGGGGTGCATCATTTTGTATTTAGGTTCTTGATTTGAAAAAAATTTAAAAGTAAAATAAATATAATAAAAAAAACTTTTGCCATCCATGGCTGCTTCTGAGCGGCCTAGGACTTTTGGTCAATTGAAAGTCTTTGAATTCTCAAAAATTATTGGTTATCCTCATCAAGCCCGTGAAAGGTTGCCTAAATTTGATGAAATTTATGATAAATCTGCTAAAGGGCACCTTCTCATCTGTAGGAAAATTTTTAATGAATTGTCTATAACCCATGAGGATGTATGCATGAAACTATTGGCCTCATCTTTCCAAGGAAGAGCAGAGCTCTAGTTCTTAAATTTAAAGACCAATAGCATTTTTGGATATGACATGTTTGAAAGTAAATTCTTAGAAAAATAGGGAAGTGAACTCGATGATATTTATTCTTCAATTCAAATCCAAGATCAAAACCTTCCCCTTTCCAATCCTATCATTGAATCAATCAATAACCACATATCAAATGAATTGTCAACATCCGGAGATGACCCTTCCTGCTCAGTTTATTTTGAGGATAAGTCTTCCACTTTTGAGTCGATTGAAAGTCAAATCCATAATCATTGTATAAATCATAAGTTTTCAAATTTCTTTTTAGGTAGCCCTAGTCTTGATCCTTAGGAAATTTTCGAGGATGAGCCTTTAGTCAACAAGTCTATTGAAGTTCCTCCTTCCGAGCAACTCATTGGTCATTCTAGCTTTATCGATCATTCAATGCCTTATCACCTTTTTGAAGAAGCAGAAAGTAGGGACATTGACCAAGATCCATTAGTGGTGATTTCGCATGATCATTGTGCAAATAATCAGGATGTTTTAAGTAAACTTGTTAATTTTCTCCCTGACAATGATCATTTATCCTCATATGAATTTAATGATGAATCAATAGAAGGTCAATCTCAAGATGAGGATGAATTAGTGAATCACACTAGTTGCTCTAATATTTGTTCCACTTCTTATAATGAGTCTTTAAATTTTTCCATCCTTAGTCAAGATAGCTTCATCCATTTATTAGAATTAGAATCTTGTCCTCAGTTTGTAAATATTAGGCTTGATCAAAAGTTTATCATTCATAGAATAAACAATATTGCATTAAAAGGCCTTTCCTTTTGTCAAATTCCAAGGCCAAATTTTTCTATCCATCTGGGAGAAATTGCATCCACCCTCCCTACTCATCCTTTTCAATCTTTTTCGGGTTGGTACTCTAGTTGGTCTTTTGCCTTGGAAATTTTCAATAGGAAGTATAAGCATGATTACATATTTGGAGAAAAAGAAGTTCATTTCCCTTTTCAGTCACTTTGGAACCAAAATGCTTGTTGTCAAGTTATCAATCATTCTTGGTGGCTAGAAAAGGTGTTCAAAGATCAGTTTCATCTTTTCTCCATTTGTGAGCATTAAGTGGGTTTGATTTTGATCTTTTGTCTTCTCAGCTTTAATTTATCCCCACTTGGTTTTTATTTGATCATCAGTCCCAAGGAGAATCAAATTGAATATGTAAGAGAGGTAAATGAGGAAATTATTTTTTGTGAAAAAGAATTGAGTCGCATGCCTTATATTTTTCCTCCATCAATCTTAAGCAATAACTTGCATGAATTTTATGATCCTATCAATTCTTGGATGGAGGATGTTTGCATCAATCATTTTTCTGCTTGGCATGATCTCATTTTGCACCATTCAAATTTTTCCTCAATTTCTGAACAAGTCAGGAAGATTGTGCTCTCAATTTCAGTAATCTTTAATCCAATCTTGACTTGCTTTATCAACAAAAATCAAAAAAATCATTAACTTATTTGATGAATGGTTGCATTGGATTTATGATTTTACCTAACATTTGTGATGAATGGTTAGAGTAGGGTAGGTAGGACCAAATAAGCTCACTTGAGCAGTAGGATTTGTGTGCTTTTTCCTTTTACTGTGTGCTGAGCGTTGCTCCTTTTTCTTTGAGTGTCTGCTTGTTTTTGTGACTAATTGAGTTGAGCCCTGCTCCTTCCTAAGCTTGTCTTTTCTCCTGCATGCATTAAAGATTTTTTTAAATTTCCATTTACATTTTTGACTGCCTGCTTGAAAAAGTTTTCTTGTCCTCCTGCACAGTAATAAAAAAAATAATGAATGATGAACAAATGATATATGCTATGTTAGTTAAAATTTTTATTTTACGCATTTCAGTTTCTATTTTAGAGTAGATTTCATTTTCAGTTTTATTTTATATTTGTCCCATACATGCTCCATAAGTTATTCTAGTGTTTGTGAGCGTAGGTACAGGTGCAAAATAAAAGCTGAAAGCAAGGATGGTGCAATGCTGGATTGAAGATTGATGCAGAGTAGATCAAGACCAGAGATTCTAAGGTTCTCAAGCGCTCTCTCCCTTAGATCACTTGTCCCAGCTGGAGCCAGATGTTATCACACCATAGTAGCAGGGCTACTATTCTTGCTTAGCAGATATCTGCACATTTCAGAGCTTCCATTATTCAGAGCTTGGCTATGATGATTGTATATTTTGAGATCACTCATGATTAGAGCAGTGTATTATTCAAACTTATGTTAGAACTTGTGTCAAGGCTGAGCCTTGAGAGTTCAGATTTGATGACCGATGTGATCCTTTATCCCATACAGTTTCAGTTCAGTGCTTAGAGATGTATTGCAGTAGTGTTTCAGATGATATATGATGATTATTATTGTGATGATGTTATATGACCTATGGATGTTTTATCATTGACTGTGGATTATTATCTTGTTGATTTAGTCATGTTCACAGTATCTGCTTGGTATATTATTCCTGATGTGTCAAACTGTTTAAAATGAAGTATAAATTATAAAATGGACATTTACTTGCACATTTAGGTTATTTAACAAAACCCACTGGCTTACCACCTTACATAGATATGGTCTTTCCTGACACTAGTTGTCTGCTAGTTTAGGCTCCATATTCTCTTGAGTCCATCCATACATGACTTTCCCTATTTGAATTTAAACCTTGACCTATCTCATTTGACTTTCTGATACTGAGGACTTCCCCATTTTTCTACCTCTGTGTTTGGACCGCATCCCTGTATGTTCAGTGTCTCGGCTCTAAGTTGGTGACAAAACTTGCCTTTGGTGAGTTGGATTGTAGGCCTAAATCATTTTGGTCGGTTGTCTCGATGTTTGGCATTGGCTCGAACTCCCCCTAGTCACTTGAGATGTTGTTGGCTAAAACTGAAAGCTCATGTACTACTTATGGAAACTTATAAATTCGCCCATGGAAACTAAAAAGGGAAAGAGCGATGAACTACTAAAAATACTCCTCGAAGAGTATAAAAAAGGTCCAAAAAAGCAATGGTTCTTAAAAGCTATATCTAAATAATTGTTGACCTTATATGTATATGAAAACATGCCCTGGATGCAAGCTGCAACTAGTTGTGCTTATCAACACATTTGAGATCTGAAGGGTTATGTAGGCCAAAAAGGCCATGAAATGGAATTGAATGATCCTAATGAACCTGGATCAGCTTGATGTAGACATGATGCCTAAGTTGAATAAGCACTCTCTATACAACTTATCCATTTGTGAGGCACAGCCATCCCCCGTGTTATTTTGTCCAAGAACAGAGTTTGTAGTTTTCTCCTCTCCCAGTCCAAAGTATTTTTGAGTCGAGTAAGACAAGTCAACCCCTTGGCCCAACCTTATTCCTATCCTTCATCCTTCACTAGCAGTTTGACCATGTCCAATGGGTGAGTTTGTCAGTTGAACTATTGTGCAAGAAATTTCAATAATAAAGGAATATGCTAACTTGATTAATGCTTCTGAATGGATGTTATACTTTGAGCTAGGCTTTGAGAATGATTAGAGGAACATGTCTTAATCTACTGATGTGATTTATCCTTGGTTGTATATTATTGGGATCCGTGATGATGTGGGACATATATATACCTATAGATGATGATGGATGGTCCCACATACTCTTGATGATAATGTGATATGATGGATATAGGATGCAGATGATGATTGATGCAGTTCAACAGTTTTATTTATTGCTTCAGATCATCAGATTACACACTGTCCATATATGGTGGACCCTACAGCTGGCCCATTAGGGAAACCCATGGTGTATGAGTACACATTCCTAGTGGATTTGGGTGTTCTGGTTCCAATGAGACACTTATTCTTCAATTCCGGGCACTTCTGACAGTGATTGATGCAGTTTTACATGTGTTGACCAGATTTGGGGCTGATTTCCCAGCCTGAGCAGCAGGGGCCAGGAGAGGCCAGTTCACCTAGGGCACTGTATGAGGAAGGAGTGGTCTAGCCACTTGTTTTTACCATTTACCCCCCCTTCTGGAGAGCCTGGTGGGCTCAGTTGGACAGCACAGATTCCCTGGGAGGTAGTTTTGGCACTTTCACAGTTACCGAGGCAGTTAAAAAATGGGATAAAGTGGTCACTGAGGAATTCGATTTGGGAAATTGAGGCAAGGTTTTGGCACTTGGTTTTCACAGAGGTCTTCCAGGGTGATCCCACTATCTTCCAGCCAGTTTTCACCATGTGGGTAGGCCCAAAGCAATCACAGGATGTCTTTTACTGCCTGTCTGTCATAGATTTTGAGGACAAATTTGATCGTTTATATTATCTTGGACATATTTTATTATTTTATTGTGCCTTGGGGATGAACTAGTAAGGATTGATGCCTCCTAGCCCCACCATGTGCTTCTTATGTTATGTCATAGTCATTATGAGGTGGATTTTTGTACTTTTACCCCTCTAGTGGATGACGTCATCCTCACTTTGTACCATTTAGTTAGGGTGTCATCATTATATTGGGTGATCCATGTGATACATTGTTATGATTCATTATTAGCCATTGATCATGTATTGACATCTTTTAATCTCAACCACTCATTTGATGTAGTATTGTAGAGTGGTATAGGGTTTTGGTCTTTATTATCCTATATAAGGAGGAGACCCCCTATTGTATAGCTCACCTTTGGAGCTTTGGAATATTGGAATAGAACACTTCTTTGTGGAGCATATCTCTCTTGTCTTGTGGATTCTCTTGCATCTTGAGTATACAGTATCTCTTCTATGTATCATTGTGGATTTTGGTGTTTCTACTAGTTTTCTTGCAGGAAAGTCGAATTGGTGGAGAGGAGGACGATTTCTTGAGGTTTATTGTTGGAGGGATCCACATAGTCTCTCTTGGGTTGATCTTGTTGAAAGGGAGTATCATTATTGTATCTTTGTGACATAGTTGATTCTTTCTATTACATCTTTCCATCATTTTCATAATCATCTTACTTGGCTTGTTTCATGTGATCTTGTCTTGTAGGAGGAGGACGATTTGGCTATCTTGGAGGAGGACGTTTTGGTTGGAGCTCTTGGATCTCACTCTTGAATACACACATAGGAGAATTCTATCAATTTTCAAGGCGGCCACAAGCAATTGAGGTAAGATCTACAAGGTATGTGTCTCTTTCCATCCATTCTCTCTTCATTGGTCACAAACCCTAATTAATCAAAACCCCAAATTTTGGTTTTTTTTAGATCTAGTTAGATCTAGCCTTGCTTTTGAAAAGATCTTAAGAAACCACCTCTATAGCATCCACCCCTAGTTGGATCTATGGTTTGGTGGTGATTGGGTTAAAATTGACACACTTTTCAAGGCAATATAGCCCTCTTGAACCAAATTGCACTTCCTTGGAGAGGCTTGTTGGGTTAGATCTAGCATGTGGGTAGGTGAGATCCCACTTGATTTGCAATCTACACATTTGATAACCTACCTCTAGACTTTTACTTGGGTGATTTCTACCTTGTGGGCATCATTCCACATTTTAAGGGATTAAAACCCCCTTTTGAACTACTTGGCACCTTAAAACTCAAATCTAGTAAGATCTAACCCTTGGATTGACTTGATTTTCAAGATCCATATAGATCATTGCATAAACCACTTGGATCTATAATTTGGTGGCCATTGGACTTGATTTGACACACCTTACCCACCTTTTAGCCCTCCTTGAGCAAGGTCACACTTCCTTGGGTGACTGAGTTTACCCACTTCTAGGACCTGGGTAGTTGAGATTTCATTGGATTTGGAACGGGCATACCTTGAAACCTATATCTAGAGTATCATTTTGTGACGATTTGCCTTGGGGGTAGCATTCCTTGTTTTAAGGGATTGTGGTCCACTTGGGTCATTTCATGAAATTCTAGATCTAGCAAGATCCAACCACTTTATCTCAATGAGCCCACTTGATTTGACTTCTTGGTGTCCCGATCTACACTTTGACATATCTTTTGACTCCATTAACCCATCCAACAAGGCACTAGTCCTCCTTAAGCAAGTCACACTCCTTGGGAATTGTGTCAAACCTTAGATCCCGTAAGTGGGTATTCCTAATTTCAACTTAGATCCATAGATCTACTCATTATATGCCCCTTAGTACCAATTTCATCCCTTAAAGCCCACCTTGTGGGTCCCATTTGAGTCATTCACATATCCCAAGAAAGTGGGTCCCACTTGTATAATACAAGGTATTAGATCTTGTCTTTTTAGCTCATCATGTGGCCTAAATCATACATTGGTTGAAACACTAATCATCTCTCAAACCACCTTCAACCATACTTTAATTTCTATGTCCACTTTACCTTGTATTGGTTTCCGTAACTTACCATTTACTTATCCCTAGGAACCTTTGTTTGGGTCCAATCATCTTTGATTGGTAATAGGGTCTCCCCCTAGGTCTTGATTCGTCTAGATCTAAAGCGAAGAGTGCCTCGGTTGACATGAATCCCACCTTGCATTGGGAACCATGGCATCTCTTAGGTCACCTCTTTAGTTGTCCATCTCCTCTACCGTCCTGGATGGGATATATCTCATCATCATCACATCATCAAAAGAAAGAGACCCAAGAGCAACAAAGATGGGCCTCAATACTCTGGAATGCAAATGCTCAACGCAAAAATAAGCCTGGAAAATAGTATTCCTGCAGAATGTGGCATAAAAGGGTCATTGTATTCAGTGTCGGATACTCGTCTTCCTGTGTCCTCCATGTCCCATGTCCACATGTCAAGTGACTTAATGGCAATAGTATATCTCAATCATAAGTGATACCTCCTAAAGACACTCAATATGAGAGAACCGGTTTACTTGTATCATTGATAACTAATAATAATACGTCTTGATCTGTATTAATATTCTTGTATTTTTGGCTCAAAGAGTTTTCAAATCACATAGCATTATAGTCTACTGTCAACTTCAAACTGTTGTACAATTCACTTCATTGTTAAAGGATAGTTATTGTACCTTAGTTAATTTGTAGTTTGGTATCCATATTTCCTTCCCATCTTTATCTTAATCACTTTGTGTATATTGCAGGGAAATCAACAAAGTGTCAAGAAGCAGAATGAGCAGAAAAAGAGATGAATTGGATAACAATTTTTAGCCTTCAGCACAAGCTCTGTATCTTGATTACTTTCATATACTCTGGAAACTACAGAGATGGCTTGCTTTTTGTACACTATTGACATACTATATTTAATTTACGAGTTTGTATCTTGAATGTCTACAAAATCCTGGTGGTATTACTAGCTTTGTGAGACCTCGTTTTTGTTTTATCTTTTTCTTTTTTCAAACTTTTTGATTGCAGGAAATCCATGTAATGCTTGTTTTGAGAAGCAGATGAAAGGAGATAAATGATATTGAGCCAGATTCTCTCTTCTCAAGAACGATATCGACATAAGTTCCCATTCAATTATGTAATATGCTTCTGCATTTCTGTTTTATTCTTTTTCAGCAGATCATCACTAAAGTTAATTATCTCACATACCAATGCCCATGTGTATTCTTTATGATGGAAAATTGGAGATAATTGCTGTCTTCTAATAGGTTAGCCCCCTGTAAGCCCTAAATGTATACTCATTAGAAAAGATCGTAGAGGTTATTTTTCCATCTTAAAAAGATTATGGCAGTCTTTATTCCACCATAACAGATATAGGACTAGTAGAAGATCAAGACATTAATGCTCTACATTACAAAATTCTCACTGACACCATCAAAAGTCACCGTATGTGTTATCGAAAAGAGGAAGATAATAGCTCTATGCTAGATACCAAACCAGAACCTCCAAGCCACTTTATTATTGGCAATGTTTCTAATAGTGTATTAATGAACAAGTACTTAAAAGATGTCTTGGAACAATTGTTGAATCTGATTCCCCAATTGCCTCTTGTAAAGATTTGAATATTTCATCCCTTTATATTGTTAATGGTGGTCAGTTAGTTGATAAGAGTTTCTATAAACGAAAGCTGCATTTCCTAAAAAAATGTGTCTTTTGTAGAGTTTCAACCATCTGTGCACCCTGAGTTTCAAAGAAGAGAGTGAATCCAAATAGATTTTATTTTGTGAAGCTTCTATGATACTTGGTCCATGGTGGGGCTTTCACCATTTGTTTGGTTATCTGGGGACACTCTGTGGATGCCCCCGATATGCCTTGGACATTTCCTCTACATGGCATGTTTCTCATAATTCCCAACGACACTTAGGAAATACTCCATTCTAGGGATGTCAAAGAATTATGAGTGTCCTATCCCTACCTGTGGGAAAGCACCCCCCCTCCCCCTGCTTTGTGCTCACTCTCCCAAATCTCACTTTGGAGGGGATCATGCTCCTAGAACGATTCACTACAAAGTACTAGAAAGCTCCCTCCCTCCCCCCAGTTCTCACTCTCGGAAGCTTGCTTTAGAGGGGATCATGCTCCTGGAACGATTCACCGCACAGTACTAGACAGCTCCGTAAGTACTAAGAAGAGAAAAAAAAACAAATGTTTGGGAAGGTGGGAATTGAGATGGGTTGTGAAAGACAAGGTCACCTTTTGATCTACTATTTCCAAGGTGAGGGAGTGCAGAATGGGCTAAATCTACCAATGCAATTGTAGTATATGAGTGCTTATGTTGAGCATTTCAAGGTCACTTGATGTAAACCACTTCCAAAAATACAAGAGATCAGGAATCAAAGTAGTTAGAGGAATATATCATACAACTGTGTTGGGGGATAAGCAAAAGAGAAAAAAGCAAAATAGGTAACATACTATATGATGGGTGGTTTTGGAGGTTTTTTAGTTTACTGTGTACAATTTGATTGCTCATTTGGGTGTCATTGAATTTGGGTGCCAATTGTGTACAAATCTAGCAGAGAATTTTTGTACTTGAAGTTGAGCAGTCTTGAACTTTTGATGTCCTTATGCTCATATCAAGTTGATTGGCAGTTTTGGGATTCGTTCTAACAAATCAAACTGAAAGGCATTTTTTGGGCCTGGGCAATTTGGGTGTTGTGCTGATATTAAGTCTATTGTCTCCCAAAACTGACATGCGTGTGTTGAAGCCCAAAATGTAGCACACCAGCTGGATGACAACTCTTAGGAGAGAGGCCAATATCACCACACTCCTCTCCTCTCGCTTCAGGTTGGCTCTTCTCCAACTCAAGGGGGGTATCCCTAAGATAGGATCGCTAAGGCAGGTGCAACAGAGGGCAAGGTGAACTGAAGAGGCTTCCTTAGGAAACGATTGTAACAAAAAGATAATTTCGATTGGGTGATGGGAAAGTTGGGAGGATTAGTCCTCGAGGAAAGGCCAGTGCCAGTATATCAGAGGGGCGAATGGAGTCAAAAGATAGATCAAAGGGCTTTGTGTCATATGTGACTGAGGGGGAAAGATCGCATTATTGAGCAAGCCCTGCTCAGTCTAGTGTTTGACAGATCAGAAAGAGTACTTCTTCCTCTCTAAGTGCGGGAGGTGCACTATGCAAACGAAAGATCAATATTACATAATTAAACTGGATTAAATGAAAAGATCAATACATGTGTATGCACGTTCACAAAGGGAAAAAGAAAGCAGATGCTAAGAGTTCTTCACCAAAGGGAAAAAGAAAGTTGGTTGCTAAGAATTCTTCACCTTCCAACGTGGTGGATTGTCTCCCTTCTATGGCCTCTTACACAAAGAAAAGAAGATGTAGAATCTAGATTTACTCACACTGGTCTAAAAAAATCACAAGATCATTCCACAAAAATACTCACTTTATCCAAAGAATCCCATGGTATTTTTCATTAAGGTCATGGGAAGAGAAGCTCCCAAGTTTTTTCCATCATTACAAAGGAGGCTGGCTCCTTTTATAGGCCAAAAGGCTCTCATAAAAATGAAGAAGAAATAAAATAATAAAATAATAGAGGAAAAGTGAATTAGATCCACTTTCTTCTCTCCATCGACAGCATGACTAACTCCTTTTATTAAATGGAACTCAGACTTTGGCTATTTGCTGCACATCCACGAAACCACACGTATTGTAACATGGAACCGAGCTTCGAAAGACTGCACTCTATGCAATGCTGGCCGCCCTAACCCGGGGAGTGATGATTCGTGGCTCACTAAATCAGCAAACAGTAAAGTGATTTCCACACAAGCTGTCAAAAATTGATTAATCCAGAGCCGACGACTGCTAATGAGATTTCGGGTTTATGCTCCACGTATCAACAATGCAAGCCAGGTGGCTACAATAGCGAACTCGCTCGAAGTGGAAGTCATTCCATAACTCAGCTGCTAAGAGGAAACACAAGAAAAAATGCCATGATTCCAGATCTGAGCCAATGTACTGGATGGACTGACTCTTTTAGCTTGTAGTCATTTGCGTTTCATAGGATTGGTTGCCAATGAAAACATTTGATACGTGGGTCAAGCAAACACCACCAAAACTCCACGAGAAGTTCCAGAATCCCGCGAAATCACCTCCAGGAAAACAATACTCTAGCAAATTTCGGTGCATAAAAAGATAAATATCTAATAACTGGCAGCCATTTCAAATATTGAACTGAGACTCGCCGAGCCACCACTAAGTGTTCGCCCATTTTAAATGTTCCAGGATTTCATTGGAACTATCTCCAAACAGCTGTCAGATGTCGGAGATACGAGCTGCAAGCAATGACCACGACTCACCCCTTTGGATACATTTTGACAAACATTTAATGCCGTATCACTTCAAACTCATCGCCATCTTTACGATGCTCCCTTGTTGCTGTCGATTTCATGTATGAACACGTCCCTTTAAAACCCAACAGTGGCCCGATAAAAAAGAAACTTTATTGACTCGAGTCCACGCTGGCGGCCACTTGCAGATCCTCGTGGTCTCCGATCTAATTTAACCTCCGCCGTGTGTTGACATCTTGTTTAAACCTGAGTTCAATGAATTAATCTCGCATCAATCAATTAGCTCTCAATACATACAGGTCCAAGCTCCTGTGAAGTGCAATTTGCATCAAATTGTCGCCGAGGGCAAGGGATTCTTCCAACTGGTGATAAAATCGTGGATTTCCTACTGAGCTGAACAATTTGTTGAAAACCCTGAGCCCGGGCGTCAATCATATATAGATTACGACTGGCAGGCATTCGAAAATTGGCGGATCCATCTCAGATTTTGCATAACTTAAGTGCTTTACTGAGCACTGTTACGAACTTTTTGTACCATAGTTGGATTATCTGAAGAGCCGCCATTTGACAAACATGATGAATGTTTGTACTCCATTGTATCAGATGATCCATCATTTATGCCTAGCCAGTTTTGGCTAGTCAGTTTTGTTTTTCAGTCGACATGACCATGGCCCCATGGGGTTTGTAATAAAGTGTGATAGTAGGATTTTGAGTGGCTCGGTTCCCCATGGCTTGATTAAGCAACTAAGGTATTCCAAGGAGTTTTTTCCCTTGTCAATTATACTCTGCCTGTAGCCGAGCTATAATCGATGAGGTTTTCTCTCGCTTCCTCCAAAGCTGGAATGCCCGATTTTGAAAATTTTATCCATGGGGGGTTATTAGAGTCCAACTGATATATATAAGCCTACTAGACACTATTAGAATAGGTGTTGGTCATGTCCTAGGTCCCTAGAACCCTCAGAAAAAATTTCGAAATTTTTTTACCAGGTCCTCTTGTTTTGGGTTTTTAATTATTTTTAAATTTTAATAAATTTTTCCATAGTTTAAATGGAAAAATTTCAATTTGTAATATGTCAGTCATCCAGGATCCGAATTCAGTGATTGAAGGCTCCAACCTTAAGCCAAAAATCATTCATGATCCCCGGACCAGTTTATCCTAAGTTTTGGATGTCAATTCAGCCTCATAATTAATAATTTCTCAAAAAAACCATTTACAGAGAAATTATTAATTAAAATATAAAAAATTGAATATTTGGAGATAATCCAAATCTCTCCAAAATAATCCAAATGGATTAAAATAAAAGGCTAATTGACATGGCATTGGGCATTAATGAATATTCCAATCATCTCAGTCATCATCCAATCAAGTGTACAGTCAGCACAAGTGGATCTCTCCAAGTGAATTCGCCCACCTTCCTCAAATCTGCAAATTAGTGATGTGTCAAGTTGTTAATGGGTTGGTTGGTTGCATTTATGCCTATGGTAGGCGCCCTCCTCA
This sequence comes from Larix kaempferi, assembly GCA_027924585.1. Lineage (NCBI taxonomy): Eukaryota > Viridiplantae > Streptophyta > Pinopsida > Pinales > Pinaceae > Larix > Larix kaempferi. The sequence continues at coordinate 2,479,277 of BSBM01000546.1, forward strand.
AGTTATGCAATCATAGAGCTTGGATTCCATTGCACACATGTTGCATTGATTACAACTCAAGGCTCGTCTTCCATATGTGGCATTCATGCCCTCACAAGGGAGATCACATCAACTTCCCATGGAGCTCGAGTTTTCCACTTGGCATATGATTATGGGATGGGAGATACTTCCAAAGTGGAGATGAGGGGCGCCTTGCCTAGGTGGAGGCTACCTCCTCATCTCATTTAATGCAACTCGACTTGTTGGTGGAGTTACCACTCCAATGCTTGGCTTAACTTGGATTTGATTAGATGTTGATTGGCAATTCGAATTTGTGTTAGGTGCTATTGGCTTCCATCATGCCAATTCTAATTAGGGTGGCTTAGTCTCTAGCTTTTGTTATATAATGAGGTCCTTTTTCCTCATTCCTCATGGATTATTTGGCAAAGAAACTCTGGAGGAATTGTAACTTGTTTCATTTTTAATAAAGTTGTGACTTTGGAGGTCAATTTGTGGAGGCTCTTGGTGGCCATGCATCATCCCAATTCTGAGGTGATATTGTGTATTACTCATATGCTTAGGAATATTAAGTTTTGATTTATGTTTCAAGAAGGCTAACAATCTAGCACATGCAATCATAAGTTTTCTCTTTTCGCTTGAGCATATTTGTCTTGCAGGTGTCTTCCAAGGTTTTGAGATTTTTTGCAGGTTAACCTTCACTCTACTTGTGGCCAAAGGATTCTCAGTTTTATAAGCGTAAGAACGAAGAGATCTTGCCTCACCCATCAAATCTTCAACAAAATTCTATTTCGGTTACTAGATCTACCCATCCAAACTGTGGACCTTCAAGCTTCTCCTTATCCAAGTTTGAGATCATACTTTGTTTGCCCTTGATTTTTGGTTCACTTGGTCTTTGCCCTCTCGTTTGCCTCTCCAAAACCTTTAGTTCTTCCTCCCATTCATCCTTCTCTTCATCCTTTTCCTCCTAGATTTCATCCTCCTCCTCCCTTTCACCCCTCCTCTTCTCCTTCATTTAGTCCTCCCTTTACTTCTTTCCTCTCGTCCACCTTGGTTTGCTCCCCCTTTTTCCCTTCGTCTCCCTACATTTTCCTCATTTTCTCCTCTCTTCCATCCCCATTCAGTGTTCCTCCCTCACCCTTTCATCTCCCTTCCCCTTAGCTCCATTTGCTTCCCTATCATCCCTTTCGTCCATCTCCAAGAAGGCCCTAAATCACAATAAATAACAAAATATTTCAAAGTTTTCTTCTAGTTTGGGTTAGTGATTAGTAGTTTCATGTTTTGGGAAGGTAGTTAAGCATTGCTTAGTTTTCTCAAAAAATATATTTTTGTATTTGGCATTCTAGAATTAATATTTAGTTTACTTGTTTCACTCGCATCTTATCTCTTATAAAGTTAGGCATATAGGCTAGTTTCAAAGTTTATTTTGTTTTCTCTAACGTTAAAGGGTGCCTTGTTTAGTGATTTGAGCTTGTGTAGATTTCTTTGAAAGAGAAGAGATTTTTGTGAAGATAAAACTCAAAAGAAGATCAACTTATAACCAAGGAGAAGATTCAAACCAAATCATAGAACCAAAACCAATCTCCTTTGTACTAGCCATTAGGGCTTTCAAGTTTGTTTCACTATGTTATTTTTCGCTTCTTTCAAAAAGACCTTTCAAGGGTTTAATTCCCAATGGCAATTGTAATCTGTTTAATAAAAGGGCTAGGTGGGATAAGGCCTCCCACACATCTTTCCTCCTTCCCCATTTGGGGAAGTTTGTTTCATGCATGCTTAGATTAGTTTTATTTTCAGTCATTTAGATTAAAATTTCATTTTCAGTTCTTAGATTAATTTCTCTTCCAAGTATTGGCCTGAGATAGCAACCTTGGGATTTCATTCCAAGGGCATCATTATTTTGTGGCGGCTTCTTTATCCCCATTAGACTCCTTGTCGAAACTCAGCTAGCTGCAATTTCTCAAGGATTGGTGGTTCTAGTGTTCATCCTTGTTCGGAGGTTGACCCCACTTGTTGTTTATTTCTTAGATTAGTGGTTAAACTTGGCCTTAGAAAGTGTGCTTTTGCTATCATATTGTTCAACTGTTTTACTTCTAAAATTGCACTTTCCCTTATGCAAGACTGCCTCTACTTTAATAAACAAATGAAGTCTCTTGAACTTGCCGTAATCCAAGTCAAGAGCACTCTCTGCCGGAGAGCATTCTAGATTTGCATCTTTTCTCTCTGCATTAGGCATATTAGATTAAATAAGTCTCTTGAACCTTGTCATAAGACAAAGTCAAGAGCACTCTCTATCGGAGAGCTGAACTGTGTGCTTAAACAACAAATAAAATATTCCAACTCATACTCCCATAATAATTTACTTTGGTTGCTATCTGACACTCGTATGCTCTGCCAACCTGAAAGGGTTGGGTTAGTACTCAGAAAGGTGTTAGATCTGATTAACTTCTACAACATAATAAAATTTGTACCCCCACAACCAATGAACCGGCGTTGATTCTTCGAGATATACTCAGGTAGTGGGAAAAGTTCCTAAACCTGGTGGGGCTGGAGGTTTCCACTGTCTAGACATTAGGGTGGTCAAGCCATTGAACACTTACTCTTTGAAATCTAGGTGGACCGACATACCATCAGAAGGGGAAGCCACTGAAAGTATCACTTTCCAGACTTTTGCTTATCTCATTGTTCTTATCCTAATAATCAAGACCACTAAAACTTATAATTTACCAAGATAATTTGCACAATGATCTCACAAACAGATACTATTGAGACTCATTTTTCAGCATCCCTAAGCACTATATCTATTGACTCCATTTGGCACTGGTCCTCAAAACTTACATGTATTACCTAAATTTGAATTTGTTGATCAGTATATCTTGAATCATATTGTGGATGCTATTTAATTTTCTAAGTTTTCATATTCTGTTGTGATGTTTATCTTGCAATGTGGATTGCGCTATCTTGGTCTTATTCAAAGTGTTATTGTGTCTCTCATCTTCAAAAAACTCCTAAACAACACCCATCCGCATCACCATACAATTAAAACACTTAAAACATTGAGCCATAGTTAACTCTTTGTAGGGAATACCCCCCTTGGGTTCGTTAGGAGTTAGCCTAAACGGAGGAGCTGAGATTCAGGTGACAGTACCTGGCTCATTGCTTGCCCCCAAGGCCACACCTCTCCCCACTTCCAGTGAGGGAGACAACTTTCGAAAGATTTCTGCTGCTAGTGTGCATCTCGGTGGACAACATTTTTGGCGCCGTTGCCGAGGACAAATCTTTTTGTTCCTGGACGACCTTGATTTTTTCTAGTTTGTTTACATTTTGATAGATTCTGATATCTATCTGGCGACTCCATTTCCCTTTTTTAGGTTTTTCCTTTTTTGGTAGATTTTTAGTCAAATCACTCTCAAACTTTAGACTTGAATCCACTTGGCGACTCCACTGTCAGTAAACCCCTCAAGGTATTTGACTAGAAGGAATTCTGAAGGTTTACTCAATTTCATCCCCGAGCCTGAAAAGGTTTACAGGAGGAGGTTGTGTTATCAACTTATTTGTACCATAGTTGGATTATCTGAAGACCCGCCATTTGACAAACATGGTGAATGTTTGTACTCCAGTGTATCAGATGATTCAGCATTTGTGCCTAGCCAAGTTTGGCTAGTCAGTTTTGTTTTTCAGTCGACATGACCATGGCCCCATGGGGTTTGTAATAAAGTGTGCTAGTAGGATCTGAGTGTCTCGGTCCCCCATGACTTGATTAAGCAACTAAGATATTCCAAGGATTTTTTTCCCTTGTCAATTATACTTTGCCTGTAACCGAGCTATAATCGATGAGGTTTTCTCCCGCTTCCTCCAAAGCTGGAATGCCCGATTTTGAAAATTTTAGCCATGGGAGGTTATTAGAGTCCAACTAATGTATATAAGCCTACTAGACACTATTAGAATAGATGTTGGTCATGTCCTAGGTCTCTAGGACCCTTAGAAAAATTTTCAAAATTTTTTTACCGAGTCCGTTGAATTTGGGTTTTTAATTTTTTAAAATTTTAATAAATTTCTCTATTTATAGAGAAATTTTAATTTGTAATATGTCAGTCATCCGGGATCTGAATTCAGTGATTGAAGGCTCCAGACTCAAACCAAAAATCATTCATGATCCTCGAACCAGTTTATCCTAAGTTTCGGATGTTAATTAGGCCTCATAATTAATAATTTCTCAAAAAACCCAGTTACAGAGAAATTATTAATTAAAATAATAAAATTGAATATTTTGGAGATAATCCAAATCTCTCCAAAATAAGTCAATTTGAATAAAATAAAAGGCTAATTGACATGGCACCTGGCATTTAAGATGATTCCAATCAACTTCATTGAGCTTCAATCAACTATCCAGTCAGCACAAGTAGATCTCCCAAAGAGAATTCACCCTCCATGCTTGCAAAGTCAAGTTTGGTGATGTGGAATGGGTAATAAATTGGTTTTGGTTGGTGATTGAGTTGCATTGAATGGGAGTGGGGGCGCCTTTCCTAGGTGGAGAACACCTCCCACTCTCAATTACCATGATTGTGGTCAAACTCCAAGTACCTACCATATCAATCACGCCCTCTCCAAGCTATCTCACGTCATCCTCTATTGGAGTTCGAGTTTTACATGTGGCATGCGAGTATTGGATGGTGATTATTCCAAGAATGGGATGGGGGGCACCTTGCCTAGGTGGAGGCCACCTCCCCATCCACATAGACCTTGAACTCGAGCTTTATGGTAGTTGGCACTCCAATCCAAGTGTTGATTGGATTATTGACTAGATGTGATTGGAACTCGACTTATGTTAGATGGTATTGGATCCATTCAAGCCATTTCGATTTAGGGTAGGGTGTACTCTTGTTTTGTTATATAATGAAGCTCTCTTTCCTCATTCCTCATGGATATTTTGGGCAAGAACACTCTACCAAAATCATATTGTAATATTTGTTTTAGATTGGAATAAAGAAGTGACTTTGGAGGTCCATGCGAGAGCTCTTTGCATTGTGGTTTCATCTTGTATTCGGTGATATTTTCTCACTATGCTTTCTTGTTTCAAATTATTATTCAGTTTATGCCTTGTGAAGACTAATAATCTAGTATAATAGGCATTTGATCTGGTTTGTTGCTTGAGAGTATTGTTTTGCAGAGATCATCAAAGCTGAATATTAGCTTGGGAGCAAGCTCATCTTCATTAATCAAGAGTTTTTACTATTTAATGCATTCATCTTGCAGGTTCTTCAAATAGATTTCCATTCCAAGAGAGAAACACAAAGCTATCAAGGAGTTCTTACTTCCTCCATCAACTTTTCAACAATTTTCTAAAAACGGTTACTAGATCTACCATCCAAATTGTGGATTTCCAAGCCATTTCCCTCTCCATGTTTGAGATCATTGCTTAGTTTGCCCTTGATTTTGGCATCCTTGGCTTTTTGCCTTCTTGTTTTCTCTTCTTTTCTCCCATTTGCCATTCCAAAACTTGCTCCTCCTCCTCTCTCCCATTCGCTCCTCCTCTTTTCAACCTCTCCTTCTCCCATTCGTTTCCCTATCTTTTCCATCACTTCCTCCTATTCATCCACCTTCACAAAAGCAACAAAAAACAAGTTAAATTTTAGTGATTGTTTAAGTTAGTTGTTTTACATTTTGAGAAGTTAGTAGTTAGGTTTTGTTAGATCTCATTTAGGGCTTGCATTTAGCCCATCTTCTATATTTTTGCAATCTCATTCAAAAGACATAAAAATTGCATACAAAATATTTCATTTTTTTGTAGTGTAGATCTCTTTCCTACCAATTTTAGAAATAGTTTGCTTGCTGGTCCGTTTTGTTATTTTCATAAAATCAAAATAAAATCTCATGCTTTTTACAATATAGATCTCATTTTTCAAGTTTAGACTTAGTTAGTTTCAAATTTGCATTTGTTTTATTTTGCTAATGTCTAATGGGTATATTGTTTGAGTGTATTGGAGTACTTGTAGGTATTTGAAGAAGAAGAGAGCTAAGATGATCCAAATTAGAAGAGGAAGAGTAAGAGAGGAGCAAGAAGTCAAAAGCAAGGAGAAGTTGAACCTAAAGCATTTTTTAAACCAAGACAAAAAACCATCAGTCTCCTTTGTACAAGCTATTTGATAAAGCTTATTTTAATTATTGTTCTAAGTTCATTTCTTATCAAAAGACCTTTCAAGGGCTTAAATCCCAAAGGCATTTGTAATAGATTAAATAAAAGTTAAGTGGAGGAGTCGTCCATTTTTTGGTTTTCTTCCCCATTTGGGGAAGAGCGTTGTGGTTGTTTAACTTAGATCTCTTATTTCATGCTTTAGAGTAGCTTAATAATTCATTTATGTACTTTCTTCCAAGTCTTGACTAGAGCAAGCTAACTTTGGGATTGTATCCCAAAGGCAACATAGTTTTGTGGTAGCTTCTCATTCCCCCGTTAGCCTCCTTGCCGAAGTTTCAGCTAGCTGGAAAGTCTCAAGGAATAGCGGTTATTAGAGATTGACCTTGTTCGGAAGAAGGTCCCACCTTAGATTAAACATTGTTTGGTAGAATACTAAGTCTTGCTTTCAGTTATTTTTAAATATCTTAAGTATCTTGTTATCATTTCTTTTGTTTCAGTAAATTTAAGTTTCATTTTTGTTCTTCAGTACACAACCGCTTCTATCCTATAAAAAGAACCAAAACCTCTTGAACTTGGCCAAATCCAAGTCAAGAGCACTCTCTATTGGAGAGCATCTTAGCTTGCATTTTTTCCCCCTACATTAGGCATATTAGATTAGAAAAGTCTCTTGAAATTTGGTCTTAATACTAAGTCAAGAGTGCTCTTTATTGAAGAGTTGAACTGTGCTCTTTAATAATAAAATACTTCAACTCACACTCCCTTTTAATTAATTTACTTTGGCCAATTGTCCAACACCCGTATGCTCTTCCAACCTGAAAAGGTTGGTCTAGTACTCAGAAAGGTGTTGGATTTGCTAATCTTACAAGCGATAATCTAAGTAAAATTTTATCCCAATCCAAACCGGCGTTAAATAGTGAGGTTGCTTCCTAAAACAGGTGGTGCCGAGATCCACTGGTCAGACTCGAAGGCGGTTCAAACATTGGACACCTATCCTCTTGAATCTGGGTGCTCTCGACCTATCATCTAAGAGGTTGCCAATATTTTTCCCGTTTGGTTTAACTCTTTTGATATCCTTGTTTCTTAGGCTAATAAACAAGATCATTAAAATATTCAATAAACCAAGATTAATTCGCAGGATGATCTCACGAACATCATCACTTTGAACTCTTGTATCAAGCAACCCAAGCACTTGAGACTATCTTTGACTCCATAAGGCACTGGTCCTTGTCATCTTTTCTTTTGATCTATTTTGGAGCATTTACATTTTCGTGGTTGTCTTGCTTTAATTTACAAAGTGTCTATTTCTTCAATCATACTGTGTAGTCGCAACGTGGATTACTTTATCTTGTGTTTATTTCATATCTCATTCTAAAAAACTCCTAAACAACACTCATCCGCATCACCCCATACAAAAAACACTTAAAACATTGAGCCATAGTAACTCTCTGTAGGGACTACCCCCCTTGGCTTCATTAGGAGTTAGCCTAAATGGAGGAGCTGGGATTTAGGTGACAGTACCTAGCTCATTGCTTACCCCCAAGGCCAAACTTCTCCCCACTCCCAGTGAGGGAGACAACTTTCGAAATATTTCTGCTGCTGGTGTGAAATCTGGCGGACAACAGGTTGAATAAACTTAATTCTCGTAGGATCCTTGAAGAGCTTGGATCTCAGTCCATTTCTGACATCCATAGTCTTTTTGAAGAAACTAACTTAGAAAATCTTGAAAATCTTGAAAAAAATAATAATTGTCTTTCCGATACAATGGGTGATTTCTATTCTCCCCTTGACATTACTCAGATAGTAGGTCAACCACATGACATTCCAGACAAAGCTATCGACAAACTCCCTATCTTTATTGGCACTGATGCCATTACTGCTGCTTATCATCTCAAAGCCTTCTCCAAATGTACAAGTGGATATGTCAGGGATTCGGCTCACAAGCATGATGATGTATACATGAAGCTGTTTGCTTTATCTCTAGATGGGGATGCTGGTGATTGGTTCATCGGCTTACCAAACAACTCCTTTGCAACCTTAACTACTTTTAAGGATGCTTTCACCAACAAGTATGGTGAGAAAAAAGAGCCTCGACATCAACTTGCAGCTTTAACAAGCATTAAAAGAAGTGAGATGGAAACCATGGAGGAATTCAAGAAGAAGTTCACAGACTTGTCCAATGCAATCCCTACAGATTACAAACCAACTCCACATACTATACTGGTTTACTACATTGAAGCTTTAAGTGGAGAAATGCAGTATGAACTTAGGGATAAAGAGCCTACCACTTTGTTAGAAGCACAAACAATGGCAACCAAGATAGATAAGAACATGCAGTCTTCTGGTAAATCTAATTTGCCTGGTTATTCAAGAGCTCAAACTCCATTGAAATCAACTGAGCCTAAAGATAAAGATCCTATGTCTACTATAAAAGACTCATATGAAAGAAAGATGATGGACATGTGTGAAAGAATGGAGAAAGCTGAGCAGAAACATGTAGTTCAAATGAAAGAAATACAGAACAAAATTATAAACATGGAAAGAGCACATGTTCAACATGTTCAACAGATTCAACAGGTTCAACCAATTCAAAGGAATTACCCTCCAAAAAACAACTGGTAGAAAAAGGGTCCCCCAAATGAAAAGAGGCCTCCAAGTCAAATAGAGGCTGCTAACATGACAGAAACCTACATACCTTTTTGTAGGGCTTGCAAAGACTTTCACGAAGAGTTTTCTTGTTACTTTGCAAACTATGTGCAAGAGTATGGGTTCCCAGAGGGTAGTAACAGTGAGCCAACATCAAGCGAGCCTGAGTATATAAATATAGTAGGATACATTCACAACATCCCCAGAGAGAGTTGGAAACAAACCAAGCAGGGCAATCATGAATTAGATAATATGACTAAGAACTTTGGAGAGAGACCTTCCAATGAGCAAGTCCAAAATATGCAGAAATTTAAAGGGATTGGTTATCAAAGGAGAGCAAATCCTGCACCTACCATACAACCAACAAAGGTAATAATTCCAACTGAATCAAGTGAGTCTAGTAAATTAAACTTTGATTGGAGTAACTGGTTCAATACAACTAAAGTGCATGTGCCTGTGAATGAGCTTTAGAAAATCCCTTGCCAAAAAGAAAAACTATTGAAGGCACTTGAAATACCCATCTCAAGTTGTACTCCTATCCCTAGTCCTAGTCCACCTACTCCTCTTGCTCCTCCAACACCTAAGAAGGTCACTTTCACGGATACTGCAGAACAACCTTCAACTAGCTATGGAAAAACTCATGAGGACCCTCCTATAATCCTGCATACTAGGGAAACAAGAAAAGAAGCTCACCCCCCTTTCTACATATCATTGATGATAGGTGACCTTCTTCTACATAATTGTATGTTGGATTCAGGATCTGGTGCAAGTCTAATGACCAAGAAAGTTATGCAACAACTAAATTTGAAAACCACCAGGCCTTACCAGAATGTATGTGCCATGGACTCTAGACCTGTTAAAGTTGAAGGGATGATAGAAAACCAACTTGTTAGATTGGCCAAGTATCCAGACATCCAGGTTACCATGGACATCCTTGTCATAGATGTACTGGATAAGTGGGGTATGTTACTCTCTAGAAAATGGGATGCAACTTTGGGCGGCTCAATATAATTAGATTGGTCTTATGCAACTGTTCCAGCATTTGAAGGTTCACTTGTCAAACTGCACACTGAAAAAGAAAGAAGATACCATGTTGAGAATCCTCAAAGACCATCTAATGAATATGTCTGCAATACTGGTGAAATAGGAACCTATCAAATCAACTCCACCTTTTTAGATCCAATTCAGGAAGAGATCAAGAATGAAAAAATAAATGAATTATGGAGAATGAATTTTGATGGGGCATATTCTAGAGTAGGAAAGGGGGCTGGGGTTGTCATCATCTCACCAGAAGGGAAGGTTTTTAGCTTTGCTTTCAGATTAGAGTTTGAGGCTACCAACAATGTGGCAGAGTATGAGGCACTTCTACTAGGCATAGAGATTGCTAAGGACATGGGAATAAAATTGCTAACTATAAAAGGGGATTCGAATTTAATTGTCCAACAGATTAAGGGCCAGTTTGCATGTAAGTGTCAGAGACTGAAAAAATACAGAAATGCAATCTGGGACACAATGGAATTTTTTGATGCCCTTAATATAGAAGCAATTACTCGAGATTAGAATAGTGCCGCGGATAGGTTTGCAGTTTCAGCTTCAACACTTCAACCATTAGACAAGATGTTAATAGGACATTGCCCTTTGGAAATAAATTTCAGACCTTCTATTCCGGATAATATAGAACATTGGCAGGTTTTCAGAGATGATGAGCAAATACTAAAGTTTATAAATAACATTAATGAGTTCCTAGACTATAAACCAGATGATCAGGAAGAGGGTAAAGAGTATCATGATGAAGGTAACCGCTTCAATCCTGTCCCACGAGGTTTTGTTGCCTTAGAAAACATCTTTGACAAACAAGATAGAAGAAAAAGCAGTGTTGACCAAATGAAGCCGAGAGAGTACATTGAAATAAATATCGGAACAGAAACAAAACCAAAAATACTAAAAATTGGAAAAAGTATTTTTTAAGAAGAGAGGAATGCCCTTATAAACTTGCTAAGAGAATTTAGGGATATATTTGCATTTACTTATGACGAGCTCAAAGCATATAGGGAAGATGTCTTTCAACACACCATTCCCTTAAAACCTGAATGTCAAAAGGGCAAACCTTTCCGACAAAAACTTAGGCAAATAAATCCTAAGTTGGCCCCTATTGTCAAACAAGAACTGGAAAAAATGTTGGCGGCAGGTATCATAGCATGCCCACTCGACATACTTCGTGGTGCTCCAACTTAGTGGTAGTTAGAAAGAAGAATGGCAGTTTAAGAATATGTATAGACTTCAGAAATCTAGACATAGTATGTCAAAAGGACAATTACCCTCTCCCCAACATGGAGACCCTCCTCCAACGGGTCACTGGATCAAGCATGATGTCAATGTTGGATGGCTTTTCAGGTTACAATCAAGTAGTCATCAAAGAAGAAGACAGACACAAAACTGCTTTCACAACCCCTTGGGGAACTTTTGAATATTTAAGAATGCCTTTCGGTCTTACAAATGCTTGGGCCACTTTTCAAAGGGCCATGGATTATGCCTTCAAGGAATTGGTAGGCAAAATCATTGAAATATACCAAGATGACTTGACTGTATTTTTGAAAGAAAGATCTAGCCATATTGGTCATCTAAGGAAGGTATTTGAAAGGTGCAGAGAATATGGGATTTCTTTAAATCTGGTTAAATCAATTTTTGGCATCGAGGAAGGAAAACTTTTAGGTCACATTGTTAACAAAGATGGGGTCAAAGTTGATCCCAAAAGAGTTGAGGCTATACAGAAAATTCCCCTTCCAAGAAATGTTAAGAGTCTTCAATATTTTAAAGGCCATATCAACTTCATAAGAAGATTCATCCCAAATTTAGCCGAGTTAATGAACCCATGCAGCAGTTGTTAAAAAAGGATGCTAAATTTGTATGGACCGATGAAGGGAGGGAAGCCTTTGCAACCATCAAAGATGTTATTACTAGATCACCTATATTAATCAGCCCTGACTACACAAAAGATTTCATGATATTCTCTTTTGCTTCAGAAGATACAATAGTCGGGGTGTTGCTCCAGAAGAACTTCGAAGGGTTCGAGCAACCAATTGCCTTAATGAGTAGAGCCCTACAAAATTCAGAATTGAAATATACTATCATGGAGAAACAGGCCTATGCTTTAGTAAAATCTCGAAAGCATTTCAGAACATACATTGGTTATTCAAAAGTTATAAGATATGTCCCCCATGCTGCAGTGAAAGACATCCTATCCCAGCAAGATTGCTTAGGAACAAGGGGCACATGGGTATCTAAAATCCAGGAGTATGATCTAGAGATTAGGCCAACTAAACTGATAAAGGGACAAGGCCTAGCTAAAATTCTGACTCAAAAGAATGAAGAAGCTATTGAAATGAGTTGTGCAAGCCTTTCATCTGATCCACACATGACACCAGCAGTTTTGGGCTCTTTGTACTTGTGGGTAGTTTTAATTTTGGTTCAATGTGAAATGCCAAGATAATTGATAGTTTTGGTGTCATTGTGCTCACATATAGGCTACTTTGCATAGTTTTTGTGGTTATTCTGAATGGGCAGTTTTAGGACTATTCTGCTCATGCTAATTTCTTTTGATTGGTGTGAAATCAAGAGTGCCTGATGGGTAGCTTTAGAATTTGTGTAAAGTCATATACAACTAATGGGCAGGTCTGGGATTTTTGGGAGCATTGGCAGTTGAAAGGCCACTTTGGGCTTCTTGTGTTCATACCCAGCTCACAACATTCTTTTTGGTTGTGGTGTTCACCAGACAGCTAATGGGAAGGTCTGGGCTTTTTGGGAACATTGGCTGTTGAAAGGCCACTTTGGGCTTCTTGTGTTCATACCCAGCTCAAAACATTTTTTTTGGTTGTGGTGTTCACCAGACAGGAAAACTGGGTGCAGTTAGTGTCTACAGAGCCTGCAAGAAAACATGATGTTGAGTTAAATCTCCTAGCTATGAAATGCCTTGGGGAATTCTCACTGGCAAAATTTTGTCTTGTGGAACAGTGTGGATAAAATGCCTTCTCGTCCAGCTCAAGGTGTTCGCCTGCAAGGGGCAGCCAAGTGGAATGGCACAAAAGGTGATGGAGTGTGTAGATCACCCACAAGATATGGATAGGGATAAGGATGAGGAGGTTTCTTTGTTCCAAGATATGCAAACAAAGGAAAATGATAGTTTCTTGCCTTATTCAGGAGTTGCAACTTGCAGCTGTAAATCAGAGGGACTTTTCAGACTAGAGACTCAGTATCTCAACCAGTTCACAGAGATGAGTGATCTGCTGACGAATGATGCTGATAAAATTGATTATAATTTATGATTGGTCAAACTCTCTCTTATTTGGTTTTGTTGCCAAGATTCTTGTTGAAACTTTATGGTACTAGTGCCTCCTTTCATTGTTTCAACTTCAAGTTCTGCAATACATGAGAGTACTGGGATTAATAATTCCATTAATTGGTTTCACATTATCCTGTTTCTGTAGAGTTCACCCATGGATGTTATTTATCCACTTAGACAGTCACGGCATTAGTCACGACATTATTTGGTTTTTGAAACGGTTTCATTATTTCTATAGAATGTGGGTGTTCATTTTCTGCTCATATTTGTGGTTTCATTGTCTTTTGGTATGACCACAGAAATGCTCCATGCCTTTTCCTCTTCTCTTGCATTTGGTCACTGATAGGCAGGGCAACTGGAGTAAGGAGAAAACCAGAGATCGAAATGTATTTTTCAATTGCACTAAGATTTGAGAAATTAATCGAAGCAGTCTCTACATTTGTTTAGATCCACAAGTAAAACATAGAACTCGGTCAAATTGTAGTACACGTATGGCCAATATCTATTCAATTTTTTCATAAACTAGGAATTGATCTGAATGAAGATTAGGAGTTGGAAACTTCTATCTTGGTTTTGATTTCATTGCATTATATTTGAATAGTAATTGAAACAATATATAAATATGTCAGACCATCAAGAGCAGCTGAGGGAAGAATGCTTTAAAGATCAAGTTTCTCTTCAATTTTATCATGTATTTTATGAGCTTAAATAGCACACATCTCAAAATGTTTGTGAGGATAAATGTTTATCAGAATAACCTGTTACAAGGAGTGGTTACACCCACATGACAGAACGTTGTCTGTTTACAAATAATCATGTTTGTGCATCACAACAATGAGGGTACATGGCGTGTTAGCAACCTTTAAATTATTAGAATAAATTCAGTTGTCAGTTCCAAAATATACTGGTCGATTTAAATTTTCCTTTCATGCAAAGCTCAATTGAAAATGTATTTCAGAATATTTCTTAGCAGGGCATGTTAGAATAATTTTCGTAATTAATCTATAATTTGGGCCACACATGTAAATAATTAAAATGTGTGTGCTATCATTTAATTAAGCCTAAATATAGTGATCTAATTAATAACTGATTAATTGGCTTAAGGGTATAATTGTCATGAGATTATTGTGTAGATACCATTAGATGATTATTATTTCTATGAGAGGCGGAAATATAATTATGATGAAGTTAAAACTGCCCTAGCGGTTATTGTGAACTGCCCTAGCGGTTTATAAATAAGGTTATGGTCCCCATTCTACCACGACGCATTCCAATTTCTGAAAATCCTCTCAAGAGAAGTTGACGCAGAATCTAGTGGCTAGAATTGGAAGATCATCTCAAAGGGTTCTCTTCCTGTAAGGTTTCTCCTTCAATGGATTCAGGTATGCTTCCGCTATTAATTTTCTACTCATTGTTTTAATCAGAAGATTCCAGTATATATTAACAAGTGGTATCAGAGCTTACTTCTTGATTAATTCTTTGAGTTATTAATTTAATATATATATATTTGTCAATGGATTCTATTCAGAAAATTTTTTTTAGAGCCTCAGAGAAAGTAAAATCATTATAAATGCTTCGAATAGCAATCCGTTTTTCATTTATTAAATCTGCACAGCAAAGTTTTAGTGTGTGGACTTCCATCGAAGTTGTAATTTTTGAACGCCCTGTTTTTGCATCTCCTGCAAGACCAAATCTGAGACATCTGAATCCATTTTATAGAATAATCTGGGCCTACATCCAAACGCTTTTCTCCCATGCTAAAAGATGCCCAATTCATTCTGAAAACGTGTTCAGTGCTGGGCGTCCCATTATATTTTTGCCTCATCTTCTCAGCAGTTGTACGTGATACGAACTTCATAAAGCCATAGCCCTCTAGCTGTCCAGCGATCTTTTCTTGAACCCCTTGACAGTTAGAATTCATGGAGTTTAGAGATCCAACCCAACTATCGATTCCAGCATATTCAACAGTTAATCCCTCTGTCGTTGTTGTCAGCAGTGTCGATGAACTGCTTGAATGCCCAGTCTGTGCAAACTCTATGTATCCTAACATTTCTTGGTCATTTAGCTTCCAGGCAATTTCCATATCTCCCCTGCACAAATGAGCGAGCTCCCTTGGACAGGAACAAAGCAGTCCGATTGTACATCTCTATGAGCAGTCCAATCGTACCATGTGCCATGTAACACGAGTAGAGCAGTCCATTCGTACATCTATATTAGGGGTAGCGATATAGAAACATTTTGTACCAAGATTGCCGATGTTAAATCACACAGACGTTAAATGCATGGTGAGTAATTCTATTTGGTGCATATAAATACATTTTCAGTCAGCTTATGGACATAATATGTAATGTTGGTAATTTGTGTTATGTTATTTAGAGTTGTCACCATATTTTACTGGAAAATTATTGCAAGAGATAAGTGCCTGGAAGTGCTTGTAGGTGAATTTACAATGATAGTGGCAGAAATTATTTCGCCATCTACATTTTCCTGGAATTTCATGTTCCGCATTACCAATTTGTTTCCTAGAATTTCATGTTTAGCATTACCTATTTGTTCCGCATTATCTTTTTGATTCAGGGAATTTCATGTTTCGCATGACCTATTTGCTCCGCAATTTTTTTTTTCGCATTTCTTGTGTGGTTATAATGTGAGAGACAGAGCATAAGTAATTTGAAACCTAGTCCGTATCTGTGTTTATCCTGAGCATGTTTTGTATGAAGCCTTTTTTCTGAAGCAATGAAAATATATTTCCTGTCTTTTCTATTTTTCATTTAAAGTTATACCGGTTTACTATTTAACCATGCGTTCACCATCGTCGTTCATATATTTCTGCTTCTCTGCATATTATTTATTTTATATCATAATTGAGTTTGACAACAAAATGTATATATATAAAAAAAAAAAAAAAAGAACGCAAAAGTTTTTTCAAAACTTGCGATCCTTTCTTGAACCCCGTGACAGTCCATCAAATAATGAAGCAGTAAATACTTTTAGATTTTTTTCCAAACCTGTGAATTTGAATTTGTTTTTTTTTTAATAGCATTTTATGATATTTAAGTTATTGATCTAGCATTTTAAATAAGCTAATTAAAGCGGAAAATCACCAAAGTGACATCTTTCGTGTAGATTAGTCTGTTCAAGATGTTAGTTTTTTTGTGTGTATGTGATTCATGCGGGTATTGACTGGCCCAAAGGAAAGTTAATATTTGGTCAAATTGCATACATACCTGTGGTGATAAATATGTGACGATTATAAAGGTAACTTAATGTGAATAATAACTCAATCCAAAGATAGATTTATTATTTGACATAATTTATCATCAATGTTTGATCACTACAACAAGAGTACCACTTACAGTTAATGTTACTGTCCAAAGACTTGATATTAATGTTGTGCCAGGTATCTTGAAATGTCATAATTTGTTTTTAAATTTAAAGATTATGCGAACATGATGGTTTATTTAATTCATTTTATTTTGTTCTCTATTTTCAGCTTTTATATCAACTACTTCTATATCTGCCAACATCAATAATGTTCCTATGTTAAATGGGACTAATTTTAAGGACTGGAAAGAGAATATGATGATTCTCTTAGGCTGCATGGATATAGATTTAGCCTTGAGAATGCCCAAACCCGATGTACTCAATGAGGATAGTACTCAAGAGGATGAGGTTTATTGGGATAAGTGGGAACGTTCAAATAGGCTAAGTCTTATGATTATGAAGCGCGGCATTCCAGAAGCTTTCAGAGGTGCGGTAACCAATGAGGTTACTAATGCCAGTGACTTCCTTGCAGAAATTCAGAAACGTTTTTCCAAAAATGATAAGGCTGAAACAAGCACGCTTTTAGCAAGCTTGATTTCAATGAAGTACAAAAGCAAGGGTAATGTTCGGGAGTACATCATGGAGATGTCTCATCTTGCTTCAAAACTTAAGGCTTTGAAACTCGAGTTATCTGATGATTTCCTCGTGCATTTGGTTCTCATCTCTCTTCCTTCACAATTTAATCAATTCAAGGTCAGTTATAACTGTCAAAAGGATAAATGGACTCTTAATGAGCTCATTTCATTTTGTGTGCAAGAGGAAGAGAGATTGAAGCAAGACAAGACCGAAAGTGCTCATCTGGCTAGCACTTCCAAGGATAAGGGCAAACGAAAGAATAAGGATAATAAGGTTGCTGCTTATAAGGGTCCAGAACAAAAGAAACAGAAAGTTGAGATAACATGTTTCTTCTGTAATAAGCCTGGACATACTAAGAAGGAATGTACCAAGTATGCTGCTTGGCGTGTTAAGAAAGGTATATTTCTTATTTTGGTCTGTTCTGAAGTTAATTTAGCTTCAGTATCTAGAAATACATGGTGGTTAGATTCTGGTGCTACTACTCACATTTGTGTTTCTATGCAGGGTTGCCTGAGTTACCGAAAACCAAGTGATGCTGAAAGATGCATCTATGTCGGAGATGGTCAGTCGGTAGAAGTAGAGGCAATAGGGCACTTTAGATTATTATTGAAATCCGGTTATTTTTTGGACTTAATAGATACTTTTGTTGTACCGTCTTTCAGACGGAATTTAATTTCGGTTTCTGTTTTGGACAAATCAGGTTATTGTTGTTCATTTGGAAACAATAAATTTACATTATCTATTAATTCAAATGCTGTTGGAACCGGTTTACTTAATGTTTATGATAATCTATATTTGTTGGAAACTGTTCCGTCCTATAATGAAACCTTGCATGTGGAATCACGAGGTACAAAGTGTAAATTGAATAAAGATAATTCGGCCTCATTTTGGCACAAACGCCTAGGTCATATCTCTAAATCTAGAGTTGAGCGACTTGTGTCCGATGGGATTTTGGAATCACTTGACTTTTCAGATTTTGATATTTGTGTTGAGTGTATTAAAGGAAAACAGACCAAAACAAAGAAATTAGGTGCCAATAGAGCTACAGACGTCTTAGAATTAATTCATACAGATATCTGTGGACCGTACCCTACGGCATCTTGGAATGGTCAACAGTACTTTATAACATTCATAGATGACTATTCAAGATATGGCTACCTATTTCTTATACATGAGAAATCACAATCATTGGACGTGTTCAAAACATTTAAAGCAGAAGTTGAGTTACAACTCAACAAAAGAATAAAGATCGTCAGATCTGACCGTGGTGGTGAATACTATGGTAGATATGACGGATCAGGTGAACAACGTCCAGGACCATTTGCTAAATACCTAGAGGAATGTGGGATCGTCCCTCAATACACCATGCCAGGATCACCTAGCATGAATGGTGTAGCAGAAAGATGAAACCGAACTCTTAAGGACATGGTAAGGAGTATGATTAGTCATTCTACTTTACTCGAAAAACTCTGGGGTGAAGCACTCAAAACGGCAGCTTATATCCTAAATCGGGTGCCAACTAAAGCGGCTGCTAAAACGCCTTATGAGCTTTGGACAGGTCGAAAGCCCAGTTTAAAGCATTTTCATATTTGGGGATGTCCAGCTGAAGCGAGACCTTATAAGCTTCATGAAAAGAAACTAGACTCTAAAACAGTTAGCAGCTACTTTATTGGCTATGCAGAATGATCAAGGGGTTTTAAATTTTATGATCCTACTCTTAGGTCAATTTTTGAGACGGGAACTGCAACATTTTTTGAGGATGTTGAGTTTGGGGGGAGAAATCAGGCTAGGAATATTGTCTTTGAGGAGGAAGAGGGATCTACTATTGCTTTTGATAATGTACAGGTTTCACTACCTATCATTGATCAAGAAGTAAACTTGGATCCTCAACTAACAGACAATATTGTTCAACCCTTAATTGTTCAACCCATTGCAAATGAGGACATTGCTCCTGAAGAACAAACTCAACAACCTCAAGAAAATATGCCATTAAGGAGATCCACTAGAGAGAGGAGAAGTGCAATTTCGGACGATTATATCGTATATCTCCAGGAACATGAGGTAGAAAGTGGAATGATGGAAGATGATCCAATCAACTTCCAGCAAGCCATGAAAAGTTCCAATTCTCAGAAATGGATTGAAGCCATGAATGAAGAGTACAAATCTATGCAAGACAATAAAGTTTGGGAACTTGTCCCATTACCAGTTGGTACGAAGCCCATTGGTTGTAAATGGATATTTAAAACCAAGCGGGATTCAAATGGTTATGTAGAAAGATATAAAGCACGTCTTGTAGCTAAAGGATTTACTCAAAAAGAAGGAATTGACTTCAAAGAGACCTTCTCTCCAGTTTCTACGAAGGACTCTTTCAGGATAATCATGGCACTAGTTGCACATTATGATCTTGAGTTACATCAAATGGATGTTAAAACAGCGTTTCTCAATGGTGACATTGATGAAACAATTTATATGGTACAACCAGAAAATTTTGTGTCTGAAGACTCAAAGAATATGGTTTGTAAATTAACTAAATCCATTTATGGGCTCAAGCAAGCTTCTCGTCAGTGGTACTTCAAGTTTCATCAAATTATTGTCTCATGTGGTTTTGAGGCAAATCTTATGGATGAATGTGTGTATCACAAATTCAGTGGGAGTAAGTATATTTTCCTGGTTTTATATGTCGATGACATATTGCTAGCCACAAATGATAGTAGCATATTGCATGACACCAAGAGATTTTTATCAAAACATTTTGAGATGAAAGATCTTGGTGATGCCTCCTTTGTCTTAGGAATCCAAATACTCCGAGATCGTTCTAGGGGTATTTTAGGATTGTCACAAAGGACCTATATTGATAAAGTTCTCAAAAGGTATGGCATGCAAAATAGCAAACCAGGTGATACCCCTGTCGCTAAAGGAGACAAATTCAGTCTTAATCAATGCCCTAAAAATAGTTTAGAAAGTCAAGAAATGCAGAAGATTCCTTACGCTTCGGCTGTGGGGAGTCTAATGTATGCTCAGGTATGTACACGTCCGGATATTGCGTACATTGTTGGTATGTTAGGCAGATATCTAAGTAACCCTGGAATGGATCATTGGAGAGCAGCCAAGAGGGTTATGAGATATTTACAGAGAACAAAAGAGTACATGCTTACATATAGGAGATCGGATCAGTTAGAGATCATTGGGTATTCCGACTCCGACTTTGCTGGATGCCAAGACAGCAGAAGATCCACATCAGGCTATATTTATCTGTTGGCTGGTGGAGCAATTTCATGGAGGTCTGCCAAACAGACACTCATAACTTCATCCACCATGGAAGCAGAGTTTGTAGCATGTTATGGGGCATCCAATCAAGGAATATGGCTACGAAATTTTGTCACTGGGCTGCGTGTTCTGGATGGTATTGAAAGACCACTGAAGATATTTTGTGACAATAAATCAGCAGTTTTATATTCCAATAACAACAGGAGTTCTACAAAATCAAAATACATTGATATCAAGTTCCTAGTTGTAAAAGAAAAAGTACAGAGTGGACAGATATCCATAGAGCATATTGGAACAAACTCCATGATAGCGGATCCGCTTACAAAGGGATTACCACCCAAGGTCTTTCATGAGCACACTGCTCATATGGGTGTTGTCTCATTTGAGGATATTCAGATTTAGTGGGAGTTTATATTATTCATTGTATATTGCTCTATGTTATGTTTAGACTTTATCTATACATTTGGATTGTGTTCTGCAGAAATAAAGTATTCATTTTATTGCACTCTGTTAAATTATGATAAAAATTTGATCTTAATAAAGTTAAGTAGGACCAGTTGGAAATAGGCATGAATAGATCACATTGCATGTAATTTCCATGCTATGCACTCATGATTGATCTATGTCATTTAGCTATGTTGATATATGTGACCATTGATTGGTCTAGTAACGATTGATGTAACAAAGGCCACCTTGATCCTATGTCAGTATAGTTAATGGACCAGATTGTTCGGATATACCCTAAGGACATGATAGCAAATTTTGAGCTCATAAGGTTAAGCACATTTATTTGATTACATATGCATGTGGCCCAGTGGGAGATTGTTAGAATAATTTTCGTAATTAATCTATAATTTGGGCCACACATGTAAATAATTAAAATGTGTGTGCTATCATTTAATTAAGCCTAAATATAGTGATCTAATTAATAACTGATTAATTGGCTTAAGGGTATAATTGTCATGAGATTATTGTGTAGATACCATTAGATGATTATTATTTCTATGAGAGGCGGAAATATAATTATGATGAAGTTAAAACTGCCCTAGCGGTTATTGTGAACTGCCCTAGCGGTTTATAAATAAGGTTATGGTCCCCATTCTACCACGACGCATTCCAATTTCTGAAAATCCTCTCAAGAGAAGTTGACGCAGAATCTAGTGGCTAGAATTGGAAGATCATCTCAAAGGGTTCTCTTCCTGTAAGGTTTCTCCTTCAATGGATTCAGGTATGCTTCCGCTATTAATTTTCTACTCATTGTTTTAATCAGAAGATTCCAGTATATATTAACAGGGCAATGAATCTTGACAAAGTAAACTTCTTATTTATTGGACTTTTGGGTTTTATGTCCTACTTGCTGCATCCTTCTTTGCCCCAGTTTTCATGCCCCCATATAATAGGATGAGTTGAATAATTTTTTTTATTAGTTAAGTTTTTGCTAAAGTTATTGTATTTGGTACAAATGATGATAATCAGGTTGATATGGTTCAATGTAGAACTAAGGAACCCATCTGGATGGATTTCAATTCCTCGACCTGCAACCCATAAAGTGGGCAAAGCCGCCAAACACAGTCCAAACTCCATTATTATGCTATGCACCTATAAGGTAATTAGTGTATTTCTAACGTCTTCATTGGCCGCTAGTATACTAAGAATGATAGATTATATTTTTTGTAAATGAAGATTTCTAGAATCTGCAGAAGATTCATTTGTAGTTGTTATTGTGCTCGAGGATGGGTAAGTGTTTGTGCGAAACATTAAGATTGAAAAATACTATGAACATGGTAATTTCCAGAAGTTCTTATTGAGATTCTAGTTTAGCTGTGTAGAATCTTAATATTTTCTGAAGATAAAATTTGATGGATTTTGCTCAGAAAATGCCCCACATAGATGATACTTACAGTTGTTAACTTACTTCCGGAGTAGACTTATAGTCCCTGCTGTTTGAGACTTGAGTAGACTTGTGATCCCTGTTGTTTGCCATGTGTCCGAATAGTATTTTATTTAAATTTCTTCTTCCGACGGCACTTGGACCATAAATCCAGATTTAATGTAAATAATTTTTACATGTATTGAAATTTCAGGCTAGTTATTCTATTGTTAAATTGGCAGTATAGTACAGTGCTATTCATATGCCGCATTAGGTGTATAGATGTATTAAATGCAATGCCTATGAGGAATACATATCAAAATTACTATGGTTCATTGTCTCCACAATTTATAATGATGAAAGGTGAGTGGTGTGATATGACTGACTTATTAATGGATAACAGGTGAGTGGTGTGATATGATTGACTTAGTATAAAAAGTGGTGCAAATAAAGACATGACTGTAGTTGAATTAATTCAATTTTCATAGAATGTGAGGGTGAAAATGATCCTTTCTATGAACCTTGTATTATGTGGTTGAGTGACTTCTTTTGGGACCTCTTCAGCTACCTACTCCTTTTTCCTAATTCTTTAAAGGGTGTTAGTTCAGTGGAAAAGCCTCTGCCTTATAAGCAGGTGATTGGTGGTTCAATTCCACCATGCCCTACCATATAGTAACAAATCATATGGTAGCTTATTTTTAACAATATAATTTTTATATTGATTTAGCTCAGTGATAAAATATTTTTTTATACATTGTCTCTAGAGAAACAAAAGTAATATAGCCCCTGCAAAGAGAATGATTTGTATTCTATATTGTCTCTAGAAAAACACCTGCTTAAAGAATTCTATATTATTTCTAGAGAAACACCCGCTTAAAAACAATATTAAGACAATATACAAGTTTTTTTGTTCCCAACTTGATACTATCTGGTCATTTATTGTCTCCAATCCCCCTCTATGTAATAGATCAATCATAACATCCCACAAAGTCACGCAACTTACTAAATTCAACCTTTTTGACAATGTATATAAATTGAAGACCTGGGACTTGTGAACGTGTATTTCACCTCTAGCGAGTTTGGGTCATTTATTATTTTTTCATACACTACCTCTTGTTATCGAATCTTTATGCCTAACATGGTTTTTTCTCTCGAAATTTTATGCTTAAAAATTTAGCCACGTCAAGAAGTGGGTCTTTCCAACACTCCCGAGGATATTACACACCAACTTTAACATTATGTTGAAAAATTGAATCCAAGAAAACAAGCTCATCTGCATTGAACTAGATCGATGTCTACATTTACTCTTTTCGTTGATGGATGTTTGTCATGCACACAAGATGCGGCCGAACTCTAGGACAGACCTTTACCGCTTGCTTACTGGTGATCATTGAACTGTCCACATCTTTTCTCTTCTTCCAGCGTCACCATTTTTTTTCACTTTCCTATCACGGTGATACTTGTTACACAGATCTAATATAGTTGCGGCATGATTATACACATTTTCTTACACAAACATAATAGAATAGGGCATGATTATATAAAAAGTTTAGAAGCCAATAAACAATAGACAAGCGAGCCAATGAGGAACTATTAAAAACTTCCTGCTACACATAAAACAAATGAAACAGAACGTGGAAAAGAATCTTTTGACCTGCATTTCAATCAAGTTGGAATAAGTACTTACATGAACTCGTTTTACAAAATATTTCTAATAAAGAGGGAATGCATAGATAGACAATTGTTTTTTAAAGAATCAAACAAACACGTAACGTAAATAAAATTAAAACTAATAAAGTACGACGCATTTTATTACAGATTTTGAAAATGCCGAGCATTAAAATTGAGATGAATATAGTTTCCCAAGATAATAGATGAGATTCAAATTTCACGGAATTAATGATAATAGGTTTACATAATTTCATGTTTCAGTTACACAGCGAGAACTTTGACTGTTGCCAGAGGTACCAGCATTGTTGTTAGTAGAACTTTGACTGTTGCCAGAGGTACCAGCATTATTAGTAGTAGTACTTGTACTTCCCTGCAAATATGATATTTGATTGGACTTTGAGTTTTGATTAGTTTGGAGAAAAGTGTTCCTAATGCTTTGCAATATGTCCACAATGTCCTTCATATTAAGTCGTTCCTGAGGAGATCGTTCTGTGCATAGCAAACCCACTCTTATGAGTTGATTGATGCATTTCAGATCTTCATCTTCTTCAGTACCACTTGTGCTACTACTTTTTAATAAACTCCTATCCACCACTTCCTCTACTTGGTTTGGAAAATCATTAGTCACCCATTTTTTCAAGTCCATTCCTTCCACAAAGGCACTGTGGGTGGGTTTCTTTCTAGTAAGCATCTCCAATAGTACTATTTCATAGTTATACACATCACCTTTTGCTGTGACACGCCCTCCTAGTCCATATTCTGCATTTTCACAACCCAAATAAGGTTTCTTATTCACAATTTTCAACATTTTTAGAAATTTCATGACAAAGTTTAATATGCCATCATGTTCAAATAATACCTGGAGGAATGTAGCCCACAGATCCTTTGAGCACATTTGTAGAAGTGATGGCTTCCTCTTCAGAATTTGCAAAACATACAGTAGCAATGCCAAAGTCTATTAAATATGCTGTGAGATCTTCCCCAAGAGGCACATTGTTGGGTTTTAGATCGCAATGAATCACTTTCATGAAACAATGATGATGGAGATATGCCATACCATGAGCAATGTCTATTGCTATATTCAACCTTTGAATCAAACTCAAAGCACTTGAATCTTCTTCACCATCGGGATAGAACCACTTTTCTAAGCTTCTGTTTGGCATGAACGGAAATATCAAAGCTTTGAAGTCCAAGTCAGAATAACAGGTTATGATGTTAATCAGGTTCCAGTGTCGGACTCTACTCAAAACATTGCATTCTCGGACAAAACTCTTGTTTGCCCCTTCATTTGCCAAATTGAGAAGCTTGACAGCAATGGATGTGCCATTGTTCATAACACCTTTGTACACTTTACCAAAATCCCAACTCCTATCAAGTTGGAGTCACTAAAATCATCTATTGCAGTGACAAGCTCTTCATATGAAATTCTCTGGTGCCCCCCTTTTAAGGACTCCACAGCTGCTAGTCTCTCGTGTTTTCGTCTCCACAAGATACCCAAAAACAGACACCATACAACAACTGCTGTAACTGCAATAACAGATATGAAAACTTTTTCCAAATGAATTTTATGTTTGTTAGCAGAGCATGGTGGCAAACCTACCCAGCTTACACACAGACCAACAGTTCGAATAAACGCATTTGCACCAATCTTTCTGAAAAGGGACTTCTCTTGATAACTTGTTGAAAGAAAAATTCAAATGGCTGAGCATTTTGAGTTTTTCCAATGACATGGGTATTCCACCTGACAAATTGTTGGAGGAGAAATCCATGACCTTGAGATTTTGAAGCTCACCAAGTGAAGCTGGAATGAAACCTTCAAGTGCATTGTAGGAAAGATTCAGGTATTCTAGTGTTACACATCTTCTGAATATGCTTGGAATGTTACCAGTTAACTGATTTGCAGAAATATCTATAACTTGTACCTTAGTCATCTTGCTTAGTTCTAAAGGTACAGGGCCATGTAATAAATTGTTTGACAGCCTGAAATAGAGAGCTAAATTTGCAAGACCTACAACCTCTCGAGGTATGTGTCCACTGAGCCTGTTATATGATAGGTCTAGCTGTAGCAAGTTTATACATTTCCCTAGATTTGCAGGTATATTACCTGATAACTGATTACGGTTAAGATTTAGATGCCTTAACTGTTGAAGGTGGGCAAGAGAGTCAGGGATTCTCCCAGAGAGATTGTTTCCCCAGAGATTTAGAAGCCCTAACCTCTTCAGTTCCCCGATTTCCGGGATGTTTCCTTGTAAATTGTTCAATAACAGATATAACCTTACTAACTTTTGAAGCATATTAAGTGAAGAAGGGATTGCTCCTGTAAAATGATTATCCAAGGAACGTTAAGCTAGTTAGGTTTCCAATCTGTGGAGGTATTTCTCCTTTTAATTCATTGCCACCCAAGTATATGATGTTCATGTTTTTAGAAAGTTGGCCAATAGACAAGGGCAAACGTCCCGTGAGACGATTAGAGAATAAGGCTAGTTCTTGTAGGGAGGAACAGTTAGTAAGAGTAGTAAGAATGGCCAAGCTCGTGTTGCTGCCGCTAACCAGTTGATTATTGTTTAAATGAAGGCGCTGGAGCTGCGTCAACTTACCCAACGCCATGGGCACTACTCCGCTGAGCTGGTTTTCCCTTAAGTCGATCACTTGAAGCTTCGTACAATTGAAGAGGGATGGAGGAATGTTGCCACTGAACTGATTACCGTGCAGATATAATCCTATCAACCGGGTGTGCTTGGTACACAACTCTGGCGGCATGGGCCCAATAAGGTTGTTCTGACCTAAGCTCAATATTCGGAGATTTGTGCAGTTTGAAATGGAAGAAGGAATTTGCCCTGTAAGACTGTTATTCCAAACACGGAATTTGACGAGGAGATTTAGCATACCCAGTTCGAAAGGAATGCGCCCGTGAAGCTTGTTACTATCCAAACTTATTTTCTCTAAAGAGGATATGTTTCCCAAGCATGCGGGAATTGCACCCGTCAAATTGTTAGATCCAAAGTTAATGAATTTTAGGATGGGGAGAACACATAGTTCTGGGGGAATGTTTCCTTCCACATGGTTGTAGGACATAGAGAAGTTGATTAAGTTTTGACACCCACCCAGCGACGGCGGAATGGAACCTTCTAGTTGATTCTGAGACAGGAAAAGCATTTTTAAGCGAAAGAGGCTTCCCAATTGATATGGAATGTGACCATGAAAGCTGTTATTGCGAAGGTCGAGTACTTTGAGAAACAAGAGATTGCCGAGAAGAGGAGAGATTGTACCTTGTAATTCCATGCTCATCAAACATAAAGAAACCACTCTCTGTCTGCGCCGACTACAGTTGACACCAGTCCACTTGCACACGGAAACATTTGGTTTCCAAATCGTGGGTAATGATCGGGATGGATCATAGGTAGTGATTGCAGACGCGAATTCCAGCAAAGCCTCTTGATCGGATATATTACTGAGATGAGGATGCGAACGATCATATAATTTAACTGCAGAACTGACAGAAGGCGTGAAAAGGAGAATGAAACAAAACAATAGATGCTGCATCCTCAAAATACAAAACAGAAGAGAAGGAACGTAACAGATCTCCATCGCCTTCTGCAAAAAATAGCTTCTTTCTGCAAGTAGAACGAAGGATCAGAAAACCATTGGTTAGAATTGCTCCGTCTACCTTATAAATAAAAACACAGAAATGATGATATTGAACGTCCTATTCAATGGCAAATGCCAGTTGAGTACGGCCTCCTCCTGGAGAAGAAATTCAGATTCAATAAAGCAGAGTTCAATGTGAAAGCAGACTGCCCAGTGCCGTTGGTCATGGGGCGCACTTCTATAAAATCAATCGAAAAACATTGATTTTCTGGAAACGTGCGTAAAATGGCCAAACCTTAAACAGATCGTCATAATTGGTCATGGAATTTTGGAATTTTGATGTAGCCTCTCTCTTTTAAATGCAACCTTGGAAACATCAAAATTCAATGGGTAATTAATTCAATTTCATAATAAACCAAGCATTACATAAGCATTACATACAATTAGGTAGTAATCATTAAATCAGATTTTACAAAGTTTTTTTTGTAATCACTCAATTAGATTTTAGAAAGTTTTTTTTTTTTAAGTTTATAATTTTCTTTTATAAAAAAATTTACACTTCAAGAAATTGTATTTTTCTGAGTGCTTAATAGATCTGGGTTTAAGATAGATCTATACTAGTTTTAATTTTATTTTATTTTATGAGATAGCATGAATTTTTTTAATTAATTTTTATTTTTTATAAGTTATGAGCCAACATGAAATGCAACAACATCAAAATTTTATCAATAATTAATTCAATTCCATAATTAACCAACCATTCAATTACATACAAGTAGGTAGTAATCACTAAATCTGAATTTACAAAGTTTTAATTTAACACAAATAGTTTTGAAAGAAATCCACCAAGATATTAAAACTTCTTATATATTTTATATTTTGGACTCGTACTTTTTATGATTATAATATTTTTTTTTCCAAAAAAAAAATCATAATCTATTTAATCTGCCGATGTATAGATTACATTGGTTAGGTGCATTGCACTCTTCGTATAGTATTTACCAAGAAATATGTAAATTGTTACCAATAATTCAGATTTTCAAAATGCAGAAAATGTCTACAAAAAGTATAATTGATTGTCTTTTTCTCTCTTTCTCTTTGCATCTTGTTTATTGTTTAGTATATATGTTAAATAATTATACTACAATTTTTATTTTTTAATATATATATATAGTAATTATATTCTTATTTAGTTGATGGAGCGAGGGTTTTTGCATTGGGGTTTTTCTGCAAAAATGGCTAAAAACATTGGCAAATGAGGCGATTCTTTAAGCAACCATGACTTGGAGTCAAGATGGTTCTTTGGAATCATCTAAGTATCAGCCAAGTATAAAAAAAGTGGGAACCCATTTTGTCTGTGTACGATAGTTGTTTCTTGAATGCGTTTCTTATTTGTTTTTTAATGTTTTCAGTCCATTTTCTGCAGTAGCGGGGATTTCCATTTTATCTATGTCCTATCATTCTAGTTTATCTGGTTGGTCCTGGCTATTTTTAGCAGTCCCGACCTATTTGTAGTGTCATATTTTTGTTGGGGGAGTGTTATATGGTTAATTTGTTGTGATTGCAGAGTATCCACTTTTAACGGCCCCCATTTTTGCAGTGTGGAGACTACTATTTTATCTCTGTCTTATCATTCTAGTTTAATTGGTTGGTCCTGGCTATTTTTAGTAGTCCCAATCTATTTGTACCGTCATTTTCTGTTGGGGGAGTTTTATATGATTTTTTAGCTGTGACTGCAGAGTTTCCACTTTTATCGGTCGTGACATGTTTTTTTCTGAGGGTGACGTCGGGGGATAGTACCCTTGTTACTGTTTTTCACTGATCCGTATTCGGTGTGTCATTTTCATAGGACAAGTGTCTATTTTTATGTAACATGGGTCAACATCAAATTGACTTTGGTTATGGTTCCCCCCATGCTAGTCGGAGTAGCTCTCTTCTTCACACTGACAAGGCTCATGGAGGGTTTCATAGCTCTGGGGTTGTGGAGTCCCGTTCCCTGGGTAATATTCCAAACCTTGTTGTTGGATGATCGGGCCGTTGCAAAGGATCAAAAGCTCAGAAGAGGAGGCTTCATAAAACCCTGAATGTTCGTGAAGGATTAGATCATTTCTCCATTCCTGTTGACACAAATTTGGAACGCATTGAAATGCTTACCTCCCGTGCTGTTGTTGGTCGGATGGAGTATACAGCAGGTGACCAAAAAGACTTAGTGGAATGGGTGCGAAAGAACTGGATGCCTATTGTTGGCGACATGCCGAGGGTATTATAGCTCATCAATGGATGGCTTATGTTTATATTTTCTAAACCGGAACATGTGGGCTTAATCTTAAAATGCTTTTGGTGTTTCAAGGAGGGTTCAATGTGCCTGAAGAAATGGCATATGGCATTTGACCCTGTGAGGGAAGTTCATGGTATTCAACACCTGTGGCTACTTATACCTGAGCTACCTATTGAATTATGGACCAAAAATATTTTGATTGGGATTGCAAATACGGTCGGGAAGTTTGGGCGTTTGTACAACTGTTCTCTGTATGGGTTTGATAGATGGTCCGCAAAGATGATGGTGGCTTTTGAAATGGCACGGGATCTTCCGGCGGAGGTCAAACTTGTTTGGGGAGACAAGACTTGGAGACAACGTCTTGACTATTTTCGGGTACCTTTTAGGTGCTTCCAATGCCAACAGACAGGGCATATCAGGGCTCGGTGTCCTGAACTTCAACTCACGGCTTCTCCCAACATTCCTTTAACACCTGCTATTATATTTGAACATTCGGACAAATCTTTCAATGCTTGGTTGCGCCCAGAGGTACCTGGTAAGTCAAAATATCCTGTGATTCCTAATTATCCTGATTTTTCTAGTGATGAAATGAAGGTGATTATCGATGCCGATATCACTCTGTTTAAAAAAATTGCGTCGGGAGATATAATTTTGAATCTAGGAGGTACGAAGTTTTCTCCTGTGCCCCATGGGAATTACCCTTCTGAAAAGTCTAGGGCATGCCGTGGCCTCTTTGGGGAGGGGTCCTCTGTGTCTGGGGATACTTTGTCGATAGATCCCATCCCATCTCTGGATATGCCCAATATTCCTGTTCAGGACTTGGGATGTGTTGATGTGTGTACTGGGGAGTCCTTGGATATTCGAGACTCGACGAAACCATTATCCCCGGGTTTGGAATCCTCACACACAGAAGATGTGTCACTGTTTGGGAACGTTGGTTTTGATTCCGTGGGTGGGGGTGATTCTATTACACCACTACCCATTTTCTCCAAAAATATGTCCACAAATCCTCTTGTACAACCTGTGAACTTTGCTAGATTCAGGAATGTTACCCTGTGGAAAGCCCGTAGACAAGGACGGAAGCCGGTTGATATGGGTGGGGATGAGCTCCTTGGGCATACCCATTTCTGATAGAATCGATTTGTCGGAAGGGAATTTAGGAAGTTCAGATAATTTTGGGGGCCTTAGAGCATCTTCCCCCAGGGCCGGGGTTCCTTAATGTCAATTTGCTTATTGAATATCCGGGGGTTGGGAAGGGCTGTGCGAGCTAGGGCCCTGACCAACCTAATTACTACTACTCGCCCTCGTATTTTACTGCTATAGGAAACTATGTGTGATGTTGAGGTGGCTATTGCAAAAAGTGCGGGTATCTTAGGGGGCTGGGAAATCTCAGCTGTCAACTCTAATGGCCTATCCGGTGGTTTGTTGGTGGCATGGGACCCCCATTTTTTCTCCTTTCTAGTTTACAGAACTTTATGGGGCATACTACTAGTGGGATCATGCAAGGATGGTGACTTCCCTATTTCTATCTTAAATTTTTATGCACCATATAAGAATCGTGAACGATTCTGGATTGGTTTACAACATTCTGGTCTCTTGGCTAGGGAACATTTGATTGTGGCTGGCGATTTAAATTTTACCATGCTGGCTCAAGAAGTATGGGGTAAAAATGCAAAGGTTGATGAACTGGCAAATTTTTTCTCTGATTTTCTAATCCATAACGATCTCATCGATGTTTGTACAAGTGTTTATTTACCTACATGGTATAATGGCAAAAAGGGGGATGAGAGCATTTATAAAAGACTGGATAAGTTCTTGGTTAAAGCGTCACTATTGGAGTCATTTGGCAGATATCGTTCTTGGGTTGGAAAACTCAAAATCTCAGACCATTGGCCAGTCTACTTACAGCTGGATGAGGATACTCCCATGCGAAATTATCCTTTTAAATTTGATAGCACTTGGCTGGCCTGTGATGCCTTCAACAAATTTGTTAAGGAAGTCTGGCTGAATTCTGATACTGATGGGGAGTATAATCCTGTGGATTCTTTTTGTTATAAGTTAAAAGATCTTAAAGGAAAAGTCTCATGGTGGATCCACCAGAAAAAAGAACAAGACAAATATCAGTTATTGAATGTCGAGGCACAGCTGCAGTTTTTGTACTCTTTATTATTGGAAAATCCTCTTAACATTCATAATTTTGAAAGCCTTAAAATATTGGAAACCGAAAAAGAAAAATTATACCTTAAAGAGGAAAATGAATGGCGTTTAAAGAGCAGGGCCATATGGGTTCAATCTGGAGACAGGAACATGAGATTCTTCCATTCTTATGCATCTGCCAAGCGAAATAATAACACCATTTGGAAAGTTGCAAATCAGGAGGGAATGGAGGTCTCGGGTGAATTGGAACTACAAGCTTAGGCAAAAAGACATTTCGGATGCATCTATTCTGATGAAAATGAATGTGATTTGCTATCACAACTTCAGGTTGCACAACTTTATCCAATTTTTTTTTATGATAACGAGGCTGATGCATTATGCAGGGAGGTAACTTTGGAAGAAATTGAAAGCACCCTTAAATCCTTTGCAAGGGAGAAAAGCCCCGAGCCCAATGGCTAGTCCGTGGAGCTTTTCTTACATTTTTTTATCTCATGGGAAATGATCTTCTACACATGGTTGAATATACCCGGACACATGGATACATCTCGGGTGCATTGAACTCTACATTCCTTACGCTCATTCCAAAGATTAATGATCCAAAGTCATTTGGAGACTTCAAGCCCATTGCTCTGTGCAATCTTGCATATAAATTGGTGTCAAAGATTATTGCGGCTCGTTTGAAACCTGTCTTCTCTAAATATATATCTCCGGAGCAATTTGGGTTCCTACAGGACAAGAAAATTCACGATGCGGTTGGCAATACATAGGAGCTACTTCATACTGTCAAATGCAAGAAGCGGAAAGCCATTCTGCTCAAAATGGATTTAGAGAAGGCATATGATAGGGTGAATTGGGACTTCCTTAGAATCCTCCTCATTCAGATTGGGGTTCCGACCCTTGCCATCAGATGGATCATGGCATGCATAAACACCATGAAAATTGTTGTGCTGGTCAATGGTGCCCCTACTTCTTTCTTTAGCTGTTCTAGGGGTATTCGCCAGGGTTGCTCATTGTCACCTATACTATTTCTTTTGGTTATTGATGGACTTAGCAGACTGATATTGAAATCAAAGTTGGATGGACAGATTAAAGGGTTGCAAATTTCCAAAGATTTATACGTTACCCATGCACTGTTTGTTGATGATGTACTTATTGCTGGCTCAGACTCTGTGGAAGAATGGAAGGTGTACCATGACATCATAAATCTGTTTTGTAGGGCTTCTAGTATGAAAGTAAGTTTGCTTAAGTCTTCGCTCTTTGAAAACCTTGTTGGACCAGACTAGATGAGAAGTATCCAATCTTTCATGCCATACGATTTCCATAAGTTGGTTGACGGTTTTACTTACCTGGGGTTCCATCTAAAGCCAAATGGCTACCTCATGAAGGATTGGCTCTAGCTGTTAAGAAAGTTTAAAGCTGGTATTTCCCACTGGACATATCGTCTTCTTTCTATTGGTGGAAAGGTAACATTGCTCAAAGCTATTCTTATTGGAACACCGGTATATTGGTTTTCCCTATTACCTGTGCCATGCTCTGTTATCAACTCATTGAGAAAAATCATGTTCAATTTTTTATGGACCGGGGATGGGGGATAAAGGACCTATCTATCTTCAGTGCTGCTCTTTGTTTGAAGAGTCTTTGGCGGGTCTTATTTGGAAATTCTCTCCCCTTTACTTCTGGCGGATGGGGGTTTAAGGACCTATCTATCTTTAGTGTTGCTCTTCGTTTGAAGAGTCTTTGGCGGGTCTTATTTGGAAATTCTCTCTGGTCGAGAGTCATACACAAGAAATATATAAAAACAAAGGTTTCTCATTGGCTTCGGTCGTCTAGGAAAACTGTGAGAGGGGGTTCACCGGTTTGGACGGGCTTTATGAAGGTTTACTGCTGATTGGCGAGTGAGATTTGTTGGAAAGTTGGTAACGGACAGGAGGTGGCTATGGGTATTGACCCTGTTATGGGATTGAAGGGAGAATACCAACTCTCATAGGAACTGCTAAGGTTATTGAGAAATGTTGGCATTATTACATTGGATTCTATTGTCTCTAGCAATGTTCAGAACTATTGGCTTTTTGCGACAGAGCTACATCTTCCAACCAATTTCACTGTGGAATGGGAAAACTATGTGTTAGCATTGAATATGGCAGGTATTCGTCTTTGTAGAGAGGATGATGTGGTGGTATGGAGCGGAAATGAAGCATAGGGTAAGGTGACTGCCTGTACAGCTTATAATTTTATTATTAAGAGGCGGTGTATCTTTCCAAATCAGTGGTGGTATAAGGAAATATGCTATTGGCATCTGCCATTAAAGCTCAAGTGTTTTTTCTGGTTTGTGCTGATGGATAAGCTAGAAACTTGGGACAATCTTGCATTAAGGGGTTGGATCGGACCAAACCTGTGTATTTTATGCAAGGAAAATGTTGAATCTTCTTGTCATATTTTTCTGGAGTGTGCTTACACTAAAAAACTATGGGAAAATATATATTTGCACTTCGGGATTTCTGTTTTGTGGGAAGGTATCACCATCGAGGCTGGCATAAAATCATGGATGATAAAGTGCAGGTCACATGCTACTCTGCCGATATTTGCATGCTGGGCTATTTGGTGTGGCCGTAACAAAGTTATATTTGAAAACCAAGTCCCTTCACTGGATCATACATTTAACATTCTCTTATGTCAATATCTTTTATATCCACATTCTGAACCTGCTCCTGGTAAGAGGGATATTGGAACTTTTGAGCCTACTTACAGTGATCCGGTCTTATTATTTTATGGGGCAGCCAATATGGGAAATTGTGGTATTGGGGGGGTTATTTATCTCAGGGCCAAACATTTCTACAATCTCCGTATGAAATGTGGAAGAGGGACAAACATGAAGGCTGAATTATTAGCACTGTGGTGTGTCATCAGAGTGGCAAATATCTTTGGGCTGTCAAATGTAAAAATTTTCGGTGACTCTAGAGTCACTATCAAATGGGCAAAGGGAGAATATGAATTGAAGGTTTTAGAATTGGATTATTGGTGCAACCGTATCAGACGGGAACTGAACACATTCAACAACTATTCTCTGGAACATATCTACAGGGAATATAACGCACAGGAAGATCAAATTTCAAAGGCTGCACTGGATGGGGAGGAAGGCATTCTTCATTGGGAAGAATTTTGTGAAAATTGCTTGATCGACTCTGGTAATTTGTTCTTTCTGTTTTAGATAGGTGATAGTTGCGCCAAACTTTTTGGTATTTTTGATTTATAGATTTTGAGGACGATTATGTATAACAGTTGGAATTTGTGATCATGAACATTTAGAAGTTCACTTCTTGTATATCATAGTCATCATGTACTATTTGATTCAGTCATATGAATATCAATAGTATGCTTTTTTAGCGGGAAAAAAAAGTAAAATGCTAAATGATTTACCATTTGTAATTTTGTTTTTTTAATGTATATATTTGATATTTTTAATGTGTATATAGTAATTATATTATTAATTTTTAAGAGTTAAAAAGTATAAAGAGAGAGTTTATATCATTTAAGGTTGTCATTGTGACCAATTATATTTGATTGATGAAAAATAGTGATAGAAAAAAATAGAATTTTTTATTAATAAGGAATAGTGATAAAAAAAAGGTTTTTATTAATTTTAAAGTTTGATTCAAATTTAAATAATATTAGTTGATTTAAAATTAGAAAAAATTCTAAAAGTATTGTTTTATTTTAATTTGAATCATATTTGAAAGATAATTTCATAAATATGTAAATTTACTAAAATGTGGAAACAAAACTTTAAAAATTTACATACTTTAAATTATATACATTATAAACTTTAATACCAAATTATGTTAAAATGATATATGTTATAAAGTTTGATATACATTTTACCAAATTTATATTTAACAATATATATATATATATTCTCTTAGCTCTGTTGTAACATTGATTGTTTACATGGTTACCTATATAGATAGCAAAATAAATAATAAGCATTTCACATTAAGCCATTTATTTTATAAATTGATATATATATATATATATATATATATATATATATATATATATATATATATATATATATTATATTATATTTAAAGTATTTAATAATATATATCATACTTTATATAACATTATTTATTTTGTTGATGAATAATTTTAAGTTACAAAGTATTTATAATTTGTCAATTATGTTTGGTTAAACATGAGAAATAGCTGCAA
The DNA here is from genome assembly GCA_027924585.1 of Larix kaempferi. Classification (NCBI taxonomy): domain Eukaryota; kingdom Viridiplantae; phylum Streptophyta; class Pinopsida; order Pinales; family Pinaceae; genus Larix; species Larix kaempferi. Next base: position 2,515,329 of record BSBM01000546.1, read on the forward strand.
AGCAGTTAGTCTCTGCTTTAATTATTGTTATTGTGAATTTAAAATCGAAAATAAATATTATAAAAAATAAAATAAAATTTTAGCCTATGCTTTAATTATTGTTGTTGTGAATTTAAAATAGAAAATAAATACTATAAAAAATAAAACAAAATGCTTTAATTATTGTTGTTGTGAATTTAAAATAGAACAAAATTTTAGCCCATGATCTTTGGCTTGGCTTGGAGGAATTAAATCAGTGATTCCACTGAAATGCTTTAAAACAAAATTTTAGCCCATGATCTTTGGCTTGGCTTGGAGGAATTAAATCAGTGATTCCATTGAAATCAAATGAAATGATATTGGAGGAATTAAATCTGTATTGAAGTGAAAACAACTTCACTAGCTTCATCTTTTGTTGGATCAACATTTTTAATACATGCATTGAATTTTATTTGGATAGTCGAAACTGGTGATGCGCAGGTGTATTACTGTAGTTGATATTGAAAATTTGTAATAGATTTCATTTGGGGATTATTCAATTCGATCGATCTATAGGAGTATAGTTTAGCTTATTTAAATACGTGTAATGGATTCGATAGACAAGTTTAACTTAATATCAGACGTTAGCAAAGACAAGTTTGAAGTGAATAGGAGATTGGATTGAATAAGTGCTAGGAAGTGCATTCTCCTATAAACCAACAAAGCAGGGGCAAGATAATCCTAGGAGCTCTGACTTTTCTGAGATTAATACTTATTATAAAACTTCTATGCAAATCCGTGAACACTAAAAAATGAATGGCAACAACTGGACTGAAATATTTGTCCCATTTTAGTTCGAAGCATTTCCTCTCCCAGAAGTCAGTGCAGTCGGACAGATTCTCCGACCCTCGGCTGCATTTTCTATGCACAGCTCAGACATGATTAACAAATATCCTGGAGATTGGAATTACATGGAACACAACTGTGATGCAGAGGGCAGAGGAGAATGATAGTTGGGTTGGAGCAAAGACATTAGGAAGTGAGCCAAGAGGGAGATGGATAGCAACGTAATGTCCACGTATAAGAATTAATCATTTAAATTAATTAAGATGTTTTGGGTGCACAATTACCTGTGGAGTAGGTATGAGGCTATCCATCGAGTCACTTCGAGTGCATGGAACAATTGTGACAGCTGTCGAGGTGCATGCATGCAATTTGTGATCGTTATTTTGGCATGATGGTGTCGTGTATTTAAGTTTTTGTTATTCACATACGACACGTTAGTGATCTAGATGGTGGCATGCAAGATAATGTCCACCACGTATAAGAATTCATGCTTTAAATTAATTAATTTGTCTCGGGTTCACAATTACCTGTGAAGCATAGCATATACATAGCTATCCATCGAGTGCATGGAACCTTTGTTGTTAAAAGAGGCCGAATCTCTCGACATCAAACTTCCGTACGACCTGCCATATATGGATCTGCTGCGGACGAGATGGCAAGCGAGATTAGCGAAGTAAGAACTCCTTTTATATTAAACCATTACTTCTTGTTAAGCTTGGAATTTGGAAAACTGATGAGCTTATGCGGGTTTCAAATGTTATATATATTTTGCAGATAGCACAGGGAGTAAATTCATCACGGTCCATCATCCTTGAAGTATTCCTTAGAGGGAATACAAGACATCGTCGACTGGAAAAGAATATTGGAAATTCAAAGCCAGGATAGGTCTTTCTTAAGCTCACCTGCCTCTACCGCCTGCGTCTTCTTGCACACAGGAGACATGAGATGCCTCGAATACTTGAACAATTATTGGAAAAGTTTGGCAGTTTTGGTATTGACAACTTACTCTTAAAGTTTTTTCCCTTTGGCCAGTATTTAAGTTTAAATAAAAACTAATTATTGTTGAATACAGTGCCTTGCATGTATCCTGTGGATATATTTGAACGTCTTTTGGTCGTGGACAATATTGAACGCCTTGGTATCGATAGACACTTTGAAAATGAAATCAACGAATTTCTTGATTTCGTTTACAGGTAATCCATTTTCCAACTTCGTAATGCCGTTCGATTCGATTTCAAATTGAATAAGTAGCTCAATTGTATTACAAAATTCTTATGCATGACAAAACTTAATATCGTATGTAGTCACTGGAACGAAAAAGGAATTGGGTGTAACAGTTTGAATTCCATAGCAGATCTTGAGATCACTGCTTTGGGTTTTCGATTGCTTCGACTGCATCGGTATAATGTGACTCCAGGTAGACATCAGGATAAGCATTATGTATTTTACCTCCGTCTCTCTAGGGATCAGAAGACAATATTTTAGATGGATGTTTCCATATACCAACTGACTGTCTTAGTTTGTTGTGACATTTATAATACCCTTACAATAACAGTGGTTTTCAAGAACTTAGCGGAGGGAAGTAATGGGCAATTCCTCGGCTCGGAAGATCAATTTAACAAGGAAGTAGCAAACATGCTGAGCCTTTATCAAGCTTCGGAACTTGCATTTCCTGGAGAAAATATTATGGATGAGACTAAAGGCTTCGCTACTCAATATTTAAGACAAGCTTTGACAAGAAACGAAACTTTTAGTGCATGGAACCGCAAAAGAAATCTAAGCAGAGAGGTAAATAGAAAAAATATGATTTCTCAGTTAGCTTAATTTGAACTTTTATTATGACATTGAATTCAATATGTTGTGATTGTTAGATTGAATACACGCTGGAGACTTCTTGGTACGCCAGTCTACCAAGACTGGAAACAAAGAGATATTGCCAAGTGTATCGACCAGATTATGTATGGTTAGCAAAAGGGATTTACAGGTGACACCTCCAGATTAATTGTTTCCCAAGCTGCTTTCTCTTTGAACATAGGCTATCCATTTTATGCGGTTGTTTTTATCATTCTCAATGAAAGCTACGAGTGTCAATTTTTTGTAATGGATAATTTCATAGATGCTTCAAGTTCAAACTCTGTGATGGAAAAAAATGAAAAGTACTATATTATCTTCTATATGTTGACTTGTATTAAGAATAAGGATACATATCTGCCAACTTCAATGCCGTGCTAGACTGAGTTACACCACTTTCCCTACCATTACTACCGACAGTGACTAGTGTTGACATAGATATTTCCAGTGCTTATCCCATTCCTGATGTGTCAGGGTTTTAACCAGCTTGCTAATACTGCAATGCATATAAAAAACTTGTTTCCTTGCTGGTAATATTGTGGGTTTGCGTGTGCTGCTTATTTCGTGGGGGACTGGGTGTGATTTCTTCCTTCAGGCTGCCTTCTGTAGACAACGAAAAGCTTTCAGAGTTGGAAAAATTGGACTTCAACATTGTCCAATCCATCCACCAAGAAGAGATGAAGAATATCATGAGGTAAGTAATCGTGTCTAACTGTTCACATTTTCACAGGATAAACATGATGTGACTTAACTACTGAAAAGAATTTATATAAATGATTAGCAGTAGTTGTTGTTCCGATAATGATGTTAAATTCCTGCACAGCTGGTTTACAGATTCAGGGTTGCGTCAGTTCACCTTTGCTAGGGAGAGGCCCATGGAATATTACTTTTTAATAGCGGCGGGGACCTATGAACCCCAATATGCCAAAAGCAGAGTCACCTTTACCAAACTGGCGTGCTTGCAGACTGTTCTGGACGACATGTATGATACATACAGAAACCTTGAAGATTTGAGGCTCTTCACAGAGGCTGTCCGAAGGTACTCATGATTCCAGAGTTTCGATTACAAGCTAAACAAAGTTATACAAAAGTTCTTTGGAGTATTATAATGTTGATCATTTAAAAGCTAATATAAAGATTTTTCTGGTTTTAGATGGGACCTCAGCTTCTGAGAAAATATTCGGGATTATATGAAAGTCTGTTACAAAATCTATTACAACATGGTTCATGAAGTGGCTTCGGAGTTTTAAAAGGAACAAGGGAGCGGCTGGCTTATCTATTTTCGGAATGTTGTAAGTAATCCTCTTTAAAAAAATTTTAACAAAATTTAGATAATCCCGGTACCTGTGTGGTTCATTGGCAGTTCACTATGAAGTGACATTTGTAAATTGGAAATCACGATCAAGCAATCAGCTCGTAATTAAGTTTTTCCAACAGCTTGTACTATCAATTAATGTCTAATACTACATTTATTCCATATGAACATCAATCAATTAATGTTTAATCCTAAATTTCTTCCATTTGAACAGCAAGAGGAATATCTCCTGAGCTATTTGCAAGAATCAGAATGGCAGGCGGCTAAGCAGGTGCTCAGCCTGGATGACTACATAAAAAACAGGATTATTTCCAGCGCTATGCGTCCATTGCTGGTGACTATAGTATTGTTAATGGGCCAACCCGTTCCACGATAGGTTTTTGAGCAAATCGATTATCCCCGATCCAAAAATGTGTTCATCGAGTAGACTAGCTACCTTACCCGGCTAATCGACGACATTATGACATATAAGGTAAGGCGACTTGCATATTATAATAATGTTTCTTTTACCGCTAGAGGGGCTGTGAGAGGGGCTGTGGGTCATAACATTTCTGTTAAGAATCATCAGTAAATTTGAAAAATCCACAGAGTGAGAAGGCTCATGGAGAGTTGGCTTCGAGTATCGAATGTAATGATTGTACCAATAACATAATGTCTACTCATCTTATGGATGCAAGGATGCAATCACATCAGCAGCCGTCCGAAAGGTTAAAATTGTGTTGAATTAAAATTGTATTGAATGTAAGTACGGGATACATGAAGGTCAACACCGGTTAAAATTGTGTTGAATTAAAATTGTATTGAATATAAGTACGGGATACATGTAGGTCACCACCGTAATCTGTTAAATCATATCAACCAAATCAACCAAATGCAATTTTGATGTATAGTTTCATTAATGATTCAAAATGAATAAGGATAACGTGTCAAGTTTTTGTTTTTTGTTTTATTTTTAAAATTTTTATTGTTTTTATAATTTGATAAATATTTTGCACACCAGGAGAAAATAGTTAAATCAATGTAATGCACCAATCACAAAATTAAATATCTAATTGTGTAAAAATTTAAAAATATTTTTAATTTATTAAAAAATCATTTTAATATCAAAATAACTAAAAACTATACATGACTTTCAATTATATAATCGAAATAAAGCTGGTCAAAGGCAATCGGGCGACCATGCGATCGCTATAATCCCTGGGGAGCAGGGACTAATAAATTCATGTTACATTATTTACTTTGTTGATGGATAATTTTAAGTTACAAAGTATGTATAATTTGTAAATAAATTCATGTTACATTATTTACTTTGTTGATGAATAATTTGAAGTTACAAAGTATTTATAATTTGTCAGCGATATTTGGTCAAATAAATTTATGTTACAGAAAATTTATGATTTGTTAGTAATTCTTTTTATAATAACATCATTTGATAAGATTTGTCAATAATAATAAATGCATTTCATAATTACAATATTTATTATGAAAAATACTTTTTATAATGTCAACCTTATGTAAACACTTCGTATAAAAACGATCAATGTTATAAGTTGGATATTGATTATTAGATACGAAATATCCAATATTATGTATAACTCATCTCCATCTTTCTGCTGGAATAAAAAACTCATCTCCATCTTACATGACATTAATTGTTTTTCATAATTACAATATTTATTATGAAAAATACTTTTTGTAATGTCAACCTTATGTAAACACTTCGTATAAAAACGATTAATGTTATAAGTTGGATATCGATTATTAGATACGAAATATCCAATATTATGTATAACTCATCTCCATCTTACATGACATTAATTGTTTAGCTGAACGATAATTTCATGTTACAAAATGCATTAATTGTTTATGCTACCAAATGTTCAATATTATGTATAACTCATCTCCATCTTACATGACGTTAATTGTTTAGCTGAACGATAATTTCATGTTACAAAATGCATTAATTGTTTATGCTACAAAATGTTTACGAATTTTTTTTAACGAATACTCTTAGTAATGACGACATTAATTGTGAACAGAATTGCAGTGCGGCAACATTGATTGTGGCATAAATTGCTTTGCTGTCAACAATATTGTAATAAGTGATGATAAATATAGTAGAGTTTCAGAATAATTACTATCTGTATGTTAAAGTAGTATATAAGAGTAGCAAAACACAGTATTGTAATGGCTAATAATAAATATTAAAGTTGCAAAGTATTTATTGTATATAAGTTATATATAAAAGTTGCATAGTATTTACTGTTTATATGTAAGCTATATATAAGAGTTGTAAGGCATTTATTATACGTTAAAGTAGTGTGTACACAGAAATATAACCATATAACCATATAGGTTAATGGAATGATGCAATGGCACTTATGATGGGGTGGAAGTTCATAAATCCGGAGGTTTGTGGGAAGCCTGGGTTATCTTTGATTCCTAGATGAAAACAAATGAGAATAACACTAACATAATAATGTAAAAAAAATACAACTTATATGCTGCTCAGCATTGTAGTAACTAAGAGATCTAAAGGCCCACAAATGTGTACAACATTGTAATGATATCAACATTGATTGTGAGCAGCATTGCTCTGCGGCAACTACCAATTCGTATTGGTAGTGGATGCCCACAGTGAGCAGCATTTCTCTGCGGCAGCATTGATTGTAACTATGAATGCAAATGCAGATAACAGCGACGCATGACAACTGATTGCAAGCAATTGGTCCCTACAACACCAACTTTTCAGCTGTAAGTTCGCTGACATGAGTTGGTGAATGGCAAATTCAATCCCACTCTTTTTCCAGCACGGATCGCTCATTAATCTCTTTCCAGGTTAAATATTATAACATATAAATTTGAGGCAGAATTTTCAAAGATAATCCTGAGAGTTTCTAATTTTAAAAGTGTATAGTAATTTTTTTATGGAAAATTAAAATTGTATAGTATTTTTATACATTAAGAAAAAAAAATTATTTAGATTTCTTTTTTAATTTTTTAATGAGTAGATATTATAAATTTAACATCTCTTCCATACTGAATTGTAAGCACCTTCTTACATACATCTTATATATTTCTTTAATAAATAACTAATAATTCTTCAATCATAAAAAAAATTAACATTATAAATATATTTCAAAAACCATAAATATTTTAAAATAAATACAACTGATTATAATAGTAACACTGGCCAGCAATGCTCCATAGTTAAATTAATCATGATAGTAACACTGGCCAACAATGCTCCATAGTTAAATTAATCATGATAGTAACACTGGCCAGCAATGCTCCATAGTTAAATTAATCATGATAGTAACACTGGCCAACAATACTCCAGATGTAGTGGTCTTTTTTTTTCAGATTATGAAAACAATATAAACTACTACAGAGAATGGACTTTTAACAGTCCGATAATATGAATTTTAACCTTCGTTAAAATTATAAATAAAATTATGGTTTTTTTTTAAAAGAAAGTAAAAAGAAAATTAATATATATAAATCCCATATTTATTAAGTAAATTGAAAAAAACTATTGAATCCCCTTTTCACCTTCCCAAAAGATTTGCCTGGGTGGTGGGTCTGCAGTACAAAGAGCTGCGTGTGAGCATTGAAGTGTGTATATAAAAATGCCAAAATGCCCGCTGTGTATATAAAAATGGCCAAAATGCCCGCAGAGTCCCGCTAAAGGCATCGATTTACCTCAATCCCATACTAGAAGCAAATATGCCATACTGTACTCATGTTTGTAACGCAGTCGATACGCAAATGCAGTAAAATATGTAAATCTGTATAAGATTTGAACTTTATTTAAATTCAATGTACTTTTGCACTGTATATCATTGGGCTCACTCCAGCTTAATAAACTATCATGTAAGCAGAAGGGGATTTTAGTTCATCTTGCATCATCAAGACTGCACTACAGCTGCGCTTACTGTGAAGCCTAAGTATTGAAACGGGAAAGCAATAAGCATTTTATAATGTAGTATTGAATGTTGTTGGGATGTTTTGTTGGTCATTTGATCTCAAGCTTTGCTGCGACAGATCAGATCATCAAAACAGGGACCCCAACATTCAATACTACACTGCTAGATATTTATTAGTTACCATTATGAAATGACGTCTCCATTTCCAGGTTTATTGATCTAGGAAAAGCTATATAAAAAAGAGCTGCTCAAGGCTACAATATATCCACAGAGGTTAGAGGGAAAAGCTATATTTAGAAGGCCCGAAGATCGGTCATGTAAAAAGCAGGATTTATAGGGGTTTGGTAAAAAAGGGACAAGCTCTAAGTTCTACCAGGGTGGGGTAGCGGTGTAGCAGCCATCGCTGATACCGTAGTGGAGTAAAAGACCTTCCTATCAGTAGGAGTAAGGTTCAAGCTTATATAAATCCTAAAGAGTATGAGGTTAAGGTTCTAGTTTATATAAATCCCAAAGAGTATGAGGTTAAGGTTCAGTTCTATGTACTATTTCTGCAATATATTTTTGTAATTCCTACATACTCAACTACTTCGACGGATTTGACATTAGGATAAAGTGAAGCTTAATGTTTATGCAATTTACTCATTATCTTTAGTTTTGGTCTATTACAAACATTAAAGAGTACGTACTATTTCTGCAATATATTCTTACTCTTGCATTACAATCACAATGGGATGGCTCTTCTAGGGTTTTGGTTTTGGGTGTTTGGTAGGTTTTAATGGTTGTGGTGGTTATTGAACTAGGAATTATTGCAGAATTGGAGTTCGCCATTCAACTTGAATGGTTTAGTACCAATCAAGTAAAAAAAATGGGAATCTTTGTTTACTAGTTTTCATCTATTCTATCCCACCATAGTTACCACGTTTTGAATTGGTTTTTGTCCACACAGTTTTCGGACTACGGATGGAATAGATTCCATTCCAGTACATTATTCGGCTTCCTATTCTGACATATTGGTGATGGCGTGGTCTAAGACCACGTGCCCATCTCGACAAATGTCGGGAAGGGATTTCTCCCCTACTACTACCTCTTCTCGGGTTAGGGTTAACTCACTATGCGAGGTAGTTCACTGCTCCCCAATTCCTAAGGGTAAAGATGTTGAGGGGCCTATTTTAAACTTTCTAGTTTCGGGCCCTGAAAATAGGCAAGAAGGGTCATGTGCTCCTATTTACAAAAAGCAGGGGGCCTCTGCCAGGAATCCTCAGAAATATAAGTCTGAGAAGGCAAAAAAGGAGAGGGCGCTTTGTGTTCTGGGAAAATACATCACTATGGATATGGTCCAGAACATGTCCTCCAGTACCCTTGTTGGTAAATTTGAGTACTCTAGAATGTCGAGAGGGGAGATTATTGATTGGATTACCAGGGTTTGGAAACCCTTAATCCACTATGTTCCGCGGGTTATCATGCTTGTTAACGGATGGGTCTTCTTCCATTTTCTTATTGAGGACACGCTGCATGTTATTCTCTCCAGGTTCTGGGTTTATGGCTCAGGTTCTCTTGTTTTATGTCGTTGGCATTCGACATTCGATCCTTGGTGGGAGAAGTTAAAGCAAAGGCACTTATGGGTTAAACTCCTATGTTTTCCTCTTTTATGCTGGACCCTTCTAGCTTTCATGGCATTGGCAAACTCCATTGGGAGATTCATACTCATTGAGGAAGCTACATTGCTGTCAAATGACTGTTGCTGCCCTAGGATTCTTGTTGAGGTGGATACCACTGATGAGCTTCCAGTGGAGGTAGAGGTTAGGTGGTCAAATGGTGTTTCCGTTCAACAATTGGACTACTGTGGAGCACCCTTCAGGTGTTTCAAGTGCCATTCCACTGGTCATCTGCGCTAGGAATGTGACAAATTTCACCTTCGTGATTCAAGGAAGGAGGAGGACATTTCTATCTGTGGGGCTTCTAACGACATTGCGGACCCGACCCATAATGTTTCTTTCCCACTACCTATGGATGAAGACTTTGCATGTGTCTTTATGGGTAATTTTAATATTTTCCTTCCCTTGCTATTGAAATCACTATCAGTTGATGACATTTTAGATTCCATGAAGCTTGTTGTTTCGGCCCTTAAGGATCCTACGACTTTTCCCATCTTTGCATAACGGTGCCTTTTCCCAACAAACCTTGAGATGACAAACCCCTCGTCCAGGGAGGCTATCTTTGCTGATTCTTCTCATCCTATTATTTTGGTTTCTTTGGATAAGATGGATCATCTCCGGATGGTTTTCCTAATGACTTAGGGTTTAATATGTCTCCCTCCCCATTGAAATATTCCTTGGATCCCTCGGATGTTGTTTCACAGGGGGTTTCGACTACCCCTTCATCCTTTCAGGTTGGCTCCATTAGGGTTTTTGAAGGGCTTAATAAGGACATTTTTCTTTCAACATTGGAGGTGTCCACTATGGTTTCCTAAGCCCAGGAAAATACTTTAGTGATTTTTGGTAACGATGGTGGAGACTCTAGATCGATCTTCCCTATAAACTCTATTTGGAACAATGTTACCATTAGGAAAAAGAAAGGAAAAACCAAGATGCACATTTGGAAGGACTCTAATTATGATCAAAAGTGGATTTACCCTAAAATATCCTCTATCTCTACACTAATGGACTCTGTGTTTCCTTCATGGCCTCTTAGAGCAATTTCAGGCCAAGACGATTGTTGTCAATGATAATTTTGTCCTTCAATATAAGAGGGCTTGGAAGTCATCCTAAGAACACCGCATTTAGAAGATTGATCGATAATACCCATCCTGACATCATTTTGCTTCAGGAGACGATGTGCTCTGGTGTTGTTGCATGTGACGTTTTGCTTAAACTGAGGCCAAATTGGTTATGTAGTGATGTTGATGCATATGGACATTTTGGTGGTCTTCCGAGGGCATGGAACCCATTGTCTATTGATTTTATTACCTTAACAATTCCGCAGGTATCAAGATGACTGGACATTTCCGGGGTTTCAACCATCCGTTTAGCATTATCAATATTTATGGGCCTTACACTAATAGGATTCCTTTTTGGGACAATATATCAGCTTAGGGTATCCTCAATGAACAATCCCTTATCATTGGAGGTGATCTGAATTTAACATTGTCTGAACTAGAAATATGGGGATCAAATAAGATTGCAGACCCTCTCGCATAGTACCTCAAAGATTTATTTACTAATGTGGGTCTTGTAGACATTTTTCATGCCTCGATGGTCCCTACCTAGTCTAATGGGAGAACTGGGAATGTAGGTGTTGTGAAAAGACTTGACAGATACTTGATTAATGAGGCTTTGATTAACAAGTTTGGTAGATATCACTCATGGAGCATATCTACGGGAATCTTGGAACACAAGGATGTGGCTCTTCAGGTGGATTTTGATTGTGAATGGTATATTTTCCCTTTCAAGTTTAATGGCTCTTAGTTGGAGGACAACTCCTTTTGTGATTTTTTCAAAGATCAATGGTCCAAATTGGATGATATTAAACACTCGTCCCCTTTCCTACAAATGATTATTAAACTAAATAAGTTGAGAGGTGAAGTTAAAAAATGGGATGAGGATAAACAAAAATCAATGAATAGACTTATGTGATATTGAAGCGACAATCCAGGCTATTGAGCATTATGTGGGAGATGACATGTTCTCTTCGGCGAGGAAGATGGAGCTTATCAATTCGAAGAAGAGGAAGGGAGAAATTTTAAGCTTTCAAGAGAATACTTGGCGGTTGAAAATTTGGGCGTTATGGGTCGCTCGTGGAAACCAAATACAATTTTTTTTCAACGATATGCATCAATTGCAGAAATAACAATTCCATCTGGGAGATTTAGGATGAGGATGGAAACATATTAAAAGATCAGACTTCTATCATGAGTTTGGTGGTATCGTATTTCTCTCATAGTTATAAGTAGGAGTGGCCTCAAAATCTTGTAGAGCAACTCAGGATTATCAAGGTCTTTCCCAAATTTTTCTCTGTTGAAGAAGGTAATATGCTTGGTAATTTTATTTCTTTGGATGTAATTAAATGAATTCTACAAGTTTTTGTGAAGGAGAAGAGTCCTGGGCCATATGATTGGACCGTGGAATTCTTCCTCCACTTTTTTGACCTCTTGGGGGGAGATATTCATGATGTTGTTGAGGAGTCCATATTAAAGGAATTTCTTCCCAGGTCGATCAATTCTACCTTTATCACACTCATCCCCAAGAAAGACAAGCCAGTGGAATTGAATGACTTCCGTCCGATTTCTTTGTGCAAACTACTATATAAAATTATTACTAAACTATTGTCCAACAAAATCAAGCTAGTCCTTGCTAAATTCATTTCTATGGAAAAATTTGGATTTCTAAACAATCACCAGATCTTAGATGCTATTGGGGTTGCACAGGAAGGATTGCACTCCATTAAAGTTAAGAATCTCCAATCCCTCCTTTTGAAAATGGGCCTAATCAAGTCCTACGACCAGATTGATTGGACATACCTTCGGATGATTCTTATTCAAATCGGTATCCCTGTGGATTTGACTAATTGGATTATGGAGTGTATTTCTTTGGAATCCTTTGTTGTTCTGGTTAATGGCTCTCATATCAAGCAATTTGTTGGAAGTAGAGGCATTCGACAAGGATTCCCTTTGTCACCTCCGCTTCTTATTCTGGCTATTGAAGGCCTCAATATATTAATCGAAGAAGCAAAGCGGGAAAAAAAGTTAAAAGGTATTAAATTCTCTAGGTCCCTTACTTTAAGGGCTCGTGCAAGGTAATGATACCCAATTATGACATGTTAGTTGCAATGACATTATGGAAAAAAAAATTATCATTAAAATGAATTATTAGAGGTACCTACAATTTTTTTTTGGATTAGGTGTAAATAGATGAAATGTAGAGAAATGGATGACGTTCCGAAATATATAACTTTTATTTATGGAAAAGTAGTATAACCACCCCAAAATGTCATTATTTGAAGATTGGTATGTTATTTTTTTTCTCAAACATAATGCACATGTTTTTGTTGAGCCACCCATTTGCTATGTAAATTTTCAATTTACAAGAAAACAAATATGTAGAGGCGTAGGCAACAGAAGAATCTTGTGCGGGGCTATTTTTCCAAAATTTTAAAAGTCAATTTTATATTTTTTTTAAATTACCGAAGTCAGTGAATCCCTAAAACAACATGGTCAAGGGTTGAGCCACCATATCATGGTCTAAAAATAATCAAAATATTTTTTTTTAGGTTGTAGGTATTTTCGTGCTCTAGTGCGGGTTCTCTTCTGTTTTCGAAATAGGTAAGCCAATCAAAAGTTATAGGCCAAATAAACGACCTATGTTTTTTACAAATTTGACATGAGTGCAGTTAAAAATGAATTAAAAATAGAAAACAACAATAGATCTATTCAAAAATTACATATTTAGAATTTGCACACAAAGCTCGACAAGCATGTACAATTTCATCTGCAGTGCACTCGTGGAGCTTATGTGGAACTAGTTGTGAAAAACCGAAAGTTATAGCATTTGATGTTTTCTGCCATAAATCAGGCATAAATCAGACCGAGCCTCAAGGTGCAATCTGAAGCTATCCAAGCCTGCAAGGGCGCCAAAAACAATTTGAATTCAAACACGCATGTGTGCAAATATGCGCACGTGCAAACATGCGCACGCGTGACTGACAATGCGCACGCGTTAATAACATCGCGCATGCGTCTTTGCGTGTATGCGTTATTGTATGCCTTTGTATGGTTTATTCAATTTACTTTGTCACGGGGATACATGAATTTGATGAAGATGTGATGATGAAGAAGATGACAATGATGGAAATGTTGATGAGGAAGGGGGAGATGACAATGATGTTGAAGATGATGATGATGATGATGATGATGATGATGAGATGATGGTGATGGTGATGATGATGAAGATTTTGATGATGATGACAATGGTGATGAAGATGATGATGACAATGGTGATGAAGATGACGATGAGGATGATGAGGATGATGGTGATGATGATGATGATGGTGATGAGGATGATGGTTGTGAGGATGATGATCATGATGGTGATGAATATGATGATGATGATGATCATCGTCATCATCACCATCACCATCATCATCAACATCTTCATCAACATCTTCATCATCATTGTCATCTCCCCCTTCCTCATAAACATCTCCACCATCGTCATCTTCTTCATCATCACCATCTTCATCATCATCATCATTATCATCTTCATCACCATCGTCATCAATATCAACATCTTCATCTCCATCATCATCATCTTCTTCATCCTCACCACCATCATCATCATCATCATCATCTTCATCATCATCATCATCGTCATCATCAACACCATCAACATCATCGTCCTTCTTCCTCATCTTCATCAACATCTAGGTCATCATCTTCATCGTCAATGTCATCATCATCCTCATCATCACCATTGATGGTGATGATGATGATGTTGATGATGAGTACGATGATCATCAACATCATCATCATCTTCATCATCGTACTCATATTCATCATCATCCACCACCACCATCATCATCATCATCATCTTCGTCATCACCCTCTTCCTCCTTATCATCATCAATAACATCTTCGTTGTCATCATCATCATCAATGATGATGATGGCGATACGAAGATGATGATGATGATGATGAAGAAGATGGCGATGACGAGTATGATGAGGATGATGAAGATAAAGATTATGATGATGAAGACAATGATCATCGTGACCATGATCATATG